>CM062275.1:8212961-8812961 GCA_031216635.1 Dissostichus eleginoides
GAATTTATATTAAAAAAACGTATTTGAAATGAATTTTTTTTTATAATAATCTAGGTCCAACTTTTTTAATCACACATTATTGTTTTCCTTTTTCTTCTGCAATGTTTTTCAACTAGAGAATTGCCACATACAACTTATCTTGATGCTCAACGTGTTAATATTGCATATTGGTAGTACATGGAAACAAGCATTTACTTGCATTTTATTTGGCTTGTTTCTCCAAATGTTTCCAAATGTGTGTGATATTTAGATTAGTTAGGAAACCTGACAAGAAACTCCCATTTTTAGCCCATAATGTTCTTGACTAAGGCAACGATTAGGTCGATATATAAAGAAGCAGAATCAGAAGATCTTTATTGTCACTGTGTACATTTACATTTTGCAGACTTCTAAAGGAAAGCAGTGATGAAAACAGTGAAAAAAATAGAAAGAGAATACAAAAATAGAAGGCACTAGTTAATTAAATGTACGGATTTACAAATTAACAATGGTACAAAATATACAGATTTCTTTTAGGTGTTAATAAAAATATGTTTACAGAAAAAAAAAAAAAAAAGCAAAAGATTGAATAATCTTCATATTGTTTGGTGGATGCAGTCTTTGAGGGGTGGGAGTGTGTGATTGTTGTGATACTAATGATGATACAGTATATCTGAAAAGCTACAACCTGGATTGACTTGTTTTTACAGACATTAAGGTTTCCAGACAATTTATCGCAATGATTTTGGTGATCCCCACAATTGTTTTGCTATTTGTGATTATGAGTGAAATATTTGATGGGATGGTTGTCAAGAAGATATCGAGGCAGATCGTATGTGCTTGTGCTCCATTGCTGCAGTAAAGAACATACATTATGTTGGGGAGATTTATTTTTGGTTGTTTCTGCTGGTAATGTGGACTTTAGATCGCCATTACTTTTAACCATTGTTCTCCGGTTGAAAACACTGCATTCTGTATGCTGCAGCTGTGACTGTGCTGTCAAAGCCCAGGAGAACGCAGGTTTTTCATTCAAACCCAGTGGCATGTGACAGGCTGGAAATGAAAGGGTACAAATCTCTTTCAGGGTGACCTTGGGGCTTAGTTACTGTCAAACTCTGGGGTTTGAATGCAGCCTAAAACCTTTGTCGCGTGACATCCTGACATCCTGTCGCTCTTTATTTCACTGTGAGGTGTCTAATGTTCCAGAAATGGGATTTAAGTAATCTTTCATAAAAGGGAATTACCCCGGAATTGAAAAAAATGAGCTGGCCTTTTTTTTTTCATCAGAAGAAATGTTTGAAAAACCCTTCTAAAAACTATTTCCTCAAAACAGCTCTATTTAATTAAACCTTAAAAAAGTATAAATGAAAAATCATTAACAATTGTGCATAGAACATTGAATATCCATTCTGTAATTCATGAACTAAATGGTTGATATAAATAAAAGTATAAATAAAATATAAGTGCCATTTAATTACTCAACAGAGTCAACTAGAATAGGTGAAAGCATGCACTATAGTTTGATTTCTGAGCCATAATAATGTAGACTACATTTCTCCACATATGAAAGTTTATTATCTTCACACATTGGATTGTATAGAGAAGAGGAAAATATGAATGCATGCCTTAATTTGCATTTTCGTGGTGTCAGTAGGTGGGCCAAAACAGACTTTTCCCCATTGACATACATTGGGCAAGAAACATCTGTAAATCAGCCGTTTAATATTTTAAAACTAAATCAACTACCCAGTACAAACACTTGAATAACCCTTATTTAAATCATTAGGTCCTATTGCTAAAAGCCAAATCCAGGGGTATTTACCTATATTCATTTGACTGAGCTGAGACCTGCCAAGATGCATAGATGGGTTTAGTTTTTCTGGTGGTAACACAATCTAATAACGTTGTGATTTTATAGGGATGAGAAAAACATTTATCCTGCAATTAATGCCCTTCAGATGCATGTTTAACATTTTTGTTGTGTTCTGTCAACTGTACTACTTTCACCCATATCTGGATTACAACTTTGAAGCTAACTTCACTTAAATTAATTACAACACGTTTCACTCATTTTTTTTTTATAAATGGTAAGTAGAACTATTTTACACAAAATTAAGGCAAACATTTAAATATATTGACTATATTTAGCATCAGAGGAACGTATCTGGATTATCACAGACTGGTATATGTCAAAGTTAAGCTTCAGGATTCTGTTTTAAACCCATTTCAATTGTTTTTATGGCAGATGTAAGAAATTAAAATCAATGTTTATATGACGTAATTTAGATTAAATATACTGTAACCTTAAAAGTTTTATTCTGAAAATACTTCATTTCCGGTTAGCATGTGGCTAATGTTATTGCTGAATATTAAATGAATGTAGTTTTATTTTGAAAAGCTTTATTGTAGGACAACCCCGTCACTTACATGACGTCACTTCCGGCTTCACGTTAACAATGATTACAGCTGTTAAAATGCATTAAATAAAAAGTCATGAATGAGAATACGATGAGAAAAGGCGTGGAGTTATACAATAAACAAACAACGTCTAAATCCTCTTATTTACGCGATATCAGACACAGAAGAAAGAGGGGGAGGAGACCCCCCCCATCGTCGAAGCAGCCAATGAGAGGAGGAGCCAGGAATCGCATATACAGACATTTCACGGTGAATCGGCCTCTCTCTTTCCTCCTCCCGACACAGCGCCTTGTTTGTTTTCCTCTGTCTGATTCAAAACCACGTTACTTTCATTAAATTACCCATTTGAACTTTTCCGGGACTACATTGTCTCTTTTTAACTTCCTCCTGGGTTCGAGAACAACAATCACGATCTACACAGAGCATAAAGAAAAACAGATGCTATACATTTAAATAAAACACACATAATTCAAGTAGTGAGTAGTGATCATTACATAATTTGTAGTATGAAATTACCCATGTTATTTTTGTGGCAATTCGATGAAATAATTTTTTCTGACTTGAGAAGATGTAGAAAAAGGTTAAATATGACCTGAGGACCACGTAAGGGATAATGTGCAGCGACGCGGTCATTATGGGGAAAAGAACACCCGACAGGCTGATCAGGAGCCCGACGCGAAGCGGAGGGATCTAGATCTGCATGAAGGGTGTTCTTTTCCCCATAATGACCAAGTTGCTGCACATTATCCCGCTTATTACATGGCCACATTCTCAACAAAGTAACGATATGACTCCCAATATTAATTGAAATGCTTTTATAGATTTAGAAAATGTTTTTATTGATTTAAAAAATAGTACGCTATTATTTATTTAAAATGACATGCATCCGCTAAGAAAAATAGTCCGTTGTTACTGTTTGAACTAACGTAGCAACGGCAGGAACTGCTTCGATAGCGTTTTTGAGGAGCTTTCTGATTACAGATTTGAAAACATCGCTGCTTGCTTTAAAAGTAGCACAATTCATTATGTCAAAGCTTGGAAAGAATCTAGATATCCCTGCCCTAATGCCAAAGTAACTGGCAACTGAATATGTGTCGCCGTTTGATGTCTATGTCTGGACCGTTGCGTAAAAAGGAGGGTTTCTGCCCCGTTACTTCTCCGCTGTTTTCTTGTCCCAGTTTGAAAAGCAAACTGCATGCAGTTTGCTTTTCGGCCAAACTGTATACAGTTAAATCGACCGAACTTCTTTGTAAGCGTCCTTAACAACGGTCAATAAGTCCTTGACAGCGGTCTGTCTGTTCTGGAATAACAACGTGTCACGTGTTCTGAATTGACCAATCAGAATAGAGTATTCAACTAAACCATGTAATAATGGAAGGTTAAGCTTGGGATACCTTCTGAGAAACCCCCCCTCTGAACCACCAGGAGAATGCCCTTAAGAGATACTTGAGAAGTCTCCAGCAGGGTCCAATCACTTGATGCATATGGCACCCCTGGGTGGGCTGTGCTCTGGAACCATGATGACATCTGTGGCTATCAAAGAGAGACAGAGTTTAAGGACAGCATCGCAACACTTTGGCAGAGAGCTACCCACATGGCGCCTTTTCGTATTTTAGGCCAATTTGCTAAGACAAAATGCTTTTTGGTCGTTTCCCTCTAAAAGACTCTCAGAATGCTAAGGTTGCATTCACCAATTTTTGGGAGTCAGAACAGCTGTACAATTCATGTACAAGTAGTCTGCGTGTCTTCGAAGGGAAACCATTTCTTTGACTTTACAAATATCATCCCTCCTTTAAAGAATCTTGAATTTGAATAAAACAACTAAAAAGAACATATTTAATCCAAACGTATGAGCTCACCGTCCAGTAACATAGACTGTCCAAAAGGGTTTAAAATTGGGAATGTGACAAACGCTTCCTTTTACAGTCAAAAGACACAAATCCTCAGAGGGAGTATACAAGTTTCATTTAAGATAAAACAAATGTCCACATCATACTGCCTCGAGCAAATCTTGGGGACTGCAAATTGTTTTGGGGGCTAATGTGGAATCATCTGTTGAATTGCAATTCAAATATAAAATCAAGAATAAAATGTTTTTCTTTTCTAAACAAAGGTGTGACGGCTATATTTCTGGATGTTTTCATTGCTAATTCCTGACATCAGGAGATGAAGCTCTGCTGCATGACAGTCTTTTTACTTTTTGGAGCAGCATGCAGCATTTCATGGCAGTTTTAGTAGCGTTGATTATACTACTGATCAAATCTGTCAAACAGGTGGCTTTCATCAGGCTGAATAGAGCGATTTACTAGAAGCTTGTGCAGTTAAAAGAGATCGGTGAGTCTTACTTGGAACATTTGTATGAGAAAACCTCCCAAAACTGGTTTTAAATCAGTTTTTTTACTGCCTCTGGAACATTGGCAGTCCACCACCCAAACTAATTCATACTGCCGTGTCATAGTTATATCTCAGATGTTGTAGAAGTATTATTAAAAGTAATTTTTCACAATTCGCACCTATCAGATCATCAAGGAGGAATCAGTAAAGTACTTTTTTAATGATGCCATTATTAAAACGGCACTATTATGCTTTTTGGGGTTCTCCATTTCCTGCAGCATGTTATATATGTTTTTGTGCATGTAAAGTTCCCTACAGAGGGAGTTTCTTTCCCACACATTCCCCCCCCCCCCTGCCTGAAACGCCTCCATTGGACTCCTTTGCTTAGCTCTAGAACATAAACACATCACTATGAAGGTTTCTCAATTCTCTAATTTCCCCTCCTCGAATCCTCGGTCCTCCGGTAGTGACCCGGAAATGGATTTCAGCGCGCCATGTTGAAGGACATCTCATTTCTCTAAATGCACATCGAGGACCGAGCATCGAGGAGGCTCTCTGGAGGAGCTATGATCGAGGAAACACTGATGGATCCTCCGCGGATGTATTTCCGGCAACAGTGATGTTTAAAAGAGTCGTGACGCACGGCCGGACTTATCTCAGCCAATGACAGCTCTGCATGCATCCCCTGGATATTATTTTATTAACAGCTTGAATCAGACGCTATGTTTACAGTGAGAACAGCTGTGAGGTCCGTGGCGAAAGCAGAGTAGTGTGTATAATACATATCACTCAGTATAACAGGCCTATCACTCAGTATTGTATGCTTTAGTTTAGTAGATATCTACAAACAAAGAGTCGATATTTTTCTAAAACCATTTAGTGCTTCACATAATAAAATACACAACGGCTGTATCCTGATATATTATATGCTTTAGGAGCTGTAGGTGTGTGTGTGTGTGTGTGTGTGTGTGTGTGTGTGTGTGTGTGGTGTAGATGCGGCAGACAGACAGGTCTCAGTTGGTTTGGTGTCCTATGCTTACTTTTAATACTTGTAAATAAAACTTGTGTTACGTTATTATGAAATTGTATATATTTATATAAATATATAGCCTATATAAATATGTGTGTGTGTATATATGTCTGCATCTGTAGCCTGTTATTGTCTCATTATACCGCACTGTGAATGAATTAAAAGTAAATATAAGTCATCATGAACAAAGTTCTGCCCATCAGAGTGCTGTGCCTCCTGTCATCATTAATGGACGTCTCTTTAAAATGACCGCTCAGAGGAGAGGATTTCTAATTTCTCTAACCGCCTGCTGCTTCCCCTCCTCTCTCCTCGGTTCCCCTCTTCGACTCCTCCGCTCGCATCTCCTGTGGGCGGGACTAAGACACGAGGATAGGAGTCGAGGAGGGGAATTAGAGAAACGAGAAACCTTCAGTGTAACACTTTCCCTTCAATTGCAACACATTGAAGGTTTCTCATTTCACTAATTCCCCTCCTCGACTCCTATCCTTGAGTCTTAGTCCCGCCCACAGGAGATGCAAGCGGAGGAGTCGAGGAGGGGAACCGAGGAGAGAGGAGGGGAAGCAGCAGGCGTTTAGAGAAATTAGAAATCCTTTCCTCTGAGCGGTCATTTTAAAGAGACGTCCATTAATGATGAGGCACAGCAGCACTCTGTCTGATGGACAGAACTGTGTTCATGACAACTTATATATTTACTTATATGTATATAAATATATACAATTTCAGAATCAAACAAGTATGAGAGCACTCTAATAATAACGTAACACTATCAGAATAGTATAAAATAATATACAGGGGATGCATGCAGAGCTGTCATTGGTTGAGATAAGTCCGGCCGTGCGTCATGACTCTTTTAAACATCACTGTTGCCGGAAATACATCCCCGGAGGATCCGCGGAGGAGCCATCAGTGTATCCTCGATCATAGCTCCTCCAGAGAGCCTCCTCGATGCTCGATCCTCGTTCCTCGATGTGCATTTAGAGAAATGAGATGTCCTTCAACATGGCGCGCTGAAATCCATTTCCGGGTCACTACCGGAGGACCGAGGAGTCGAGGAGTCGAGGAGGGGAAATTAGAGAAATTAGAAGCCTTCCTAGTATGTGATAGGCTAAAGGGGCGGGACGTCTCTAAGCGGTTGACCAATCACGACAAAGCCGAAGAGCTCTGAACATTAAAGCATTTTAACATGTCACAGTAGATTCACAAAATACAAATATGAACCTGAAAATCTGCATAATAGAGCCCCTTTAGAGAAGGATCATGCATAAAAATACATTAATCTACAAAAGAGAAGAGACAACTGTTGCCAGATTAAGCTTTAAGCTAATTTCCATCTGCAGTCCCTGGCTAGGTACACACAACAAACAACAAAGTCTCCATCAGACTAATAATAATTAACCAGATTGAATCACAGAACTATAAAATATTGATACTGTGGAGGAAATTCTTAAGAGAAACTGATAAATGATTCATGGACAAAGTTTGTCTTTTGTTATATTTAATAAAGTAATAAAGAAAGTCAATATACAAGTGAAATTGATCTCAAATGCAGGAACAGAGCAACTTCAACCTCAGAGGATAAAGAAGTTCTGCACCCAGAACACCGCTTACAGTCACACTATATAGTAGAGAATAGCCAACTGGTCCCGCCCTTAAATTCCCTTAGGCATCATCTAAACATCCCCACCATTAAACCATAAAACCCCATTGTCTTTAACCATTTTCATATCCCCTTTTAAACTTCCTTTTGCCCTCCTGAAATGTAAACCCTTAACATATGTCTCTGTTAAACACATACTAGACTAAAAATAAAATGTAACTGTGTAAAAGGCAATCAGAGTATAAGACTATATGTTTTAAATGATTATATGATAATTTGACACAACAGATACCAGCACATTTATCAGTACAACTAAACATTTACAATTTTCATTCGGTGATTTTTTTGGTGGAATGGTTGCTCAATATCCATTTTCTTTGGGTCATGAAAAAAAGGGTGAAAGTCTGTATGTATTGTATTTATTGTTCCTATGCCTACGTGTTTACAGGAATGAGCCTACACAAGGGCAGATGGTACAGTGACAACTTAATGTTCATCCTTTAACACTAGAACCACCAGAGGTCGCTGTATACCTAAAACCGCCAACGGGTCAAATTTACCCGCTATTGATTTTCAAGGTACAATGTTCTTTTATTTATCATACAGAACAGTGAGTTTTGATCGCACAGGGATGAAACTTATACCAATAGGATCTGTGGACTCTCAGCTTTTCATATGATATAGTTTGTGCGGATAGCATGAAGTATACAATATCGCTACCAGTGCTGATTTAAACGCTTGGTGTTAGACTTGTGTTTTGTTTAGGTACAAATCTCTCTATCTCTCTCTCTCTCTATAACTATCTATCGATCTATCTGTAATGTACTGTTCTATGGACATATCATTGTCTACATAAACAGACGACGCGGACTACTTCTCTCATTCCGAGTGTCCATCTTTATTCAACTGGCACGTAACCTGCACACATGCATTACGTCATCAATGTGAACTCAGTCATCCAAGATCTTGTATTCTCCAAGATGTTACACTATCTATAACTATCTATATATCTATCAATCAATCAATCTATCTATCTATCTATCGATCTATCTATCTATCTCTCTATCTATAAGGAACCGCAGTAGACAAAAGGCGTTGCTATAGCAACACGTCATGTTTACGCTGCATTTTCTATGAGGTAAATATTATATTATTACTAGGCAATTTTTTTGGCGATTTTTTCAATCTGACTTCATATTGACAATTTTTAACAACAGAGGGTGCTACATAACACACTTTCAGGAAAAGTCACGGACTGGGAGACTTGAATATTTTATTGAAAAAAAGTTACATACAATCAAAAAACAGCTGCGGGTAAAATTGACCCGTTGGCGGTTCTAGTGTTAACGTATCATGACAGGCTCACATAAAAACTGAGGCATTACAGTAAATTCATCACTCCACTAAACAGGACCAAAAAGCCTGCCCTATGGCCAAAGGGCCTCTTGGTGAGAAGAAAAACTGATTATGCTCTAGGGGGAATAGACTTTGGGTTAGCAGATTTTTAGTAAACAGAGATGCCCAGTTTCACAAAAGCAGAAATCATTTTCACAGAGGGTGCTTATATTCTTTTTACGCAGAATTAAACACTCAACAGTCCCACAGTGTATTTGTGTTGATGACTTGAAATACATTCATGGTTTATTTAAATGTGATCGCTGCTTTTTATCCTTCTGAACAATATCATTAAGCCCCATGAAGCCACATTTGCATACAATGAAGAGATTATATCACAGCAAAGATATGAAGATTTAAAGTTTCCTTTTCAGATAATACATGTCTTCTTTATGAATCACACACTCTTCAGTAAAGAAAATGACAACTAGTGAAAGTATTTTAACAATAGCCATCAAACAACAGCTCGGAATTACACGTTGGGAATGTGCCAGAAAGAACGCTAAAGAAGGGAAATATCATTGTGGATGACGAGGGGCCCTCCATTTCTGGGAGCATGGTGAAGATACTCTCCCCCATTATACAAATAAAATATAAATTGAGTATTTAAACAAACAATAATGCATATGCACCTTATCGCCCAATAACCACTCCTTTCTGGTAACTAAGGATGTCCAGCCGGTGTTTGTCGCCCTAACTATTCTACCTATTTTAACCTACTATAATATATCTATATTATTTTTTTACTACTTCTCCCTTACATTAATTTGGTGCGATTTGTTGCAAATTATTGTGTACAATTGTCAAAGTACTGTCGTGAGCTGAGGCACAGGACACAGGACCCAAATACAAGACTCAGAGACAGTTGTCCAAAAACAAAAAGTATTTTAATAACGGTTACTCTGAAAATCAAAGTCACACTTCACGTGGAAAACATTTTCTTTTCTCTAACAAATCAATGCGCAAAGCAATGCAGTGCACACTGAAACATGAACATAAATTGGATAAATAACATAAGCGTTTAGTTTCTTTAATAAAAGAGCGCATGTGAAAAGTGACCGTAGATAGATTATTTCAGTTTCGATTTGGCACTATATATAAAAAAACAAACAAACACCTTGAATTTCAGGGGGGGCGCGGGGTTCCGTTGGGGTGGCGCAGCGCCCCTTCAAGACAATGGTAGGGGAAACACTGGATCCTGAACGAGACCGCCGCCAGGGCGCGTCTCCCCGTTACCTGCAGAAGGAAGCCATGCACGCAACGCAGCCCCGCTCTCTTTAACTCCAGGCAACTTTCTGCCGCTTTCCTCCGTGGTGCAGTGCTGATCGTTTCACCGCAGAGGAAAGCACTTCACAAATTGCAGTACCCATAAGGAGCTGTACAAATGCCGCAGTTTTTGCGTGGCTGTGTCTTTAGTTGAAAGCCTAGTGGCGATCTGCTCATCTCGAAATAATATGCTACAAAGGGGCGGACTGGCCATCTGTGTGTTGAACTTTCCTGTCGGCTCCCAGACCGTAGTCGAGGAAACAGGGGGGATGACTCTCTTCGTCTCCCAGGGCAGAAGCAACAAGCTTCAGGTTCATAACCCACTTTAGCTTAAATGACTGGAGAGAGGCGAGCTCTTCTTGGGAGGCCGTTGCACATGCACACGCCACACCTCTCTCTCTCTCTTAAAGGGACAGCGATCTCATCTCACTCTAAATGACCCTAATATCAACATGTGTGTTCTGGAGAATCACAGAACGGACGATCGTCCTTATTATTATGCCGTTTAAACCAATTATTTAAATTTGTTTGTTAAATTCGGCATCATGTAAGTTGCGCTGACAGGTCCACACACTGCTTCCCCGCAGCGAGGCTCCCCCGCCCTCCTGTTGACAGTTCACGAGCATCGAGCTCCTCACCCCCCCCCCGTTGATAATTCACGATCGTCGGCACGCTGATAACAATTTTTGTAATGGCACTTCATATCAAAAAGGTTGCCGACCCCTGGACCAGACACTCCACGGTTGAAAAGGAGTGTTTGGCAATGAAGTGGGCCATTGATTCCCTCAGATATTATCTGCTGGGGCGGCAAACATGCGCATCGCTGGATGGTACCTGTCACTGCAGCCGTATGACTTCACCGTTCGCTACAGGTCAGGGACAGACAATATAGTGGCGGACTTTCTGTCCAGATTGTCGCAGGAATGAGGTACTGTTGTCCTTCGGGAGAGGGAGGAGGTAATGTAATGTACTATGGACTGACGCCTTTGGGGCCGCAATATTGCACATGTGGGTTTGCACTTTATAAAACAACTTCCCTTTGCACAGAAATAATATCAGTTGGCACTTTAGTAGCGAACAGTTTGCACTTTATTAGCGTGATTTGCACAGAACATTTTAACATTGCATATTTGCACATTTTTACATAATTTATACTATCTATTTATTGATGTTGTGATGCCCCTGTGGGGTCATCTGGAGAGGGTGGGGCTGTGCTGTATCCAGCCTTGATTGCAGTAACTCAGGGCACCTGGGTCTGGTGCCCTGCAGCTACTTAAAGCCTCTCTGTTTCTCCCTGCTCTCCCCTACAGGTTCTGTTGAGTATGCTATTTGTTACTTCAGTTGCTTTACTTTTTGCACCTCAACACCCTCACACATACACGTCCATGCAACCCTCACCCTGCATTTACACTACAGATACCACTGACGTCCACACCTCATGCTTTACTCACTTTGCACTTAATTAATTTGGTTAATTTGAATTATTTGCTTAAAGGTGGGGTAGGTAAGTTTGAGAAACCGGCTCGAGATACACTTTTTGTTATATTCCATGGAATGCTCTTAACATCCCGATAGCAATGAATATCTTAAGTGCTTTGACAAAAAATCCATACATTTCATCTGTGGAAGCCGTAGTACTGTAAAAAGCACGACCAATCATTTTAGCCGGCCCGGCTAAAATAACTGGATGGCCTACCTGCCTGTCAGCCTTCCATCTCGTGCACAAACTTATCTCGTGCCCTCATTGGTCATGTGCGCGTTCGTGTGTGTTGGAGGAGGGGCTCTGTAAGGAAGTGGCAGATTTTTTCCGGCTGTGTATTTTCAAATTCTAGTGCACTCGAGCTGGTTTCTCCAAAATTACCTACCCCACCTTTAAATAAACATATTTTATTAACCGTTGGTATGGTGTGTCTCCTCTTTGTTATGGCCTTTTGAGCCAGATGGGGGCTCGTCCTATGGGTTATTTTTTTAGAAAGTTGGTTAAAAGTTTGTGTAGTGCTCAGAGCGTCGTTGAGCAGCTGATTAGTTGATGTGGTCCAGCTGTGTGCTGGCTTGGCGCTGCTATTGGGAGTGTAAGAAATTCAAATCAATGTTTATATGGCGTAATTTAGATTAAATATACTGTAAACTTAAAACTGTTTTATTCTGAAAATTCTTCATTTGGTTAGCATTAGCTTGTGGCTAACGTTATTGCTGAATGTTAAATGAATGTACAGTTTTATTTTGAAAAGCTTTATTGAAAGACATCCCCGTTGTTTACATGACGTCGCTTCCGGCTTCACGTTATCAATGATTATAGCCGTTAAAATGCATTAAATAAAAAGTCATGAATGAGAATACGAGGAGAAAAGGCGTGTGGAGTTATACAATAAACACACAACGTCTAAATCCTCCTATTTACGCGATATCAGACACAGAAGAACGAGTTGAAGGAGACCCCCATCGTCGAAGCAGCTAATGAGAGGAGGAGCCAGGAATCGGATATAGACTCGGAGCACGTAGAATCGGCCTCTCTCCTTCCTCCTTCTCCGTGTTCTGTCTTGCTCTGTCTGATTCAAAACCGCGTTACTTTCATTAAATTACCCATTTGAACTTTTCCGGGACTACATTGTCTCTTTTTAACTTCCTCCTGGACTCGAGAACAACGAACAGATCTACAGGAGACACATCATGTCTTTTGTGTTTCAGGAAGCCTTAGTGTTTGACATGGTGTCAGGTTTTGTGTGCCAATCAGAAGGTAACATTTTGCTGTTTGATACGCTTTTGTAAAGGGATTTCCCCGCTAGGCTTAAGTGGCGTTTCCCCTTTGGGTTGCGTCTGTTTGTTTTTGTTCATAGTGTTGTGGCGACGTGGTTAGTGTCAGCTGTTTTCGGACAGCTGTCTCTGGGGCACGTCCGCGTGATTTTGTGGTGTTGCCTGCGTGCAGGTCGCTCCACAACTCCGCTGGGTTCTAGTGCTTAATTACCCGCTGCAAGCCACATGAAGACTAGGGGAGAGATTAGTAAGATTTTGGTACCGCGGTGAAGTTAGTTTTAGGTTGGATATTCGACGGACATTCGCGGACCCACTAGCAGCGTCAGTTTCCCCTGCTGCTGGCTGTATTACGACGGGGAGATCTTCTCCGCGAAACGAGGCTTTCACTTAGGGACCATCAACAAATGACTTTTACAATTACACAACAAAAATGTTCTTTTTAATAAATCGACAGCTTCTCGATCGAGCATAGGACACACCTCTTTTTGTTGCATTTTAATACTCTAATATTTTTATATTAATATTTGTATGGGAAAATTAGCATATTGCTTCAATACCTTCCAGGTCATGTGACCTAATCACTCAAAATCAATGCTGGGTCAAAGAACTACACTGGCTGCATAGGACACACCTCTTTTTATTGCATTTTAATACTTAAAATATTTTATATTAATATTTTGATGAGAAAATGAGCATATTGCTTCAATACCTTCCAGGTCATGTGACCTAATCACTCAAAATCAATGCTGGGTCAAAGAACTACACTGGCTGCATAGGACACACCTCTTTTTATTGCATTTTACACATACACTTATTAAGAAAATGTTTCAAAAAAACTCACATCTTTACCAAATGTCGTGCCATATTCTTAACACAATCAGAATGCTCGCAAAATGAAACAGTGACATGGACAATACATTTCCTTAAGGAGGCATAAGGGTTAATGTACTTATTTAATTAAATACTACAGCCATCACAGTAGGATGTTAACAGAATTTACTGTAATTGACCCAAGGATGGCAGATTGCTTAAAGTTCCTTTGTATACTTAAGATAAGAGATACAGCAATTAAATGAGATTTTTTACTTTTGTAATGTTTGTATTTAGGAAAATATGTCAGTGAAAGAGGGAGAGATGGACAGCACAGTATCAAGAAACAGTCTTACGGCGCACCTACAGGTGAGGAAGACGAGGACAGAAGTCAGGATGACAGGGAAATAAGTAACGCACAGCCACAGTCTGAGATAGACACAGAAGAGTCAGACCAACAAAGTACAGAGACAGCCACCGAAATGACAACAAAAATGAACGGAAAGGGACAAACAGGCAAGGACAAGAAAGGGCCAGAAAAGGATAAAAAAAGGAAAAAAAAACAAAACCGAAAAACAGGGACAGAGCCTGTGGGGAAAGATGAAGATAAGAATGATGAAGAAAAACAGTCTTACAGCGCACCTACAGGTGAGGAAGACCAGGACACAAGTAAGGTGACAGGGAAATAAGTAACGCACAGCCACAGTCTGAGATAGACACAGAAGAGTCAGACCAACAAAGTACAGAGACAGCCACCGAAATGAAAACAAAAATGAACGGAAAGGGACAAACAGGCAAGGACAAGAAAGGGCCAGAAAAGGATAAAAAAAAAAAAACAGGGACAGAGCCTGTGGGGAAAGATGAAGATAAGAATGATGAAGAAAAACAGTCTTACAGCGCACCTACAGGTGAGGAAGATGAGGACAGAAGCCAGGATGACAGAGAGTGTAGAGACAGACAGAGTGGAATATAAGAAGAATGTGGGACAGACAAGGAAAAAAGTTCACCCAAAAGTGGGAAAGGAAAACAGTGCAAAGAAACAGACTGTCAACAAGAGCAAATGGACAACAGAAAGTGCAAAGCAGGGCCAAAAAAGTTCAAAATTGCCATGACAAGAAAACAATGGAACAAAATTAAACGTAAACATGGCAAAAGAAACCTCCGTCCCCCCTGGACTGATACATTTTATCATGAATTTTTGAAAAAGAATCCACGCTGCACACTTGCTTTCAAATACCAGCATGTTAAGACAAATGATAGCCGTAAAAAGAATTCGCCATTTTTCTGTGACTCTGCAAAATGCACGTTTAATGGATGCAACGCTGTCTACAGTTTCTCAAAAAAGAACAGGCCAAAATCAATGGATAAAAAAATATTTTTAAAAGTCATGCGCATTGGTGAAGTTATACACCATAAAAATCAAAGGCGATTTAGACCAGTAAAATACACAAGAAGAGGAACAATTTCCAAAGCCTTAACCAGTGGTGTCAGCAATTATTATTACACTATGTTAAGACAGACACCAGTAGAGGAAATAATGGCTGGTAACATAAGCAGAAGCCTCACCAAAGATGTGTTAAAGAAAATATCCTCTGAAGTGAAGAAAAGTGCAAGGCTCCACGATGACATGTGTGGTGGCTGTCCATTTCCAGCCGCCTCCTTGGGGATGTTTTCCCTTTACCTGTTGTGTGGGCGTGGTGGCTGTCACTCTGGCTCCCGGCTCACCTGCTGCAATCAGCTGTTCACCCTCACACCTGATTCTCATCAGCCATCTACAAACGGCATATCAGCAGAGGCTCCACAACCTGTCAGCGCCAGATCGTTGTTAAACCACAGTGGTAAACCTCCAGGCTACTTAGCATTATCAGCTACCTTATTCCTGGATGTTCTGACTCTAACGTGTTTTCTTCCTGTGCTCCAGGATCATTCTCTGACCGCCGTGTTGTCGTCACCAGCCGCCACTTCCTCGCCACTCCTGCCGGATTATCCTTCCAGCACCTTTTTTCACTAATAAACCTTTTTTGAACACTCTGCCGTGTCCTGCGTTTGGGTCCTCTCAGATACCGTAACAACATGATGCTTGAACTCATGTTGACTCAAAAAATAATCAAAGAGAGCAGCAGTCATGCATCATCAAAAGGCTATCTTCAGCACCTACAAATAGATCCGTTTGCTGTACATTTATACACAGATGCTGGAATAAAGATTTTGACTGAGCACTTACAAAAGCCAACACCTACGACTCTCTACCTTGATGCCACAGGCAGCGTGATACAGAAAATTCCTGATCAAAATAAGCGGGTCTTGTATTATGCTTTGGTTTTGCCCGGAATGGGTAAGGATAAGCCTCCCTTGCCTGTCACAAAACTGATCACCAACAGCCATTCCATTCCATCTATTTCCCATTGGCTCATGGAATTTAAAAGAAAATTGTCTTACACAACAAAAAGAAAGATAGCACAGGTTGAGACAGATTATAGTTGGGCTCTGATAAACAGTGTGCTTCTGTCTTTTAACAGGGAAAATATGTCAGTGTACCTTGACAGAGCATTTGAGATAGTGTCTGGACAAACTGAACTGATTCCTAACTTCACTGTGCTGCATCTGTGCTCTGCTCATATCATGAAGGCTGTGTCACAAGCATTTGGAAAAAAAACTGTAGACAGAGGCACACAGGAATATGCAACATTCTGTTTTGCGTACATCCTGAACTGCACAAGTATGCAGGAAAACCTTGATGTTTTTTTATCATATGTGTGTGCTTTTTGATGTGCCTCGACAAGTGCATTTTGCAAACTCGGGACGTGAAACTGGAAGAAAGTGGACATGTAATGGGAGAGGAGGAAAGCAAAATGGAAAAAACTGCTCATAGCATGACGATTAGTGTCCTGTGTAGCCTTGTTTGTATTACTTTCTGATCATTAATCACACGGTCACTTGACAGGGAAGCTATAGAAAAAACCCTGAATTTTCCATAGAATTATTAATATTAAATAGAGGATGTAATATTATCCGAAATAAAGAGCTGTTTCTATTGTGTACAGACAAGTATTAGTATTCAATTCAGAAAGTGATTTTGAGTCATTAGTTATTCTAGAGTCTAGAGTGAATTTGCTTCACATTCACACGATCGAGAAGCTGTCGATTTATTAAAAAGAACATTTTTCTTGTGTAATTGTAAAAGTCATTTGTTGATGGTCCCTAAGTGAAAGCCTCGTTTTGCGGAGAAGATCTCCCCGTCGTAATACAGCCAGCAGCAGGGGAAACTGACGCTGCTGGCGGGTCCGCGAATGTCCGTCGAATATCCAACCTAAAACTAACTTCACCGCTGATTTTGGTTAGGCAGTTAGGGGGAAATTCTCTGTTGGGGTTGTCTTTTGCCCATGCGTGTTGGCAGTTTAAGACGTTGCTTTCTGATGGGTTATAGGTAATAGATTATGGCTTCCTTGTCGGCGTTTGTGGATGCGCCCTCAGTGTCTTTATTAGATAATTGCAAGAAGGCGCAGTTGGTCGAAATAGCAGAGCATTATAATATTGCTGTTGTAGGGAGCAAGCGGAAAGATGAGATTAAAGTTGTCATCGTGTCATCTTTGTTTGAGCAGGGTGTGTTGCAGAAGAGTGAGTCTGGTGCGGCAGGGGTCGTGCCGGTAGTGGTTCAGACAGCTGGTTTGACGTTTGAGCAGCAAAAAGAGCTTTTGGCCATGCAGTTTGAGCAGGAGAAGTTGAGGTTTCGGCAGCAGGAGGTAGAGAAGCGTTTAGAGGTGGAGAAGGTGCTGGAGGTGGAAAAGATGCGACATAGCAGGGAGAAAATGAAATGGGAGGTAGAACATGCTAGATTACGGCTGATTGGAGAGTGCAAGCTTTCTGCGTTGGGGGCTGGTTCTGATAGTGCTGCATCAGGTAGTGGCAATGTTATTTCTAACTTGCGGTTAGTGCCAAGGTTTAATGAGCTTGACCCTGACATTTTTTTCACTCTATTTGAACGCGTAGCTGAGGCAAGAAGCTGGTCAGATTCAGACAGAGTGCTGTTACTTCAGTGTGTCACTGGGCGAGCACAGGAGGCCTATTCAGTTATTTGTGGCGAAGATGCTTTGGACTATGCTAGAGTAAAATCAGCGGTGTTAAAATCATACGAACTGGTTCCTGAAGCGTATCGTCAAAAGTTCAGAAGTTGCTCTGCATTGCCGATATGACGTCATATCGAACGCAAATCTGGATCAGCTCCGTTGTACCCCCGTTTTTAGAGATTTGGGTACGGAGGAAAAGAGAGAGGGTTTTATTTTCTGCCGCTGTGTGAGTTCCCTGACACACCGGGGACACATATTTATGTAGAAAAGACATACAAAAGTGTGTTTTGCATGATAGGTCCCCTTTTAAAGTAGAACAAAAATTACAAGTTTAAACGGTTCTCGAGAATATGGACTTTATTAGACTAATTGGATATTTTTTGATAGCTAGTACGGTTCTCACGTAGTCGCAGCTTACGTTTTGTGAAAATGTCCTACAGTTTCACATTTTATAATGGGTGTGTATGGGAGAGCTGGTTAAGACTTAGAGTGGGTGACTTCATGGCTAGAGGGGAGAGGAGCTGTAAAATCTGAAGAGTTTTTTTATTTTCTATTGCTCGGCTGGCCTAAATGTTCACTTTAAATCATTTGGTGATCATAATGTAGGGACATTTGTCACGGCCGCACCGATATGCTCATTTAATCAAATGGACTTACACATATAGCAAACACAAGAGTCATCAGGTGTGTTCATCTGGTATCCTAAATACTCTGGGTAGGATATTTAGCTGATTGGAGTTACATCTTTTAACTTAGAAGCAATAATGCAGCACAATATTGTCAATACATTCTCTGACAGGCTGTCTCTTGTTCACTGGCAGGGCGTTGCCGTGGAAACGCTTTGATCACACCTGTCGGTCGTTAACTGAATCCAGTGGTAATCTAAAGATGTTCAGAAACGATGCAGGAATATGGTGCAAGAATCCAAAAATGTAATAGATAAACAGTTAAAATAGTCAGCTAAAAGTGAGCTAAAATGAATGGATATTCTTTGTTGTACCTTAAAAATACAACTAATGCTATTAATACTTACTCAGCGGGGGTAATGTTAGCATCGGGATGCGCACCCAAGTTTCAGTCACACAGTCAACATTTCTCGGAATTTTCTAGTTTTAGATTAGTAACCTATCATCTTATTGCCCAGATTGTTAAGAGTTTTTCATAGCTTTATGGATCCATTTCATTCGTACCAAAAACATATTGGTAAACGAAAAGAGGAGTGTTCTAGTGCATGTGCAAAGTTCAAGTGTGCAAAGTACTGGCAACATCTGAGGTTGTCTACAACGTCCATGGTAAAGACGCCAAGTAAAATCTGAAGGAGGAAGAATAAGCCCAACTCTTAGCCAACACTTATATCATTCCCATTCTTGGCTAAAAAAAAATGTAGGAATCTCAGAAGAGACAGCGAGACAGAGGTGGGTGGAGGCCCAAAAGAATGTTCTTTTTGTGAACGTAATGTCATTCCTGCATTTAAATCAACCACTTCAAAAACAAACGGCACACCACAACGAAAGGGCAACTGAACTTTTTTTTTTATTTAACCAGATAAAAGCATTGAGATACAATCTCATTTACAATGCTGACCTGGCCAAGAAGGCAGCAACGTTACACGTTCTTACACATATCTCGGACATGTAAAATACAGAGAACAGTAAACAAGTAAACAAAAGTCAAAAAGCATTCACTACATTGTGCACATTTGGGAAAGTAAGAAAGGTACACTACTTATTACTGCAAGAGCAGCTGGTGGTAAGGATCTCAGACAACTTCAATTTCAAACAGGCTATAGGGACAAGTACCATCAGTTTGAGGCTTGATTGAAGGTCATTCCAAGACCAAGGACTATAATCAAAAAGACTCCTTTTCCCAGCCTCAGTCCGCATGGCAGGAACCTGGAACCGTATCCAGGCACTGGATCTGAGGTTGTAAGAATCACAAACTGGAGCCAATCTGGCACATATATACAGTGGAAGCTTACCTAAAATGGCTTTATACAATAATAAAAACCAATGCTGCATCCTTAAGTGAGTGAAGAAGGTAGCAACAGTAATCCTGTCGTGTAGTTAAAACATTATTTACATATGACTCATATAAAAGAAAAAGTACTGATTCAAACATAAAGGAAACTATTAAAGAAACACATTCAGGATCAGTTAAGTAAGTCTAAAACTTAAAGGGGACCTATCATGCAAAATGCACTTTTGTACGTCTTTTATACATGAATATGTGTCCCCGGTGTGTCAGGGGACCCACCAAGTGTCAGAAAACAAAACCATCTCTCTTTTCCTCCATACCCAAATCTCTAAAAACGGGGCTGCAACGGAGCTGATACAGACTGATACAGATTTGAAATTGTTCTGACGTCAGAAACGGGGAGCTCCGCCTATATGGGCAACTCTCCACCTATCAGGAGGAGACAGCCACGGCCATTGCCGCTCGAAAGCGCTGGAGACGCTGTAGTACATATGCCAGGCCTGTAAGTGGCGCTGTAGTCTGCCACAAAAGCAGCGAAGAAGACTTCTCACAGAATCAGCCCTTGCAAAAACAGGGCTAAAAAAGAGCAAACAGAGCGAAATGAGGCATGGCTAAAATGCATGACCTGTTTGGTATTTTGAAAAAAAAACTTCACAGACATGTTTTATATAGGTATGGCCCTACAATATATTATTCAAATATAGCATGATAGGTCCACTTTAATTTCTAAACATGGATCGAAGGAGTACTGTCAATTGATACAAAAAATGTAATCTCGTTAATAATCTGATGAATCAGTATTAGTATCAGATAAGTTTAAGTATATGAAGCTCAGCGCAAGTTCAAGCAGGAAGACTGGGCAAACATTCATTTACCCAACAACTGCAATAATCAGCTCATCATGGGCGTTCTCTTTTAACCAATCATAACAATTTCCAGCAGCCATTCATTGTGCTGCAGTCAACTTTAAAATCGTTCTCCTCTCTCCTGCAGTCAGCTGTGATTTCAGGTGTTGCTGCGGCCCGCCTCTCCCCTATTCACCTCCTTTATCATGTCCAGTGCCCAGGAGAGCTGATCCAAAGACCTCACCTCATCACCCCTCCCCTCAATCCCCTCTCCTCATCAAATCCAGGGTTGCGGTCAAATTTTCAGTTTAGTTTAGGAACCTTCTTAACGGAGTGAAATGACCCGGAAGTACCTCAGTGGCCGCCATGATAAGAGCTGTTCGAATTCTCTAGATCAGCGGTTTTCAAAGTGTGAGGGGGGGCCAGAGAGCTTCAGGGGGGGCGCAGCGTGAGAAAAAAATAATGAGAAACAGTGAAATCTAGCTGGTTAATTTCAGCTAACTTTATGCGAGCGGCAACATTCAGTGTGCGAAAAAGCACACGTCCGATCGTCCGGGACGTGTTATTTATAATACCGGACAAATACATCTTTCCATTGACGTGTCCGACGGACAAGTGATGTTTTTCGCCCATAAATGTTAGTTTCGGTTCTGCTTGTCGATTCCTAAGGAAATGCATCTCGCCGCTTTCTGTACTGTTAGACGGGGCGGGCGGGACGTGTAGCACAGTGGCAGGGTTGGGAAGCAAAACTCGGTTCCGAGTAAGAACAAATAACAATTGTCCGGTACCGGGATTAATAAGAGTTGTGAGGACAGGAGGCGGAGGCCGAGCCACGCGGATCCGGAGCATAGAGTCCGTCCGTCCGTCCGTCCGTCATTTCCTTTATGAAGTAAAGCAGCATCCCTGTCTGTGTCCTCGCGCTGTCCTCACATCCCCGGACCCCCAGACTCGGAGGAGCACAGGGATGTCAGTATTGTTTATGAAGCAGGGTAAAGAAAGTAAATTTTGAAATGAAAATACTATTTATTTACTTTTACAAACAGTGAGTAGCTGGGCAGCTGCAGCATGTGTATTGCAGCAGGACATGTGTTGGACAGACAGAGTGTGTGGTTGGAATCTGTCTCACAGGCAGGTTGCAGTGTAACATCAGAGAAGACTGGGACTCAGCACGATAGATTCAAACACACACACGGAGATGAGACAAGAAGAGAGAAACAGTCGGAGTAATTTCAAATGGCGTGCACAAAAAAGAGAAAGGTAGACAGCGAAAACAGAGCATTTAATGACATTTTCTCTTACTGGACCTCTTTGAAATGCATACCCTTGCATTATAGCAACAACAACAATATTAATAATAATAGCAATAATAATTGGGAGGGGGGGCGCGGCTGTTCTTATGTTCTCTGAGGGGAGGCTCACCTTCCCACACTTTGAAAACCCCTGCTCTAGATGATGGAAAGGAGCTTTGAAACTTCCTTTATAACCTCCTTTAGCTTAGGAAACACTGGACCTTCCTTTACGAAAGGAAAGGAGAAAATGCTGTCCCACAATACCTTGCGGCCGCAACGTTTACCGTGACACAACATTCGGCCGTTCGCGAAAACAACCGATTAAGACTGAGAAATTATATCATGAAAGTTACACTATAATAATCAAAAGGCGAAATATGAACGTTTTTTTACTGAAATTATCAAATAAAGTCAACATTTCAGTGTTTACTGAGCTGTCTGGGGTTTCTTAAACTTCACACGTTTGAATGGTGATATACACAGTGATAGATGTTAAGGACTTACAAGTTTATAATAAATACAACTGCATTTATTTTAAATTATTTTCATACAATCAAGCGTATTGGGATTAATGTGTATCAATACTGTGAAGCATTAGTTTCACTTAACTTTTTTATTTCAATTCAAACCTTGGTCATGAAGAATAAATGTTTCACTGTTGTCCACGTTCATAAAACATAAAACAACACCACGAGAGCACGGCGCAGAGTATCTAGATGCATTTACAGTAGTCCGCCGTCCTTATTAAACATCCATGTAGTCCGCTGTACAGAGAACTTTAGTTTTCCACACAGCAGACGCACATTAATAACGTCCGCTGGCGCATCATAAATACTCTTCATCCTCTTCTCCCACATCTTCTCATCAAATCCAGGTCTTCAACATCAACACCAGTGTCTAGACCCAGGGGGAGTTTTCCTATTATACTCACGGCTGCACTTCCCCCTTAAGATATACGATATCAGGATTGGGGTCTAATTGCCAAATACTATTAACATTTATATAATGTGTCAGTAAATGTTATTTAAGATATTGTACTTGTATTATGGGGGATAATAAAACAATTACATGTGTGGTGTTGTATTACAGAAATGCAGGACAGACTGGTAAGAAAAATGTGATTATTTTTGTACTTAATCATAACATGATTTGTGAAATATTGGTATGGATTCTGATGATTTTCAGACACAAGTAATGACAGAGACACTGTGATCACCCTCTGTCCTACACAGAGCATACTATCTCCTAAACAAAATGCCTTTCCTCCGTCTTCACCATACATTAAGCAAACGAGTGCAGTTGCCATTTTTCATGGAATAAGTGTGCAGTAACATCAAGGTAGTTATGCCTGCATTTTGATGTCCAGTGGTCTCCATTTAGTCTTCTCCAGTCACTTGTTCTGCCTTTTCACTGCTTTGCAAATCATGGTAAAAATCAGCGCTTGGAATTTCGTGAGGAAATTGGGGGTCAACCTTGATATGATTCATTTGCGCCATAAAAAAAGCGTAAAGCTTTCCCGAATAATTGCCGGCGATAACGTGTAAACAGCCTTAGATAAAAGTGTTATTCATGAAGAAATAATTATAATCAGACAAACAGTGCATACTTCAGGTATAATATAATTATTAAAGCACTAGGAAGTCATCTGTGTAATAATGTGCCTCTAATTTACTTAAATGACAAGAGCTTCAACACGAAAGACCTTCCAATCATCCCCAATAATATTAACAATTATCATCATCAACAGTTGGATTGGGCCGGGGCCGCAGGGTCCCACATGTCATTATGGGCAGCTGAGTTCAATTATGAATATGAAATTCACTCATTAGTGACTTTAGAATGTAGATCAAAGTGTAATGGTTACCTCAAATAAGCAGTTAGTGGTGGAAACAGTGTTCAGATGTGTTTAAAGTAGTGATGAAGTATTAGAAAACTTTTATTTTTGCGAAGAACGTGAATCTAAATTCATGCCATTTATCTACAGTGCAAACTGAAGCAAGACACCTGTTTTCCGTTTTGTTACTTGTAATGTTGTGGTTTAACTTTACTTTATTATTGTTCGTAAGCTAAATGTTGCTTTATTTTAACCAAAAAACAGTGCATCATGAAAATAACTTACCCCCTATGCACTTTCTATGGGATGGGAGTGATAACCATCTCAAGCAATATAACGAAAAAACTATGAAGAAACATGTTGAGCAACCTTTCCATGACTAAAATAAGATTGTAATGAGATGCTATATCAAAGTATATTACAACACTCTTTAATTTAGTAACCTTCCACCTACACTTCCCCACTAAATTCAATTGATTTGGTTTATTGTCACAGCAATGCCATATTGACAAATAAAAAACAGTAAGAAACAGAAATGTACAAAATTAAGAAATCACTTTAACTACAAAAAGTAACTAATGTATCTTTTTATTGCATATTCTTACTTTAAATTATTATGTTTGTGTAAATATATATTTTTATCCCTGGGGATGAAAAAATAAAGTATTCTGATTATGTTAATATCGATGACTTATATAATACTGGATGTACCTGCTGCAAGACATTCCATTCAAATCCAATCTTCCCCTGTTATATCCACAGTTCCATATCTTTATATTGAATAATGAAAGATTGTGGGAGTAGAGCGGAGGGAGAACACCGTCAGAGAATCATCCTGAATACATCAGACTTTTCATGGTCAAATAAATTCAGGATTGTGTCTTTGATACGGGGTACAGAGAGAGCAGATTTAAAATGGTTTCCAGCTACTCCACTTCAAACACTGACGCACCGGGGACTAAAAACAACAGAAGGGACGTGGAGCCGAGCTTCAGATATGCAGAACCTTGTGTGATTTTGTTGCGGAGAGCGTGTGTGTGTGTCCTCCGGTGTGTAGAACTTTGAGACGATCCCACTCCGATCTGCATAATTCACTGGCAGACAACACTCTGGGGATGCATAAGACATTCCTTGAGAGATTTGGTGTGGTGTGTGAGGGAGTGTGTGTTTAACATGGTAAAAAGGTACATTTTAACAAGGTTGATGTCACGGCGAGGGACTCAGCGGGAGGCCTGGATAGCTTTGAAGGACCTCTAATCTTCTTTTCTCTTCCACTTCACCTCTTTCCTATTTTACCAGCCTTTCATGGTGTGTCATCTACAGTAATACTCCTTTTTCAATGCAATGAGTTCTGTTGTAGTTTTGTGCAGGAACTAGTTTGGTTTGTAATTGGTCGCAAGTTGAGCCAACTGTGAACAAGTTTGCTTTACGACTGACCAGCACCGTGTACGGGCCACATCATGACATCACTGTTTACGTTTCTCTCAGCAGCCAGCGTGAATAACAACAACTATGGCGGACTGCGTCAAAGCTGTCCTCACTTTAAAGAGTGACGTGATACAATTGTTTGCCACTATAATAGAGTGTTATGAAGCTTATGCTTATCAGTGTTAAAACTAAAGTTAGCTAAAGGTGTTATGAACCTTGACACAATAGTATGTGGACTAAAATGCACAACCCAGAGGCAAAAAATGGTGTGAAGAAAATAATCTTTACTTTGAACAAAGAATCACTATTTTAGAGGGTACAACAAAAAGCGCTCACATGGAGGATGAAAAAGCAAAAACACTGAGTCCACAGGAAAAAACGAATCTCTTTAACAATGGCTTGGTTCTATTTCGTATAGGCTTCACCCTCTAAGGCTATCACTATTGGGTAATCCCCTGCGCAGCACTGAAACACTTGTAATCCACGCCCACCTGCGAGGTGGGCCCCACCTACGGACTCACTTCCGGTATAAATAGGAAGAAGGCCCCGTTGGAGAAGCACTGTAGAGACACTAAAAGCAAAAATTCCTTCTAAAAAGCTTTGATCCTATAAAACACGAGTACACAGGGTTGTGTTCGAGTTTGCTCCTCATGCCAGACGGGTTACATAATGAGTTACGACCGGCACTCACGATGTGAATTGTGGAGTTTATTTTTATATAACATTAGAAAGACTGATTCTTATTATTACATTATAAGCTTATTGTGTTCATTTTATGTTGCTATGACTTTGGAATAAATAGACAAAATCACCAATCCCAAGGTTTGATGGGTTGGATAGGAAACGAAGGGAAAAGTCACAGAAGAAAGTTTTTAGCCTGCAATACAGAGTAGCAAAGCCAGGTGCAGACACTGTAAGAGGACAATGAGTTACTGAGGCTCTGGCCTTGGCGGTGTGGGTGAGCTTCGCTCCCACGCATAGCTGGGAATCTGTTACGCTCTCCGAGAGCTTACAGGTGTGAACCCACAATACTGAACACTATAGAGAGTAGACTGAAGTTTATGAAGCAAAAGGTTTTATTTCCAAAAACCGGTTTATACTGAACATCAGAGGGAATAGATTGTTCACAATGACCAGGGCCAGGGAGTTTCTCCGGAGGTGGAACGGAGGTCCGAAGCCGGGGATCCAGAGTTTGCGAGAGCAAGCAGGCTGGAGCAGGTGTGCGTGGATGCACGGAGGAACATAGACGAGGGGTTGGTGGCTGGACGTGGCAGGCAGAGGAGTAGGCAGACAGATTCAACGTGGTGAGACGACGAACTAGTGAATACTGGATGGAGAAACCGGGTATATAAGCAGGTGTAGGTGAGTAGTTGAAATCAGAGTGACGAGCAGCAGCTGAGGAGGTGCGTTGGCGGGAATCGAAAGTAGGTCAGCCATGCCCAGCCAGGAAGACAGACACACAGACAAACAGACAAAAAACAAACACAAAAGGGGAGGCAGAACTGTATATCCTTACAGAATCAGTATAACCAGGATTCCACTTTTTCTGTAGAAACTTTAGCAAAAACAAATGACTAGGATAGCGACAGAGTACGGAGGAACCTTCACAGGCCGGCCGAATGCTGATTGGAAGATCGTGTTGCCAAGAGACTTTTGTCTAAGTCTGCGCACCAACCAGGGAAGCCAAAGTCTAAACCATGGCCCTCCCCAACTAGTTTCAACCAATCATAAATGTACGGGCAACGCCCTCTGTAATCAAATGTATTGTCGCACGAGCTTCGGGGCTCTTTCTGGAAATATACTGACAGATTACAGCTCTGCTGCCTGTGATTTCTGTGACCGCACTGAGCAAAGCCCCATTTGAACCTTTGGATCAGGTTCCCCTTAAATTGTTGTCAGCCAAAGTAGTAGTACTTTTGGCTCTAACATCAGCAAAAAGGGTGAGTGACTTCTCTCTCGCTCTCTCTGTGGCTCCGTCATGTCTCCGGATCCAAGGAGATGGCAGTTCAGCTGTTTTGCGCCCTAACCCGGCTTTTATGCCAAAAGTCATCACGAGCTCTTTTAGGTCGAGAGTGATCACCTTGGATGGCTTCTTTCCTCCCCCTCACAGGTCGGAGGAGGAAGCCACATCTCATCTCCTCTGTCCCCTGTTTGTACATTACAGAGAGCATTCACAAGGGCTTCCTCTGTCTGCACAACGCCTGTCACACTGGCTGTGTGAGGCTGTGTCGCAGGCGTATGTCTCCTCTGGGGTGGATCCCCCGGAGAACATCAGTGCTCACCACCAGAGGAATTTCATCCTCTACGGCTTTGCACGGAGGAATGACAGTGGAAGACATTTGCACTGCTGCTTCTTGGTCTTCCCCCTGTTTGTTTATTCAATTTTATTTGAGGGATGTCTCCCATTCCTCTCTGACACACCCTGTACTGAGTGTCGTGTCAGAGTGAGTGATGTCAGGGATCCAGCTGTGCGCATCTCTCCCGCCTGTCGGCACGCAGAGAGCTGCCCTTTTTTTCCCTCTTTTATCGCTGGACAAAGTTGTGACCATCTCTACTTTTTCACAGCGGGAGGTTTTTATTGTTCCCAGCCTTCGTCCCCTCATGGAGAATATTCATGTTTTATGCTATATTTCCAGGGACTGTGATGCGCAATAGGCATGGGTTATTAATTGAGTAGGTATGTCTGTGCTTATGGTACCGGACAGATCCAGTGGGGCACAGACTACATCCTGATTCGCCCTTAACCCAATAGCGATAGCCTTAGAGGGCGAAGCCTATACGAAATACAGTAAATAGAACTGAAGTTACGTACTGTAACTCCAGATTCTATGAGTATAGGCGTAGCCCTGTAAGTTCTGGGTCCCACTGGCTCCACGAATAGCTGAAGAAAAGCTATTTGTGTGGGAGCAGATTGTCGGGCCTTCTTCCTATTTATACCGGAAGTGTGTGTGCAGGTGGGCGTGGATTACAAGTGTTTCAGTGCTGCGCGGGCGCGCAGGGGATTACCCAATAGCGATAGCCTTAGAGGGCTACGCCTACACTCACGAACTGGCACATGACAAGGGGAGACATGACAATTTATACATGAGGTAAGTGGGCACAGGTGGAAACAATCAGGGGCGGGGCAGATGCTGACGATGGCGAGAAAACAACAAAGGCAGGAAGTAAAGGGACCTGGAATGAGACAAGGTGAGTACAAAATAAAACAGGAAGTGGAACATAAATAACTAAACTAACATGAAACATTAACATGACAATCACAAACATGACTAAACTAACACATTTGACGGGACACAATGAAAGGCTACTGTCAATGGAAAGTAGTAATTCATATAAAGCATTTTTCCCCCAAAATTATTTGTTTTCATTCTTTGATAATAGATAGACACTCGTGACCTTGGCTGTTTTGTTTCTTATTTTCTGTCTTTTATTTATCTCTACTACGATTGTAAAAATAATCAAATGCGCACCTTACAAAGTGAAACATGGATTGTGAATGGCCCAGTGATTTGGATCTGCTCTAACTTTTAATGCCTTGGTCCAACCTGCCACTACATTTTATTCGAATCAAGCCACTAGTTAATCCGTAATCCTGCTTTCAGAAAGACATAAAAGCGGAGAACAAACATACAAAGCGTAAAAAAAGTATTTCTTATCTTTGGCGCAATAGCCAACTGCCAAGCTACTCTGTGCCCTTAAAACAGTCCTGGTCCTCATTAAAAGAACCCTGAAAACAATTACCTTATTAGCCACGTTCACACCAAGTACTTTGCCGTACTTAGTTCCCAGCACTTAGTTCCCAGCACTTAATTCCCCTATGGAACTAAGAGCCGATCGCGTTCACACCGGAATAAGTTCCCTGAGGGAAGATTACGCAAATGAGCCGCTGACGTCACTTCGTCTTCTTCTGCTTTGGGTTTATTGGCAGGCCGCAAACAACTTCACGGCGTATACTGCCACCCGAGGTCCCCGGCCGGAAGTCCCCGGAGTTGGGGACTGGCTTCAGTAGAAGCTGCTGGGACTCCCAGCAGCTTCTACTAAAGCCTTCCGAGTAAATCGCCAGAACGCCGACACCTCCTCATTTCCACCGCTCCCATGTTTTATTTTTGTGTTGCCATAAATTAGTCTCTCTGTGTTTGTGCGCTGGGCTAATGCTAATGCTAATAATGCTAATGCGAGGATAATAAAATGGCGGCTCTACAAAACATTTCCGAGTTTTACGGGGCGTGGTTTGCAATTCGCCCAGTCAATCAGAACTGGGGCACTTTTTTCCCCCAGGAGAGTACCACCTCTCAGCAGGCACTAAAAATGGGGGTAAAAGTTCCCGGCACTAAGTACTCTTTTTGGTGTGAACGCGACATAAGGGGTACTAACGGAAAAACAAAAAAAATAACGGGAAAAGTACGCGCCTATTGTGTAAAGTCTTTGGAGTGCCCCCTTTTAGAACATCAATTCATCCAGAGACCCATAAGGACATATCTGTAAAAGTCTAATCTCCTGCTTTGGATTAAGGCTGCTGTATCTTTGACATGAGACCCCCCAAGACATTATCAGTAGCTACAAGCGCTTTCTCTTCCTGATAACCCGCTACTAAACTATCTCTGTTTAATTGAGCCGGTCCGCTGTGTCTGAGGTCGCACTCTACATATTAAGACAAATCTAGAGCAGCTCAGCTGTCACTTTATAAGCAGGGTTGGGAGGGTTACTTTGTAAATGTAATCAGTTACTGAATACTGAATACATGGCTCTGAAAGTAATCTGAATACAGTTACAGTTACGTGTCTTCAGTAACGTATTCAGATTACTTTTAGAATACTTTTGGAATACTTTCTTTTTCCATAACAGATGGGTATGTGTTGGTGAACAGGAGACACGTATTTTACTGTTTTAATGGCTTATCAAGAGCACAACTCAAACACAACATATTGATGTCCTTCTGGACAGCTCCCTCTCATTTGCACCCCACATAAAAAACATCACCCGGACTGCATTCTTTGTACTGTCTTAAACCTTTCCTTAGAATGTGTTATGAATTGTAAGGTGTCCTTGGGTGCTTTGAAAGGCGCCCCTAAATAGAATGAATTATCATTATTATTTATTATTATTATCTGAAACGATGTAATAACTTTTCAAACGTTTTCCAGTCACTTGCCCCATGCATTCAGCAGCAGCGGGCCATTCACTTTGATTTGATCCCGTTATGAAATGTCATCATTTCGACAATAAAGAAATGCTACATAAACGTTATCTTGCACATTTTATCGAACCATCTCCGTTTCTAACTTTCAATATTTTTTAAAAGAGATCTCTCTCTCTCATCTGCGTGCGGGGCCTCAAAGACACGCTGGCTACATCTCTCTCTCGCTCAAGGACATGCTGCAGCGCTGTGCACTCAGTTCTTCCGGTAATGAATATTACATTTTCTGAGGAAACTTTTCCACCAATAATTCCAATAAGTATTCCAAAATGTATTCACTTCAGGTTTACGAAAGTAACTGTAATCAGATTACTCGTTTTTCAAATGTAACGCGAGCTGAATACAGTTACTTGATTTTTGTATTCTGATTACGTAACGCCGTTACATGTATTCCGTTACAACCCAACCCTGTTTATAAGACTATTGAGGGTCCCTTTATGGGGGCTTATGAAAACCTAAAAGAACCCCAGTGGATAATCTGAGGCCAAGTTTGAAATAGGGCGAGTTCTTTTAGGTTCTTGACATGTTGATGCTTCAGAGATAATAAAACAATTCCCAACACAATGCACAAATCAATCTCGACGTACTGTATGTGCCAGAGGAGACGACAGGAGGAAGAGATGGAAGGAGATGTAGTTATGATTTGCTTTTTGATTCCCTTGTTGTGTCTGATAGCAATCACCGTGGCTGTGCCTGTGCCTTTATCCTACCATCTACCATCGTGTGTGTTTGTAAGGTTTGTGTATACTTGCGTGTGTGTGTGTGACTCTCTGGGGGTACTGTGTTGTACAGTAATGTGATAGTGTGACACCGTTGGAAAGGATTGACTGTAACACACATCACTGCTGTGGACGGATAATCTGGTTAGGCTGAGGACAAACTACAGACTGTGAAGAGTCTTGGACAGTCTTGAACAGACTGAGAAGAGATTAAATACACCCCAGATGACTGATATCTGCTCTTTTTTTTGTTCACATTGGTAGAGCGTGATTGTCAGTTGGATTTTGGGAGTACACATTGGACTTAGTGAACAAACTTGATCACGTTAGAGATTTATGAAACACATCTTGGAGCAGAAGTTGGGTTCTGGGATTGCCTTAAATCTATCAGCCTGATGACGATAAGCCTCTGGAGGCAAGATGCTATTTTAGCGGGGTTCCTCTGTAGTGAACAGATATCCGGGCCAAGACTTTTGTCGGTGTGCCAAACCGGTTACCAACTTGAGACGTGATAATTGGGCTGGAATTGAGAGATGTCTTCTACGATATAATATGAAAGTGACCTGCAAATTCAGCGGGTGCACCGATCCCTTATGCCGAGACCGGCCTCCGACAAACCGCCAAAATCCATCGTGGTGAACTTTCTCCAGTACACAACTAAGGAGATGGTTCTTAAGGAAGCCTGGAAAAAAAGAATCCAATTCCAGGATCGGGCGCTGTTTTTTTCCCGACCATGATTATGCCACGGAAATACTCCAGAAAAGAAAGGAGTACATCACCATAAAAAAGCCTTAAAAGAGAGAGGAATCCGCTTCCAGACACCGTTGTCTAAATTAAGAGTCCACTGGGAATCCGGCCCGAGGACGTACGAGAGCGCACAAGAGGCTGCAGAAGAGCTGAACAGGAGGGGCATTCAGATAGAGACTCCCCGGGGCAGCCCGCCGGGGATAGAGGAGCGGCTGCAGAAAACACTGCCGTGGCAGCGGGTTGGAAACTCTGAGGACACAGCCGTGCGAGATAAACAAAGGTTACAAGGGTTTCAGAGGAAATAATGGACATGTATGTGAGTACATCCAAAAGGACAAAAGTGCTGATTTACACTACAGGTGATTAACACCGGACACACCCTAATTGAATCCCTAAATGATAAGGTCTTCTTAACTGTTACTGATCGGAAGCTACATCTATATTTTCTGTTATGAAGTTGTTGTGTAAGAGTTACTGGATGAATAGACCAGACCTTACTAGGAAGGGGCCCTCGTGTTCTATGGGACATTCCCCTCAACCCACGAGTGCAACGTGGCAGGCGAACGCCTTATTTTGGAAGTTCAAATTCAATTATTCTGTTGTTTTTTTTGTTGTTGTTTTTTTTTTTTTTTCATTGTTTTTGTTGCACAGTGTTCTCAGAGCAGCTACTAGTAGTCATGGTTACGATGTGTCATACAAGAAAGTATACTACCCCACAAAAATATTATGAGTAATAACATCTCACTGGTGTCAATGAATGTAAACGGGCTGAACAACCCAATTAAAAGAAACAAGGTCATTCTGAAAATGAGGAAAGTAAAGGCCCAAATTATCTTTTTACAGGAAACACACTTATCTCGGGAAGAACACGAGAAACTAAAGAAATTTGGCTATAGAAACACATTCCATAGTACATACAAACAGAGTCGCAAGAGAGGAGTAGCGATCAGGGGCGGAGCTTCAGGGGGGGGCTGTAGGGGCAGGGCTCCCCGGGCCCGGGACGGTCGGGACCCAATGGGGGCCCGTCGCCGAGGCAGCAGGCTCCGCCCCCGAGATATTCGCCGGCGGGCCCTGCTGCCTCGCGCCACTGAGTGCACTGACGTTCGTGGTCATATAAGGTATAAAGCATTGTAGCCTATAATATGAGTTGAACTTGTGCTGCTATTTTCACACTCACATTTAACATTAAAACATGAAAAATTGCAAGTGAATCCCTTCTATTGTCTCCAAATGTATTTTGGGTAAATTCGTCATAAACAGCCGTCCATCAACATCATACGTAAATGAACGTCAACGTCATCATCAATCACTTGTCATTCAACAGAGCACTGCCTAAGCATGAGCAGTTATAAACATAAAAGTGGAGCTACAAAACGCAAAGAAAAAGATAAAAAGGACCAAGGAAAAGCCAAATTGTCCAAGCTAGATGGATATTTTTTTCGCCCTACTCCTCCTCCTGCAGGAGATGAACCTGAAGTTGTTGCCACTGCCAGCCGTGTTTCATCCCCGAACGACTCTGTTAAAAATGTCCCTGGAGTGAAGCAGTTCTATGACACTGTAGAGACGCTCTACAACTTTTTTGGTCACAGTATCAAACGATGGGCATTGCTCAGTGAGTTAATGACGCCAGAGAGCAGAACTATCAATCAATCAATCAATCAATCAATCAATCAATCAATGTTTATTTATATAGCCCAATATCACAAATGTTACATTTGTCTCAGTGGACTTCACAGTTTGTACAGAATATCAGTAGACAATACGACACCCTCTGTCCTTAGACCCTCACATCGTACAAGGAAAAACTTCCAGACTTTTTAACTACCACATTAAAACGCTTATGTCCCACTCGCTGGTCATCTCGCCATGATGCGCTTGTTGCGTTAAGGCACAGATATGGAGACATTATAAAAGCCCTCGTCAAAATATCCCTTACCAGTGACAAAAAGGATGAGCGCAATGAAGCAAGTGCACTCAAGAATGCCATAAGCAAATTTCGCTTTCTATTTTTGGTCAACATGCAGACCAAGATTTTGGAAAGCATAAATTGTGCTTCACAGTTACTGCAAGCAAAAGACGCGGATATTCTCAAAGCATCTACTCTACTGCAAAATGCCATCAGTGTTTTGGTGGAGTATAGGGGACAATTTGATGAGGCGAAGTCCGCCACTCTTGCCCTGGCTACTAAATGGGGAAGTCAAACACAGTTTGAAACAACCAGGGCCAGGAAAGTTAAGAGACACTTTGATGAACTTTCTGAAGACAGCCGCCTCACTGACGCAGAGAGCAACTTTCGGGTGACCGTTTTCAATGCATGTCTCGATATAATCATCCAGCAACTGTCCCAAAGATTCACCAGCTTAAATGCAACTGTGAACATGTTTGAGGCAATTCACCCCAACACACTACTGCAAGCAAAGGATGAGGATTTACACCAAGCTGCCCAGCGGCTTATAGAGCACTACAGTCGGGACATCGCCGCCAGCTTCCCTGGCCAGCTGCTTTCTTTCAGAACCTGTTTCAGGGACCAAATACAAAAACTAAAATCTGTCGCGGATCTGGTAAAAATGCTCATTGTTTACAACCCAGCAGTAACATCTACATTCAGTGAGGTTTGCACAGCCTTCATCTTATTTCTGACTCTTCCTGTCACCGTGGCAACCGCCGAGCGCTCTTTCTCCAAATTAAAACTCATCAAAAACTATTTGAGGAGCACGATGGGACAGGAGAGACTGAGTGGACTGGCCTTGCTGTCCATCGAAAGTGACCGAGCCAAGAAATTGGACATACAGCGGATTGTGGACGAGTTCGCGGAGCGCAAGGCTCGCCGAGTACCCTTCAAGTAGTGGTGAGTACACTTCAAATTTAATTTGTACAGTAGCCTACTTGTACGTGAATGTATGGGCCGCCGTGCCAATTTTACACTGCTCTGCTCTCATGGTGGCTGCTGGCTGTCCATGGTGAATGGTGTGTCAGAAATGTAGTCATTTTATTAGGCTATGTTTTCGTGGTCCTTGTGGTTTGTTGGACTTTATGTCATGTTATATCATTATTATCTCTGATATATATTGCGTTTCTATACCCTTTGTAGAAACGAAATCTTAAATATAACACCTTTTCTTTAGTTACTTTTCTTTCAAACATTGTTTTAAATTGTAATCTTACTGACTGAGCGACTTTTTACGCACGAGCGTCAGATTACCACCCCGGACTCCCGATATTTTTGTCAAGCTTTATTGGGTTTAAAGGGCCCGGTCATGTGGCCCCGCCCCCCGGCCCGGGTCTGATATGTGCCGCCAGTGGTAGCGATATTAATATAAAACTCAACTAATTTTGAATGCTTGAAGGAAATTAAAGACAAAGAAGGACGTTACATTATTGTGCAAGGAAAGTTAGAAAATGAAATGGTCACCTTAATCAATGTATACGCTCCTCCAGAGAGTATCAACCATTTCTATGAATCCCTATTCTCAGCTTTAGCTTCAGAATCAGAAGGCACTGTAATATATGCAGGTGATTTTATTGTGATACTGGATCATAAAATAGACACAACAAGCACAAAAAGAAATAAGAATCATATAGCTAAATTCATCAACACATTTTTGAAGGAACGGGATGGTTGATGTATGGAGAGAACTGCATCCGATGGAAAAAAAAAATTATACACACTACTCCACCACACACAAAACTCACTCTAGAATTGATTATGTATTAATGAATAACTGGGATCTATATAAGGTTAAAGACTGTAAAATTGGGGTGGCTGATCTTTCAGATCACAATGCAATTCACCTAAATGTACACTTGAATAGCAAACAGAAAAACACTACCTGGAGATTAAATGTAGGCATAATGAACAACAAATCAATAACCGAACAGATAAGAATGGAAATTAAAAAGATGTATAGAGGAAAATCATACTGAAGACATTTGCCCGACCATTCTATGGGACACCGTAAAGGCCGTAATACGTGGAAAATTAATATCCAAAACCGCACGACAAAAGAAACTTAAAATAACCAATTATCTTAATTTGGTTGAAAAATGTAAAAACCTTGAAATAAAATATCAAACTTCTCACAAGACTCTACTGCTTCAGGAAATAAAGAACATTAAAGGGGAAATAGACACAATCCTGAGAGGAGAAGTAGAGAAAAAACTCAGATTTGTAAAGCAGGACTACTACGAGGCGGGCCCAAAGGCTACTAGGCTACTGGCAAGGCGACTTAGGAAACAACAGACTATCAATACAATGCACAAAATCAGAGATCCTTGCTCAGGACTACTGAGGCATGATGCTATGGAAATAGAAAACATATTCAAAGATTACTATGAAAATCTATATACTCAACCTCCCTCATCTAATGACGAAGCAAAAAACAATTTCTTAACTCTCTTGATTTACCAACTATTGGAGAGGTTCAAAACAACAATCTCACAGCCCCTATAACACCAGAAGAAGTAGCCAAAGCCATATCCAGACTTAAGGCTAATAAATCCCCTGGAAGCGATGGTTTCCCGTCAGAGTGGTACCGATCCTTTAAAGAAGAACGCATTCCCGTTATCACGTCGTCTTTTAACTGGACTCTTATGGCGCATTTCCACTACACGGCATCGCTCGGCCTCGCTCAGTATGGTTAGGACTGGCTCACTTTATGGCGCATTTCCATTACAGTTTAGGAACTAGGGTAGTAACTATAGTAACGCAGTGTAGGCGGAGCCGTGACGTAATCTTCAATGAGAACCCCAGGAAAACAACACAGCCGTTAGCTGTTAGCACTCAGAGCTCATAGCTCCTCATATCTGTTCAGAAACTAGACAAAAGTTAAACAAGTACAAACCACAGACTGTCTGTGTCATGGTGAATACAGTCGCTGGTTTATTTATGTCTGTATAGGCCGTTGTTTTGAGTGTGGACGGTCGGAGCATACACTGCGTTAGCTTAGCCGATCTCCATTTAGACAACACGCATTTTAAAAGGTTTTTCGCCTGCCGTCTGTCTGCAGACTTGTCAAAGCATTAATTCATGGTTTTTACTAACCAGTATCAGTATGTTGTTACTTCGGCCTCATTTTGAAACGTGTATTACAATTAAATCACGGTCAAATATGTTCATCTTGTTGTAGTTGTAGCCCCCTTTCCAGCGATTCTCTCCCTAGTTTAGCATACTGAGCCTGGTTGTTGGCCCGGAAAGAACCTCGATTTTATGGGGCCAGAAAACTGTGAAATAGTACCCGCTAGCCGGTACTACGCTAAGTGGAAACGCAACCAAAAACGGGCCCCGCACGGCTCGGCACGCTTAGAGCGAGTTCCGCGCTGTAGTGGAAATGCGCCATTAGAGAGGGGCGGCTACCACCCTCGTGGAAGGAGGCCATGATCTCTGTTATTCCCAAAGAGGGGAAAGACATAGAATACTGTAGCAACTTCAGACCCATATCTGTTCTCAATGTAGACTACAAGATTTATACATCTATTATAGCGAAGAGATATGAGACATTTATGACTGATTTATTAGATGAAGATCAAACTGGTTTTATTGTGGGCCGTCAACACAAGACAACATTAGGAGGACTCTGCAAATTATGACCTCAATACAAACAAAAAAACCAAGTGCTCTTTTGGTAAGTCTAGATGCTGGAAAGGCTTTTGATAGCGTGAACTGGAACTTTCTCGATCTAGTACTAGAGCGCTTTGGATTAAATAAAGCCTCAATTAAATGCATTGAAACTATCTATCAAAATCCCACAGCTGGAATAAAAATTAATGGTAGTCTAACAGAAAGAATAGTATTAAAAAGAGGCACCCGTCAGGGATGTTGTTTGTCCCCACTCCTCTTCGCTCTATACATTGAACCTCTAGCACAGGCTATACGGCAAAGTGAAGAGCTGCAGGGAATTAGGATTAAAGGACAGGAACACATAGTGAGTTTCTTTGCGGATGATACTATAATATATCTCGAAAACCCCAATAGAAGCTTTATCCAGCTGATGAACCTTATTAAAATATATGGTGACCATTCAGGATACAAGGTGAATGTTAATAAAAACACAGATTTTGGCCTTTAACTATACCCCCACTCAAGAAATGAAGAGCAACTTCCAATTAAAATGGGACTCGAAATCTATAAATTATCTTGGTGTGACGCTAACAAAACAACTGACTCATCTCTATAAAATAAATTATGACAAGATCCACTCACAGATCGAAAAAGACATTAAGAGATGGACAACCTTGACACTAGACCTAAGCTCAAGAATTGAAGTAATTAAAATGAACATATTCCCTAGACTGCTATATTTCTTCAAATCACTTCCAATTAAAATTCCCAAAGAAAAGTTTCAAATTTGGGATAAGATGATCTCTAGATTTATATGGAATGGTAAGAAACCGCAAATTAAATGTTGTACATTACAATTGGCCAAGGAAAAGGGGGTTATGGCACTACCAAATCTGAAAGACTACTATTATGCAGCACAACTAGGTTCAGTAATTAAGTGGTGCGATAAGGACTATAGTGCAAAGTGGAAAGACATTGAGATGAAGGTTTGCGGCATCCCAATCCAGTCTCTAATTCAGGGGTACTCAAATACAAATCTTAAAGGTCCAAAGACATTTTTCAATAAGACAAAGGTCCGTTTATTACGGTCATTCAAACTTTTAAACAATTGCAACAAGATTCTTAACACGAGGTTGGAAAAACAAAAATAATCTGTATGCAGCAGTTTTCACTGTTATTGTGTCTGTGCTTGATCCCTCAGAGTCGCAGTGTAAGAGCTGCACAGTTATGAATAAAGGCAGCTGCACCCTCTTTCATTCAGCATTCCCATTATTGCTTTCTAAATGTCTTGCCCCCTTGTGTGTCCACTGAGGTTCGTCAGGCCCAACACATCTTCAACAAACTCCCCCTTTGCCTCATCATAAAAACTCACAAACACCAGCAACTGAGCATTGTCAGTGGTGTCGGTAGACTCATCCACAGCTAAGGAAATGCACTATGCATTTTTGATTCCATCACAAAGCTGATTAATCAAATCACCAGCCAGTATTTATGTTCTTCTGGTTGCTGTGGAATCTGAGAGGGGGATTTGCTTGATTTGACCTGTTATTTCCTCTTTTTGTTTGCCTTCAAACACTTCAGTCATGCATTCTTTTATACTTCAGTTATTATCCAGTGGAAAGTCCTTACCTACTGGCCTAGTTAAATCAAAGTGGTTACAGTGTAGTTTTACACACCGTCTTATTTGACTTTCTCAGGACTTAAAACTGTTTTTTGGGGGCAGACCCCCACAGAGAAAAAAATATATTTACACACGTAAGGTCATCATCTTAACAGTTTTGTATGCTCATCCGTGAGCAGAGCATCAAGTTGACATGTCTATTACAGCTGAATGCGGCGATTACCATTTTGTTCAGCGAAACGCCTCACAAACTGATTAAGATCAACAGCTTTAGTGCGTTTTGATTCAATGCTGAGTGCAGCCAAACCTGACAGTCTCTTCTCTGTTATTGTAGACCGCAAATACCTCATTCCTTCAGTACTTGGGTCCGAATGCTTCTCGTTTTGCACCGTCCCGTTCAAATTAAATCGCCGCCAATCATATTTCCACGCTCGCGCCAGGGCCGGGGGAGGGGTTACAAGACGTGGGTCTTGTGCTGCATTCACTTGCACTCAGACATTAGAGACTTTCTCTCATAAATGTCCGATGAGCCACAACTTTTCTTTCAAAACAAAGCTGCCAACTGGGGTGGCAGCTGGGGAGAGACGAGACACGCATTTTTCCCCACCCGCATTCCGCGAAGACCCGCCCTACTCTGCCTCTGATTCGCAGACTGTTGGTGGGGGACAAAAACGCTGACGGGATGCTGAATGTGATTGGACCAATGCGTTGATAGACACACACAGACATTGGAACAGTCGGACATGCAGAGCGCTGTTTGCAATGGACATAGCGGAGAATTTTGACTCGTTGCGTTGTGGCGATGTCTCGCAGATAACACAGATAATACAGATAATACATATGAAAAGTATAATTTGCTCAGAGTCCAGAGACAGTTGTGGTTCGGTCCGGATCCGGACCGGAGTCCGGACTTTGAGGATGCCTGCTCTAATTGGTAATGTCGAAACATTTAAGGCACTACAGGACTCAATTGATCCAATAAGTCTCCATACTCTGAATACTTGGTTTGACTTAATTAAACAGTACAAACTAGAAAGGGAAGTAAAAATATTGAGCTGGTTTGCCTATGACAATAGGTTTAAACCAAACCTAGGTGATCAAAACTTTAAAGAGTGGGAGACTAAAGAGATCATAGCGATGTGTACAGTAACAAAGAACGGAAGTATGATGAGTTTTGTGGATTTGAAAGAGAAATACGGATTGGAAAATAGTGACTTTTTTAGATATCTACAATTGAGAGACTATTTTATAAAGGAAATACAAACAAAAACCTCAAACGGAGTGATTGATATATTGATACGGACATACAATCGGACCAGACTCAAGGCAACTTCAGCTCTACACAAAAACATAAGAGATAGTAGGGCTACTTCTACTGTTTACAGCAAGAAAAAATGGGAGAAGGAACTTAGCATTGAAATTACAACAGAGGAATGGCTCAACATGTGCCAATCGCTACAAACCACCACAAGCTCAAGGACTTGGAGAGAGTTTGGGTGGAAAAACCTCACTAGATTCTTCATAACTCCTAGAATTAAGAGTAAACAAACCGGTACACAACAAACATGTTGGCGGTTATGTGGTAGTAGAGAGGCAAATCACACACACGTTTTTTGGGAATGCCATAAACTAAATACCTTTTGGGAAAATATACATGCAACTGTTGTAGACATTCTGGGTTATTCAATACCCAAGGAATGCACCATTTTATACCTTGGAAACATAAATGAATGCGTGATTAATACTGATAGATATATAACTAAGATACTGTTAATAACAAGCAAGAAAGCAATAACCAGAAATTGGTGTAAGGCTGACCCACCTACAAAAGACCAGTGGATGGATATTATAAGAGAGGTATACAATATATAATGGAAAAAATGACTTACCAACTTAGAATGAGAGTAAATAATTTTGAGAGTAAATGGAAGAAATGGATCGTTTATGACACTGTGGAAAAAGGCTAGGGAATATGCATATGCTTTTCAGGAGACTACTTAATATATCTGTGTGCCAATTGTAACCATGACTGTTGAATTTCAGTTTGATGTTTATTTTATTATTTCATTGTATTTTATTTATGATCTTGTACTTGTGTTTACTAACATTGTTATAAGCCAAGAAAAGCCATAAGTACAATGTGCTTTTTCTGTTTTGTCTCCATTATGTACAAACTTCACTCAATTAAAAACTAAAGTTTGAAAAAAAAAGAAATGCTGTGGTGTTTTCTAAAATGATGTGGCGTTTTCTGAAATTATGTGGCGTTTTCTGAAATGATGTGGCGTTTTCTGAAATGCTGTGGTGTTTTCTGAAATGCTGTGGTGTTTCCTGAAATGCTGTTTTGACTTGCACTTCAGGGCCACCGTAAAACAGTCTTCTTAGGGCTTTTTTTAAACAGGTGATCTGCCTTCCTGCCATAAGTCAAAAGACATGCAAGTAAGTTGAACACCAAAATCTACTAAATGTGTTTATCTTGCATAATGCTTGCTGTGATAGGCACCCCCCCCCCCCCACAGAATAGATGGATCGATGGAATGGTTGTGTTGAATATCAATACAGATTTCGTGACGTTTACACGAACAGTCAGAAAACAACATATTGCCGAGCACGTATTTTAGGCTATAAATTTAGCGCCAATTCCACGGGTGCTTTGAAACACCCACAGGGAAATCAATTAATGCACTGCCTGCATAAATAAGCAGAATTTTACTGTGAGCTAAACCTGTGTTTATTACTTTCTCACCCTAAACGTTGCAATCGTAGCATTAAATGCATATATTATATTCAATCAGAGTAGTGATTATTAATTTTCCTTGTGAATAATGTAGTAAGTTACCATCCACATTATCTTAGTGGCAGTTTCATGAAATAACACTTAATTCTGACTTTACAAATTTAGAATAGGGTACATTTTAAAGACCCAGTGAAGTGTGCGCCGGTGCATGATCTGTTATGCTAATACGTATAGTAATGACCAAAATTGTCCATTGGAACCCATATAAAAGATGTTGGAATAGCAACGAATTTGACGAGTTGGAATTTTCCGCTGGGAAACCTCCGCCTTCGTGGGCGTGGCTTGCGATCTACTGCGTGACGTCAGAAGATGGGCTCAGCCGAAGTGTTTACATTCACCACCGTTCATTTTGTCTCTGTTTCAAAGTGGAATTTACCAACGTTTTTGAGCGAGTATTTTATTGGAAAGTGTTTCGCAGTCGACTGGAAGTGATTGCCAATCGAGGAAACCTGACAATGGAGGCGACAGTGAAGAAAAAGGGAGGAAAAACACACGGGAAGCGATGCATTGCCGCTGGCTGTGGTAATGTCAATTCTGCCGAAGTGGCGATGTTTCTGTTACCAAAAGATGAAGGTGAGTGGCTGGTGTTATTGTTTCGTAGATTCGTAGATTGTTTATGAAAAATAAAGGCCACTGTGTTTGTGTCTACTAACAAGACTATCATGGCGGCGGCAGAGCTCAAGTCGAGTTTCTCCGCCTGGAGATATTCTCACTATTTCACTTTTGTCGAGCACAAAGAAAAGAACGTTTTAGTTAAATGTAAGTTGTGTCTTGGCGGGTCAAAGATCCTATCGACTGCCCAAAACAGCAATTAAAATCTGTTGAAACATCTGCAGAAACAACATGCTGGGACGAAGCTAGTAGCTAAGACCACAGACCCAGACTCATCCGACGCCACTCCACCTCCACCTAAGCAACAGCGGCTGGATTGGCACTTTGAAACATATCTTTGTGTTTGTGTTTGTATAGATCACATTGCTTAGCAGAGTTCAGTGATGCAAATGCATGTCAAGTTGATCAACAGGTTGTATTATTCTCCGATGCAATAACAGTACTGAAATGAAGGCTACAGTATAAGGGCATTAATGGGTGCCCTTTTTTAAGTAACTAAAAAGTTACTTTTCACAGTAACGCATTACTTTTTGGTGTAAGTAGTGAACTAACTAGTAATTGTAACTAGTTACTGGTTTTCAGTAACTAGCACAACACTGCATGTGAACATGAATGTTGCATCATGCTATGAACAGATGAATGTATGATCAGGTGATGGCCAATCCTGTGTGTAGATCTACTCTAGATCTATGACAAAATATTGTCCTCAACTAAATTGACTTCCATGGCCACTTTCCTCATCTATCCTGTCCGAAAAGCTGTCAAAATCACTCATTTCTCTCGCACCAGTATCACTTTCCGAAGTCTCCGCCATGTTTACAATCACAACTGGGCCCATCTTGTGACGTCACAGCCGCTATCGTCTGCAGCAGCGGTAGGCTCAGACTCTGAAAAATTTGCGATGTTTATCTCGTCCCTCGCACTTCCTAAAAAAATATTTTAGCCATGAACAGGTACAATTATATGTAAGAAATGAAACTGCCATTTCATTTTGGCGCAAAAAAATGCACTTCACTGGCACTTTAAGCCTCAATCCAAATACATATTTTCCTTTGATTTTGAGCATGGTGCACTATCTCCCCCCCTCCCCAAATTGAATAGATACAAAAGAAAAAAAAGGATTGTGTAACTGTATCAAACTCTGTATCGGGGTTATTTTAACTGCAAGAGTACGAAACATGCACCAATACACATTTATAAGATCGAAACCTTACCTACATGACCTCACCTCCTGCAGTTAAGTAAAAACAAATTCAAATTTGGATCTAAGCCAGAGTCCTGAAGCCTAACTGCTATAGGCCTACTGACCATGTAAAGAAAGAAACATGTTTGGGGTACAAGAAACACACTGATCAAATTCAGCCATTGCAGAATGGCTCTGTGGAAAGACAGAACTGATATGACGAAACATCCGAAGAAGAACACCCAGGCATAAACAAAGAGAGGAAGTGAGAGTATCATAGAGAGTATAAAAAAATAGGAGAGATAGCAACTGAGAAAAGAGGAGCATGTTGTTAATGTAGGATATTAGATGTGCCTCTCCATGCTGGGACAATCACAGCAACTGAGTAAAACACACTCACACACAGTCTCCCTCTGAGTAACAACCAAATAAAGAGCGACAGAATGAATTGAGGCCACGAGTTTGAAATAAAACTATATCTGCATGCAAGGCTACAGAGATGGCATCTATTTGCTTTACAAACAGTGGGCAAGGAGACTCAATTTCCAATCACTTACCCCTACTACTTCACAATTTCAAATAATAATACTGATGTTATATACAGTACCTTACTCTGAAAACTGAGAATTTTTTTTGCTACTTCGTGCAGTGTGGTGTCATAAGAAATACGTAGATATTCAGTACAAGTAGGAATTGTTACATTGACTTTCATTTTTCACTGTCTGCCTTTTAATTATTGTATTAGAAAAAAAACCTGAAAAAATCCACCTCAAGGGTCTGGCCACACAGGCTTGAAACAGCTACATGTTGTGTAAATATTAGGGTTGTAAACATGATTGCATAAACCATTGCAACTGTTACGCCCTGTTACATGCTCCCCTCCTTGTGTGCTCTCCATATTGCAGGCGCACCCAATCTGCCCCTGGCTCCGCCTCTGCCCAGGTGTTCCCAACTCCGGCTAATCACGGGGATAAAAGGAAGGCTGGAGGAGAAGGATTTGCTCTCGGGGGCCATTAAAACCACTCCATTTACAACGTTATAAGTTGAAATGGGGGAAATGCCTCTTGAAAAAAGAAGGATGCAAATAGCAATAACTTACTGGGCAAATATAAAAGGACATAATAATAATCATCCAGTGCATAACGTACTAAAGATTTGTCAAGAGAGGGAAAAGCGACAAATTAAAAGTTTTGGTTGGACTATAGGAAATAGGTGCATGAGCTAGGAGTAGCTAACGCAGAGATAAGTCCAACAGTGCCTATGCCAGTCATACCGCCTTGGACGTTGCAGGAGCCATATGTGCATTTTAGATGATTAGATAAGGCAAAAGGAAGTTCTACAAACAAAGTAAAGGTCAATAATCATTTAGAAAAGAAGTACCCGGATTTTACAAAAGTATATACTGACGCGTCCAAAACAGACAATAATAAAGTGGGGATAGCATTTATCATTCCAGAATCTGAGGCTATGAAAAGCGAAAGAGTTAGCGATGGTCTGGCTGTGTATACTGGGGAGCTTCCGGCTATTCTTCTAGCTCTGAATTGGGTGGAAGGAGGTCGTATGAAGAAGGTGTTAATAGAATAGAATAGAATAGGGAGGGATGAAACCCTCTTTTAATGGTCACACATGCAGAGCACACAGCATACACAGTGAAATTTGGCCTCTGCATTTAACCCATCCTAGTACCAGGAGTCTAGTACTAGGAGCAGTGGGCAGCTATTGTACAGTGCCCAGGGAGCAATGGGAGTGAGGGGGGAAGGGGGATGTCCGGTGCCTTGCTCAAGGGCACCACGGCAGGGCAGGAGGTGAACTGGGACCTCTCCAAGTAGCAGTCCACAGTCCATATTTTAGGTCTGGTCGGGGACTTGAACCGGCGACCCTACAGCTCCCAGTCCAAGCCCCTACTGACTGAGCCACTGCCGGACAATAGGATCTGACTCCAGCAGTGCATTGAAAAGCATGCAACAACTGCATTCAGAGACAAGACAAGATATAATACTGGAAATAGCAATAACATTACAAAGAATATCAAGAGCAGGAATAGTAATTTACTTCATATGGATCCCTGCACACATTTGGGTGGAGGGAAATGAGTTGGCAGACAAGTATGCAAAGTTGGCAACAAGAAAAATACAAAGTAGTATGAATGTGAAATATATTAAGGCTGAAATCAAAAGCAACCTCAAATCCTATATTGATTCTGACTTTTCTACATCCAACTCACAGGTTTATCATTGCTTTGAGAAAAAAGATTATTAATTTAGCCCTTTTAGAAGTGAAGTTAAAAAACAGAAAAACTGTTTTTCGGGTCTCAGGCTCGAAAAAAACATTCCCTGAACAAATTACTATAACTTCACTTCTAAAAGGGGTAAATTAATAATCTGTTTTCTCAAAGCAATGATAAACCTGTGAGTTGGATGTAGAAAAGTCAGAATCAATATAAATGTTTTTATTTTAAAGTCAATTCAGATTGAACATAGTAAAAAAATGTAAATTATAGTGTCCGTCCAAAAATAAAACATGACTTATAGTGAAAACCACCCTTGAATGATGGGATAGTAGACTAACAGCTTTAGGAGTCCAAACTATAACATACAATAAGTACCCTGTATCAAGATTGATGCAAAACAAGTGACATTTGACATTTTTAGAGAGGTTTAGCAACAAACAAAAAAACCACCTTTGGGGTGGATTTGGGTGGATTTGCCGTTTCTCTGGAACCCATTGGTCAATTTTGGTGATTGACATCTCTTTTGAACCGTTAGAGCCAATAGAATCGAAGGGGAAGTCCCACATACACACACACACGTTACCATTGAGGAGTGAGAGTGACGCGCACGCAGTCGAAAGCTATGTTATGCTCTGAAAACTGAAACCTAGGCTCAAACTAGTAAATATGAAGATTGATTATCAGTAATCATTTCAAAGTGACACAGACACATTGGATTAACCATTGGATTTACCTTCAGCAGCGTTTTTATCGTTTTGATGCCATTGAACACAACTTTTGATCAGAAACAGCAAAAGGTAAGACAAATTGGCCGTGTTTGCTCCGTAAAGCTCCGTGTTGTGATGTCTGTTTGCTTCCCCTGTCGTGAGTTCTGATCACTTAGTGATGATACTTATATTTCTGGAATTTGTGGAATCTCAGCTTGCTAATCGATATCTTGTTTGTGCAGATCCGATATGTAATAAGGGTATTTATACCTAGAGTTCTGTGCTAAGTGCGTTAGCATTTTTTCGCTCATTTAGACGCTTCTTGTGAGACTTGTGTTTTTTGTTTCGGGTAAAAAATAGTTCATATACCCATAGTGGGTATGACATATTAATAGGTTTTTAAATGTTAAGAAGTCCTGAGACACAGTTTCGTGAAAAAAAAACAAACAGGTTAAGGTCTGCTCCTGGAGCCAACAGACTGAGCCTACTAATTCTAACCCCTCGATTCCACCGGGTCTGTCTGCGTCGCGTTACGGCCGCGCCGTTCGCAAAGATCGCGGCCCAGACCTCGACATTAACGACTGCCGCATGGCCCGAGGCAATCTAGTATTTAGCTCGGGCAATGAAGCCTCACCTGCTGGTTGCCCGATCGGGCAATCTATCAGGGTGTCCGCGGGGTCTTAAAAAAAGTATTTAAAGTTGATAAATCAATTTAGCGAAAATTAAGGCTATTAAAAAGTATTAAAAAGTATTAAACGGCATTTTCCAAGGTATTAAGAAGGTCAACAGCAACGACAACATGAAACACCCTTTCATTTACTGCAACGACATGTCGGGAAACCCCCTCAAGGCGGCCCATGCATAGCGCGCTGTCAAATGCTGCTTCTTATTTTAAGTTTCGTTGCCTTGCTCTGCTCTGGGGGAGGGGGGGGAGGGGAAAGAGTGTGTTGGGGCGCCACTGATGGGGATCAAAGCTGTCCGGTCCCACATGCTAAGTGCTAGCCAGAAAGTTGCAGCGTTTAAGTCCCGACTCTCCCGATGGCCAATCCGTGGCTCCCCTGACTGCACGTTGCTGACACACACCGCTGCAGTGCAGACTCTCTGCAGGGAGGAGCCACGGAGCAGCAGCGGAGTCCGGGCGATGCTGCTCCTCCAAGGAAGAGACACACGCTCACTAAGCGAGAAAAACTATATCCGGTCACAGAGATCAAAAGTAAAGTCAACACATATCAACCCTAAATATAGTCTATATTAAGTACGAGAAAAGTCTTAACATATATATCATTTTTTGTAAACATATGACAAATGTGCGAGGGTGATGACGTCAGAGCATCGTCCTATGTACCGGGGCTGAGCCCCGGACAGCCCCGGCACAATTTAAACCCTGGGTATTTGTGAGGGAGCTCCTATATGGCATTACCCCGCTGAAGCTCACCAAAGTTTAATATATTTCATAGTTCAAAGTTTTGTCAATTGTTTTGTTTATTGGTCAAATACTGGTTTCTGAGGAGTTTTACTGGAATGAAAGAGCACAAAGTGTGTCTACAGAAGCAACAAAGTAGCATACTGCATTAAACCTGACCTTGACAGAGAGGTTGAAGTTCATGTGGAGAGGAGGCTCTCCTACTACTTTCTAATGGTTTCTTTTTCTAATAAACCTTGCATTGGGTTGGTCACACAATTCATTCTCTTGTGCTTTGTTCTATCTGAATTATGAGACGGAGTTATCACAAACTGTTTAGTTGTGCTATCTTACAATCAATACTGTATATAGTAAATGTGAGGTAAAGTGTGTTGCCAATGTAACCGGTTAGAACTCGAAGTTTCGATGAGGTCTTAAAATGTATGGAAAGGGTCTTAAAAAAGGTCTTAAAAGGTATTAAATTTGACTTCAGGATTCCTGCATATACCCTGATATGGCAATTGTGGAGACGTGTCAGTGCCTGACAGCGGTCAAATTGGTTGGAAAACTATGAAAAAGTTGCCAAAAGTCGTTCTTCATGGACGTCGCCATTTTGTGTGCTTCGCGGATGCGCTCGGCTCCTCTCGACTGCTGCTCGGGTCTGCTTCGTGTGTCATTTCGTCCACGCGCATTTTTCAGGGCAATCTCTATTGGGCTCAGGGCCATCTGTAAATTAGCTTAGATGGCCCACAGGGCCATCTCCCAAAATCCTTAATGTCATGCACTGCGGCCACTCTAGTCAATTGGTGCTATTCCGGCAGACGCGCCGCGTTACGGCCCAGAAGCGTCCCAGAAGCGTCTCGGCGCTGGGCTCCGCTCAAAATAGGATTCAAGTCTATTTTCCGACGCGAGGCGTTGCAGAGGCGCCGGGGAGGAAGTGGACCGGTCAGAGCATCCGGCCCATCCCCAAAAAAAACTAATTTTGCAGACCCTATCCCTCCGTAGTCTTTCAAGTAGGAGGAGAAATGCCAGCGTTCTCCTCCGGTTTACAGGCACTGTGTAAATTATATATATAGAATAATTATGATGATGAATGCATTTTTTTTACCACTAAAATACAGCAACACATCTTTGATTCATGTCGTTTATAACTGGGATATTACAATTATTATTAACTTTGTCTGTACAAAGTAGCCTGTCCAGGAAATATGCCCAAATCAACAAAAACTGCGAGCCAGCAGGCAAGACGCTCCGCTTCTGAAATGCTTCTGAAATGCTTCTGAAATGCGCCCGGTAGGGTATGACGCCGGAGGAGGCCGGACCAAAACCGCGGTGCAGCCGTGACGCGACGCAGACGGACCCGGTGGAATCGAGGGGTTAGCCTTTCAGTCACGTGCACCTCTGACTTGGACTTGTTCAAATGCTTTTATCTGAGGAAAAAAGGGAAACTGAGAGAATGGATTGGTATGAACCAGAAATGTCTACATTCATGAATTTCCTTAAGGATGCACTGAAAAAAGTGTAACGACTGTGTCATTTAATCAAAGTACATTTTTAAATTGGTCTAATTAAGAATCGTGGTTTCCGTTTTTGACATGATTTTTTCCGTTTGCCCAGAAGCAAAACACATTCGCCCTGAAATAACTTAAAACAATATTTTAACCTAAATCGTTTTTTTCACTTCAGAGCATGTCACATGACCACGTGACGTACAAAGCAAGGTGACTTCAAGATGTGCTGCAGCCGCCATTACACCGCGACCCACTGTCTGTGAGAGTGTCTGACCCAAAAACACTTTTAAATAAGGTAAGGATTTGAAATGGTTGTTTTTTTTGTTTTAAACTATGTTTAAATGTTTATCCATTTAGTGTCGTGTCAAGATTAACAACTAATTTACCATCTGTCTTTGTATTTGGCTATGTGTGAGCAAAGTTTAACCACGTGTAACCAATTTTTTTAAGGATGGCTTAACCAGATAGTTTTCATACATTTATCATGCAAGTGGCGATTTTTTGTTTTGTCGGTTTGACTAGTGAAAAGTTTAAATAGTTGCAAATGTTATATTGTTTTCACATAAGGTATTTTATATGGGGCTATGGTTTAGCAAGTTTAGCCACGTGTTAGCTAGTTTTTAAGCTGTTCAACCAGGTCATTTTCATAAATGTATCATGCATGGGGTGAACTTCTGTTGTGTCAGTTTGACAAGTGAAAAGCATGAATTGTTGCGAACGTTATTTATTTATTTATATATATATATATATATATATATATTAGGGCTGTCAAGTTAACGCGTTAATAACGCAAAAAAAAAATAACGCCACTAATTATTTTAACGCGATTAACGCATGTGTATCATGCTGACAGCCCCGCTCCTGCCGCCCGCTTGCGGCAGACCACACTTCCACGCTCACCGGCAGGCCCGGACTGGCCATCGGGAGGACCGGGAGGGTGTGTGTATGTGTGGCGCGAGCGAGAGAGCTCATGTATTGTTGTTGTTAGCATCTGGTGCTAGCTAGCTGCGCTAACGGATATAAGGAGCTGTTTCAATGAAAACAGAGGAGCGACATTTCGCCGACAACTGCGCCGAGCACTTGACTTTATGCAGGTAGCCAGACAGTGGGACATTGTACGAAAAGTCAGCACACTCAGCACGGATAGTGCGGGCAACATGATTGCAGCATCCAGGCAGCTCCCGTTCGAGCATATGCCTTGAGTTGAACATAGCTCCAACGATCCATCACAGTGTCTCTCCACACACACACACACACACACACACACACACACACACACACACACACACACACACACACACACACACACACACACACACACACACACACACACACACACACACACACACACACACACACACACACACACACACACACACACACACACACACACACACACACACACACACACACACGGGTAGTTAGTCAGGACTTTTTCCTCGTACCAGTTCAAACACTGATTTATGATTTATGGGGACCCACCTTTCCCTTTGCCATAGAGAGACCACAGAGTGCTTGAACTGATCATAAAAAATTCAGTTACATTTCTGGCTATTTAGAATTCAGTTTTGGTAAAATAGTCTAGAGATCTGTAGACCTGAAATTCTGTGAAGGACTGTGGGGACGGGGGCGGGACTGGGCGGGAGTGGGCGTTTCCTGACACAATTATGACTTATTAGAACCCCTCTGGATTAGCTGGACATTACCCATACACACCCATACACAAAGCAAGTCCCTAAGTTATGAGGACCACAATGGTATATCTGGACAATATACACACACACACAGATTTGTAGAAAACCTGTACTCATGAGGACAATAATGGTTTCACTGGACATTATCCTCAAACATGTGTTGCGCAATATTTTGTTACTGAAAAAGTAGCCCAATACTTCCGTTTATTTTAAATGTTGAAGAGAAAAAGGTATTTAACTTAGGAGAGCAATGGTACAAAGAGCAGACCACTTTCTCATTTTCACAGACCTCAGTGTTCAGAGACCTGAACATCAACATATGCAGCTTTTTTCTTGTTGCTTTGATGACAAACACCTGTTTTTAATAACCATATGCAGGGATTTTGCGATGGACAATACAAGTATTTCTGACAATCTCTTTACCAGTCGGCTGTCATTGAAAAGTGACAGAGGATTTAATTCTGACAGACACCTTGACATATGATAGAACCTGTGCAGCCTAAAATGATCATGGAAGGAAGTGAAATATTGAGAAATGTTGTCTTTTTAGTGGACAAGTGAATATTAAGTTGATTGAGTTGCTCAGAAATAAGGTCAAGATCAAAAGCTAAGTTGAAATGTAGTCATGTATCAATAACTGCTAATTCTGGTATTGTGACAATACAAACATTGCAAACACTTAAACAGTGAAATAAAAAAAATTACAAAAAATATATAGTTATAGTTAAGTTAATTTGTATAAAAAGTACATATCTACTTCTAAAAAATATAAAATACTAAAGTGGCAACATGATTATATACTAGGACGTGCAAATAAAAACATTTGAACAGTCCTGACTGTCTCCCCTCTTGAAAAAACCAAATTGCGTTTAACTCCTGAACAAAAAGCAAACTTATATATACTTTTGAATGATAATTACATTATCATATCCCTCCAACATCCTAAACATTAAATTAAAAAAACACCGACTGAAGCAAAAAATGAATGCACTCACAATCTCATTTCATTGACTTGAATTATAAGGACTATTATGGTCTATAGAGCGGTGCAGGGATGACGTATTTACCCGGAAGTAAGCTGCGCATGGGTTCCCTCGACAAAAAGCAATGGGATTTCCCCATAGGATTTTGGAAAATAGCTCGAAATAAGGTCTGTGGAAAACGAACCTGTTTGATAAATGCACGTTTTGTTCAGCCGGTTAATCTCCACATGTCTACCCTACTTTTATCATTTTCTAAATCATAAATCTAGTCGCCAGAAGCAAAATGCTAACGTTATGCTATAAAGGAACTACAGCAGGGTCGCTACTTCAACGTCACGCCAACTTAAGATCGATATTCAAGAATACAGATTCTAAATGGTACGAGTTGAAGCGTTTGAACAGTTTGCAGGACAGGTACTTGCTTTCAAGCAGAACAGGGCAAACAAACTAAGCGGGAGTGTCTTACGTGTTCGGTGTAATGACGTACAACGGCCTCCACAACTTCTGTAGTCCTATTCAGCCACTTGGTAACAACCATCGTTTTTCAGACACGTCAACTCTTCAGAAATCACCAGTGGGGTCACTGCTGATGGATTTAATGTCCTAGAACAAAACGTGATCCGTCTCTTCAATGTGTCTCAACCACAGACCTTATTTCCAGCTATTTTCCAAAATCCTATGGAGCGATCCCATTGGCTCAGAGACAAGGGAACAGGAAGTGGTGAAATGCTGACTCACTTCCTGGTTTTAGGACTCATTCCTGCACCACTATTTGGAGTTCACCAATGCACACACAAACACAGTGGCCATTGTTATGATGAGCTCAAAAGGTATAATGGTTAGAATTCTTACAACAAAACCTAAGTTATGAGGAAATCTGGTATAACTAGGCATTGTTTACAAAAACACTAACCTAACAAGACCTTAGTTATAAGGACATCTGGTATAACAGCGAATTTTATACACACACACACACACACACACACTAACCTAATAATACCTTAGTTATAAGGACATCTGGTATAACTGGACATTTTATACACACACACTAACCTAACAATACCTTAGTTATAAGGACATCTGGTATAACTGGGCTTTTATAAACACACACACTAAACTAACAATACCTTAGTTATAAGGACATCTGGTATAACTGGGCATTTTATACACACACACTACCCTAACAATACCTTAGTTATAAGGACATCTGGTATAACTATGCAATTCTTTGTATACACACACTAACCATCTAATATAGTGTATATATATGACTTATACATGCACACGCAAATCAGGCGAATTTGTGAACCACCCAGATTGAACAGGTCTCTAACCATACACAAAAGCATTCTTGATGTTAGACTGGTTGTAATAAAGGGAGCTGGACAGTTTGATCTACAAGATTTGCATATTAGACCAACATCAGCTCTCTGTTGGTTGACAACAGTCTAAATCACTTGCAGTTTTAGCTGAGGTGAAAGAGCCCCTACATCTCTCACCAATGACAAAGGAGTGATCTCCCTAAGATGCTGCTGTTGTGTGGCCTGCAAATGCATATTTTGTTTTACAGGATTTCTGTACCAGTTGAGTGCCCACAATTACAAGGACTTTAATTTGCAGATATATTGAATTATTTTTTTTAAGATTTTTTTTGACCACTGTGAAGTGGGGAGACAGAGAAGACATTGCCTGTAAGCTTCGGAGGGCTTGGGATTCGAGCCCACCTACTAGGCAGCGGAGACCGCCTTCATGCGCACTAACCACTGTGCCACCTGCGGCGCGATATTTCACATTCTAAAGAAAGAATATACTGACAATTTATACGTTTTGCCTCAAAAGTGAATATTAGACAGATTCAAACTGTAGGGTCAATGGGATTTTTTCAAATAAAAGGACAAGACTTAATAGACTTTACCTCATTTTTAATGATCCTTTTTTCATCACCAACAAACTTAAAACTTCACTTCAACTTCACTTAAAACTAAAATATCTTTTACCAGATATATTTATTATTAATACATTTTAAGGTTAAATGCTTAGAAAAATAAAGTAAAATAAAAGTGTATCTATATATGTACAAATACATACAGCTCTAGAAAAAAATGCTACCACTGCTTAATCATCAATTTCTCTGGTTTTACTAGTTATAGGTATGTGTTTAAGTACAATTTACATTTTTGATTTATTCTACTAACTACTGAAATTTCTCCCAAATTTCCAATAAAAATAGTATAATTTAGAGCATTTATTTGCAGAAAATTACAACTGGTCAAAATAACAAAAAAGATGCAGTGTTTTCAGACCTTGAAAAATGCAAAGAAAACCAGTTCATATTATTTTTTAAACACAATACTATTGTTTTAACTTAAGAAGAGTTCAGAAATCAATATTTGGTGGAATAACCCTAATTTTTAATCACAGCTTTCATCCAGAGGAAGATGGATGGTAACATGCCATCCATAAAAGCTGAGTTGCTTGAATTTTTGCACCAGGAATGGCATAGTCACCCAGCAGCCATTTGACAGACTGGTGGAGAGCAGCCAAAACGCATGAAAGCTGTGATTAGAAATCAGGGTTATTCCACCAAATATTGATTTCTGAACTCTTCTTAAGTTAAAACATTAGTATTGTGTTGTGTCAGTAGTTAATAAAATTAAACAAAAATGTTAATTTTACTTAAACACATACCTATAAATAGTAAAACCAGAGAAACTGATGATTTTGCAGTGAAGAAAAGCAAATCAAAAACTTAAATAACCAACTGCATTCACCCACAAAGCTTATTTTCTTCAATATACAATAATGTAATGCTAAAATACCATTGCTTTTTGTGGAGGAAGCCCTTGTGATGTTAACTGTGCCACTCTATTGGAACTGTTATCTGGAACTGTACAAAAACAAGGACTCTTAACAAATACTGTGAACAAGTTCTGCAAACTGGTCTCTCACTATGAGACTGATTTCCTTTTAAACATCAGGCCCCTGTTCCTTACACAATCTCTTATGTTCTGAACAGATCTTTCTCTCAAAATAGGGTCTTCAGCAAGCTTGCACTGCTCACACTCCAACTTTGATGCGAGGCGCCCCTTTGTAATGTGTGCGTTGAAGTGTTTCAATACAGCACTAACTTCATTTTTGCTCCATGGTCTTTTCACAGATCTTCCTTGGTGGACTGCTGCAAATCATTAGAAAAAGAATGTCATTTTCATAACGTGTAGAAAAAAAACATTACATTTAGATTAAACACGTATATATTCAATAGAAACATGTAAGGGGTTTGTTAGTTGTACCTTAATTAAAATATATTAAAAACCTAGAGCTTTATGCAGACAAAATCATGTCCCCAACTGAATTCTAAGTATAGTGCTCTGTAAATATACCTTCAAAAATTCCTAATACTAATTTAATCACTCTGCATTTCACTATATAACAAAGAAGAAAGTAAGTCATTTAGAATCTAAGTTAAGTATTTGAAATTAAGTTAGTTTTATCGAAATGTTTATCATCTCAGAGTAAAAAATAAAACGGTGTTGTTTGACAGGTACTTACATTTACACGTAAAACCAATCCATTTGAGGCTTGAGACAGGTCCTCTGCAATCATGACAATTATCCAAAGAGGATATAACCGCACTGGTGAGTTCATGATGACACTGTGGATCAAAAATTGAACATAAACAAAATAAATATATATGTTATTTTAAGTGTGTTTGAGTGTGAAATGTGACCCAGATACTTTTAGGACATAATCCTTATGACAATGAAAAATAATAAGGTTGTCTGCTTGGACACCTTATTTTATAAAAAACACAAATTGTACTCATCATTTTGAAAAACTCTTATTAGCATCTGACTAAGAGCAGTTGAAGTAATATTGAAAGTATGTCCTGCCTAAATTGTGTATCTTAGGTCAAGGCGTCATCAACGCTAACAAGCTGACAGATATCCAACTTGTTTGCCATATATGTGACAAAGATTCCTCCCTTTACCAGTGTGTGAAAAAACAATGGTGATAGAGTATTATGAAGTACAACTTGCCATTTTGGTTCGTGGGGAGGACAGAGGATCTCTCTCGGGCTCAGGGTTAGAAGCTACTTCCTGGGGAGCCTGAAATTGTAGCACAAACAAAAGACACTGTTGTCACCGTGGTAGTGGTTTGATCTGACTTGTGTGCTGCAAAGGTTTAACAGTTATGGAGGTGTGCACATGCTGGATGAAGGCAATGATCTAATGTCTAGTCATGTCAACAGGTTGTAAAATCCTCTGTCCTTACAAGGACTGCTGTCCCTACAGTACACATTTTTTGCTGAAATAAATTAAATCTGCTTAACTGAGCTGAGTGGTAGTACCATGAAGAACAATGCAACACTTTTTCCCTGTCAGTTAAGCAATGTCCTAAAGAGAACATAACCTCACCTTTAAGCGCCAGGGCCAAGCAGAATCCCCATAGTTGTAAGTTATCTCCTCCTCTGGGAATATTTCCTTTACAGCAAATAGGCACAAGTGTGGCGTTCCCTTGACAACGATTTTTTTCACTCTGCAGTTTGGATTCCTGTGATTATCATTTGCAAGACGTCCAAGTGTTCCATCCTCTTTTGAAGCATTAATACTGCAAGACAAATAGTCCAGATAAAACATCATGTATCATGACAGAAAAGCACTGAATTCATACAAGAAGTCACTAGGAAACACATAAATCTGGTAATGGTCAATTATCCATTTGAGGTAATCAATAAGCAGCAAACTCACCAAAAGTGCATTCCAGACCAGATGAAATCGAATAAGAAGATGTTATTTTTGACATCTAGATCTTCACTTACACCCAATATTCCACGGTACTCCACCACAAAAGTTGACGGTGCAATATATTCCCGTGTAAAAACACCACGACCTACAATAGCAAAAAAAATGCATTAACATTAAACATTTACCTATACCCAATTATTTGTAAATATTTGAGTGTGTTAGATGCCTAACACTGCTATCCACACATAAGCTTCATCCAAGTTAGCCTCTGACATGTAAAGTGCCTTGCAGGTAAATACGGAGTAAAATTGTTTGATCAGCACGCACTCCTTTCTGCAATAAAGCTCCACAGTGATATGCAAAAGGTGTTGGTTAACAGTACTTTGAAACGCTTAACATAGTGATGCCAACACTGCTAGGGTTGAGGGTAGCTGTGATTTGACTATATCCAGGGGTGAGTTCACGATTATTTACTGGTATGAAGTGACACATTATTTTATATTGAATTTCATTGTAAATAATCAGAGCACTGCTTTAATCAGCATGTTCCATCTAATGTTCAGATTAGATGTTGCAACATATTAGAAAATACTTGTAAAGCATAGTACTTTTTGTTGCCATATGTATAAACATATACAAAATAAAACATAAAATGTCAACACAAATGTTATATTTTAAAGTTAAAAGTACCATTATTGTGCACTGTCATAATTAAGAGGCTACATTGAGAGGATAGACAATGTTGTGCTATCATAAGTTCTGTTGTACACATTTGATTTCAATAAATGATCATATGCATGGTTAAAAAGGCTTCATGATATAATAATAAGGGCTGGGTAGTTTGCTAACCCTGCCAAGAAACCCTCTCACTGAGGAGAGGCTCTGTGAAACCTCCCCAAAAGTGTAGTCAAAGCATCTCTAAACACGGCGGGTGTCTGGCAGTTTAGGACACAATTGATTTGGTATACAGTGTTGTTTTTCAATGAGAGCACACATTTTAAAGACATTTCCTGAAAACGTACATTGTTGAAAATACGTGAGGCTGATGGCCTAAGAGCAATGGCTAAAAGGTCAGGGTTCCCTGTGTGCCCAGTTCGACCATATTGATGAAACAATGCTATACGGTCTTTGATACTACATACTGTATGAGATAAATAGCTTACCTTTAAATGTGTTAATGAACCTGGCCTCTAGGAAGGGTTTGTCTCTGCCCAGAATTATATGGTCTATTGCATCCTGTTCAGGAGTCTTTCTCCTGCTCCTTTGTGTCATCCTTGCTAAAAAATAAAACAGAACAGGCTAAGTTTAATATACCAAAGCATGGTTAACAATAATATCTCTTGGGGTAAAAAGCATCTCCATTTAGAAAACACGCATTTTAAAAGTTGTTTTGCCTGCCGTCTGTCTGCAGTCTTGTCAAAGCATTAATTCATGGTTTTTACTAACCGGTATCAGTATGTTGTTACTTCGGCATCATTTTGAAACGTGTATTACAATTAAATCACGGTCAAATATGTTCATTTTGTTGTAGTTGTATCCCCTTGCCAGCGATTCTCTCTCTACATCAGCCCGACTCAGCCTGGTTGTTGGCCCGGAAAGAACCTCGATTTTATGGGGCCAGAAAAACTGTGAAATAGTACCCACTAGCCGGAACTACGCCAAGTGGAAACGCAACCAAAAACGGGCCGGGCACGGCACGCTTAAAGCGAGCTCCGCGCTGTAGTGGAAATGGGCCATAAGTCGGACGTAGCTAAGCCAGACCTTAGAGTTAAGACGCCCAGCTGGTGCACTCCACTCCTGTTGTGCTCTGACGGCAGTGCACCTACAGTCAACAGCTACGTCTGCATGAAACCTTCAGGTGCATAAAACTCTGCACGTTTCATTTGCAAAACACGGTAGTCCCCTCCTCCATGCATGCACAGATCATGCACTGAGGAGCCGCTCCGTTGAAACCGCATGACGGCTGCCCTCTGCACGGGTGTGAGGGCTAAACAGTAACACACATCTGTCTTACCAGCATTTTTAAGATGATTATTTATTCAAAAAGTAACAGGCCAGTAGTATAACTAGTAATCAACACACATGAGTGGGCATAAATAGTCAGCCTTTTAATATCACATTGCATTTAATTCAGTTGTAAAGCGGAAGTCATTACCATGTGGTTGATGCTAAGCTAAACTGTGCTAACTGACAGCAGAGCTAACGGTTAATGTAACGTTTCCAGTAAAATGCAGTGTCTTGGTAGGTTAACTTACTAACTAACTAACTAACTAACTAACTTCATCCTATTGCTTTTTTTAAACACACGAAACGCGATGGGGAGCATGCCTCGTGGCGATACACTGAGCCGGAAAACGAACAGCTGAAGTTTTGATGCTAGGTTGTAGCTAGTCACCAAACAAACATTTAAATCCTTATATTTTGTTTCAAATACATGATAAAAATATCACTTACCAGTTTCGGTTAAAAGTCCACTTTGCCATCAGCAATGTCCTCAGCCATGTACTCCTGCTACTGTTTCTTGGTGAGTCAATGACCGAATACTGAAAGACCACTGCCTGATGAGAACCTGCCCGCGTGATGACTGCTGGCCAATCCCTGATGAGAACCTGCCTGATTGAGTCTTTAGCCGCCCTATCAGTGAGCAGGTGTGTCCAGCCAATGAAAAGCGCTTATTTTGTGTTAAAAGAGAGGGAAATGTGTATGAAACTGCAATACCATGAATCGGCTGTACGAGCGTTTTATACACAATGAGCACACACAAATATACACTAGAAATCAGGTATAGGCGGTTTATTAGGACATACCGAGAAAAAGCGGGAGGGTTTTATTTACATGTTGATAAGTGCTTCTACACTGCGCGACTTGTGAGGACACCAGTTTTGTCTTCACAAGTCGAAATGTCCTTATAATGCTGGTGTGTATCCATGCGAATTGTCCTCATAATCCGGCCGCACCAACGCACACACACACACACACACTTTGTATTGTATTATTGTATTGTATGAGAGAGGTTCCAGGTTGAATTGAGGCGAATATTTGTAATGTTCAGAGGTTGTTGTGTTTAATATTCATGAGAATATTTGTCATTGTTCAAATGATAATAAACAAACATTTGCATAAAGCATATTTGTCCACTCATATGTTGATAAGAGTATTACAAACTTGAAAAATATCCCTCGAAGGTAAATTTAGAACAGACAAAAAATGTGCGATTAATTTGCGATTAATCGCGATTAACTATGGACAATCATGCGATTAATCGCGATTAAATATTTAATCAACTGACAGCCCTAAAATATATATATATATATATATATAAACCCGTTGACGAGAAAACCGCGCCAGTCTGCTCTGTGCCTGGGTGTGATCTGATCAAGGCCCGGGCGGGCTGGTGTGCTCCGACACACACACACACACAGCAGAGCTGGCAGGTGAGGCAAAGTGGGAGAAGACAGTGAAGGTCCCTGAAAACATTTTATGAATTTGGTGACTGAAATGCATATAACTGTGAGTGGCATGGGCCTTTGGAGTAAAAACGAGAGTGTTTAATTCAAGCTTGTTTATGAACGGGCTGGGGCCGTCGGGGGCTAAACAGGGCACATAGTACAACGCTAACTTCATCAGCATCGCATGTCTTCATTAAAAAAATGCATTTAAAATGTGTGCTCCGCTCATAAAAAACCCCGCAGCATATTAAATACACTAACAGCGAGACCACAGCCAGCGTTAGAGATGTTTATACTTTTGGCGAGCCGTTATTAAAGCTCCGGAACCGCTATAGTTATGTGGCTGAAGGTGTATCTCTGCTCCGCAGCAACCCGCACTTGGACCACGCCGCTCCGGAGAGGGGACTGTAAACAGTGGGGAGGGGGAAACAACCCGACTCTCCTTGTAACACGCTGCCCGTCTTGTTGACCATGCTTTGAGGGTGAGGGTGTGGGCTTTATGCTGGGTTAAGATCATTTAAATACACCTTGTTTATTTATTTATTTCCTTTGTGTTTACAGGTTTGCTGTTTCCACTGAAGGTCACAATTTATGCTGATTTGGTAAGTTCCAAAATGAACTGTATGTAGTTTTCATGTACGTTTAAAAAGGATTGACAAACCCAAAATGGAGACTTACGGCCCGTCCACACGGCAGCGTGCGTTGAAGCCAGGGTTCGAGTTATGTGGGAGCCAATGAGGAGGGGTCTGAGCTCCCACGGACGCAGTGAAATCATACATCTGTGGGGGTCGCTAATACATTACCAACAACCATTATTTTTATCAAAAATAATGCATGTGTCAATGTAATGAGTATTATTTACGCTAACGAGGTAAATAGGCTGATAGAAAAACATGTTTTCCAAAAGAACTACGCATCTCTTGAATGACCATATGCCTGCACTGCACCTCCAAGGTTGCGCAATCTATGCCTGTGAGCGTGCTGCGCGAGCCGAGATGATGTGTTTGCGTAGTTGAACCTTTTCATATTTAAGTTTGTAGCAAGTAGAGGGCTGCTGGTGTGTGTGTGTGTGTGTGTGTGTGTGTGTGTGTGAGACCCCAGAGAGCTCAGTTTATAACTCGAACCCTGGTTGAAGCTTCAATGCAGCTTCCCATTCACTTTGAATGGGGTGACGTCACGCTTTGCCGAACTGCATTGTGCTTCCGTCGCTTCGCCTCCGTTGCTCGCTTCAAAAGTTGAGAAAAGTTCAACTTTTCAAGCTTCGACTGAAGCGTCAGCCAAGCAAATCATATGCCAGTACAAGCTCTAGCCAATCAAACCGCGTGCTTGTGTGTCCGGGGCGGGAGATTCATGTGATTGAATCTTGGTCGAGCTTCAGACACGCCCGCCGGCAAGCTTCAACGCACGCGGTGTGGACGCTGCGGCACTCTACTCTAATCTCAAGTGATAATATATCTAGTTGGGTACCCAAATGTTAAGTAATGTAATTTAAAATATTAAAGTTAAATGAGAAAAAGTATGTATTGTACAAGTAAATGAAAAATACAAGACTGCACTTCATTAATATTGTTGCATGTAAAGTCAATCCTCACATCTGTATGTTTATTGAACAAGAGCTACTGGTGGCAATAATTTGCTCTGTCATTCCAGGCATGTCACTATTGTGAGACATTCGATTTCAGTTGTCAGTGTATCATTGCACTATTACTAATATCATTGTTTTTTCTAGTTCCTTTTGGGTTGCCTGACATGGCCGTGAAAACGCCAGCCAAGTTACAAATTCTTCTGAATCCCGATGACACCAGGAAGCTAGTTCTGCCTAATGGAATTCCAGAGACAATGGCGCAGCTTACTGATGAAGTCAGGAAAGTGTGTGAAATAGAGTGCCACAGTGACGCGTCCTAAAACCCGGAAGTAAACTCCTTCCGGTTCCCTCGACAAAAAAGAAATGCAATTTCTCCATAGGATTTTGGAAAATAGCTTGAAATAAGGTCTGTGGTTGACACACATTTAAGAGACGGAACACGTTTTGTTCAGTCGGATCATAAATCTAATCAATAGATTTATGATCAATAGATTTATGATTCGAAAATTATAAAAGTAGGGTAGACATGTGGATATTATCTGGCTGAACAAAACGTGATCCGTCTCTTAAATGTGAGTCAACCACAGCCCTTATTTCCAGCTATTTTCCAAAATCCTATGGAGATATTGCATTGCTTTTTTGTCGAAGGAACCGGAAGTGGTAAAATGCTAACTTACTTCCGGGTTTTAGGACGTGTCACTGTGGCACTCTATAGGTGGAGGTTTTAGAATGCAATATCAAGACAGAGACATTGGAGATGCACTAGTCAACCTGACATCCACTGCTGACCTTGAAGATTTGACAACTATCAAGGTCATCCCAATACCTGATGATGGTGTCCAAGAATACATCTTTACCAACTGTGAAGAAGCAGTGTCTGCTCAATCAGACGATACTGACATCTTGTCCACACCCTCCAGCTCAGTCTCTACAATAACTCGTATCTGGTTGAAATTATTGAACTGACACAAAAGGCCAACCTTGTTCAAAGATTGCAATGCTAGTGATTGAACTGCATTTTTCGTTGCTTAATTGTTTTGGCCTCTGTATGTTTCATTTGAAGTTACAAAAGAATGTGACATCACAGATTCTGGTAATGCTACTTAAACCCTTCTTAATGGCTAATACATGTTTATCTGAAGTTGTAATTAAGAGCTGCAGAAAATATTGTTGAAGTGTTTAAAAATGTAAAAAAAAACAAGATGTCATGCATACATTCTAGTCTTTTATTAAAAGGCAGCCAGGTTTAAACGCATTACATATTTACATTTTAAAGGAGAGATATGCAAGCTAGTTTAACATGTTCATATGCATATTTTTGATTAAATGGTTAAGGCTGGTGTTTTTTTTTTTTCAAGTAAAAGTGATCTTGATTTACTTTATACTTGTATTTATTTATTACACAAGTGCAAATTGCTTGCATAATTTACTCTATTAATTGTATTAATTTATTTATTTATGTATGTATTTATTTTTTATTTAAAAAATATTGTATTTTATTATAAAACATGTAGCCCAGTTATTCCCTAGTTTAATCAGGGAAGGGCCCTGAGTTCGTTAACTCAATAAATCTAATTTACAATGAAGAATACATAAGGTAATGTTGTCTTATTTCTCTTAAATGATCCTGTTTATATTTTACCAATGTACCCTTTGTGTTATCTTGAGTCCCTTTAAAGGGAGGCAATGCTCATGACACGCATTTTTAAATAATTATCATACGATAAAACAGACCAGTCTCTGCCAGTCTTTATTTATTTTTTTTAATCTGATGACGTTATCAGTGATTTTAAGCTGATTAATTACCGAAATAACATCAACCCTGTGGGCGGCGCCATTTTGACGAGTCACATGACTTATTTTACCGGACGTGACGTGAACTATGCGTTTGGACAAAATGACGTATGTGCTTCGTCCATGTTGTTTACTCTAGTTACTCTCCATTGTTCTCACAATTCCATTGAAATATGCCTCATTGTATTTTGTTGCAAATAGGATATATTTTTTATCGTAATGAACAGGTGTTCCTATCACAAATTGTATTTCAAGATAAGCTAAGTTTCAGTTTGACTTTTTAACAGCCAGTCTCAGTTCTGTCAAAATACTCACAGCTATCTGAGTGCTTCTAGGGCATTTTGATTGTTTTCACCTGTTCATTGAGAGAAATGTCCACTTCATGTATATATTTATTCAGATTTTTTTGGCTGTATATATCTCTTTAGTGATTTATGTTGCCTGATACACGTCGTGTTTTCGTTAATACATTTAATTCCATAGTCAATGTCAACATCATGCCACCATAATAATTAATCTGTGGTAGCAATATATGTATATTATTTACACTGTGAAATATCGGTATATCTAAGGAAATATGTATGAAATTATTACTTTTTAATGATGAATTAAACAAATAAGATATTTGGCCTGAAATGAACGCTTTTCTTATTTAATATTCACGATTGATTTATCATCATCAGGCCTTTTCTTTTGGCATTGTATTTTTGACATGCTTGACAATCGGCACTACAATTTAAAAATATTGTGCATATGTTAATTTTAATTGTAAAGTATATAATGCTAAGAAGAAAGGGCTGTACCCGTCAAATTTACCCACCTTTCATTTATTGGTTCAACCAAAGAGGTGCGTTTCACATCCTTCATGGCAACCAGTGCTGTTCTCAATACAGCTTCTTCTAACACCACAGTGCCGAATTCCCTGTGTAAACATATGCAATCCAAGTCGTCTGTGACCAGTTTATTTTCAAGCTCTTCAAGCTCATGACAACATATGTTCATCAGAGGATTGTCCATGGCTACACACCGACTGCAAGTACACCATTCATGTACAGGTCTCCCTACTCGCCCCCCGAAATCAATTGCACGAGTAAAGGGATCGTCTCCAGCAAGATCACCGTGCTGTTCATCCTCATCGTCACTGGATTCCTGACGGTTCTGGCCACTTGGCTCGAACCTATATGGCTGAATTCCCCCATCCAATCTCTCCACATTGCTCAAAACTTCTTCCTCGGCTGACGAGTCCGAACTCAAATACTCCGCCATGTTTTCGTCGAACGAGCTGTTCGTGTGTTTACAAAGTGAACGCATAGATGACGTCACAACCTAGTTTTTTGGATCATGTGACTACTGAAAATGGCCAAAATGGCAGCTGCCTGACGGAATATACAGGTTTTGATAAAAAAGAGCTATAAAATCATTATTTACCGGGGAATATCGCTGATTTCTTCAGGGTATGGTTTAAACATAATGTTTCACTAAATACTGAAGTTTTTATTAATTATCTAATGAGTGGACCCTTCCTTTAAGCACCTTTAAGTACTGTAACTTCGCTAGTATTAGATTATGTCTACTCTACTATAACATATACACACTGAAAATTTAGCTGAGTGACATATAATAGAAATGTATATTTAAATGTGTTGAGCACAATGACACTTACCTTAAACACATTAGTTTAAATACCTCTATTAATATAAATCACCAAATATCACCCTGGAATCAAGTTTAGAAATAGAGATCTCAATTATTTACTGTATACTTGTGAACAAACAACAGGAAATATACAGTCAGAATGTACCTTCAATAATGTCTGATTAATAATCCCTTTAACTGGAAATTATTATAATATCAAAATATTATAAGGTCACCTTTGAATACAATTTCACACTTAACTCAGTGGGCCCACACTCACTCAGCACACACACACACACACACACACACACACACACACACACACACACACACACACACACACACACACACAAGCCGGCAAATAAAATGAAATAAAACCCCTCACGTTGCAGGCCTGATGTGATGCTTGAGAGCGTTGAAAGTCAAAACTATTTGTCTTCTTCACTCAAATGAGCAATAAAACCAGAGCGATACCTTAACATCTTCAACTCCAAACTGCAGCTGTACCGATCCCTCAGTCTCAGATGGCGATCAACGGTGGCGGGAAGGTGTCCAGTGACGGCGTGCTCTCTCGTATTGTCCAAAAATCCTCACTGTCACCAACTTGCAGCAAAACTGATAAAGATCTTCAGGGTTTTCATGCCGAAAAACCCCGAACTGAAGCCAATAATGCCAGCTGAGTTAGCTATTACGTGGCTAAGAGTCCATCCACTGTATGAATGCAAACACTCAGTTGCTAACAAGCTAATACACACACGTGGATAACTCTGGGACAAACTTGGAGTAGAAAGGTGATCAGTTCCTTGCAGACAGCGTGTAGAAAAGAATCCATATGAAGACTTTCGAGTTGATAATCTTGAGACCTTAACTACATACTTATTTGCTATAAACTGTCAACTTTAATTCACTCTCTGTGCCGCGACTTTGTCAGTCAAGCCACCACTCTGACGCACACTCTCTCTCCCGCATTCACTTCCTGCCAACTTCAACCCTTGACTTTCAAAATAAAACACAATATTTATAATTATACATTTTAGTCTTTTAAACATATGTGTTACACTTTCCCTTTTTAAACTGTTTTGAAATATCTTTTAATCGTTATCTTTGCATGAACTAGATATTTCAACACTTATAACTAAATGACATATTTATTATCTTGTTTTAATTTCACTGTAAGGGTTATTTTCAACCTGGTTACAACAGAATAGGTGATGCATATTTTAAAGACATCCCAATAAATGTTAAGGTCTTTTGAAGAGAATATTCCTGTCTTTATGTGAACTGAGCTAAACAAAGTGTTATAAGTTTAAGTCAAAATGTAATTTGTTTACAGTAAACAAAACACAGTATTGTATTGATGTACATTAAAGTTTTGCTTTGTAATAAAAGAAAATATTTTAAGCTATAATAAAAAATATTGCCTGCAACAAAATGAAGTTTTTGTTTTTTTTGTTTTTTTTTCTCAATCTTAAGAACTCTACTTAGATCTAATATAAATATGAGGTTAGTCCAAAAGGAAAAATTAAGTTATAACAAAGTAATAAATGTTGTGCGGTCTTCAGAATGAATCATCTTATTACTTTGTGTGAATGTAAATATATATCTTAGACGGAAGCAATATTTTTTACTTAACTCAAATTAATTGTTTGAGGTCAAAACATCTATTTGGAATAAACTAAAAAAATGAGCTGTAAAAAATGAGCTGTAACAAATTAGCGAATTTTTTTTAAGTTGATCCAAAGTATCAATTTTTTCAGTGTGTGGAAATGTGGAAAAGCTCTCAAAAGGATCCTCAGACACTGATTGAACCCCATGACAGTGTGTCCAATGCATCAGCCAGGAGGAGCTCACCTGGTTCAAAAGCAGGATCAGCAACTTCTTCTGCTTCCTCAACCCACCTCAAAATAGCCACAGAAAGAGCTGCCCTCCTTGCCCGGGCAGCAGGATTAAAAGAAAAGCATGCATTTGAAATGGAAAAGGCTCAACTGCAAGCTCAACTGCAGCTCAACTGCAAGCTAGATCCGAACGAATGGAAATGGAAGTGAGCCTAGCTGAATCTGATGCAAAATGAAAGTCCTGGAGCATTTTGAGACTGGTTCACAAAATCCAACACGAGCAAAATATGATGACATGAATGACTATTTAAAAAGCTACAGAGTAAAATCAGATATCTCAATGGATGCAGAGCCGTCTCCAATTACCTTTGCTGAGTTTGGACCTATTCCCAAAACACCACTTCAAAGGCTTCTATACCAACAACCAAGACCACCAGAAAATATTGGTAATACAAACCAAAGCCCTCAACACACAGCTACAGAAGCAGGAATTACAGGGACAAATAGTAATGACAATTTCCTGACTGTGATGCAGAGACAAAATGACATTGTTAATTTACTTGTACTTCAACACAAACAAGCATTACTGCCCAGCAGGGAAATCCCAGTTTTTGATGGCAATCCCCTGCATTATGAAATATTTACGAGGGCATTTCAACATGGCATTGAGGAGAAAACCACCAGTAACCAGGATCGATTATATTACCTGGAACAATATACTTCAGGATCCTGCAGAGAACTGGTGAGAAGCTGCCTTCATATGGATGCTAATAGTGGCTTTGCTGAAGCTAAGAGACTGCTAAAGGTGCATTTTGGAGATGAACTCAAGATAGCAAATGCATATATGGGAAAAGCTCTCAACTGGAACACTATAAAGGCAGAGGATGGAAAGTCACTGCGCTGTTATGCACTTTTCTGAGAGGCTGCTGTAATGCAATGAGGGATCTGCAGGACATGGAGGAGCTGGACCTGCCATCCAACCTACGGCTCATTCTTTCAAAGCTACCTTACAAACTAAGGGAGAAGTGGAGAACAGCAGCTTGTGATATTCTGGATCGGAGCCATCAAAGAGCAAGATTGCATGACCTTGTTGTATTTATTAAAAGACATGCTAGAATACTTCAAGACCCTCTCTTTGGTGACATTCACGATCATCAACTTAACAGTACAAAGACTTTCATTACAACTCCTGCTGATTTATGTTGAAATAAGTGCAAGGGAAGCCGTTTTGCTACCACAGTGGCTATAGTGTCAGACAGCCATGCAGAGAAACCCAAAGAAGACAAATCCCCTGTTAAAAGCTACATTTCCTCCACTAACAATGACACCTCATGTACCTTTTGTACCAGCATGCATCCTTTAGCTGAATGCCATAACAGCATACTTGCCATAGTGCCAGTGAAGGTGAAACTCTGCCATGGAAATAAAAGTATACTGACCTATGCATTCCTGGACCCTGGTAGTAACGACACATTTTGCACAGAGGGGCTCATGAGGCAGCTTGGCGCTAGAGGACGGAGAACTGAAGTCCTCCTTCAAACGATGGGAACAGAGAAAACAGTCAGGAGTTTTGAGTTGACAGGTGTAGAGGTGGGACATATGGAAGATGGCACATATATACATTTGCCCAAGGTTTACACTCAGAACAAAATCCCTGTCAACAAAAGAAACATTCTTACCCAGCCGGACCTCAAGAAATGGCCTTATCTGCAGGAGATCCAAATAAAAGAAATAGATGCTGACGTGGGACTTCTTATTGGAGTAAATACTCCAAAGGCTATGGAACCATGGAAAGTTATAAATAGCCAAAGAAATGGCCCCTATGCACTGAAAATGCTGTTAGAATGGGTCGTTAATGGTCCACCTAATGCTTCCACAGATCCGGATGATGGAACACCTGTGGCAGTAGTGAACAGGACCTCAATTGTTCACCTTGAGAAGCTTAGTGAAACACAATATATTAACGACTTTCCAGAGAATGAGTATGAAGAGGAAAGACAAATGCAGCTGATGACCGAAAGCTCCTGCAGATGAGAGAAAAGAGGAAAGATTGCTCCACTGATCTTGGAGCAAAGCAGGATAAAGGAAAGAGACTGAAGGATCAGATGCTTCTGCTCAAAATGCCTACAGCTAATGCACTAAGATTTTCGGTAGAGGACATGGAAAATGCTGAAGAAGCCATTATTTGCCACGAGCAGAGACAGCATTTAAAAGAGGAAATTGCCTTGCTGGAAAAAGGAAAACAGTGCAATAGAGGAAGCTCCCTATACAAGCTGGACACTATTATTGATGCTGGGATTCTGAGAATTGGAGGAAGAACTACAAACATGGCTATGCCAACTGAGACCAAACATCCCATGATTCTACCGAAACATTCTCATATTTCCAAGTTGATACTAAGCCACATACATCATCAAGTTGGTCACTCAGGTCACATGCTCTCCAAACTCCTTCAACGTTACTGGCTATCCGCTGCTAACTCTTCAGCCAGGAGGCAGGTGCAATACCTTGCTGACCTGTTTTGGAAGCGCTGGACCAGGGAATACCTTCCTTTGATGCAAGAACGGCACAAATGGAATACAATCAAAAGAAACTTCACCCCCGGAGACCTGGTCGTCATCGTTGATGAGAACGCACCGAGGAACACTTGGCTCCTGGGACGTGTAGTTAAGACCCTTCCTGGTTCAAAAGGACTTGTTCGGAGTGTCCTGGTTAAAACCAAGACTAGTACCATAGAAAGACCCATAACTAAGTTATGTCTGCTCCTGGAGGCAACAGACTGAGCCTACTAAGCCTTTCAGTCACGTGCACCTCTGACTGTTAGACAAAAGGACTAGACTCTTGGTCTCCCCCCCCATCAAAGCTGCCTTTTGAACAGCAGAACATTACAGACAATTAGTACTAGACCTACACACTCAGTACTGGTCTTACATGGACTTGAAAGTATGCAAGATACTATGAACTTGAGTATACAAATTTGCTACGGATGGATGTTATATGTTTTGTTAAAATGACTGTTGATATATTATTATTGGTAATTGCTATGTAATAAGCAATTAGGGGCTGGTATGTTAGAGCCATTTTCCTTTTTTATTATTGTCTGAATGTTAGGCTTAATAATAATATAAATTAGATTAAACTCTTGATTATCAGGTATTTTTGTGAGTCACACTGGTTTAAAATGTAATAATTTAAGGCTCACTTTTTTGTTATGATATGTGCGTCAGTATCACTTGCATGGGTATATGCCTATATATGGTAGGTTGATAGGACACAGCTGATGGTGATGAGACAGGGAAGCGGAAAAGTCTTTTGACCGTGTTCTTTATGAGTCTGATAACTTTATTTTACTATGAAGCGAAGAAATGTGTCTTCCTGTTTGTATGTCGTCTGGACCATTGAATAAAGCTCATCTATTTCAACAACGATCTCCGCTGACTTGTTTGGAAACAAAGAGAGGCGCGTCAAAACCCACAACCCCGACAGAGGTGGCTATTAAATGTAGACTAGGATTAAAACGCCACCACACAGGTCAAAGAGGCCCCATCGTCTCTTCCACAATTATAAAGTAAATTGACCAAGGTCAGCGGAAGACCAAAGAGGCCCTGATTAGATTAAATTCGGTTAAGTCTTGACAATTGGATAATTCATATCCTGCAAGACTCCTAAAGAGATCATGAGATAGTGACCTTTCCACATCTGGAACATATCAACATATCAACTAAGCTATGTTCGTGTGTGGTTGGCTGCATGATATAATATGTGCGTGCGTTCATTTGCAAACGTATAATGCTGTGTGGAAACTTGTACTCTTGGGGCATTTCCGCGATCGACTGCTGTTGTAGAAGGTGATGTACTCCATTATTATTGTTGTTGCGCAACTGAATAATAATTAATCTCAACCATATCTTTGTTTGTGTTTTATTGATCTCTCTCTCTCTCTGTTAACATTTAAAGTTGGTGAGCCATTAAAGTGCCAGTGAAGTGCATTTTTTTGCGCCAAAATGAAATGGCAGTTTCATTTCTTACATATAATTGTACCTGTTCATGGCTAAAATATTTTTTTAGGAAGTGCGAGGGACGAGATAAACATCGCAAATTTTTCAGAGTCTGAGCCTACCGCTGCTGCAGACGATAGCGGCTGTGACGTCACAAGATGGGCCCAGTTGTGATTGTAAACATGGCGGAGCCCTTCGGAAAGTGATACTGGTGCGAGAGAAATGAGTGATTTTGACAGCTTTTCGGACAGGATAGATGAGGAAAGTGGCCATGGAAGTCAATTTAGTTGAGGACAATATTTTGTCATAGATCTAGAGTAGATCTACACACAGGATTGGCCATCACCTGATCATACATTCATCTGTTCATAGCATGATGCAACATTCATGTTCACATGCAGTGTTGTGCTAGTTACTGAAAACCAGTAACTAGTTACAATTACTAGTTACTTCACTACTTACACCAAAAAGTAATGCGTTACTGTGAAAAGTAACTTTTTAGTTACTTAAAAAAGGGCACCCATTAATGCCCTTATACTGTAGCCTTCATTTCAGTACTGTTATTGCATCGGAGAATAATACAACCTGTTGATCAACTTGACATGCATTTGCATCACTGAACTCTGCTAAGCAATGTGATCTATACAAACACAAACACAAAGATATGTTTCAAAGTGCCAATCCAGCCGCTGTTGCTTAGGTGGAGGTGGAGTGGCGTCGGATGAGTCTGGGTCTGTGGTCTTAGCTACTAGCTTCGTCCCAGCATGTTGTTTCTGCAGATGTTTCAACAGATTTTAATTGCTGTTTTGGGCAGTCGATAGGATCTTTGACCCGCCAAGACACAACTTACATTTAACTAAAACGTTCTTTTCTTTGTGCTCGACAAAAGTGAAATAGTGAGAATATCTCCAGGCGGAGAAACTCGACTTGAGCTCTGCCGCCGCCATGATAGTCTTGTTAGTAGACACAAACACAGTGGCCTTTATTTTTCATAAACAATCTACGAATCTACGAAACAATAACACCAGCCACTCACCTTCATCTTTTGGTAACAGAAACATCGCCACTTCGGCAGAATTGACATTACCACAGCCAGCGACAATGCATCGCTTCCCGTGTGTTTTTCCTCCCTTTTTCTTCACTGTCGCCTCCATTGTCAGGTTTCCTCGATTGGCAATCACTTCCAGTCGACTGCGAAACACTTTCCAATAAAATACTCGCTCAAAAACGTTGGTAAATTCCACTTTGAAACAGAGACAAAATGAACGGTGGTGAATGTAAACACTTCGGCTGAGCCCATCTTCTGACGTCACGCAGTATATCGCAAGCCACGCCCACGAAGGCGGAGGTTTCCCAGCGGAAAATTCCAACTCGTCAAATTCGTTGCTATTCCAACATCTTTTATATGGGTTCCAATGGACAATTTTGGTCATTACTATACGTATTAGCATAACAGATCATGCACCGGCGCACACTTCACTGGGTCTTTAATTGCACTAACAGCATCTCTCAACACCCATATGAAACTGAACTGTAAACAGATTTACTTTTTCTTTATGGATATTTTACAAATCTCTCCCCTTTTAAATGTTATTCTTTTTTTACTGCCATATAGTATTTCAAACCTGTTTTTCATTTATTCTCTAATTTTTTTATAACTATAATGATCATATAAACGTGTGCCTCAGAAATAATTGTTTAAATTAATCGTGACCAAAACGTTTGAGTCCCAGCCACTAGCTCGCTAGCACCAGAAGCTAACAACAACGATCTGCGGTACCGGTGCGCTCTCTCTCTCGCTCGCGCACTCACACAAAATGGCTCGTTCCACACACACACACAGAGCCGAGCTTGAATGAAACACAGAGACCCAGACGTACTTGTACTGTAGTGTATCATATTATTTCCGAATCAATAATTTTTCAAATTATGATGTTTTTGATATTTAAAAAAAAAAAAATGTTCTTCCTGGTCTCTCGCGCCCCCCACTTTGAGAAACACTGGGTTAAGTTAACATTAACGTAACGTTCTAAGAAAGCAAAATGAACCTTCGAGAAAGCTTTTACTCTCAGACAGGGTGAAATTGTGTAGTGTTGCTTACCTCCAGAAGGACCTTTAGCGCGTTTCCCAGTAGACAGAGCTGTCAGAGCGGTTACTCTCGGAAGATCAGCCGCTGGGTGGAGTCACAGAAACGCTCAACTGATCTTCACTCCCCGACCATTAGCGCCAATCGAAACCATGTTTTATACCGCTTTGTTTCAACCACTGCCGTCTCGCCGTTCCCCCGTGTCCCGCCCTCTCTGTCTGCCTGTCTGTTTCAGTTTCACCAGCAAGACTGCTGGTAGACCAGCATAAATACCAGCTTCACCAGCATAGACCAGCATGACATCCATGCTGGTTTAGTTGGCCAGCCTGGCCAGCTTGTCCAGCCTGGTAAACCAACTAAACCAGCCTAACACCAGCTAAAACCAGCTAAAACCAGCAACCATCTTAAGCTGGTCTATGCTGGTTTTTTCAGCAGGGATAGCTTAAGTTAGGAACTTATCTAAGTGACAAAGCGTTCACACGGGACACATTTTCTATGGCAGCATAGAAACCGGGGTTTTGCTCAAACTGTATAATGAGACACATCAAAGGACCAAACAAGAGAGTCAGAAGGAGGTGACAGAAGAAGCCAGGAAAAATATAAAAGTAATGGGAGTGTGTCGATGGTCCCACAGCCCAATGGTCCCACATTTCTAATATGTTTTTTTTCTTCAGAATTAGGCCCTATGTTCCCACTGTAATCTAACTATAACTAACGTAACCCTAACCATTGGGCTGTGGGAACATAGGGCCTCATTTTGAAAGAAAATATTAGAAATGTGGGACCATTGAGCTGTGGGACCATTGGGCTGTGGGAACATAGGGATGACCCCAAAGTAATCTGTTCGCATGACAGTGTTTCACCATTAAAGATATAATGCATCCACTTTCCCCTGCCTAGTGAAGAGGAAGCAATAGTTTGATATTCATTTGTTTTCAGTGGAATGACCCTTTAATCTCGTAGCAGGTTCTATCCCTCTTACATTAAAAACCCTTCTACGCTGCTACAGAACAATATTTCTATCTCAGTAAGAGATGAATTGTCTGATGGGTATGTGTGTGTGTGTGTGTGTGGTATGTGTTTGTGTAGGTGGAGGGATTGAAAGGTCTAGATACAAGAGAGGATGCAATTTGTGCCCCAAAAATGTTGATTGGTTTTGTTTTGATGCTTTTGGAAGAGTTTGTCTTCAACCGTCATGGCCATAAAGCATAGATCGAATAGAATAAAATTGATGTGTCGAAGCGCAGATGCAAACAAGGAGGGGGGAGGTAGGAGGACACAGAGATTTGATCTAACCTTCTTCACACTCTGAAGAATGGATGCCCTCATTGATGTTGTTTTCATCTATACATACACATTCATCATCTTTCTCCTCTGTCTCTGTGACCCTCTATCCTTCCAACAACCCCTTGCTTCCGCTTTATTTATTTTTCTTGCTAAATGTATTCAAATGAAGGAAAAACCGATTAGCATTACCTAGCAGTCACATGACAAGTGTTCATGCAAAGGAAATGATTAGGGATTGCAGAGGGTCTATCTAAGGGTCTATCTCTAGAATTTACCCTCCCAGTCGAAGGCCAGCCAGTTCCCTGCCATTGGCCAGCTGCTGGACATCTTGATTCAACGGTAAACAATTCCATTTATTAGGGTGTTACCATGTGATGGATCTCCCTTCACAAAAACAAAGAAACAGGATTATTCAGTGGATTTCAGTTGATCTATGTGTTTAGGCCCTGTGCTTTTTATACGTTACTTTTCCGATACTTACTTACTTGTATTTCTAAGTACTGCATTTTACTTCTTCTCCATTTCATCTCATAGGCAAATGTTATACTTTACTACATTAAGTTGAAGTTTTAGTTGCTAGTTACCTAATTTTTCAATATCTAGGCTATAATGTTATAGATTGAACTACCTTGCGTTATATTAAGTATATCCTGTGAACCGCATCAGCTTCTATGATCACTGCTCCATCTTTTTCAGAAATAAAACATCGCAAATTATTTCAAATTAAGGAGCCATAGGGGAGTTTAATGTCTACCCCATGTTCACTACGTCGTCAGATCAGCCATGGGCCCACCAAGGATAGAGGGGAAATTATATGTGACTGCATCTGTATAAATGGATGGATTGATGGATGGAAAGATGATGGATGAATGCGGTCTCCTTTGTGAAAGCCCTGTGTTTGTTTTCCATCCAGCCCATCCTTTTTCGGTAGTGAATGAAAACAGCCTCGTTGGATAAATGGATGGAAACATATGGGTGGTTGGATGGATTATTGAAAGGTAAACACATCCCTTCAATACCAAAATACAACAAAAAAATACAAACCGTATGGTGAAGCCTTGTCCAACTATTCTGTCATACTTAAAGTATATATTTTAGCAGTATCCTTTATTATATTCCAGTTCTCTCGCGTAATTAACCAAATGATTACAAATCAATGTAGAAATTACATGTTATACTTACACAGGCACTGCTCTTTCCTGATAGGGGAAAGTTAAACAATTATACTGCAGTCAATTGGATTGGGATTGGAGCCCATACAACCGAGACTAAAATACGGGGAATTGAATCCGACCAGTTGCTAATACAGGATCAGACAAACCCCCATTATCACAAAAAAATAGTCTGGTGAGCTGCACAGAATTCTGGGCATCCTGATAAATTGACCTCTCAATAAGAGGCATATAAAGTGCCCTGTTAATGTTTTGTGCTCAGCTGGGGACCCTTGAATCATCACCTTGTGTGTTGCTATGTGCAGCTCAACCAGCAGCTCAGGTTTTATGGAGCATTAATGGAGCGTAACAGTACCGGTTCAGAAGATTTCTGCCATTTCTGAACCATTTAAAATTTGGACAATTCCCTGAAATACCCAAACATCTTTACACTAGGGTTTTTACAGGTGCACGATGTATAAAAATGTCAAGAATGTAATACATTTAAGACCTTGAGAAGCACCAAAATCCAACTTTTGAATTGTTTTTGATGGGAGCATATAGGGGATTGAATGCTGTGAATAGGATCTTATCCATTTACATTCAAACACTGAATCAACTGGTTGTTTTTTTCTACATTTCTTTACTTAAAAAAGTTGTCATGTATCTGTTAAAAATAAGTGTTTCATATTCATTGCAAAAAGATAAATCATGCTGTAATTATTTTTGACTGCTCCTCGGCACTGACTTGTCTTTAGTGCGGCAGATCTTTATGTAGGCAGCATGTTTTGTTTGATAATTTCGTAATAATGCAGTAGTTTAACTGATGTAGTATGCAATAATGTACATTAACTATCTGCCATGTATCTGAAATATTAGTTTTTAGGTGACCAAAATGTTAGAGTAACTTTTGTGAACTAAAAAGTCACTGTAAAAAGGAAACCGGGACACTACGCCCAAACCAGACAACGCCTTAGAACTGATCTGTCAATCAAAAGGTACTCACACTCTAACGCTAAGCCCTGCTTTATTGTCTATATACATTTAATTGGGGCCTCTTGCACTTTATATGTCGTTGCTGCTATATTGTACTGCCATGTGGTAAATACTTGTGTATGCTGCTCTTGCCCTTTTTGCATATCATGTATTTTGCTATGTTTGTAAAATTTAATTTTCTTAAATGTTTTATGTGAGGGACTGCGGATGGAAATTAGCTTAAAGCTAAATCTGGCACTGTTACGCTTGATACATTTTAATGTTTGAAGTGTTCATTACTGTGCATTGTCCCTGCCAAATAAACGATTAAAATAAATATCATGATCCTTTCCTGAAAGATATACAAGTAAAAAAAGAATTAGAACAATCAAATGTGAAATGTACTAGGCAGTCAGATTTTAGTTCGAAATAACTGCAGCTTTTTATCTGAAAATTGGATACGAGAAGCACATTCATGCCATCCTCTTCTCATTCTTCCTCCTCCTGCCTGCCTCCTAGCCTTAACTTTAGGACAGCAATCCAATAAGTTAAGTGACTATTGAGAAATCTTTATAAAGGTCTTGTTTTATTTATGAAAGTGATCATTCTGGAATTAAGTCATTACAAATGTACATAGTTTTGACATTGTACTATATGATGAATTTGGAAACAACACTACTGGGTTTAGGATTGGGTTTTCAGATAAATTGTAATGTACTACTATTGGGGAATCTTATGTTGTTTTGTGATGTTTGTGCTGGAGCCGCTTTATCCAAAACAGCACTCCGGTTTAAAGTAACCTGTATATCCTATATAACCTGTTTTAATAATTATAACTTTGTCTGTGTAAAATGTATACTTATGAAACTAGACCAAGTGTTCTTATTTTCCTTTGTTTGCTGTGGTCAATTGTGTGTGCGTTGACTTAGGAATGTAGAGGATCCAGTCGGCCCCCCCGGGGTTTTAATGGCCCGGATAGGAGCATGGGGGGGTTGTAGGAGAAAGGTAATAAAACTGACACCATTGAGTCTATGCAGAGATTGTTCTGAGAGAAAGATTGGGATGCAGAGTGGTACGGCCAGGTGCTGAGGATAAACGAAGATAAGGATTGGTACCTCACCCCCGTGCGACCCAGAATTGTTTATTTTATGGCTGCCATAAAAGATGACCTGGGACTGATCGGCGGCGCAGGAGATCCAAAGTTCCCACACTTATGGCTGACTCACTCTGATTCGCTGTTTAGACCTCGTCAATGGCTGACTCACTCTGATTCACTGCCTAGGGCTCGCCCAGGAGTGAGTCCACCAATGGATGAACACCTAGGGAGGAGCAACCGACACAACTCCTCCCATACAACTCCTCTCCGTTTGTGGGAATAAATATTGTGAATTCTGTACACTCGCGGCCTCTGTTCTGTCTGACTGTCTGATACGTACATCGCACGGTGGAAGAGCTGAGGCCCGGAGTACTTCGTTATATAAGTACTTCGTTATATTGTACTGTTGTTTCTGCCATTAAATCAGCTTATTGTTTAATCTCATATCTCTGTCTGAGCCGTTCCTTTTTACAGCAGACCACTCATCAAACGAACAGCGCGGAGCGGGCTCGAACCTTCAACAACTGAAGGGTGCTTAAACCCAACAGGTTAGAGAGTTGACACAGAGACAGGAAGTACAGTCGTTGGACTTTATATTGGCTTGGTTCTGATCATCAACACGGAATACATCATGCTTGATGTGGAATCACATACAGGATGTTGAATGGGTTGATGAGTATGATAATAATGTTAACGTAGAGTAGAGAATGAATGAATGGTTTCTGCAAAATACACAGAAATAGAAATAAGGTTCAAATTACAATAACTAACCAGACTATGGTTATTAATAATAAGCAACAGCAATACTAATTGTTGCTAAAACACATTAGACACGTTGCAAACACACACATGGCTAATAAAAGCTAAGTTAGCATCTCATCCACACACTATCACTGAATAGCTTAACTTAGCTAACTAGCTAGCATTAGCTCAATTCCTGAACAACATAGCAGCTAAAAACGGGACATCAATAGACTCATTAACACACTGACTCAGCAGGACACTATGCATACAATCTTATAACATTACCAACACTAAAGATCTGCATATATGCTCACATTCTTCACGAACGCATTCTCTCTGTGACGATGGTAATTATGCATGTGACGATGCGACCGCAATAATGTCCTGTCATGAACGCACATGTGCAACCAGCTCGAGGACCCGTAGCTGTTCTACTTTAGCTGTCCCTAAATGTGCCTGACTAAAACACGAACGATATAACGCAGATCAAGGAAAACAAGGGGAATTTACAACAACTACATTTATTTTACATTAAATCTTGTCATAGATTACATGAATCATTACTTAGTGGGTCGCTTTTCATCACATGTTACTGAACAACTTAACATACATGTAAAATTAACATACAGATCACATGCAGGCAGTGCAAGTATGAGTTAAACTCAGATGAATGCCACTATCAACGTCACCTGACGATAGGGCCCTGTAAACAGCCAGGACCTCCTAAACCATGTCCCTGTTGTTCTCAGATTGATACACATACACTCAGATACTGACTTACACTTTGAAAAGCGTTTGAAGACAATGTCCTCACATACCATTGTCTCTATAAACCATATGATATTCAGACTACTGCATACACACACACAGCCAAAAGAAACATGTGGGTATGTGAATAGATAAAATCAAGTAGTATTTAAATGTAATGTACCTTTTCAGCTCTGCTGAGGGGAGAAAGCACTTGACCTGTCGTCTTCGTGTAGCTCTCAGTGGTCTCAGTGCAGTCACTGTCAGTCACTATCTGTAGCAGATAAAACACAAAGAGAAGGATCAATAAACAAACAAAGTCAAAAATGTACTATCAGAGAATATTTGGAATTGAATAAAAGAATGGTCCTACTGATGACAGAAAGAATGAAAGGAAAACTTAGTTTAAAACCTTACTGGATCCTTTTGTAAGCCACAAAACATCAATTTGTAATATTAAATCTATGTAAAAATACCTCTTCAATGTTCTAATTTGGAGATTTGGCATGTGTGTCAAAATGGAATTCGAACATGAACACCTTGAGCCTGACAGGATAAAGTTTCAGTCTCCTCTCACATTCTTGTTTGCTTATGAGTTCACCTCTATATTCTATCAAAAAGTCTCCTTTGAAGATGCCTACCTACAAAGAACACAAATAACAAATAAGTGAGAAAAATAGCACACTAAAGTCACATATTTTATGTTTATACTTTAAGTTAAATCATGATTAAACAGTCAGAAGAATAAACTCACCTTTGATGGCATTGATGTATTGGACGTCAAGTCCTGCTTTGTCCCCTCTAGTGTCAATATAAAATTTGGCATCTTCCTTGGGATTGATGGGTCTCCGCCTTTGCATCTTGACTTTGATGGTTTATTATAGCTGTGAAAAAGAGTAATAGTTCATACCTCCTGTCCTCAGCTCCAGTTAAATACAATGTTTACATCACAAATAAAGCGAAGGCTCCTCATTATGCCCCTTTCACACCAACGCAGTTCCCGTTCTAGCTCCGTGCTTGCGCTCTTCTGGTTTTGAATTTAAACTGAATTTCGGTCTCTGTGGAGTCTATTTTTATATAACATTACAAGAGGGATTCTTATTATTACATTATATGCATTATTGTGCTCATGAGATGTTGTTATGACTATAAAAGGGTTGGATACGAAACGAAGGGGACATTCATATGAGAGTTTTTAGCTTGCAATACTAAAGTAGCAAGGTCAAGTGCAGACACTGGAAGAATACAAAGAGTTATTCAGTACAGGACATCGCTCCGGCCTTGAGATATGGGTGAGCTTCGCTCCCACGCATAGCTGGGAATCAGTAATGAAGGATTCCACTTTTTCTGTAGAAACTTTAGCAAAAACAAATTACTAGGATAGCGACAGAGTAGGGAGGAACCTTCACAGGCTGGCCGAATGCTGATTGGAAGATCGTGTTGCCAAGAGACTTTTGTCTAAGTCTGTGCACCAACCAGGGAAGCCAAAGTCTAAACCACGGCCCTCCCCAACTAGTTTCAACCAATCATAAATGTACGGGCAACGCCCTGTGTAATAAAATGTATTGAAGCACGAGGTTCGAGGCTTTTTTCCGGAAATAGAGTTACAGATTACAGCTTTGCTGCCTGTGATTTCTGTGACCGGACGGAGTCCTTGGCCAAGTAATATATGTTTTGCTCTCTTATAATAAATATTTAAATTTTAGAAGTTGTTTGAATTTCCTGGAATTTTTTAACACAACATCTCCCTGTTTGTAACACAATATTGTTATTGAAAATAAAGTTCAATTTGACTTGAGTGTTTTTGGTACAGATTGGCTGATTCCTCAAATACTGAGAATGGATAAAATAATTATAAGCAAAATCCTTAAATGCAAAGGAACCTAAAATAATTATTTAAAATGCATTCTTGAAAAAGCAACACATGATTTTTTTACCCAATGATTTTGTAATTGAAGCTGATTGTAAAACTAAGGTAGACCGATTTTTCATTTTGTTGGTTAAAAGGGTCTTAAATCTTCTTTCAATAGCACCTCAAAAGTCTCTAACCATGAAAGGCTCTTCAAGCGATTACCCTGACACTGACGTAAGTGAGGAATAAAACAAGTGAAGGACACAGCCATTTGAATAAGCAGTAGTGGAGTATCTGTAGGTGTAATCAGGTGTGAAATTCAGGTATAAATCTTCTCACTCATTCATGGCCAAGTAGGTCTTGATATAGGCCTGCTGATTAGAATTCAGGTCTGGCAGGAGGATGTTCACTGCTTTTATTTTATACTCCTTTCTTTGTTTCTCCAAACACTCCTCTCATAATAGTAGAGTCTTCTTAAAAGTCACTGATTTACATTTATGTACGACAAAAAAACTCCCGGTGTGGATTTCTTTCTCATAGTTCCTTTGATGCTTTTTTTTCTTTTATTGGTTTTTATTTGTCTAAGCCTTTATTTTTATGGTGCTGATTTCCATGCTTAGAGAGCAGCTACTGTTTTTGGTTGTTTTTAATTACCAGCATATTTGAAACCTGCCAGTATCCATAGTTAATAGAAGGAATGCTTATATTACTTATTTATAACTTACGTCAAGATTGTATTTCTAAGTAGATGTTATAGCTAAAATACATAATTCAATTAAGCTTCAGGGAAGTAAATAAGTGGCGCGAGTGGCTGAGAGGAGAGGTCCTAGCAGTGAAGGTATTAAGGGACCATGGACTATCGACTGTGCTATAGGCTTACACAGCGCCAGTAAAGGATTCTTCTAAAGATATTCCCTATCAAATCCACAGCATTAGATCCTGCCAGCTCCCCAAATGAAGTCCCCATTAATGTGTGTATATGTATATATTAATCTATGTTTCATTATGTATGTGTATATGTTTATATATATACACAGGTGTGTATGTATGTACATATACATATATGTATATCTTTTTTATATATATTTGTATTCTTCAGGACGGCGAGGAACAGCATTTCGATCTCCCTGTCTGAATCCCACACACAGAGAAATTGATAATAAAGTCGACTTTGACAGGTCTGTCTACTATACACTTTCAATTCTGTCAATGTGCAGTTTGTTAAGGGACTGTGAAAAAAAAAGGTGGGATATCAATACACCAGAACACACAGTTACAACAATGAATCAACAGTAGAAGCTATGGCTTATTCAGCGTTTAAGCATCAAATCTACAGAAAGTGTTTAGAAGCTATGCTTGATATGGCTTTAAGTTTTACAAATGATATAAATTGTTCAGCTTCAGAGTAAACTCATTGGCTAATCCTTGGATATCCATGGAAGTTATTCATTTAACATAATAATATTGGACGTTATGCAATATGCCGCCCATACAGGCAATACAAAACTTAAATTCCTCCTTTGCAATGTCATAATATTTTTTTGTCTATCTTATATCCTACTGCCTCATACATGACCTGCTAACTGTCATTAAACCACAGCCTGGATCTTGGTTGTATCCAGGATTATAAACTTCAGTTTACTGCTTTTGTGACAAACGTTATAATTGCATAATGTCTGCATTTCACATATGTATTAAATTCAAATTGAAAAACTCATCCTACATATGAACTGACATTTGACTTTAAATACTTCTCAGTTTAATTGAAAGAAAAACACTGTTTGCATAGTGTGGAATATCTTAAAAAGTCACGTTGCATAAATGGATTGATCCAATCGTTGAAAAGGATCATGTTTGAGATGTTCCGGGAAGATTATTACTGCAGGTGAAGAAAGTGAATGTGGCATATTTTCCTGACTCTATATTCAATCCGTTGCTCTTTGCCTTGAATGTTCTGCCTTTCTTTCTGCTCAGCATTCCTTTGTCCTCCTCAATCTCCTTATCTCTTCCCTCGACATCCCAGATACCTGTTAAACACGCGTACAAAGTAAGACATCAGCTGCCATGATTGAAGCCCACGTAGCGGTCGTCTTGCTGCCTGTTCACATTTGTTTGAGAACGCTGCTGATTAGTGCTTCGGGGGTTTTGATGTCAGAGAGGATTCTGATGATTTATCTCCAACTCCTTCGAAAATATGATTCAAACACACCTGAGGTGATTTTACGTAGCATTACACAGAAAAGTGCGTCCACGTGCGCAGATGTGGACGCATGTTCTCTCTAAAGCAATGCAACTTTTTCACATACTGTGTACATAAATTAAATCATTACCAATTGGCCTTCATTTGAAAAACAAACAGGAAAGAGGGCAAAAGAGACTAGGAGTAAAAAAAAACTCTAATCCAATAGATGTTGGGTAGATGTACTGTCTTTATAACATTAATTGTTGTGTGACAAAAACAGTATATCACACATTAAAAGACCATTTCAGTTACAATTAACCAACTACATGCTAAGCAAGTAAATTACTTTCCACCCAGTTGTATTTAAATATACGTCTAAAATATAATTGTTTTGATTGAACTGATATGGTGCCAACAAGTTACTGTTATTTGTCCTACGTGCACGTACAGTATCCCAGCACTTTGACGAGCAGCTAAACACCTTCCACCATCAAGCACTGGAGACCGGAGTCATCTTTTTTTTCAGTGTATTTGAATGAGAAGGGGTGAAACTAATAAATAAAGCACAATACAAAAGACACCTAAATATCCAGAAGAATATACAATAATAATAACTTGGAGAATTAACAGAAAATACACACATTCCTGGCGGTAGCACTAAAGTATGACTGTAGCTAACGGGAATTCTACAGAGATACTACACAATATGATATTAACTGTGATTCGCAAAATACTCTTTTTATAACGTGAGTTACTTAACATATTCAGCAGAATATAAAAAAAACAATGTTAGTTAACAATTAAGGCAACCAAAGGCATGGAATGTGGAGGACTGAAGTAGATTGTAATCATAAAAAAACACAAGGCAAGTCACAGGGCATATCAGTCACATGGAAGATCTTTGATACATTAACTACTGGAAACTTTTTGGTAAAAGGACAGGCACTTAAATAAATTACTTTGCAACTGATTGGATGAAACCATCTGTCAATCAAACCTTTAGCATCATTAACCACAGCCATAACTACCAGTAGTTCCAAATTGTTCTGACAATGACTGGTCGGATCCAAATGTATTACTTGAAGCCTTTTAAAATAGATTATCACGCAATATGTCATACCCTGAATACCATTGTGATTCTTGTGTGCCCTTGTGACAAGGTATGAGAAAAGTTGGTAAGATTAAAATGGTAGAGTTAGGGTTATGGATTAGGGTTTGGCAAGTATATCATGACATATTCCAAACATGTGCTTTATCTTTCCGGTTTTGTTTGAGACTACCAACTGTTTATCATGCTTCACCCAACTCCTAATATTCCCAAAAACGTAAGGGCTGGAATATGCATCAATGTACAATTTTGACAATTTTCTGGATGGAAGAAAACCTTTAAATGCAGGAATAGGGTGTAGAAAATCAGCGATCAGCAGCACTCCACTACTCCCATTAAGTATTTTTGTAGCATTTTCACACTTTTTTCTCCCTCTGGTAAAAAAAAAACACAAATTGCCTACTTTTTTACCAAATATAAAAAGAAGAAAAAACAAAAGGCACTAGACAAGAGATGAAAGGACTGCAGATATTAGTCAGCACTAGGACACTTTGACATTCATACACAAGTTTTTGTAGTTCACAAACAAAAAAGACTGCGATTACAACATAAAGCTGGAAGGTCGCAGCCTTTCATTGATCTACCCAACGTTTCATCTTAATGGTCTGGTTGATGGTACCTGAGATCTTCACTGTATGATTATCTCGATTTTGGTCGATTTTGATATGCTTTTCTGAATTTTATTTTCCCTGTTGTTTTGGTCTGCAACCAAAATAATTTAAAAGAAAACACTCTTTGGCTAATAGCTGAATTAAACGATATCCTTTGTGGCCCTTAGGCATAACGTCCTAGACACAGACGGACATCAATATGTAATTAGTTGTCCCACCATTGGATTGGATTCAATATTGAAGGTGCTACTATGTACGTATGGCAAATATTATTCGTAGCTCACCATGCTTATCTACGCTACTTCAGTGTGCTAACTAATAGGCTCTGCTGAGGTCAAAAGCAGCTTTTCACCTCAGGGGATGTCTCATGGCAACCAGCAGTTTGATTGTTAAGTACTGAATCCTTGAAAGTTCTTTGAAGAGCTGAGAATGATGTCATTTGAATTCAGGTGGCATACAATTATTGCACTAAGATGCCCATGAGTTCTATTCAAGAGACGGATCCTTTGGTAAATTGGATAAAGTTACACATATTCAAATCTTATTTGTTATGACCTAAACACAACACTTTTCCCCTCTGTTTACAATTGACTATAGGTGATTCAAGAATGAGCAAACTAGAGATATTTTTAAGAATATCTAAATTTTTCAAATGTTTTGGCCACTGACATTAAAATGTAACTTTATTAGTTGCCTTGTTGGACAACCCGCAAAAAAGCATAGCAAGATTATCCAGTTCTGTTTTCATAATGTAATTTAATATTAGAATCTTGTATGCTGCTAAAAGAAAGGTTAAATGTCTAGTGTTAGAAGAAAGGCTCAAAAGAGCGAATTGTATCCATACAGGTTCAATATGTTCAACTAAATGCTGAAGTAACAGATGAGTTGTTCCTGGAAATATCTTTAAAGTGCTAAAAGACACAAAAATGCTCTGCATGCTGGGGTAACGAAAAAAAACTAAATATATTTATGCGCTGAAATGATCTGTAAAGTTTGGACAGGTTTACATGTTCTAAGCTTGATACTCTAAGCTTGTCACTCATTCATATTACATGTATTAGCTTGACCAATTGTTACGATTCAAATCAAAATTACATCATACTGCATATTAAAACATTTCGTCTATTTACTGTACGTAATTTCTCTGCCCAAAAAGAGAACATTATGCCTGCTGTATACTCTCCGACTTAATGGGAACGAAGTATTCTCGACTCCTTAATAGTCTTTTTCCGGTGAGCATCTGCTTTCAAAGCAATTATAACATCCCCTTATATCTTCACTTTTTTGATGGGCCCCCATGAGATTCCCACCTCTGTCACTGTGAACTCATCAGTAAAGGTTAACAGCAAAAGCCAGAGAACAGTACACCCTGAAGATTTCTGCCTCTGCAGCTCCCAGCAGCCTCCGTCAAAGTTCCACACAGTCAACATTAAGGATTTCAAACTTACTCGACAATCTGTCTGACAAGAACTCCTTTTCAGGTCTCCAATAAGTAATAAGATTAGGATTGTGCACTAACACACAAAGGGACAATAGAGCGAAGCGCAATATGTTTTCCTATTGTCTTTCCACTGGGAGATAAATGACAGCTATCACTGTCAGCACAGACAGTGAAGCGTCTGATTCATACCTGACAATCAAAAAATTGTTACTTATGCAGGGAAATCAGATGATGAGGCTTATGGTAATGACTTTATCAAATGTTCCCAAATGTCTGACAAAAAGGTGATACACCGGTGTTAACCGAGACGTCTTGATAATCTGTAACCTGAGGGCATGGAGGTGTGAGGAGGCAGAACAGAAAGAAAAACAGCGGAAAACCAGATGTATGCAAATGTGTGTCCCATTTTTTGGAGAAGTTCTAATGTTGCAAACTATTCAAAATATAATGGGCATGGGAAGCGAGGGAATGGAATGCAGGCACGGGGATGGATGGTGAAGTGAAGTGCTGTCACAAAGCTAGCATTGCAAGTAATGTTAGTGCACAGATGGGCTACAACGGCGGTTAGAAGCAGCCAATTAAAGGTAGCCAATCAACCATCTGCCAATTATCAGGCTGTCAGGTTTTAAGCAGCCATTTTACATCTGCCAATCAACATGCAAGAGTAGACCATAGATAGAAACCTGTGCACTAACGTATACCATAGATTGATTGGGTGTGTCGAAGCTAACATGATAGCATACACCAGGGATCACCAACTACATTTGTCCAAGGGCCAACATTTATCCAATAGACACTTTCGCGGGCCAGTGATTTTTATATATAGCCCAGAATTTAGAAGTTGTTGACCGGGGGGGGGGGGGGGCGGGGGCAGAGCGCATAAAGCTTAGCAGACTCTTCACGCTAACGAAGGATCACTTCTTTTTCAGGGCAGGGAAGGATACGCAGTACGCAGGCTACTGTCCCGCAGCTGCTGCCTCTCTATTGGACTCTGTTGGGGGGGGGTGCATGTACTGTGAAGTCCCCTGAGCCTCATAGCGGGGGCTGCTGCGGAGCGCATAAAGCAGACTCTTCACGCTAACGAAGGATCACTTCTACTGTCCCGCAGCTGCTGGCTCTCTGTCGGACTCCGGTACAGCACATTACTCACGAGACGTTGTAAAAAAAAAAATGAGTGGGGGGCGAACACACTAACCACTCCGCCAACGCCACAGTTACCCCCGCCGTGCGGGCCGGACGAGGATGTCTGGCAGGCCGGATGTGGCCCGCGGGCCGCCAGTTCATGGTCACTGGCATACACGAATGATAGGACATTTCCAGCATTCAGGCAATTTGATGGAATCCAGTACAATTACTTCTGAAGGTGAATTTGTATGCATCTCCAGTTATCAGCAAAACTTTGTTTTACTGCATGCATCACATTGATAGACATCTGTTAGCTCGGGCTATTCAACATGCCTCATGGAATTCCAATAAGAAAATGGGCGGAATAATGCTAATGGTGACTTCACACTGAGTGAGCTCAAGCAGCTGCACAGGTTAAGAGCACAGATGTCCACCGTCACACATATATTATTGGCATACATAAAAGCATTAAAGCAAATATAAAATGACTGCTGTTTTCTTCAGCAAAGAAGCCGCTCAATCTGGATAATGTGTGCTTAAAAAGAATGAAAAGAAGTGTGGAGGCTATTTTTATATAACATTAGAAAGACTGATTCTTATTATTACATTATAAGCTTATTGTGCTCATTTATGTGGCTGTGAATTTGGAATAAATAGACGTCTTTAGCCTGCAATACAGAGTAGCAAGGTCAGGTGCAGACACTGAAAGAATACAAAGAGTTATTCATAAACAGGACATCACTCTGGCCTGTGCTGCTTCCTAGCTTCGCTCCCACACACAGCTAGGAAGCAGCATTATGAAGATTCCACTATATCTGCAGAAAGCTTCAGAAAAAACAAATTACGTATGATGGTGCCAGAGTAGGGAGGGACTTCCACAGGCCGGCCGAATGCTGATTGGAGGATCGTGTTGCCAAGAGACTTTTTTCTAAGTCTGCGCACCTACCAAAGAGAACCAAGTCCAAACCACGGTATCTCTTCAGCTAGTCTTGACCAATCATAAATGTACGGGCAACGCCCTGTGTAATAAATATGTATGCACACACGAGGTTCGAGGCTCTTTTCCGGAAATAGTGGTTACAGATTACAGCTTTGCTGCCTGTAATTTCTATGACGTGGCGGAGTCCTTGGCCAAGTGAATATATGTATTTTGCTCTCTCATAATAAATAGTTAAACTTAGAAGTCGTCTGTCTTTCCTGGAATTTTGAACACAACAGAAGAAGAATGTCAGCTGTATGACTCCCCGATGTTTACCATTAAAATATAGCATATAATATATGTCTTAGTCCTGTAGATACCTGTAGGGTTCACTTTTAACACGCTGTCTTGTAATTATGAATGATTAGTTGCAACATGTCCAACTGAGCAACTCTGCATTCTTCATGACTTTTGCACTCACTAGGAGACTGAAATCCTTTGCATTCACTTTACAGCCTTAACTACAGTAACAAATATAAAAAGGCAAACCTCATCCAAGGCCAATGTTACAAATACATGTTCCTTGAATGGACCCATTTCTCGAGTTGGAGATTTGTTCTGCTTTCAACGTGTTCAGGAGCTTTAGGTTGTTTTGTGAGAACAAAATGATCGCTACAAAAACAATATGCTGTGATTTCCCAATCTGGAGTTTTTGAATCTGCAGTGTTTGGACAAGTGAAAAATAATTAATGTATGCCCTGAAACTCAGATTCACTCCAAAATTGAATGGGTTCTACCTTTGTCAATGGTTAACCCATCAACCATTTAGCAGCAAATTAATAAAGAAAGAACTAACACTAAATTAACCTGACGCTGAGACATCACATAGCGAATATTACGCAGGGAATGATTCAAATTCTGTCACGAACTTGGATAAACAAGGAAAAGGACTCATGCACGACCCGGGAGACAGAGGTAAAGTAAAAGTAATATACTTTATTTTCAAAAAGGTATATAAAAGAAATCGACACTCTTAACGAGGTGAAAAAAGGCTCCAATAAGGCACAACGAAAATTGCTCACTACGTGAGGAACAAAACTTAAAAAAAGTTTCAGGAACATAAATCAGGCTATGAGACAAGATAATAATCCGCTGGTGAGCAGAGTACTGGCATGGGGACAGGACAAGACGAACTGACAAAGAACAAAGGGAAGCTGGGGACTATAAACAAAAGGTAACTGGGCACAGGTGGAAACAATCAGGGGCGGGGCTGACGCTGATGAGAGCGGGAGACACACACAGGATAGGAAGTGGGAGACAAGACAGAAAATGATTAAACAAAAACATGAAACATGACCGGACTTAACACTTTTGACGGGACACAACAGGCAAGAATAACTTTAGTGTAGTTTATTTTTCAATGATTCAAAAGTACAATGGCAATGGTATTTAGCAATATTATCCTGCTGCCTTTACCTGGTAAATGCCCTTTCAGGAGCGCCAATCCCACCTCCACCTGTCTCCATTAAATACCTTATCACCTGGTACCTAAATCACCTGATTCCCAAAGCTACCTTCATAAGTACTTTATTTCACTAAAAATAATTTCACTTAAATGAAATCATACATTCATTTTGAACAAAAACTGCAAGAAGAGTATACAAATAAATATATATAACTTTAAATATGAAATAATATTAATTAATGAATATTTTCAACCCACCAGGTTTCATGAAAATCACCAGTGACTTTCTCTGCAGTCAATATGACAATGTGTACTTGGGCAAGATACTTACCACAAGTTTTTACCGATAAAAGGCTGCCTTTCGAGAGAATGATGTATTGTAAATGTAGATGCAAAAAAGGACGACAAAGACTAGAAAATCGCTATAAGTCCAGTCCATTTACCATAATACTGCTGACAGACCATCACGTTACTAGAACAGAAAACAAAACCTCTCCTTTTGGGGAGGCATCAACAATAATGACCTTAAAACTGTGTTCCTCGCCAGATTCTTTGCAAAACCACCTCATTAAAGACATAGGGTTCTCCTGTCTGTGCTACCAGGATGTTTTTTCCCCCATTGAGTGTGTGCAAAATAGCTCTGCATTCCGACTAAAATATATTTTTGAAATGTTGAGTTGAGGACCTACTTGTGTTCAATTGTGGCTTAACAATGTGTCTGGGCACAATTATTAACATGGTGCATTGATACTTGAAATAGTATTACACATCTCTGAAGATTAAATGAATATGAAAAGATATATGATGACACCACCCTGCTGCTGTAGAGAAAAAAGAGAAGAATCCTGCCTGGACACAAAAGTCCTAATATCTTATTGGTCTTGCAGTGTGGGAAGCTGCAGTAAACATGGTGACATCTGGGAATGACTTCACCCATTGGTTTGTTGATTACCGTTTTGAAGTCTGACATTTTGTCTGTCGGCATCTTGTTGAGGATGGGTTCTAACTATTAGCCAATGAGTGCCAAGGGTGGAACTAACCTTTTAAGTACCACTCCTCTACCAACAGATGCATTTTCAGGATCAATCCGGAAAAGGGCTCAAAAGTACAGAAACAAGGCAATAAGAAGCGTCTCGCAGTCAATCCCTAGGTTCTGTCACTCTTATCGAAGATATCGGACCACAGGATCACGGATGTCTAACTGGTGAGTTTGTTGTTCATTTATTGATTCCTTGTGATTGGTTTCGTGTCCCCCTTTATCAGAAATCCAAAAAGGACATATTGTAGCTTTACATGTTGGGGGGGTGGGTGTTTGGAAAAGGTGGGCACTTTCAAAACTACTCGGTAGGTGATTAAAGACTGTCTATCATCGCCTATTCGGGTAAATTAAATTCTTACCATAGTGAAGTCGGGAGAAGAGCAAAAACATAGTTTTCATGGGAAAAAAATCCTTCAGTGTCGTTCTTTGCTCTTCTTTCAATGAAGAAATACCCTTCTCGCTGTCATCACACCTATACCTGATTGGCAGTTCATTTTCTGGTAGATTCTAAACATTTCTCTATGGAGCTTTGCCAGACTGATGTGAAACAACGTGAGCTTGTGAGATCAGGATGGTCTCACAAGGCCTAGGGGGTATATATTGTTTGGTGAAACACACCAAACATCATAAACATTAATCCAAAGAATATCAAAGTCTCCTTCTGAAGAATTGGACATTACTCTGATCCAAATTCTTATGTATTTCTCCATGAGGTTTGTTGTAGTGGCACCCTCAGGCGGCCGTCAAGAGGGCCGGCCCTACTTCAGCGCGTTTGTTGATGAGAAGAAGAGGTCGTTGAAAGCAGCACAAAAGAAAACTACAAAATAAAAGGCTATGTTAAATCAACTAGTTTATTAGCAAAACAGACAGTCCAATTCTCACAGAGTACTCTGGACTCAATTCTACCACCGTGGGATACAAGTTATCCGGACAGTCAGTCAGAAGAGAGTGCCCCAATATTCCAATGTTACAGTTTTTATACATCCTGGACGACCTCCAAGCAGTGAGTCGGCTGATGTTGATTTCATCTGGTCCGTCCTCTCTCTTTACAGTGTGTGTGTGTGCAAGTATGAACTAAGAGCACCTCCTGTTCTGAGTGAAACAGTCTCTCAAGATAACATTTGATTAGGTCAGCTGTCTTCCTTGCACCATATATTCAAAAACTCACACACTAAACAGAACAGCAGATAAAAGATAACACCTTATTCTAACTTTATGTTGTTTCAAGTAACAAGTAATGTTTCCTCAAACCCTCTTGCAAAAACCTCTGGATTCACATGACTGACAGAGTGAGAGACAATGGTCTTTCTAATTAGGTCAGCTGTCTTCGAGTTTAGAGGAAGTCCAGAGAAGGCTTTAGGCTATAAGAACAGTCAACCTTTGTTAGTTAACTACTCCTAAAGATGTCATGGGATGATGATGTTTAAACATATACAAGTATAGCTTTCAGAGAGAAAAACATGTGACATTTGTGTGGTAGGCTACATGATAAAATGTGTGTGCGTTATATCAAGAATCCTAATGTTAATACATTTGATCTCATAATTCCCATAACAGATGTTTCACTATATGATGCACCTATCAGGTATAGTTGATCAATTATTATTTCGTTGTAGAACAATCAAACAATAATGAGAAGTTACATCCCCTACTACCCCAGCAGCCTAACAGTAGCAACAATCATACAGCCTACAGGCACTGCAATGAGCACACACACATTTCATCTAAACAGGTTTAAGGCATACACATTCATTTATGGAATCTTAAATGAATATAGAAAATATGCTGGATTAAACTTTTCTGCTATAACACTATAGCTAAAACTGTGAACACAGGTACATTAGGTTAAATTAAGGTGTCAAACTTTAGCATTTATGTTTGTGTGTATTACAGAGAATCCAGAGACCGCAGGATAAAGGAAGTGAAACCATACCTCAGCACTGGAAGACTTAAGGCACTGTTTTATTTTATTGTATAGTTTTTTACCTGTTGTTTTACTGTTAGCTGGTTCAAATTCAGTTTAGGTTTAAGAATCCTTGTTGAAATTACGTGTGTGGCCGTGTGTGTGCGGCCGTTTGTGCCCCCTTTGCCGTGTGTTTGTGCGGCGGTGTGTGCCCCCTTTGCCGTGTGTTTGTGCGGCCGTGTGTACCCCCTTTGCCGTGTGTTTGTGCGGCCGTGTGTACCCCCTTTGCCGTGTGTTTGTGCGGCCGTGTGTGCCCCCTTTGCAAGGTGTTTGTGCGGCCGTGTGTGCCCCCTTTGCAAGGTGTTTGTGCGGCCGTGTGTGCCCCTTTACCGTCCATGTGTCGATGGCCGTGTGTGTGTGCCCCCCTTTGCTGTGTGGCCGTGTGTGGCCATGTGTGTGTGCACTGTAAAAAAAAATACAGGGGATTTTACAGTAAATTACTGGCAGCAAAGTTGCCAACAAGTTACTGTATCTTTACTTTACAGTAGCGATCCTGTATTTTGTTTACAGTATCAAAATCAGTGCTATATCTTTACATTACTGTATATTACTGTAATTTTGTATGTTGCTGTAATCTCAAAAACAATATTTTACTGTGATTATACAATATTGGTATTGTGAAATAACAATACATTACTGTTCTGTATACAGTATAATTTTACAGTAGTGTATGCATTAAAACAGTATATTACTGCAGTTTTCTCTTTAACCAATTGTAGATCCTTGTCTCATTTAGGTGCTACCTGAAACGATAAACAAAAACTGGGATACAATTTAAATATGTTTATTGATTTCATTTTTTTTTACAGTGTGGCCATGTGTGTGTGGCCATGTGTGTCCCCTTTGCCCTGTGTGTTTGCTATAAGTATAAATAGATATACTTTCAAAAGGTTCCAGTATTGTATTTTCTATGTTTTTGTACACCATACACCTTTAACTATACTACTATGAAAACTACTTTATTTAAACAAAATTATTTGTGGGTATTTCTGCAATATATTACATTTTTTGTGAAGATTTATACATTTATTTAACATTTTAGAGATGTTTTATAATAAGATACAGAATACAGTTATGTTTTGTGTTTTTACATTTTGTTACATTAAATTTAAGGTTTTACTGCAAAAAAAAAAGAAAGTTGCCTTCATTTTACATGCAGTAAAATGATGTGTATTGTATGTGTTTCTACATAGAATTCAATGTCATTTAACATTCAAGACAATTAAATAATGGAATTGTCCTGTAAAGAAACGATAATTTCTCATTAAACCAATTTACAGAATAAAACCTTTATTTATTTTTAATAAAAGTAATCTACTGTATTTTTATGGTATTTACACTTAATATAGAAAAACAAGAAAGGTCTGTAAAATAATACAGTACATTTCTGTGAAAAGGGTTAAGGGTTTTTTTTTTTACAGTGTGGAGCTTCAATCAAATGCTGACTAAGAAATGTTTAGCTTACCAAGATGTTACGATTAACTTTTATGAAGGGTAAACCCAAAGTGAAAGTGTTCATGCTCTGAAACATATCCAGCTTGAATGTCTGTTTTACTCTAGATATAACCATCATTTACTAAATGAAGATCATGCTGTATTGGATTGAAGGAGACTTTAAACAATCATTTGAGACCCTTAATTATTGAGAAAATTGGAAGAGGTTGAAGATATTCGAGATATGTGCAGTGTAAAAGTTGAACACCTCAAAGGTAAAGTCTATTTTGTCGTCTTTTTTCGGAAAGTACTGCGATCGTCTTTTTTTTGCATCTGCTGTCATGGTTGTTAACAAAGGTGCCTGTGCATATATTATATCTCATAAAGATGTTATTATAATCCTCTGTGATACTCTGGTGTTGAGGTAGAAAGAGAAAAAATAACAATCACAAGAAATGGAATTAAATGGAAATAGAAATAGATAGGTAATAGAGATGCTTGGTTTCCATTAAATCTAAATATATTTTAACTAAAGGAATATAGCAAAAGAGGAAAAAGAAGGGTTGGAAACAGTGGATGACAATACATTTTATGCATGTGTAATGTCATGGATATATTTAGAGTATCATGTTGACATTACAATTACTCTGCTGCAGTGTGTGACAGTGAAAATAAACTGTGTTACTGACGGAATAACTGGGCATGCACTTTCACTGCCGCTGTGCATTTCTTGGTTTTATTTTAAATTAGTCAGTCCTCTACTATGAAATGGAGGTTGTTTTTTTAAGAATAACTGTGCAGCTTTTGTAATTTAGAATGAAAAGGCTGAAGATATTTCTTTAATATTGCCATACTGTCTGTGTCTGGTGCATATAAATAGGTAATTGAAACCTGGTCATACACGCAGAGGGTCAAGAAATCAGCTTTCTCCAGGCAAAAAAATTATAGATTATGAAAAATGTTGTGTCCCCTAAAGTTAATAATTGTACAATTTATTGATCCTTTGGAGACAGGAGCAACCAGAAAATGTTATAAGCACTGTCTTAAGTAGTAACAGATTTGACATAACTTACATCATTCTCTGTTATTGACTACTTAGACAGTGTGTCATCTAACTACTCAGAAATGTAACAATGGTTATGTAACTGTTCTGTTTTGCTATCTGCAGCTGTTTTTACTATGTTCTTAACCCTCCTGGAAATTAGGCAATGCCTCCAAATCCCTCAATATATATTTATTTATATTTCATATATATCCATATACTATAAAACCTTAGGGTAAACATGGAAACTGCATTTTAAGCGTTTATTTTCAGCCCCTATTCAACTTTCCTTGGGACTTGGAACCTTTTGAGGAATTCATTGCACTTCATTACATTTCCCCGTGGTAGGACGAATATAGAATTTGAGAATGACATGGCTATAAAACACTTAACAATAATTTACTGTTGAAGCATGCTCTTAGTTTGATTTTCATTCTCTGCATTAAATTACATCCAAAAGCATCAGTAGACAATATGCAGCAGTAAATGTTACAGGGAGACCAAACTTAGGATATTAGTGCTTTTTTAGAACGCAAATGGATGGGAAGACGTCTGTTCATGGGTGATGTGTTTAATGTTATCCAGCTCAAAACCTCAATACAACTTACAATGACCACATGCAAAACCACCGGTGTGTTAAATAGCATACACCAGAAATTAATTCTCATTTCCATCTAAAATGTTTTAATACAATTTAGCTGGAACTTTGCCAGGAATTGAACATGGAAACTACGGTATGTGCCATCTTCTAACCCCTGACTGGACTTACGTGTGTTTACTTACGTCTGTGGAAACCTGAACAGAGGTATAAGGACTATAAGGAGGGACTAAAACACACAGAGATGGGGTAAAGCTGTTACCATAGCAACTGAATGAGAAAAAATCTATGTTGGATTGGATGCATAAACTGTTCAGCCTGTCCTCCTACGAAAAACGACCAAATAGGTCGATTGTTCAGCAGCAGCTTATTACGACACAGAGTCACGTTTTAAAGTGTAGCACCTCTAGTGGTCGTGTAAGAAACAACATGCTCCCGTTGATTGCAAACACTCCGGAGGGTCGTTTATTCACAAATAACCCTCTCTGGAAAATCCTAAATTGTGGAATAGTTTGGCCATTAAAATGCTTTTTGATTCGATTTCTAGCGAGAAGTGTATATTGTACTTTTAAAATCTACGTCCAGTGGATGTGTAGGATCTATAGTTTGATAGATATTACGAAGATGATTTGAGGTCTCGCCAGGAGAACATGTACTACGTCTTTACGCAGCGTCCCTGTAAAGTTGGCGTCAACGGGGGAAAACAGTATTTCCGGTCTCGAAGTTTTCATAATAAAACCGGATATTCCCCCCACTGTCAAATGATTACACAGTGATATTTGCATTACTCATCCACTAAGAAACATCAGTTTATCCTTGTTAATTACACAATATTGATTGGTTTAAATTGTGTACAATGCTTTTGTGTTTTTAACCTTGGATTCGGAGAAACAAATAGTTTTTTCGGAGTTTAGACACTACAGAGTTTCCGAAGACACTACACTACCCAGAATCCTCAGCAATCGTTTGGGACTACAACATCCACTGCTTGTGTCCATAATCGGCAGCATTAATATACCCACATGACAGCTAAGGTCAGAAGAGCTTTATTTAACAGCTGGTCTTATGTGACCCTCCTATTGTTAATTGATAAGCCTGAAACATGCACTTGACAAGGTTCAGAGGCAAATTTTGCAAATATGGCAGTAGCCATCGATCATCTTAAGATAAGATAAGATATACTTTATTGATCCCAAGTTGGGAAATGTTTTTGTTACAGCAGCATGTACTACTTTGTTCTACTCCACTACAATTCAGAGGTTAACCCGGTATTTTTACTCCACTACATTTATTTTAGTTACTTTGCAGATTCTGATTAATGATGTGAAATATAAACAACCCTTAAATCAGACTTTAGTTACACCTGAGTCAAATTCAGGGAAGGTGATTGTCAAGTGCCAAAATACACTATGCAATATATTAGACGTTAAGTACTTTGTCAGACTTAATATTTATCTGTTGATACCCCCAAAGTTTTGTTCTTATTCAAAAGAAGACCTTAACTTAAAGTATTCTTTAATGTTTAAATAAAGCCTTATTAGTTTGTCTGTTTTGCACATCCTCCTATTAATATCTTTGGACGTCCTCCACTAGCTGTTTTATTGTAGAGATTACGACAGTATCTTCTTGATATTTTCTATTCTATATTTCTATCATTGACCTTCTACTTTCCCCCTATTTTGTATGTAGGCTACTCTTAATATTTAAATCTTTTCATCAAATATAACATATTTAACAACAAAATTCAATAACGCGCTTTAACCACTAGGCGGTGCGGGTTAAAAAACCAGTGGTCTATTTAATAAAACATAGTAATATCAAACATAATATTACTATTAACTTTATTGTGAAATTAAAACAGAACGATAAAGAAAAATAGTTTCAGTCTCTCGATTTGAAGCTTATGCATTGTACCATGAACCTGTATAGACCTGTAACAGTCAACTGCATGAGGAGTTGAAAGGTAGTTTCTGAAGATGTTACAAATAACACACAGCATACAATGCCATAATGACTTTGTATTATTAGTGTAGGACACTTATGTATGTATAACATCTAAAGATGTGTAGTTGTATTCATGTTTTCACATAATTGTACAGGATATTGCTATAATATTTCACATATTGTAGTTCTATAGAACTACAATATGTGAAATATTATAGCTGATAATGTATATATATATATTATATATATCATATATGATACATATAATGTAATATCTGATTTGTAAAACATCACAGACAGAAAGGTATATCCGTAATTTAATGGTAAACTATTGACACCCCTGACTATTCTCTCAACAATTTACATTCTTATATTCAAAGAAAATCAGTAATATCTTTAAAAACTACAAGTCCTTTTATATCAGCTGTGCACCGTAATGGTGTAAATACAGCCTATTTACCAATTGGATCAAATATAAAAGTCAGCCGAATTAGTGTTGACACTGCAAGGAGACGTATTGTGTGAAAAGAAATGGAAGATGTTGTTTAATTGCTGATATATTTATGATCCACGTCACATATTCAGTTTTGGCGGCATTTCTTCCTGTTTGTCCAAAGGTCTTCTAATCAGGGTTCTATAAATAAAGAACTACGGCAGATGTGTAATATTTAATGCAGCCGAACCGTGTATTACAATGCCGTTATGTGATGACTTCCAAAGAGAAAAGCAAGCACACTCGGAATAAAGTATTATTTTTATTTTTTTAAATGTTTTCGGATTTCATATCGCATAAACACCATATCCCAACGTGCATTGCGGCTAAAACATCCAATCACAGAGCTTCAAGTTTGATGTTTTAGTTTATCAAAACCTCTGAAAAAAGAAATGTGTCTCTCAGAATCGAAAGGGAAAAACCTATGGGAAAAACCCAAAAGCATTGTACGCAATTTAAACCAATTCATGTCGTGTAATTAACAAGGATAAACTGATGTTTTTTAGTGGATGAGTACTGCAGATATAGCTTTGAAATCATTTGACAGTGGGGGGAATACGGTTTTATTATGAAAACTTGGAGACCGGAAATACTGTTTTCACCCCGTGAGGGTTGACGCTAACTTTACATGGACGCTGCCGTTACACGTTCTCCTGGCGAGACCTCAAATCATCTTCGTAATATCTATCAAACTATAGATCCTACACATCCACTGGACGTGGATTCTGAAAGTACAATATATACACTTCTCGCTAGAAATCGAATCAAAAAGCATTTTAATGGCCAAACTATCCTACAATTTAGGATTTTCCAGAGAGGGTTATTTGTGAATATACGACCCTCCGTAGCGTTTGCATTCAACGGGAGCACTAGAGGTCGAAAACTTTAAAACGTGATTATAGGTCACAATAAGCGCTTGAACAATCTACCTATTTGGTCGTAATAAGGGCTTGAACAATATACCTATTTGGTCGTATGAGTTGGAGGACTTGTTGAAACTGTTGCGTTCAAAAGTGTCAGTATTTTGTATGAAACTCTACACGTGCACTCATGTTAACCCTCATGTATGTCAACACAAAGTAATATTAAGACGTACTTTAAAGGGAGGCAATGCTCATGACATGCATTTTTAAATAATTATCATAGGATAAAACCAGGGCCGGCCCTAGACTTTTGGGGGCCCTAAGCAAGATTTTGTTCGGGGGCCCCCCTCACTCTAGCGCGTTCTCACTACACACAACACGGAACCAACTTTTGTCTTATGATGTTAGTATGAGCACACACATATTGTACAAATAAGCATGTAAACACTAAAGTGGGACCTGAGAACAGCAGCACAGTCTTTAAATTGACTACAAATAACTACCTAGGCTATAACTAATGACTATATAAACTCAGTGAACAGAAATATAGAAACTCCTCATTGACATATGTTTTGTTGTTGTGGCTCTGAGTCTGTACTCCAGCACATTAGATTTGAAATGAAACAAGGACTATGAGGTTAAAGTGCAGACTGTGACCAAGTATTAAATATGACTACTTTGTTGAAGTGTATGTTAATTTGTCCAATATTACATTTGATCCCCCATTTTAGGGGATCAAAAGTACTCTGACAAATGAACATAAACTTGAATAAAGTAGTCATATCAGATAGCACTGATGAACTGACAGTACAGAATAAAAAGACTGACAAAGTGACCATCACTGTTCAAAGATAAATATTTTTAATAAAAAACACTCAACACTAAATAGAATATATAAATAGATCCAAAAATACCTTTAAAGGATTGAATAATATGTGCAAAACAAACTGCTTAACAATAAAATGAAATGTAAAAAAACAAATGCAAATACAAATGTTCCTCTCGTACATACAGTCAGAATTGTTCTCTTCTTGCTTTCCTGGAGGCAAAGTCATTGATGACCTGATCATAGGAGATCTGGCTGCCAATCTGGTGGTTTATGCTGATTATTGCCATTCCACTCAGGCGATCCTGGGCCATGGAGGACCTCAAGTATGTTTTTATCAGTTTGAGCTTCGAGAAGCTTCTCTCTGCGGACGCCACTGTCACTGGAAGGGTACAGGCTATTCTCAGCGCTATCCAAAGATTTGGATAGATCTCACACAGCTCATTTTCATTTAAGAAGGTGAGCATCTCCAATGTGGTCATATCTTCTTTGGGAAGCTCTGGAAGGCTTTGCATCTCCATGGCTAGCTCTCTCCAGTCAACGTCTGCCTCTTCGCCACAGGTCAATGTTTTTCCCAGCAGGGCACATTGGTCTGTAAGTGACTCGTCATCCAGATTATGGAAGTTCTGAAGCACTCCAAACTTGTCTCTTACTTCCCCCAGGGACTTGAATCTGTCCTCCAAAGACTGGATGCCACAGTCCACCACAACATTAAAGAATCTGTTTCCAGTCTCGTCATGGCATCAGCCACTGCCTCGTCAGCTGCCTCGTAGGCAAAATGCCTCTTTTTGCTCCGCAGCCTCTTTTCTTTCAGCACTGCCTCAACATTCATATTTCCACAGAGCTCTTTTGCTGTGGCCTGAGCATCTGTGAACCCAGTGGCCCTGTAGGTTACCAGCGATGCTTTGGTTTTGTCTAAGAGACTGACCGCAACATCCAGCTGCATGTTGACAGACTGAAGGAGCTTGCTAACTGTATTGATCTTTGACAGAATATCATACCAGACAACAGTGCAGATTTGGAATCTAAATGATCCAATTTCTTCTGCCAGGGATTGGGCCTCAATTCTGACCATGAGATCATTTGCGTTTTCCCTCACCTCTAGCAAAGCCTCCATGACCTTATCCGTTTGGTAGCGCAACGGCTCGATGCTATTCACTCTGCTCTCCCACCGCGTCTCACTCCAGGACTTAATACACCTTACATTCATAATTTCAGCGGAGGGAGGGGAAGCGGCGCTGCGGAACAGCAGAGTGGCGAGTGAGAGCTGTCATCTTCCCTTCACAAGCTTCACAAATGCCTGTAGCTAATGAGATTGAATCAGTGTTCGAATTACCCATTTGCTTTCGGGGGAGCCCTATTTATTTATTTTATTGGCAATCATATAGGCAGACCTGAAAGATGTATATGTTTCCTGCATTAGATCAACATTGATCGCCAATAGCTTGTTTGGTAGGACATCTCTTTTTCTCCTCTCCGAAATCTCGATCGCTTTTTCGTTTGCCTGGCTCTTATGGTGATTATAAATCTTTTTCCGCAGGTTATTCTGTTGATCACTGCTGACTTTTCCCTGAATCCTTTCTTGTGAAAGGTGCACTCCGGTGGATTTTTCTGCGAGCGGCAGAGAGATCAATATACTTTTTGCCTCTTTGCAAATCTCATATCCACATTTTTTTTTTGTTATGAAAAGCCATGGATAGCTTTCATTCCACTCACTCCATCTTTTCTGTGTCCAGTTAAAAGGCAGGCCATCATGGGCATCGTCAGGTTCGCTAGTGCAGGTGGCGCCGGCGGCTGTGGCCGTTGTTGAAGCCTCTTCAGGCTCCGCATCGGCAGGCCTCTCCCTCGGTGTGGAGCTGTCAAACGCGACCCTAACGCCGCTTACATCCAGCCAACTAAAAGTTGTTCCGTTCAAGTTGTCATTTTTAGAATCCTTCGCTTCTTTGCTTGTGAATCCAAAAGCTGCGAGGCTTGGCTGTTTTCGTTTCGCCATATTTTTTATGAACATTTCAAATACGCCGCCGGCATCGCCGCCTTAACCATAGCAACGTAAGTAGCGTAAAGAATGCAGCAACGCCATGTACAGATGGCAACACCCAGAAATATTCACAAATATAAAACAAATATTCAGAAACTGTAATGAACAATGACTATTATTTATTTCAAGAACTTTTATTTACAGAAACTCAACATTTCTAATCTGTGTGACACAAATATGCGGGTCCCCCTATTTATCTCAAAGTCGGCCTTCAGGGGAGCTCCCTCCCTCTTCGGGGGAGCCAAGCTCCCCCTGGCTCCCCCCCATTTCGAACACTGGATTGAATATAACAATCAAAAATAACAAAATATACACAGCTAGATCAGATCGCGTTTTAGATGCGACTTTAGAGTAGAGTGGAATTATTGAAACGGGATTTGTACAGTGTTCCGGCGGCATCCGCTGCTGCGAAAATGTGGTTCAGGGCTGAAAAGTGGGGGGGCCAATGGCCCCCTGGCCCCCCCGCTTCCGGCGCCCTTGTAGTGGTGGTGCGCCCTGCAAGCACTGCACTCATTGGCGCTACTGCTGGCAGGGTGTTGCAGTGCAACAATAAACCTGCGCATCAAAATACGTGTTAAAATAAAAATAAAACAGCCTAAATAACTTAAAATATATAATATTAATAGGTTTTAACACGGCAACGGTGTACTGAGATAAAAAAATATTAAAAAAAAAAATATTTAAAAAAAAATATTTTTAAAAATTTTTTTTTTTTTTGCTAGGGGGCCCCTCAGTGGCTGCGGGGCCCTAAGCGGCCGCTTATGTCGCTTAATGGGTCGGGCCGGCCCTGGATAAAACAGACCAGTCTCTGCCAGTCTTTATTTATTTTTTTTAATCTGATGACGTTATCAGTGATTTTAAGCTGATTAATTACCGAAATAACATCAACCCTGTGGGCGGCGCCATTTTGACGAGTCACATGACTTATTTTACCGGACGTGACGTGAACTATGCGTTTGGACAAAATCGTAGTTACTCAGTTACTCTCCATTGTTCTCACAATTCCATTGAAATATGCCTCATTGTATTTTGTTGCAAATAGGATATATTTTTTATCGTAATGAACAGGTGTTCCTATCACAAATTATATTTCAAGATAAGCTAAGTTTCATTTTGACTTTTTAACAGCCAGTCTCAGTTCTGTCAAAATACTCACAGCTAGCTGAGTGCTTCTAGGGCATTTTGATTGTTTTCACCTGTTCATTGAGAAAAATGTCCACTTCATGTATATATTTATTCAGATTTTTTTGGCTGTATATATCTCTTTAGTGATTTATGTTGCCTGATACAGGTCCTCGTGTTTTGGTTAATACATTTAATTTCATAGTCAATGTCAACATCATGCCACCATAATAATTAATCTGTGGTAGCAATATATGTATATTATTTACACTGTGAAATATCGGTATATCTAAGGAAATATGTATGAAATTATTACTTTTTAATGATGAATTAAACAAATAAGATGTTTGGCCTGAAATGAACGCTTTTCTTATTTAATATTCACGATTGATTTATCATCATCATCATCATCATCATCAGGCCTTTTCTTTTGGCATTGTATTTTTGACATGCTTGACAATCGGCACTACAATTTAAAAATATTGTGCATATGTTAATTTTAATTGTAAAGTATATAATGCTAAGAAGAAAGGGCTGTACCCGTCAAATTACCCACCTTTCATTTATTGGTTCAACCAAAGAGGTGCGTTTCACATCCTTCATGGCAACCAGTGCTGTTCTCAATACAGCTTCTTCTAACACCACAGTGCCGAATTCCCTGTGTAAACATATGCAATCCAAGTCGTCTGTGACCAGTTTATTTCAAGCTCTTCAAGCTCATGACAACATATGTTCATCAGAGGATTGTCCATGGCTACACACCGACTGCAAGTACACCATTCATGTACAGGTCTCCCTACTCGCCCCCCGAAATCAATTGCACGAGTAAAGGGATCGTCTCCAGCAAGATCACCGTGCTGTTCATCCTCATCGTCACTGGATTCCTGACGGTTCTGGCCACTTGGCTCGAACCTATATGGCTGAATTCCCCCATCCAATCTCTCCACATTGCTCAAAACTTCTTCCTCGGCTGACGAGTCCGAACTCAAATACTCCGCCATGTTTTCGTCGAACGAGCTGTTCATGTGTTTACAGAGTGAACGCATAGATGACGTCACGACCTAGTTTTTTGGATCATGTGACTACTGAAAATGGCCAAAATGGCAGCTGCCTGACGGAATATACAGGTTTTGATAAAAAAGAGCTATAAAATCATTATTTACCGGGAAATATCGCTGATTTATTCAGGGTATGGTTTAAACATAATGTTTCACTAAATACTGAAGTTTTTATTAATTATCTAATGAGTGGACCCTTCCTTTAAAGAATCAATTAAAATATAGAATCATGAAAGTAGCAAATGTACCTTATGGAATGATCAGACAGTGGTGGAAGGTAATTAAGTGTACGTCAAAAATGTACTTCAGTTTTTCCTTTTTAATTTCCTTTTCCAATTCCATTTAGAAATAAAATATTTAACTTTTTACTCACTACATTTAGCTAAGATTAGCTACTTTATTACTTTGCAAATCCATATCATAAAAAAAGAGGTTTTAACGAAGCTAATTATGGTGGATTATTATCATGGATTAAGATACCTGGCAGTATAAACATTTGTTAAAGTTAACTCCAATTTTACTAGCTGCAAATGTAATCTTGTCCACATGGACTTTCTGGATAATGAGTCCTTTTAGTTTTGGTTCGTTTGAGTATTTTTTGATGCTAGACCCAACTTTTATATGTAACATTATTTCTACATCGTGGTAATATTGCTTTTACTTAAGTCAAAGATCTGATTACTTGCTGCACCACTTCCGTAAGATAATGATTCTCTAAATACAGATCGTAAATATGCATGGATTTTCTACATATTCTCCAGGTTCCTTCTCAAAATCTGTGTGGTGACTGTGACAGTAAATGTGCCCGTCTATACATGCCATCCCATTTGTCCAAAGTGCACTCTGCCTCTCAACCAATAAAAGCGTCCTCCCATTGAACAGAGCAAGCATTTTGAAGGACAAGTGCATCACCAAACCTGCTTGTTTGTAACGGCTTGATTGCTTTGCCTCACACTATGCACTTAGCTTCCAGGTTTCCTGAGCGCTACACCTGCCATGACCCCAAGAGAGGCAAGAGTGCAAGCTCCATATGGATGCAAAAGCTCACAGGAATATCGACCAACAGCAAGCTTTACATAGCAGGTAGCATCTCACATTGAAAAAATGGAATTGGACAGGTGGAACTAACACAGGACTCAAAATTAAGCCAAGGGGTCCTGGAGAAGGCTACATGGTTAGGGTTAGGGTTAGAACTAAAACTCAACGAATACTTATTTTGAGTCACAAAAAACAACTTATATTAGTATTGGTCCACGTAGAACGACTGCTCTACTGACTGTAGTACGTCCTCATTTCCCTCTGCGTTGTCTTTTACGTGCTTTTGCAGCGCAAACGTTGCGCAGCAGGGGCTGCTTGTTGTGCCGAATGGCAAGACCTGGCATTGGTACACATCAGGTTTCTCCTCCCTTTGCAGGTTTCAGGTTGCATTGGCATAATCGTTTCAGGAGTGGCCTTTAAGGGTGGAGCGTCCCTGACGCGGGGAAGAGGTGTAGCATACCTTAGTCCACCTTCACCCTCTCAGTGCGGGCTTCCAGGATACTCACGGCTTCCTGGTCCAATTGGGACCGTACTGCTAACATTTCACTCCTGAACGGGAGCACATCAAACTGCCAGAGACGTTCAACGTGTTGTTAGAGGTCATCTGCTGCTGGCTTGACAGATGTGAAGTAGCATGAAGTCGACTGAGATGTTAGCCCATCTGGACCCTGAAGTGCCCAGCCAAGTGCTGTATTGATGGCTGTGGGTCCACCTTTGGGGCAGACCCTGACTGGCTCCCTGGCTGTGATCAGGTGGGTGCAATCCGAGCCAATTAGCAGTAGCGGATGAACCTTACTAAAGTTCTTCAGCGGAAGCCCCTTCAAGTGACGATAACGCTTCTGGAGTGCTGTCACGGGGTAAGACTGCTCTGATAAGGCTATCTGACCCGCTGTAAAGGCACCCGTAATGAGATGCTGCTTAGGATGCTGTGTCAGAGAGGCCACATGGAAGTCAACAGACTCACCAGTGAGGCTGGCCACATCTTGGCCGATGGTCTGCAGGAAGAGAGACTCAGCTTCACCTTTGAGTCCCAGGTGTTGAACTGCAGCTGGCAGTATAATCGTTCGTTCAGCTCCATCGTCCAGGGTCACGTAGGTGTTAAGAGACTTGTGCCCATGGCTGATGATGACTGGCTTGAGGTAGACCTTCCCTTCTTGCTTGGAGTTGGAGAGCACAGCACGAATCTTTGGCTTGATGAAGTAGACACGTGGACTTGGCTTAGCAACACAATGGAGAACTCTAAGGTGGATTTCTAAGGTGGATTTCCTGGCACTCACTGCATGCTTTCTTCAAGTTACAAGCTTCTTGCCAGTGGTTGGTGCAACCGCAGTTACGACAACGTTTGCCGTCTACTATCCATTGTTCAACCTTCTCCAGAGAGCACTGGATGATGTTTGAACACTGTGACAGGTAATGCTCATCACTCTTACAGAAGAGACACATCCTCTTGAATTTCTGCTGCTTGGCCTCTGGCCGAGTCGTCTCTGAAGGATGACGGTTTTCAGCTTCAGACTTGTCAGAGCCATGGTAAACTGAGACCTGTTCTGTTCGGACAGTCGTTGAGCTTCGGCCTTCACCCTTAGCCAGTTGGAGAGGTCGGGGAGGTTGTACGGGTTTCGGCTGTTTGTGTTAAGGCGACATTGAACCTGTAGATGCTCCACGAAGCCGTCCCTTGAATGCTTAGGGAGCTTGCTAAGGAGCCGATCGACATGGCCAGTCGACATCACTTCCATCTCGTTGGGTCCCTCCAGCGACGTCAACATACCTACTAATAGGTCGACGCTTAGCGCGAAGCTCTGGAATGCTTTGGTATCTCCAGCTTTGAGGTCAAGAGAGTTCAGTATAGTTGAGATCTTGCTTTGTACGAGCTGGTGTGGCTGTCCATATTGCCGCTGTAAGGCCTGCATGGCGGCCGTGTAGGGCTGGGCGTAATGCCTGCAGTACTGGGCTATTAGCTGGACCTCATCCAGAACTAGTTGTTCCATGAGAACACGGTACTTGTAATGCTCAGACAGTTCAGTGTGGTCACTGAGTAAGTGGTCCAGCGCCATTTTTCAGGTCAGTAAATTCTCTCTCGCTGTCACGCACCAATTTAGGCAGTTTAGGTACTGGGACTGGCTGTCTAGGAGGCAGGAGAGCGCTTGACCCGTAAAGTGAATGCTGTGGTTGAACGGAATACTGGACCGGTAGGGCTGGTACAGGCTGATGCATTAAAGGACCAGGGGTGGAAGGCACTAGTTGATAGGCTGGCTGAGATGATGGGCCAGGCTGCAGTTGGTACGCTGGTTGTAGATGGCCCTGTTGGTATTGCGGTGGTTGGTACGCCGGTTGTAGATGGCCCTGCTGGTGCTGCAGCGGTGTTACGCCGGTTGTAGATGGCCCTGCTGGTGCTGCGGCGGTTGGTTACGCCGGTTGTAGATGGCCCTGCTGGTGCTGCGGCGGTTGGTATGCCGGTTGTAGATGGCCCTGCTGGTACTGCACCGGTTGGTATGCCGGTTGTAGATGGCCCTGCTGGTACTGCGCCGGTTGGTATGTGTACTGTGCCGGAAGGACAGGCAGAGACTGATATGCTGTCTGCTGGGGGACAGCAAACTGTGTATAAGGTGAGGGCGCTACAGATCAGTTGGGTGGCCCGTATGAAGATTGCTGAGGCATAACAACTGGATGTTGGGGCACTGGCTGTTGTGCAGCTGGTAGCTGGTGAGCCGGGTACAGCACGTGCGTACTGTGGTTGATATGGTGGTTGGACAGGTGCAGCCGGAACATATTGGTTTGCTGCGGATGTCGTTGTCATAGACTGATATGGGATTTGTGTTGCCGCCTGCATGCTGCCATACATGGTTGCCACAGGAAAAGGCACAGGCCGTATGGCCGATGAGCAGGCTGGTACCTTGTAGTTGTCGGCAGTTGTTGGCCAACGTGACCTGCTGCCTGCATCCCTTGGGCGATAGGTGCCGACATGACCGTGCTTGTAGCCAGAAGTGCTGTTGGCTTAGAAACAGCTCCCAAAAACCGTGCAGATGTGACTGTTGGTGGTAGAGACTGAGTCAATATGCTTCTCTCCTGCTTCTGAATCGGCATGAAGGCTGGGAGGGCTTGAGACTGGAATGTCGCTGTAGTTGTGCACAGCAGTGTTGTCATTGGCAGCTTATCCTGATGCTTGGTGGCTGGTCCCAGCTGGATGGATAACGGCTGCTGCTGTAAGATGTGGTTATCTGCTTGTGAGTCCAACCAGTGTGAGTGGGTTGGAGATGGATGTGACGAGAGGGGGCCAGATCCGTTCTCACTGAGGCTATATTCTGTCGATTGATGACTGTGGCAGGTCTGCTCTGAGGGAGATGGCAGTTGAGGCATCACACACATATTCTGCAGGTCAGGCATGCTGCTAGCATAAGATGCCATGTCCCACAAATGTGCCTTATTTGCTGCTCCTGGCAAGGAGTAAGAGGGAGGGCGTCCAATTGCAGTGTGTAGCTGGTCACTCTCAGCTGCTAACCCGGTTTGCAGGCTAAGTGACCGCAGCTGTCGCGCACTGTCATATTGGAGGGGGGTAGGATTAGGCAAGAGGGATGGTGGTAAGCTGACCTTATAGCCTTGCAGGTGTGTTGGAAGCTGTCGCTGTCTTCCTCCATGAGCTCCAATCGTAGCTGCTGCTGTTTCCTGTGCATCCATGGCGCTGTCGTGGGGAATCTTGTGTGCGTTGTGATGTTTGTGCTGGAGCCGCTTTATCCAAAACAGTACTCCGGTTAGAAAGTTGACACGGAGACAGGAAATACAGTCTTTGGACTTTATATGAGCTTGGTGCTGATGATCAATACAGAATACATCATCTTTGATGTAGAATCACATACAGGATGTCGAATGGGGTTGATGAGGATGAAGATAATGATAATGACAATGTAGAGTAGAGAATGGTTTCTGCAAAATACACATAAATAGAAATAAGGTTCACATTACAATAACTAACCAGACCCTGGTTATTAATAATAAGCAACTGCAACACTAATTGTTGCTAAAACATATCAGACACATTGCAAACACACACATAGCTAATAAAGGCTAAGTTAGCATCTCATCCACACACTCTATCACTAATAGCTTAACTTAGCTAACTAGCTAGCATTAGCTTCATTACCTTACACCATAGCAGCAGAAACGGGACATCAATAGACTCATTAACACAATGACTCAGCAGGACACTATGCATACCTCTTATAACATTACCAACACTAAATATCTGTATATATGCTTACATTCTTCACGAACGCATTCTCTGTGACGATGATAATATGCATGTGAAGATGCGACCGCAATAATGTCCTGACATGAACGCAGTAACACATATGTGTATACAGAGCGAGGACCCGCAGCTGCGCTACTTTAGCTGTCCCTAAATGTGCCTAACTAAAATATAATAATAATATACGCAGATTAAGAAAAACAAGGGGAATTTACAACAATTAGGCTTAACATAACAGAGAGTTTATGTTCGAATTCACAATGCTCACAAGGTCATTTTGACCGTAGGGGGCACTAGAAAATTAGGCCAATGGGTCCTCGAAGAAACATAAAGTATATGACAAGTTGAGAATGAGAACAGGCAATTACCCAGACTTCAATAAATTAGTTTCTTTTGTAAATCACTTAACCAAGATATTTGTTGGTCAGGTTTAGTGGATTGAAGTTTTGAAGACCGAGCACTCAGTTCAGACCTGTGTTGAGAAGAGTGGGTTTAACAGAACTTCTTGGTACTGTAAAATGCGCAAGACATCTGATCGAAAATGAGATGTTATTTCCATTCCGCACTGAGTTGCAGCATATTGTCAGTTTTTACCCTAACACACACACTCACACATACACACCAGATTGAAGCGATAAGCAGCTAAGAGGGGCAGCAGCAGCAGCAGCTGGTGTGGCTTTGGTTGGAGCTGTGGGACCTCCCTCCAGGCACCTGACAGCCGCTTATGCTGAACAAGCATGGAGCGAGATGGAGGTGCATTCATGCACACACACAACAAAGCACATACATCGCTGTTTTCCTCACACCTCTGCACACATGGCCTCTTTTTCTTACTCTCCATAGTACACACACGGACAGCCAATGAAGTGTATCCATAGTCAGTGTTAACTTGTTGAGACCCACACTTGTGAGATGCAGAGGCTCGGCTGACAAGATGGGGGGTGATGTGCGTGTGTGCGTGCCTTATCTCCACCGGGTTGAAAACCAGTTTCTTTGTTGTCAGTTGCGTTTAGTGCAAGCAGCGTTGATCTCGTTAGCCGCCAGCTTTCTGGCAGTGGTTCCAGCCAATAAAATCAATCGGAGGCCAAAGGGCAATTGGCGTTTTCAACTGGAGGACAAAACCATCTGTGGGGGGGATGGGGGCAGAGAGAGGTAAGTGATAGTATGACTAGAAAAGAGAGAACGAGGAAGAGATAAATGAGAAAAGAGGAGAATAGGAGAGCGGTAAGGCAAGGCAGTAGGTGTAGAAAAATGTAAGAATTGTAGGTCAAATTGGGTAAAAAGTTGCTTTTGCGGTTTTCTTTACAGTAACGCCTGTGTAGTTTATGAAGGAAGAAAAAATAACACTTTTTGTTTTTGTCATGGGGCAAATCTTGACCTTGAGACCAGTGTGAATCAGAATTCCTTCAGTTGTCTCTTTCAAGGTTGGCCCCCTCAGTTGCTGAACATTACCAAGAGGTCAGTGCCATCAGTTAGCAAGTTTTCAATTACTGTCCTCCATGAGTTTTGTAGGTTCATTTCGTTAAGACTCAAAGATAAGAATGAAAATGTATAACTTTATACGACACAACTGTGATTCTGTCTGATCCAGCCCCTTGACTCATTGGGGTCACTGCTTTTAGGTGGGATGAAGCATATAACCCATAATGGCATGTTGGCTGATGGGAAATTATCTTTTTTATCAACAGAAATAAAACATATTTTACTTTTTGAATACCTTCATAACAATTTGTCATGTTGTTCACTTATGTTGACAGGATTTTAATGATTTTGAATTAGATTTTCTGTCTTCTGGTACAAAACCAAAGAGTTTTGTACCAGAAGACAGAAAATGGTTTGTTCTTTTTACTTTATAAGGATGTGACTATCTATTAACACAGCATCAATTTTTCACATTTAACAGCAGCTAGTTGCCTTTTTTTCCAGTCTTTATGACATGCTAAGCTAACCATCTCCTGTCTCTAGCTTTATCGCCAGATTTTCTAGGAATTTTTTTCTAGGGAGTAGTTGCCAACCCATAGCTTTTTCTGTGGTCTTCATGCCATTAAGGGGCCTGACAGGACAGTTATCCGTCGTTTAAATATATATTTTCCATTTTAAAGAACTGGCTAAATGACACATTCACCAGACCTATGCATAAATTACTTATCATGGATTGTCATTTCTGCTCATCTGGGACCGGAGCCTTGAATTGTACACCTGCTAAGTCGCTCCTGAAAAGAGCATCGGCTAAGTGCCTGAAAATGCAAATAGAGTGGCTAGAGAGTGATAGACAAGTCATTTATAATATGGGATTTTTACACCTGGACATAAACCTGTTAGTAGAGACAACGGGAGAGTGACAGAGGTTGAAGCTATTCCCTCAGATTTCCTGCAGAGTTTATGAGCAGAGATAAGAGACACTGTGATGTGATCATAAATCTCAGCTGCTGCCGAAAGTGATGGATGGATGGAGCAATGAATGGACCAATGGGGGTACACTTTTTTGGAGGTCCATTGGCAGGAAGCTAATGCTATAAATAATGTATGCGTATGGATGCATGGTATCTTGTTATCTTGTGTTAGCAGTATGCTGATGTTCTCTGCTTTTGTCCCCCAGGCCAACATGTCTATATGATGGAAATGTCAGCTGACAAGAAAAGGTTTCTGCGGATCAGTGCTAACGTGTATATACTTTGATTGCAATACTTTGTAAGTAGTATGAGTAAAGGAAATTATTTTATGTTGTACTCTACACTGCAAATTATCACATGTTGACTGAAACAAGTGAATGTCAATTGATTAGATATATTAAAATAATGAAGTTGACCATCAAAATAAACAATAGTATTATCAACGTAGAAAATGAATGGGAAATTGTACCTGAATTATACCCTCAGCGGATTGGTGTGCACAAACATTCATAACACAATTTACTCACTAACACTAACCCTTTACCCCTAACCGGAAAGAATACACATATAAGATTTCTAATGTGGTATTTTGGAAGCCCCAAACTCAAAGTCACTACACAGAAAATGTCACTTCAAAATGGTAGAAAGAATAAACAGAAGGCACACCATAGTCAGGTATATATCAATGGTGCAGACACTGATAACAGTGTGATCATAAGCTGATGTTAATCGTCACACTGGACGTATTTTTGTTGGCCGACTTGAAAGTTAGAATTGCAAGGGTTCTGCAAGTAAAAGGAATTTTTCCATCCGAATTTCATATATTGCAGAAAAAAGGCTCTGTTGAAAACACACTTTTATGATACTTACATATTTCGTTCAGCAAGATATTCTCCACACATTAAAAAATGTTAAGCGTAAAATGCAATTGCCGAAAGTAAAAAGCTAGCATAAGGCTATACACAAACTACATCACGGTCACATGGCACCACCACATCACCATCACTAAGCTAAAGGCGTACTTGTGTCAGCCTGATGACATTTGGTAGTCTAATTAAGTCACTTGTTAGTAACTGGTATTTGTATGACACATAGAAGTTGAAGAACTTACGTGTGGGGTATTAACTGGCGCATTTTATGTCAACATAACGTGAAAATCACTTAAGCTCGTGTTAACCACAGATCTTATTTCAGGCTTCTAACTACAAACACGTTCAACAATCTGTTAACTTCAATACGATGGAACCGGAAGTGGTAAAATGCTAACTCATTTCCAAGTTTTTAGGGCTTTTTCTGCAACACTTTATAGAGAAGAACAACTCCTATCTTTGACTACACAACATGTTTGACAATTATTAACACAACCCGAAAGCAACCATTAGAAAATGTTCCTCTCAACACTTTATGTCGCCAAAGTAAAACACTGACACCTACTGTTTTCGGGTGAAGGTAAAAAAAACACAGAAAAAGGAACATTAGATTAAAGCTTGTGTTTAACCACAGATAATGGTGAAATATGTTCATAGAGTCTGCTATAATACTGCTTTATAGTTTGAAGCAGACAGAACAAAGCCACTTTATGACCTGTTTAACTCCTGAAAAATTTAATTTAGTGTGTCAGGCTTTTCATCTGGGAACCATGCATTTTTGTACAATCTTGTTGAGATATTTTAGTCTGGACCAGAATGTTGGGACGATGTATCCACTAGTTAAAAAGCTAAGTAAAGTTCCTTTCATCCAATATGATCCACTCAGGTTAGTTTCCTCCAATGTGTAGTAAGACAAGACAAATAAAAAAAACACAATTTGATTTCTCTCATCTCCCCAGCTGATGCAGAACAGCAGACAGCGGAGAAACACTCACACAAATTGTCATTGTCATGTTAAGCATTTATCTGATGCTCTCGTTATACAGACATTAAGATACGTAAATTAATGTTCTTATCAAGTAAAGTGTAGTCTGATTATAGTCTTCAATATCTGTTTTCAGTGTATCTGTTGGCTACATGGGAACCTTCATACTATTGGCTCCTGTCCCCAGAGGCTCAATGGTCTGTAAGGCAGATAAAGTGGACTGATGACTCATTCTGATGGTAATAGCCACATTTTACATTCAAGTATTTAAATCCAACCCCACACTGTTAAAAATGATTTGTTGACTCAACTTGACTAGGTCAAGTCATCTTGTTGCTTTGATTGAGTCAAGTTGATTCAACATTTAGTGTCAAGTCTATTACACTTCAATAAATTAGTTGACAAAACTTCATGTGTCAAGTTATTTGGACTAGAACATATTAGTTAAGATAACTTAAGGAGATGTTTGTCAGGATCTCGACACAAACTGATGAACCCAAATGCACGACCCAGACACAAAGTCTTGAATGTAAAAAAATGTAATTTTAATTTCACAGATCAGGTAATCCCTCTTAACAGAGTAGGTACTGGAAATAACAAAAGGCGCTCACAAGGAGGAAAAAACTAGGCATAACAAAAAGAGAACTTAAGAAAAACTTAAGCCTACAAAATTAACAAAAGAAACAAAACCTGACATGAGTGAAAGCGATCCTTTCTGAGCTGAGGCTTGGCACGACCATTCGGAAAAACAAACAAGATGAACTGACACAGGACAGGGGAGAGACAGGACTATTCAAACATGAGGTGAGTGGGAACAGGTGGAAACAATCAGGGGCGGGGCAGACACTGATGATGGCGGGAAAAACACACAAGGGGAGGAAGAAACAGGGCCTGAAATGAAAGACAAGAGGTAAGTACAAAATAAAACAGGAAATTACAGTTATGTTTATGTATTTTGTCTAACACATTTGACGAGACACAACAGTTCCCTCCCCTCTAGGGACGACTCCTGACGGCCCAGGCTGATCAGGACGACGATCGTGGAAGTCCCTGATCAGAGTTTTATCAATGATAAGTGCAGGAGCTACCCATAAGCGCTCCTCAGGACCGTATCCCTCCCATTCGACCAGGTATTGATGTCCTCGGCCCTGTTTGCGGACCGCTAGTAGCTTCCTGACCGCGTATACCGGGCCCCCATCGATGATCCGGGGTGGTGGAAGGGCCTTGGAGGCGGGAACCAGGGCGCTCTCCTGAACAGGCTTGATTTTGCTGACGTGGAACGTGGGCTGAACCTTGAGAGACCTGGGGAGTCAGAGATGCACCGCGACATGGTTAATAATGTTCTGAATTGGGAAAGGACCCACGAACCTTGGTGCCAACTTCCTGGAATGAACAAGTAGGGGTAAGTCTTTAGACACGCTGACCCGGTCTGTAGACGGGAGCCGCATGGCGGGAACGATCTGCCGCTGCCTTCATCCTAGCGGATGTCCGCAGGAGTGCCTGCCGAGCTCCGGCCCAGACCTTCCGACAACATCGGACCATGGCGTGCGCAGACTGGACTCTGACCTCCTCCTCGTTGGCTGGGAACAGCGGGGGTTGATATCCATAGGCGCACTTGGAAGGGGGAGAGACCTGTAGAAGCTGAGGGAAGAGTATTGTGGGAGTATTCCACCCAGGTGAGTTGGTCGCTCCATGACCTCGGGCTCTGGGACACGAGGCATCTGAGGCAGGTCTCGAGGTCCTGATTTAGGCCTTCTGTCTGGCCATTGGACTGGGGGTGGTAGCCGGAAGACAGGCTGATGGTGGCACCTAGGAGCCGGCAGAATTCCCTCCAGAAGACGGAGATGAACTGGGGACCTCGGTCGGACACCACATCACTGGGGAAAACATGAATCCTGAATACGTGGGTTAGCACCCACGTAGTTCAGGGGAGAGATGTCAGAGGGGGAGAGAGGGAGGGAGGGAGGGAGGGGAGAGAGTTCAGCATCCTGACCGCCTGGTGGAGGAAGCTGTTCCTCAGCCTGGTGGAGCTCGAGCGGAGGCTGCGGAACCTTCCCCCTGAAGGCAGGAGGCTGAAGAGGCTGTTGGAGGGGTGGGTGGACTCCACCCACAATGCTGAGTGCTTTGCGGATGAGGCGGGTGTTATATATGTCCTGTAGTGATAGTAGTGAGGCACCGATGATCCTCTGGGCAGAGTTCACAATGCGCTGCAGGCTCTTGCGGTTGGAGGCGGTGCAGCTTCCAAACCACAGCGTGATACAGCTGCTGTGGATGCTCTCAGTGGCGGCTCGGTAAAAAGACAGCATGATGGGGGGTGATGCTCCGGCTCGCTTGAGCTTCCGGATGAAGTACAGGCGCTGCTGGGCTTTCTCCGCTAGTGCGGTGGTGTTGTTTTTCCAGGTGAGGTCATCAGTGATGGTCACACCAAGGAATTTGGTGCTGGTCACCTGCTCCACAGCAGCGCCGTTGATGGTCAGGGGGAGAGGGGGTCGGTAGTGGGTTCTCCTGAAGTCAACAACTATCTCCTTTTTTTTCTCCAGGTTGAGGAAGAGGTTGTTATTTTGGCACCACAGGGCCAGCTGGTTCACTTCCTTCCTGTAGTTAGTCTCATCATTGTGGCTGATGAGACCCACCACAGTAGTGTCGTCTGCAAACTTCACGATGTGGTTGGAGCTGAAGTTGGGTTTGCAGTCGTGGGTCAGCAGAGTGAAGAGAAGGGGGCTGAGCACACATCCTTGGGGGGCCCCCGTACTCAGTATGAGGGTGTTTGAGGTGTTGTTGTTGACCCGTACAGCTTGTGGTCTCTCTGTGAGGAAGTCCAGCAACCAGTTGCAGAGAGAGGGGCTGAGGCCCAGGTCTGTACGTTTTTGTACAAGCTGCTGGGGGATGACAGTGTTGAATGCTGAGATGAAGTCTATAAATAGCATTCTAACATATGAGTCCCTAGTGTCCAGGTGTGTGAGGGCTGGGTGGAGAGCGGAGGAGATTGCATCCTCTGTGGACCGTTTAGCTCGGTAGGCAAACTGAAATGGGTCCAGCGATGGGGGGAGGGTGGATTTGATCTGCTTCATGACCAGCCTTTCGAAGCACTTCATGATGGTAGAAGTTAGTGTGACGGGGCGGTAGTCGTTGAAGCAGGATGGAGATTACTTCTTTGGCACTGGAATGATGGTGGTTTCCTTGAAGCACAAGGGAACAACAGCCTGGCTCAGGGAGCTGTTAAAGATGTCTGTGAGGACATCTGTGAGCTCCTCCGCGCAGTCCCTCAGCACACGACCAGGAATGTTGTCAGGTCCTGTAGCCTTGCGGGTGTTAATCCTCAGCAGTGTGCTCCTCACACTGGCTGGTGAAAGACGCAAAGCCTGGTCGTCGGTGGGGGGGGGTGGTTTTCTGCGCAGGTGTTGTTCTGTGCTTCAAAGCGTGCAAAGAAGCCGTTGAGGTTGTTGAGCAGGGAGGTATGACTGTCACAGGTCTGTGGCGGTAGTTTGTAGTCCGTTAGGGTCCTTATGCCCTGTGTTGGGTTGAAGCACCCTTCAGTTGTTGAAGGTTCGAGCCCGCTCCGCGCTGTTCGTTTGATGAGTGGTCTGCTATAAAAAGGAAGGACTCAGACAGAGATATGAGATTAAACAATAAGCTGATTTAATGGTAGAAACAACAGTACAATATAACGAAGTACTTATATAACGAAGTACTTCGGGCCTCAGCTCTTCCACCGTGCGATGTACGTATCAGACAGTCAGACCGAACAGAGGCCGCGAGTGTACAGAATTCACAATATTTATTCCCACAAACGGAGAGGAGTTGTGTGGGAGGAGTTGTGTCGGTTGCTCCTCCCTAGGTGTTCATCCATTGGTGGACTCACTCCTGGGCGAGCCCTAGGCAGTGAATCAGAGTGAGTCAGCCATTGACGAGGTCTAAACAGCGAATCAGAGTGAGTCAGCCATAGGTGTGGGAACTTTGGATCTCCTGCGCCGCCGATCAGTCCCAGGTCATCTTTTGGCAGCCATAAAATAAACAATTCTGGGTTGAACGGGGTGAGGTACCAATCCTTATCTTCGTTTATCCTCAGCACCTGGCCGTACCACTCCGCATCCCAATCTTTCTCTCAGAACAATCTCTGCATAGACTCAATGGTGTCAGTTTTATTACCTTTCTCCTGCAACCCCCCCATGCTCCTATCCGGCCCATTAAAAACCCGGGGGGTCGACTGGATCCTCTACATTCCTAAGTCAACGCACACACAATTGACCACAGCAAACAAAAAAAATAAGAACACTTGGTCTAGTTTTGTAAGTATACATTTTACACAGACAAAGTTATAATTATTAAAACAGGTTATATAGGATATACAGGTTACTTTAATCCCCCTTTTGATCTCACCTCCAGAGATCAATTCACACATAGCATTCAAAACATAACCACTGTCATTCTTTTCTACTGCGTCTGTCCCACAATGAGCGGATACAAGGCACACACAACAACCACATGTTACTAAAATGGCAATACAAGTAGCTATTGAAATCAAAAGAGACATTATTAAACCTTTCCATTGACCAAACATGTTTGTAAACCATTCCTCCAAGGGGTTGTGTATCCCTGATTGTTCATGCATAGTTATGGATAGTGTGCGAAAGCCTTCTAAAGCCTTTGTGACGGAACCGTCCGGAGCCGTATTGTTTGGAATGAAAGTACAACACATATCACCAAACATTGAACACACACCTCCTTTCTCAGCTAACAGCATGTCAAGGGCCATCTATTCTGAACTGCCATAAGGGAAGTCGGCCCCAATGTTCAGCGAGTCCTTCTACAGGGTCCCTAGTGAGATTAGCTAAACGGAGCACATTGTAATGTACATAGTTGATCCTGTCTACATTATTCCATCACTACCTGCTTGGAAAGTGAAGGTTTGTTTAGGAGACATTTTGGTAACAACTACCTCATGTTTGGCCCGTTTGACCCTAGTTACGGACTCCTCTGGCGGGGGAATGGAGTCTGGGTGGTCAATGGATTCATTAAAACAAAAATAAAGGCAAGGGTGAACACACATTATTTCTGTTATTAATAATAGGAGATTTACTAGGACACAAGGAATTAACACTCTCGTGGTAACATGCAGGGATCTAAGACAATTCAGGATACTCATCATAACCATTAACTGGTGTAGTCTCTGAGTCTTTACCGGACATGATGACTGGGTGAAGTCTGATCGGGGTCTGCGTTATAGCAGGGCGAGGCGAGTTAGGAACACTACAATTTTGCTCACATTCCCCTCCCCATCCCATAACTTGGCCTGAGCACCAATCATTGTGTGGATTGTGTTTTTTTTAACCAGGGGAATCCCAATACAAGTGAGTGCTGAGGAGAATTGAATAAATGAAATTGTAACATTTCTGAATGATTCTGATTCACTACCTGAACGGGCTCGGTATGATCCGTGACTTGACACATGAGTCTGCCGTCTAATGCGCTGGCATTGATGGGGTGGGCCAAAGGAATAGTCTTAAGGTTAAGTAGTTGACTAGCGCCCAATCTATAAGACTCTCGTCGGCCCCAGAGTCAATCAGTGCCTCTAGTGCAGGGGTCGGCAACCCCTGGCACGCGTGCGGCACTGTAACCAGTGGCACACTAGGACTAAGTGGAATAAGTGTGCAAAATATTTAAATTGTATTTTCGGATCCTGAACGAGACCGCCGCCAGGGCGCGTCTCCCCGTTACCTGCAGGAGGAAGCCATGCACGCAACGCAGCCCCGCTCTCTTTATAACTCCAGGCGACTTTCTGCCGCTTTCCTGCGTGGTGCACTGCTGTTCGTTTCACCACAGAGGAAAGCACTTCACAAATTGCAGTACCCATAAGGAGCTGTACAAATGCTGCAGTTTTTGCGTGGCTGTGTCTTTAGTTGAAAGCCCAGTGGCGATCTGCTCATCTCTCATCGAAATAATATGCTACAAAGGGGCGGACTGGCCATCTGTGTGTTGACTTTCCTCTCGGCTCCCAGACCGTAGTTGAGGAGGGGATGACTCTCTGTCGTCTCCCAGGGCAGAAGCAACAAGCTTCAGGTTCAATAACCCACTTTAACTCAACTCCAAGCTCTTCTTGGGAGGCCATTGCATTTATTTAGTTGTTCTGCTGCCTCGTTTCACTTCCAGAAACATACACACGCTCGCTCACTCTCGCTAGCCACACCCCTCTCTCTCTCTTAAAGGGACAGCGATCTCATCTCACTCTGCATGACCCTAATAATATCATAACATGTGTGTTCTGGAGAATAACAGAACGGATGATCGTCCTTATTATTATGCCGTTTAAACCAATTATTTAAATGTGTATGTTAAATTTGGCATCATGTAAGTTGCGCTGACAGGTCCACACACTGCTTCCCCGCAGCGAGGCTCCCCCCGCCCTCCTGTTGACAGTTCACGAGCATCGAGCTCCTCAACCCCCCCCCCCCGATGGTTGATAATTCACCATCGTCGGCACGCTGATTTAATGGCACTTCATATCAAAAAGGTTGCCGACCCCTGCTCTACTGTGTGCTCTTGGTTGTTAACTATGAGTGTTACCTGAGTAAGTGTGAGTGGAGGGTATTACGAGGGGAATTTGCTCACCAGCGCCCTCCTCATAGTCGGTGAGCTTGTCCTTTTCCCGGACATGCGGCATGCTGGTGGCCCGGACGTCCACAGTAAAAACAGCTTCCCTCCTGTAGTCGGCGCTGTCTTTCCTCTGGGGAAATCCTGGTCCTTCCCAGCTGCATGGGTTTCTCCCGTGCTTGTGGAGGCGCTGTTCCTGGAGTTGCAGAAACCGGCGGAATCCATGAGGAAGAATTCCAAGGAAAACGCCCCTGCTGGCTTGGAGGTCTAGTGTGGCTCGACGCCTCTCTCTCTCCCTCTCTCTGAGGCGATTATCCACTTGAGTGGCCATGGAAATTAATGTTTCCAGGTCTTGAGGTAATTCCAACGGAGCCAGGCAATCCTTTATGGGATCTGACAGTCCGTTCATAAACGCGTCTATCAACGCGGGAGTGTTCCAGCCACTGTCCGAGGTTGCGGTCCGTAATATTATGGCGTAATCTATGACAGGGTAGGTGTGCTGTTTTATCTGTATAAGAGTCCGGGTGGCCTCTGATCGAACACCCGGCTCATTGTGTCGTAAAAAGCGGAATACGACCTGCATATGGGAGAGTCTCAAGCCCATTCAGCCGTGGCCCATGCCGCGGCTCTGCCGGTGAGGTGGGAGACCAAAAAGGCGATCTTGGCTTCCTCGGAAACAAACGCCGCTGGATTGTGTTTGTAATGAAGATCACACTGGACCAGGAACGTTCTGCAGTTTCCAGACTCCCCGGAAAAGCTCTCTGGTGATGCCAACCGAACTGGAACAAATGCTGAGCGAACCTCGGCCTGGCCGGCTGCAGGATCGACGGGAGGTGGCGCCGTCGGCACATCTGGAGTCTCTAGACGGGTGAGGATTTGTTGAAGCTGTGTCGCCAGCTGATTGACCTGTGCGGTTACGGCGGTCTGAAAACCCTCCTGGCAGTCCGACAAACCTCTTACTCCGTGCCCAATAGCTGTTAGCTGCTCTTGATGCTGGTGAATTAGGCTGCCTTGGGCAAACAATGCAGTCTGGAGCGCTTTTGGGTCGGCTGGGTCCATTTTTGGTCAGTTCGTTCTGTCAGGATCTCGACACAAACTGATGAACCCAAATGCACGACCCAGACACAAAGTCTTGAATGTAAAAAAATGTCATTTTAATTTCACAGATCAGGTAATCCCTCTTAACAGAGTAGGTACTGGAAATAACAAAAGGCGCTCACAAGGAGGAAAAAACTAGGCATAACAAAAAGAGAACTTAAGAAAAACTTAAGCCTACAAAATTAACAAAAGAAACAAAACCTGACATGAGTGAAAGCGATCCTTTCTGAGCTGAGGCTTGGCACGACCATTCGGAGAAACAAACAAGACGAACCGACACAGGACAGGGGAGAGACAGGACTATTTAAACATGAGGTGAGTGGGAACAGGTGGAAACAATCAGGGGCTGGGCAGACACAGCGGGGCAGAGGTTCTCCGCCCAGCCTGCTTCCTGTGGGAGCAGATGGGCTGCCAGGCTCTCATCAAGGGAGGGGCACGCCGAGACACGCTCTGTCCCTGCGGCCCTGCACCCTGAGCGGTGGACTTCCATGGATGCCGGACCTGGAAGTGCCCGACAACAAAAAGTCCTCGTCATCCTCCTCCCCGGCAAACGGAGCCATCCGCCCCGCTGGAATGGCGAACGTGAATGGCACCGCTTCGGTCATATCCTGGTCCCCCAAACACTCGAAGCAGAGGTGGTGGGGATCGACGCCCGCTATTAAGCCAGGGCACGAAGGACAGGCCCGGGTCTCTAGAAGTGGCGACTCCATGAAGGCAAGGCAAGGCAAGGCAAGGCAATTTTATTTATATAGCACTTTTCAGCACGTGGCGATTCAAAGTGCTTTACAGATTAAAAACAAAAGACATTTAAGAACAAATGCAGCATAAATACATTATTAAATGGCATTTAAAAACAGGCATAAAAAGCAAAGATAATGAAATAAAATAAATAAATAAACACAGCAGGTACAGAATACATGACAAAAAGGCATACTGTAGTGTGAGTATGGGCAGCTCAATTAAAAGCAGCGCCAAATAGATGCGTTTTTAGTCTGGATTTAAAAATAGGAAGTGTTTCGGCGGACATGCATGATTTGGGCAGTTTGTTCCAGATAGTTGGGGCATAATAACTAAAAGCTGCTTTTCCATGTTTAGTTGTTATTCTCGGAACAGAGAGCAGACCCGACCCAGAAGACCTGAGACTCCTGGATGCTTCATAGTGATGGAGGAGGTCGTCTATATACCTCGGTCCTAAGCCATTTAGTGATTTAAAAACTAGCAGTAATATTTTAAAATCAATTATTTGGTCGACTGGAAGCCAGTGTAATGATCTCAGAACCGGAGTGATGTGATCCACTTTTCTAGTGTCAGTGAGAACTCGTGCAGCAGCGTTCTGAATCAGCTGCAGCTTTCTGATAGATTTTTTAGTGAGCCCTGTGAATACACTATTGCAGTAGTCGAGTCTACTGAAAATAAAAGCATGGACAAGTTTTTCTAAATCCTGTTGCGACATTAGTTTTTTAATCCTTGATATATTCTTCAGGTGATAGTATGCAGACCTAATAACTGTTGTAATGTGACTGCTAAAATTCAGGTCTGAGTCCATCACTACACCCAGATTTCTTGCTTTGTGAGTGACTTTATAGTCTGCCGACTGAAGCTCTGTGATTACTTTTAATCGGTCCTTCTTTGCTCCAAAAACAATGATCTCAGTTTTTTCTTTGTTCAATTGGAGAAAGTTCTGAGTCATCCAGTCAGTGATGTGCTCAATGCACTTGCTCAGTGTTCTAATCGGAGAGTAGTCTCCCGGTGTAATTTTTAAATAAATCTGGGTGTCGTCTGCATAAATGTGATAGCTTAGATCGCTCTTTTTAATAATTTCAGCCAGAGGTAGCATATAGATATTAAAAAGCAAAGGTCCTAAGATGGAGCCTTGAGGAACCCCGCATGACATATTTATCAGGGTTGATTTGTAATTGCCTATTGAGACAAAGTTTATTCTGTCCTTTAAGTAGGAGCTAAACCAGTTTAGAGCTGTTGCTGAAACTCCCACCCAGTTTTCAAGACGGTCTAGCAATATGTTGTGGTCAACAGTATCAAAGGCAGCGCTGAGATCTAATAATACTAACACTGATATTCTGCCACTGTCTGTGTTCAAATGGATGTCATTTAAGACCTTAACAAGTGAAGTCTCAGTGCTGTGGTTAGGTCGGAAGCCCGACTGAAACACATCAAAACCGTCAGTTAAAAACATGAAATTAGTCAACTGTTGAAAAACAGCTTTTTCAATCAATTTGCTTAAAAAGGGAAGGTTTGATATTGGCCTGTAGTTATTCATTATGGTTTCGTCTAGGTTATGCTTTTTTAGGAGCGGTTTAATTATTGCAGTTTTCAGGGCCTGTGGAAATACACCTGATTGAAGAGACTTGTTTACTATGTGTAGTATACCTGAGGCCAAGCAATGAAAAACAGTTTTGAAAAATCCTGTCGGGATGATGTCGAGGCTACAGGAGGAGGATTTCAGATGTTGGATAATGTCTTCCAGGTCTTTGGCATTTATCAGATGGAATTGTGACATGGTGTCTGAATTGGCTTTAGGTGAACATAGGGACAACACATTTGCTGTACCTGATACAGAGGCACTGACTGCCTGTCTAATTTGCATGATTTTGTCAGTGAAGAAGGAGGCAAAATCATTGCAGGCCCTGGTGGATAGAAATTCTGAGGCTATCGACACAGGGTTTGTTAGTCTGTTGACAGTAGCAAACAAGGCACGTGAGTTGTTTTTATTTTTGGTAATGATGTCAGAGAAGAACGATTGTCGTGCCTTTTTTATTTCCTGATTATAGAAACCGAGTTTCTCTTTATATATTTCCAAGTGAACCTGGAGATTTGTTTTTCTCCACCTGCGTTCAGCTATTCTGCACTCAGTTTTTGCTGTTCTCACAGTCATGGCTTTTCTCCATGGAGATATTTTCTTGGTAGATACTTCCTTTATTTTAATGGGAGCGATGGTATCCATGACATTTGTTATTTTAGAATTAAAATGATCAACTTGCTCATTTACTGAGAAGGTAGGATGGGCAATTGAGGGAGTAAAAATCTGAGCAAACATTTCTTGTGCATTTTCAGTTAAGTGACGTCTAGTGGTTACCTCTTTCTTAGCAATTGTATGGACGGTAATAGAGCTCTCAAAGAAAACACAGGAATGGTCGGAGAGCTTAACATCAGTCACCACAGGCTTAGAGATGTTCAGACCCTTTGATACAATTAAGTCCAGGGTGTGCCCCTTATTGTGCGTCGGACCCTTGACATGCTGAGTCAGTCCAAAATTGTCGATAACACAAAACAGTTCTTTAGCCCCTGTGTCCTCAGGGTTGTCAACATGGATATTAAAATCGCCAACAATGATTAAACGGTTAAAGTCAATACACACTATAGACAACAACTCGGTAAAATCATCAAAAAAACTTGCACAGTATTTGGGTGGTCTATAAATGTTTAGGAAAAGAGCTCGAAAGGAGCATTTCAACTGAAGGGCCACATATTCAAAAGAAGCAAAGTTTCCATACATAGTCTGCTTGCATTGAAATAAGTCATTAAACAAAATAGCTACTCCACCCCCTTTCTTATGTAGTCTTGCCTGACTCATAGAATTAAAGTTGGGAGGGGTTGATTCTATAAGAACAGCTGTGCTGTTGTTTTGGTCTAACCAAGTTTCAGTTAAAAACATAAAATCCAGGTTGTGCTTGGTGATAAAATCATTGATTAAAAATGATTTACCTGCTAAAGACCTGACATTTAATAAAGCCAGTTTAAGTGTGTTTGACATACCACCACTCTGACTGATAACAACAGACTGTGGAGCACGTGGAATCACTGCAAAATTTGATACATTACATACATTCAGACGGATGCCCTTGGATCCTCTGTTCTCAGTCCGAGTCACAACACAAATGGGACGATGCATTGGCATAGAAGCCTCTGGTCGCTGGGTGGCGCCAGAGAGCGAGACGGCAGGCATGGAAACAGTGGCCTGGGATGACACCGCCGGAGAGGGAGGTGTGTCAACGTGGCGCTGGAAAAGTCAGGGAGACGTCTGAACAGCGTGATGCATGTTAGCCGCTAGCATGAGGCTACCAAGCCTGCTGGGGTGGATTCCATCAGTGCCGAAGAGGGCGGGTCGGTCCCAAAATAGATTGAAATTGTCAATAAAACCAAAATTGGCAGCTCTGCAGGCGGATTGGAGCCAAGTGTGGAGGCTGAGGATCCTAGTGAAACGCCCTGCTCCGTGGTCTAGCGTTGGGATCGGACCTGAGATAAAAAACGACTTTTTACAGCTCCGTAAAAGAATAAAAAGTTTCTTAAAATCCTTTTTTGTGAGCTCCGACTGCTGGCGGGCTGTATCGTTAGACCCCACGTGGACGATTAGACGATTGATAGAGGACGGGAGTGAGTGCAGCAGCCCCGGGAGTTTCTCCAGGATAACCGGGACGGTGGCTACAGGGAGGCAGCGTGTGGCCGCGTTGAAAAATCGGATGTTTCTGATTATGGAATCCCCGATTATTAATGTGGTTGGGGCGAACAGGGGACGAGGGGGTGCCGGTGTTTGAGGATGTGGTGACCGAGCAGAAACAGCTGGGCTCGGAGAGGATTTCCTTGCCGGCTCAGGGCCCGAAAAACTTCCCGAGTGTCTCAGCACGGCCTCTTTGAGGAGTCTACGACGTGAAGAGGTAGTCGCCGGACGGGATGAGGGACGCCGAGTTGACTCCACAGTGGCCTGGGAAGCAGCACAAATGCTGTCAGCTGCCGGCGCAGAAGTTGCAGAGGCGGCAGGGTGCAGATCTGGACGGGTCGGTGCCACGGGAGCATCAGCTGGACGGGCCAGATCATCTGGACGGGCCAGCGCCGCGGGAGCACCAGCTGGACGGGCCGGATCATCTGGACGGGTCAGCGCCGCGGGGGCATCAACTGGATGGACCGGATTGTCGGACAGGGCCGTGAAGCGGTTCCGAAGGCCCAGGCGAGGCGGTGAAGTTACCCCATTCAAAAAGCTCCTGCGCACCACTTCAGACCACGACTGCTGGTGGCCAGGTGTTGAGCAGTCGGAAGGCCGCGGACAGGTGGAAGGATCCCACAGAACTGTGTCATGCATAGTTGCACTGAACGAAGCAAGCTGTATAGACTGCACCGATGCCACCTCCATGAGACTGGACACGAGAGAGTCTTTTTCTTTCAGCTCGTCAGAAAGCCGTCGGATATCCTCCTTAAGGTCTGTTATCTGTTTATTTGCTCTTTGAAGTAGCACATCATCCTCAGGGTGTTTTGATGGCATTCTTGAGTGTGAAAGGTTTAGGGCAATTACTGTCCCATGCACCAATGCCAAACTGCGTCAAGATGTTGTATAAGCAGGGATGGCTAAATGTTTGTAAGCAGGAGAGCAAGATGCTAACAGATGCTAGATGCTAATAGGTAGTGGGAGCCTGTAAAAATTGCGATTGCCTCTGCATTTTCTTGTTCTCCATGCTCTCGGTGATCACCTCGGTGATGAAGGTATGATAACTTCTTTCTTCTTCCTTCAAACGTTTTACTTTTCTGTCAGGTGTTGTCCTGCTCGCTGAAGAGAAACGGATGACAGTCAGGAGGTGTAGCCGCCTTATATACTGTGTGCCTGCGCGCGCATTCAGGTAGGCTCGCCCTGATTGGCCGGCTACATTTATACAACTTCAGTGTGTGAACGCTCGCGTATCATTGATGAGAGTAGTAACCATAGACTCCAGTAGAGGGCGGAGCCTGTGTGAGATAGAACATGATCATCGACCCAACGCAGTACCCCATTGTTGTTGTTGTGAGCGCCGTTGGGGAGAAAATCAGCGATGTAAACGGTGACGTCATGACACAACAGCGGCAGCACCACTCGGGCTCTGGGCGGTGTGAACAAAACGGGAGCTGAAAAGAAAAACCGGTTCCGAACTAGAAGAGCCCAAGCACGGAGCTGCGTTGGTGTGAAAGGGGCATGTGTGTCTATGAGAAGAAATGCATTGTTTTAGTCAACAATACATTTTTGAGTATATCCTAGGGTTGGGGTTAGGGTTAACCCACTATATGAATATCCAAGGCTTGCACCGTAAAATTAATCAGCCTAACCAAATTAACAACAACCATATTTATGCAAATTATATCTACACCTGACTGAAATATTTGCATCCTGTAGAAATGTAGGGGTTTACTAGATGTGCACTTCGCCGTCTTATGTTAAACCAACTTTGTGTTCATTGTCCTTCCTAGGTGTCCTATAAGGTCATTTTAAAGGCATCATTACAAATTAATTTTTTTAAGTATTTCTAAAATATAAAATGGCATTTTCTAGAAACGTCTAAAAGACTAGGAAAATCTATTGGAAACACTATGTACCATTTCTCCAAATTATACATTTGTTGGCATAGCCGCGGGAAGTCATTTTGCTCAGGGGGTGCTGCCAAAAGTGGGAAGGGGGGCCGCCCGGGGGCGTTTAAAAAAATAAAATAAAAGGCGGTGCCGTCAGCGATACGAGCCGCATAAATGTTTGTTTTAACTGTTAGGCTTAATAAACCATTATAGACCTTGGCTACATCACTTAGCAACAGCTGCACATGCCCACATGCTAACTATGGGTCTTACAAACCTACATAACATTACAAATAGTCAGACGAAAATATTATTTACAATATTAATAAAACTATGAATTCAAGTTTAACTGATTGACAAGGCAAAACACTGCACAGCGGCAGCAGCATTAAAGGAAAATATCTTCTTACCTTGTGTTGGGGCTTCACAAAACTCCAAATGTAGCCTTCCTCTCTGGGGTGGCACTAATGAAGACCCTCATTAGAGCAGATACATCCACCTTGTCCAAAATGTTACTATGGACATGCATCAAAGTCAGATGTGTCAGTCTCTTCTATGTCATATTACTCCGTAACCATGTTTTCAGACGGCGTAGGGTGGAGAAAGACCGTTCGGATGAAGCAACCGAGATTGGCATACAGAGGCAAAGTTTTATGAGTTTTTCAACGTCTTGGAAAATGGCTCTTGCTTGTGGATGGAGCTTAGCCACACGTGTGGCTATGTCTTGTACCATGTGACAGGAAGAATCACCAATGGCATCTCCAAGCATCTTAAGCTGGAGGTCCAGTCGGTAACGGTCCACATCAGAGATTAGCTGTGGAAGATGAAGAGACTCTAGCTCCAGGGTTTGTTGTTGGCCCCTACTGTTAGCTGCCTCGATGAGCACGTTCTCTCTGAGAGCTGCTATCTACATGCCATCTTGATCGAATCTTTTTTTCAGCTCAGCAGTGAGCAAATCCACAGCCTCGAAAAACTCTTGTCGCCATGTACTCATTGCATGCACTCCTGGCTCTGTTGTGTGACGGTAACGGGCTGGGGTTTTGCTTGCCCTGTGTTGACGAGCATCTGGCATTTTCAGGTCCGCTGCAGACACTTTGGATTCTATGCCCTGGACCATGGTGTCATCACGAAGGGCTACTATGCGCTCCCTCAGCAGATTTGTGCATTCCAGGGCACCCCGTGCGCTAGCGTTGTTGCTCTGCAAATTCTTAGCCACTGCTTCACATGGCTCAAACAGTGCCTCACAGCACAGTAGGCCAAATAATGTTCTCCCTTTTAAAGACTGTTTATAAAGGCCTCTGATCTTTGCTCTTGCATCTCCCCTCACACTTTTGTCATGAGTATTTTCAGAGTCTTCTGGAGTTCTGTGTAAGAGCTGCAGACACGCTTGATGGCTATTGTCCGCACACACCATCTTGTCGGCCATATGGCCAATATGTTAACCACATCATCACAGCCAAACATGGACACATACAGCTCCTTGCGTTTGGATGACTCGCGGATGACCGTGGCTATGCCCTGAACAAAGTTCAATGTCTCAGCAACAAGACTGACCTCACGACTGACCTCTTGAAGAACCAAGTCCAGCGAACGGTTGGCACACACCAAAAAGAGAGTCAGGGCACACTTCCTTGAGTCGAGCCTGAAATCCCGAAAATCGTCCCGACATATTACTTGCCCCATCAAAGCAGTATCCTTTTAGATGTTCAATTGGGATGTTCAGCCTAAAAAACACATCGGTGATGCACTTGAACAGTGTTTCTCCAGTGCTGTCGGGAGCATTGTAAAATCCAAGAAAATCCGTGTGGATCTCCATGCTCTCGTCGACATATCGCAGTGTCAGTGAAAATTGTTCCACTGCACTTACATCCGTTGTACCATCCGCGGTTATTCCATAGTAGGGGCTTTTTACAGCACGAGACACAATGTCAGCCTGGATGGCATATGCGCACTGTTTAATGATTTCATTCTGTATCGTATCCGAGAGCCAATTATCCCTCCTAAGCACCCATTCTCTCTCTTTAGGGAGGTTGTATGTCCGCTCGAGCATAAGTTCATACAGAACACCATCACGACTGTTGTCACCCCGAAAAGCTATTCCTTTTTTACCAAGAAAGATAACTGACCTGAACATCAATTCAAGTACATTCCTTGCGGTGTTCTGTGTTTTCCGGGCAGCGTCAGACAGAAGGGCATTAATTGGTGTGCTAACTAAAGCAGCAATACGTTGGCTTGAATCACTATGAAGTTTCGATTTTTCATGTTCATTTAATTTTTCTGTTGCCTTCCGCCAGTTAGAGAATCCCCCCTTTACAAAGCTGCTAACATCCATCCTCACGCTGTCTTCGTTAATTAGCCGTTTCTGAACTGCTTTGACACATGTGAAACACATGATATGGTCACTTTCCTCAACATAATGGAGCCACTTCCATCTGTCAAACCAACTTCCATTAAATGACCGACAGAAGGTTGCTTTGCCAAACTTTCTACCGGGAAAATTGAAGTCAGTTGGCTGGTGTGGCTTCTCCATTGATTCCAAATTAGCGACGCTAGTTCTCATTCATAACACTCCGTTCGATGTCTCACTATGGGATGCGCCTCAACGCGTATGCATCAGAAGCATCAATCTCATTACGCCAATCCTGATTGGCTGGTGATCTTGACGACTACGTCAGGGAATCCACCCACCCTTTAAGTAGCTTGCGCTACGTCGCAGCGTCATTCAAACACCTCTTCTCGCTTCGGAGCACATCTCAAAAATATCAGTAGCCGGGCTAGCTTAACTGTCCACAGACTGAACCACAAGCTAACCTTCGGTCGCCGGACGCTTGCCGGCTACTTTTGCTTCGCACAGGATTTGATTTATTAACACACCAGTTAATACTAAAATCTGCCCCGCCGTTTTTTTTCCTAAAATAACGGTAAGGTTTTGTTTTTTCAAACGGTAACATACCTGTTACTGGTTTGTCCCTCCACGTCGACACCCCGGCGAGCGATGGACCCTTCTCTCCCTCACACCAGAGGAGACGGAGGCTCGGAGGCTCGACTCTGCGGCTGCGGGTTCAAGATTTCGAGCACGGACTCACACCAGGTCTGCTCGTCCTGCCTTGGGCTGAAACATGCCCAGGAGGCTATCGACGCCCCCGGTTCGTGCGGACACTGTGCCCGCTTCACCACCAAGAGCCTCCGCCGACGGCTAGCGCGCCAAGCTAGCCTGTCGGGACAAGACCCCTTCATGCCTGTTGATTTGCCGGCCGGCAATCGAGGCATGGTGGCGACCGCCGCGGGAGTTGAGCCCCGCGCTGTGTCAAGCTGGGGCTCAACGGCGGCGGCAGCCGCGGGAATGGAGCCCCGCGCTGTGACAAGCTGGGGCTCCCAACTGGACCTCACCGTGGTTCCACCCGCGGAGGATGTCCTGGAGCTGGATTACGTGGAGGAAGATGAAGAGGATACCTCTGAGTTCCTCTTATCCGACTCGACGAAGACGAAGATGACATCTTCGTCCCGTCTGCTCAGGCTGCCAAGCCGGAGGCGGTGTCCGCTCCCCCAGGCGAAAGCGCGCCAACTTCGCCCCGCCTCAGCATGGACTTGCAGGCCGTGTGCCAACGCGCTGCGTCCAGGCTGGACATCCCCTGGCCTGAAGTAGCCAAGGAGACCTCCAGATCTCGCTATGAGGGGAAGAACTTGCCCCAAGCCGCGAGACGAGGCAACTTCTCCCAGTCTTTCCAGAGCTGCTGGACGAGGTGTCTGTCTCGTGGAGAGACCGCCCTTTCAGCAGCAAGGCCCCAATCCAGGGAGCCTCCTCTTTGGACTTTGAGGGCATGGAGAAGCTCGGCTTGCTCCGCATGCCGCCTATGGAGCCGCTTGTGGCAGCCCACCTCCAACCGCGGCTGTCTTCGGCACTAGCAGGAACCCCACGCTGCCGACAAAGCAGACCGTTTCCAGTCAGCAATGACCGAACGGGCTTACAAAGCGGCAGCTTTGTCCGTCAGGGCGCTCAATGTCTCGTCATGCTGACCGCTTACCAGGCGGAGCTCTGTGAGGACATGACAACAAACCTGAGCCGCCGTGTGGGACGAAATCACAGCGATCACGGACATTTGCCTCCGTGTGCAGCGCTGTGCAGTCCAGCCACGGGCAAATCGCTGGGGATGATGGTGGTGCAGGAGAGAGCCAGGTGGCTTAACCTGACGAACCTTCCGGACCGGGAAAAGGAGGACGTCTTGGACATGCCAATTGTCCCCGAGGGCATATTTGGCACCGCTCTGGCTTCAATGCAGCAGCGGTGTGAGGCCAAAAAGAAGGAGGATGAGGCTCTCCAGCTTTGTCTTCCCCGAAAGGCCAGCCGCCGCCTCCAACGGCCCCGCGACAGACCTTCACTCAGGCTGCCTCACGTCCTTCCCATTCAAGATCCCGAAACGGCAAAAGCCACAGCCCGCCCCGGGTCTCCCGCCCAGACACGAGGCGAGGACGAGCTGGCCAAGAAAGTCCCCGGTTCCGGCAGCAGCCGCACAGGCACAGCCGGCCCAGACCTTCGGCCATCAGGTGAGGAAGAAAGAAGAGAGCAGCCTGACAGCCTTCCCTCCTCTCCTCGGTGAAAGGCTGGAAGTTCCCTGTTTTCCAGCCCCAGACGTGTTCCACACGTGTTCAAAGCTCATGTGTTTCCGGGGTGCAACCACGCCCCCATCTTCCCGCCGCCTCGAGTGATGTCAGAACGTCATCCTCAGTTCGCGCCATGAGGGAGATAGACTTCACGTCAACAGCAGTTCTGCTGCTCGTTCAAGTCACACAAACACATGTCCTTGTTTTCAATAAAACATTTTCCACTGTCGTTTCCAGGCTTAAAGCCAAGGGCGCAGTCAAAAATAATGAAAAGAAAAACAATAAAAACAATAAACAGTCAGGTGACTGCTCCGCTTCTGAGAGTGGCTGTTGCCTCTCTCAGAATGCGGACGGTAACCGAGTCTGTGAACGCATCATCGCCGCGCGCATGCGCAGTGTCGACCGAGGTTGTCAGCCTGGGATACCACCGTGTTCAGACACTAGAGGGCCCCATAACACAACCAATAAAGACACAGAGAGCAAACAACAGAGAAATGACCACATCTCCACTCGCTCTGAGAAGCGAAAGGTGGAAGATGCTCACAAGCTCTGCTTGGGTTTTCAAGACGATATCACGGGGCTACAGACTCCAATTCGCTGTCACCCCCCCTCACTTCTCGGGCATTGTGCATTCACAAGCCCGGGGAGAGTCGGCTCATATTCTAGAGCAGGAGATTCTCTCGCTACTAGAAAAGAAAGCCATATCCATATACCCTCCGAACAGAGTCAGAGCGGCTTCTATTCCAAATATTTCCTCGTTCCCAAACGGGGAGGGAACGGAATTCGCCCTATCCTAGATTTAAGGGCTCTGAACAAGTATCTCAGAAATACAAATTCCGATGCTCACTCACACATCTCTGCTGCGTCTCGTACGTCAGGACGATTGGTTCACATCAATCGACCTGAAAGACGCGTATTTTCACATCCCAGTATATTATCCACACAGGAAATATCTGAGGTTCGCTTTTCAGGGTGTCTGTTACGAGTACAGAGTGCTTCCCTTCGGTCTGTCTCTCAGCCCACGGGTGTTTGTACGATGTACGGAGGCAGCAATAGCCCCGTTAAGGCAACAGGGCATTCGCCTGGCAACCTATTTAGACGACTGGCTCCTTCTTGCACAGTCGGAGCAGGAGGCTATTACGCAGACGAATACCCTCGTGAAACCCTGCTCGACTGGGTTTTCGTAATAAACACAGAAAAGAGCATGTTGTCCCCAGCCCAGACTGTACTCTTCCTGGGCTTACGTCTAAATTCGGTGCCCTTTACAGCCCGCCTGTCAGCAGAGAGAGTGAAAGCCTTCAGGGCTTGCCTCGCTCATTTCCAGCCACGCAAATATGTTCTCTTCAGATCATGTCTGCGGTTACTGGGGCTCATGGCGTCAGCCATCCTGGTGGTACGACTGGGCCGCTTACACATGAGGGGTTTCAGCGCTGGGTAGCTGCCCTCAGACTGGACCCCGTGCGTCATGGCGCGGAGAGTGATGGTGGGAATGCGTAATGGCACTGCGCCACTGGCTGCACCCGACTTTTCTAGTACGGGGCGTACCTATGGGTGCTGTCCTATCGCGGAAAGTGGTCACCACAGACGCATGTCTGACGGGCTGGGGGGTATATACGAAGGTCGACCTGTGAGGGGTCTCTGGAGCAGAGATCTCCAACGGTCACACATAAATTATCTGGAGCTTTTAGCGGTGTTTCTCACCCTAAAGCTTTCTGCCTTTTCTCAAAGGACATCATGTCCTCGTGAGGACAGACAACACGACCACAATATCGTATATAAACCGTCAAGGGGGTTTGCGTTCTCTCCAGTTACACATGCTGGCACGCAAACTGATTTTATGGAGCTGCGGACGTCTCCTCTCTCTGAGAGCACGCACGTACCGGGAGTGATGAACCTCGGGGCAGATCTGCTGTCCAGAGGTGCACCACTATATGCAGACTGGACTCTACATCCAACAATTGTGAGTCAGCTGTGGGTGCGTTACGGCCGGGCCGCGGTAGATCTGTTCGCGTCAAAAGAAAATGCTCAATGTCAGCTGTTCTTTTCAATGCGCGATCTAAACGCACCGTTAGGCGTGGACGCGCTCGCACACGTTTGGCCTCTGGTCCTTCTGTACGCGTTCCCACCCCTGGCTCTAATACCCCAACTCTGGCCAGAGTGAGAAACATCGCCACACACTGATCCTAATAGCTCCGCACTGGCCTGCAATGGCTGGCGGAGATATATCAGCTGCTGTGCGGGCAGCCGTGGCAGCTCCCGTTACGCAGGGACATACTATCTCAGACGGGGGGGACGATTTTTCACCGACACCCAGAGCGCTGGCACTATGGGCCTGGCCCGTGAGTGGTATAATTTGAGTACAGTGGGGCTTCCTCAGAAGGTGATAAACACTATTCAGAGTGCAAGGGCTTCCTCCACCAGGTCTCTCTATGACTGTAAGTGGAGGGTGTTTGAGGAGTGGTGCCTTCAAAAGGGACACATCTCTTTTCAATGTCCTGTCGGTGTGATTCTATCATTTCTACAGGACCTGATTGATAAACACAGAGCTTTCTCTACGATTAAAGTGTACCTGGCTGCTATTGCCGCATGCCATGTGGGCTTTGAGGGAAAGACGGCTAGCCAACATCCCTTGGTCTGCCGTTTTATGAAAGGGGCTCGCAGGCTCCTCCCTGTTTCCAGGTCACTGGTGCCCTTATGGGACTTGGCAGTGGTTTTAGATGGGCTCACTCGACCTCCATTTGAACCCCTGGAAGAAGCTGACATAAACACCTGTCACTAAAGACAGTGTTGTTACTGGCTCTGGCATCTGCCAAGCGAGTCAGTGACATTCACGCGCTCTCTGTACATCCTTCATGCACTCAGTTTGCCCCGGGGCAAACGAGAGTGTTGCTGAAGCCCAACCCTGCCTTTGTGCCCAAGGTGGTTGGCTCATGCACCCCCATTGACCTTGAGGCATTTCCTTCACCGCTATGTTCCTCTGAAGAACAGCGGCCGAATTTGCTGTGCCCAGTTCGTGCTTTGCGCACCTATATGGACAGGTCAAAAGAGTTTCGATGCAATGACCAACTCTTTGTATCCTGGGCTAACCCTCATAAGGGCAAGCCCGTTACCAGGCAACGGCTCTCCCACTGGATTGTGGAAGCGATAGCTCTGGCTTATACGAGTCAGGGTTTGCAGGCACCAACGGGCCTGCGTGCTCATTCTACTCGTGGACTGGCTACATCCTGGGCTTTGTTCAAGGGTGTTTCCATCCAGGACATTTGTGCAGCAGCGAGCTGGTCTTCACCGCTCACTTTTGTCCGCTTTTACAGACTAGATGTCTCTGCTCCAAGTGTGGCCCGTGCAGTGCTGGGCCCCGTGTTGGGACAGGGTTCTACCTGTTAAGTACTGTTTTGTTTTGGTGATTTTCGAGATAAGCATGTCTAGCAATACGGGAGTCTCAATATCCCATAGTGAGACATCGAACGGAGTGTTAAGAATGAGAACTATAGGTTACTAACGTAACCCCAGTTCTCAGAGTAACATGAAGTGAGATGTCTCACCAGACGGCCCTTCTTGCTGAGGCGAAGCGAGAAGAGGTGCTTATTTTGAATGACGCTGCGACGTAGCGCAAGCTACTTAAAGGGAGGGTGGATTCCCTGATGTAGTCGTCAAGATCACCAGCCAATCAGGATTGGCGTAATGAGATTGATGCTTCTGATGCATACGTGTTGAGGCGCATCCCATAGTGAGACATCTCACTTCATGTTACTCTGAGAACTGGGGTTACGTTAGTAACCTATAGCTTCTTCTCCTTCGACATTTTCTTGATCGCTGGTGGTAATGGGAGAAGTTCTCCCAGTTCCTGACTCAGTTGGCTCACAAGTAGACGGAGGAGTTGTAGAGGTGGTGGGCTGAGAAGTAGCTGGTGCCCCACTCTTTTTATTGGGTTGTTTGTTGGAAAAAAAATCCCAAATCCTTTTTTGCGCCATTCTAGAAAGTCACTGTCACTCTGCAGTGTGTGTGTCGCGTCAATTACGTCACTATCCCACGACCTACGACCTAGATGACTCGGATTTTATTTATTTGGAAAATAAATTCAAGCCACCTGACTGATACAAATATATACTATGACTATTATATGCTACTGTATACAGCTAATTTTATTTTAAGTAAAATCATAACGATTTTCTGTAGTTTAATCATTTTTATTTAGGTGGTCACTCACCAACAGGGGTGCTGCAGCACCCCCAGCACCCCTACTTCCCGCGTCTATGTTTGTTGGGGGCAAATACATATTATTACAATCCTGACAATATAACCCTTACGCAGCGTCCACATGGCAGCGTGTGTTGAAGCTTGCCGGCGGGCGTGTCTGAAGCTCGACCAACAACCGATCACATGAATCTCCCGCCCCGGACACACAAGCACACTGTTTGATTGGCTAGAGCTTGTACTGGCATATGATTTGATTGGCTGACGCTTCCGTCGAAGCTTGAAAAGTTGAACTTTTCTCAACTTTTGAAGCGAGCAACGGAGGCAAAGCGCCGCGACGGAACCACAATGCAGTTCGGCAAAGCGTGACGTCACCCCATTCAAAGTGAATGGGAAGCTGCGTTGAAGCTTCAACGCACGCCGCCGTGTGGACGGGCCGTTACCCTAACCTTAACTTCACTTCAGGCAAGCACATGAATGACTGGAGATATTACTTGTTACATCCTCCTCTCTGTAAAGAAAGGAATTCAAAAACTCAGAGTAAAAGTGAAAGTGATTTATTTTGATCTGAAAATGTGTGGGCAGACAGGAAAAATAGTGGTGTTGCCAAACAAACAGAAATCAATAAAACAAAACAAGGCTTGGTTAATCTCTTTCTCTGAAAACACAAACAAAAGACCTTACTTTTTTATCTACAAAAAAAACTCCACAAGACACATTGAAAGCTAGAACGAACCAAGAAAACATAAAGTAGTATTATTATTATTAATGATTGAGATTGCTTAAGTAAAAAAAACGTATTATTTGTGCATATGTTGTTGTAATAAATTGTAATAAGAGCTGGTTGTGATGTTAAGTGCTCAGATTACGTGTTTCACTACCTTACCTCTTATTAGACTATATTAATAGTTTGGTTATTGGTCTCTCTACAAGGGCTAGTTGTTATAATTAGTATATATTTTATCATTATTAGTTATTCTTTCTTTATATTTGCTAATAACAGAAAACAGCACTACCATGGATTGTATTTGAACGAGGGACATGGAGGTATACAAAGCCAGGGTGGGTCATTGAAGACTTAATTCCTTTTTTTCCAGGACTCATTATTCCTCAGCTATGTAAATTATATGTAAATCATATTATCTTTAGTCTTTCATACCATTTTAATTTAATTGAACCAGCATATGAACTGCCCTCTGCCTGGTTAAACCACTGCCTCTTTCAACGTATATAACACTCATCGGTCACATGTCCATTCCCTACAGTACTACTACCATTATTATATTACTCAATTTTTTTCAAAATATTTGATTTTAATGTAAGAACAGCTAGTGCTATCGGCTCCAGTTGCAACACAGTTCGTTTTTGATTTTGTATGTCCACATTCAAAATTGTATCTTTATTTCATTAATGTTCCTTTTAGGGTAAATGTGAAGGAATCTGAGAAAAATGATGGTGTTAAGCCAGGAGCATGTCTATCTGTAGACATGGAGATTTTAAAGGGATGTACTCAGCCTTATCAAAGACACTTTAAGCTCTGCTGAAGGCACTCTGTGTGTACGCATGCTAGGTTGATATCAGAAATATGGTGGGCGGTATGTGTCATTAACCACATTATTGGCTGCTGTGGCGAAACAGATTAAAGGTGGCAGGCGTCACCAATCCATCAGGGCTTATTACTGCTTTCTTGGAATAATGATAGCTTTGAAGCGCTTTTCTGTGGTATTTTATTTCAAGGAAGCAGGATAAATACACAGGATTGCTCTCATGGTTGAAGGTTCAAGTCCCTTAAATACAATGCGGCACCATGGTGTACACTGAATATACGATCAAATTATGTATGCGGTATCCACTTCTTGGCATATATTGATTTTGAAGTAGTGAAGTCGAGACATTCCTCAGAGAAAATGAAGAATGTTTAATTTGTTATGATCCTACCCGGAGAGGCTCGGATGATGCAAGCTGAGCAAATTGACTGCAGTATTTTACATTGTCTAGAAGTACTTTGAACACTGTATTGGGTTGACTGATCTCTCTCTGTCTCTCTCACAAAACACACACTCTGCTATAAAAGCCGGCAAAGCCTCCATTGACAGCCGATTTATCATTTCATTCATTTATTTTTATGACGCCTCAAAATGGTACATCAATCCCAGACTCCCTTAGAAAAGTGTATGATTCTGTCAATACATAACATAGTGACAGGCCCAACAAGACAGCCAGTAACTGTAGCCTAAAGGCCAAGTCTTATAAATATCTTGCAGATACATTTGAATTAGGCTCTTGTAGAATGTATTATTTATTTTGATTTTGCCCACCATTGGATTGATGTCATTATGTGTTAAAATGAATATTAATTCTCACTTTCCATGCTCCAATATTGGATAATCTGTCAAAGAGTTTATGTAAGATCTACCAAGTATTGGATTATTTATACAAAGAATAAAAAATCCCTAGTCTATCCTATCCTTTAGGTTCTGGCTTCTGAACTTTTGCATATGTATAGATCTTTTCATGGCAACATAAACATTCATCATAAAACACTTCACAACCAAAAATGATAATCGTTATACAACACAAGTATTTGTAAAAATGAATTAATCTCGACAATTTGGCATGATCTAAAGCAGTGGGTCTGACCCTTTTCATGTTGCGTCCCTCCCCCCGTAAAGATTGGGATGATGTTCGGGATATCAACTCTGCTTCAGCTTGCTTTTCTTTATCTGCATGTTCACATTTTTCAAATTCATTATAAATATAAAAAAATGTTGTGTCTTACAGATGTATAAAGTATGGGTATCTCAAGAAAATGACTGGAAACAGTAGCGTAAAACATTTCAAGTGTTTAAATAATATTTCTGGCGTTGCCATGTTGCCATGCTGCCATGCTTTTCTTGGAACTCCTGCAATGTTTTCAAAGTACACAACGGCGTTGGTACTAAGTGAAGTCTGCACAAAAGATCCCTCATGTAGACCGAGATACACACCATTCAAAAAAATATATACATTAGCATGCATTAATTGAAGCAAATCTTTAGGTCAAGCAGCATCAATTCATTTTTTTATGTGCCAGTGCAGACAGCGAGTGGGTGTTTTGTTTTGCTTGTAAATGAAATGCAAAATCATGCAGATACCAAAGTCTACAGAGGCATATTGATTCTTTTACTTTCTGTTTGTGCTTGTGTTTACTATGCAGTGCACTGGTCTAACAGTCTGATTATCTGAGGTAATATCTGTTTACATGTGGTCCTGTATGTTAACAACATAAGGGATAATGGCTTGCGTTTTCTTGAAGCCCTGCTTTAATGTATATCACATTATCTTTCTACAAGGAATTGCGTTGCTACTTTATACGTGAGGCAGTCAGGGATGGCATTAAAGATGTTTGTTTATTTTTAAGATAATTGGGGATGGGATTTTTTTAACATTACACATTTCTTACTTCTTACGTGTTGAATACTAATTACTGTTTTGAAAGGTGAATGCAATGTAGTGTTTGTTTGTTTTTTGGCTTTTCTTTTACCCTTGGCAATTCTATTCCTAATGGGAGACAGTATGATTAATTTGGTTGTTGCATGAAACCCACAAAGGTGTTCCACTGCACTTGGAGTGTTACTTTTCAGAATATTTTTGTGCGTGACTCCTACGCAGTTTTCTAAATTAGGCCCCTGGCCCTCACAAGTCAACTTAAATGTGGCAAGTACACACACAGTGTTGCACAGACTATGGGATATTCCCTTTTGTAAATGACAATTAACCAACAATACTCACTGTCCCAAAGCGCCAATTATTCCTAAACTAATATTTCTCCCTGACAAAGGCCAATAAATTGGAACTTCAAGCCCACACAGTGAGGTGGAGTGCTGAGTGTGTGTATGTGTGTGTGTGTGTGTGTGTGTGTGTATATAAGCTGGTTGTTTGCACAAAGCTTGGGTCATCAGTCTTCAAGGGGATTAAGCCTGTCCTACTAGTTATAACCTGCTACCAAACATACAGGATGCAGTACAGCAGTGACCACCAACTGGCGGCCCGCGGGCCACATCCGGCCCGCCAGACATTCTCATCCGGCCCGCACGACGGGGGTGACTGTGGCGTTGGCAGAGTGGTTAGTGCGTTCGCCCCCCACTCATTTTTTTTGTTACAACGTCTCGTGAGTAATGTGCAGTACCGGAGTCCAACAGAGAGGCAGCAGCTGCGGGACAGTAGACTGCGTACTGCGAAACCTTCCCTGCCTTGAAGAAGAAGTGATCCTTCGTTGTGAAGAGTCTGCTTTATGCGCTCCGCAGCACAGCAGTAGCCCCGCTGCGACAGAGTCCAACAGAGAGGCAGTGGCGTTTTCTCCTGGAGGCCAAGGGAAGCCAGGCTTCCCCTGTTTTTTCGGATTGTAGTTATAATTTCAATAAATAAATAAAAACACTTTGTTTAGTTTCGGTAATTCTTCTTTGCTGTGTGTTGCTGCCGGCCCATCTCTCCCCCATTCTCATTGAGTATTTTACAAAGAGGGAAACAGCGCCCCTCTAGATGTTATGGTGAAACAGGAGATTGCACTCGCTGTTGCGAGAGGAGCCAGCCGAAATTGGCTTCCCTTGGTGAGGAAAAATGGAGGGATTGACCAATCAGACGAGGCTCACGTCATGCCCCTGCCAACCTGTGATTAGGGGCCCAGCGCTCTGGTTGGGCCCATGCCAAGGGAAGCCAGAGGCGGCTGGCTTCCCTTGCCTCACAATCCAATCAAATCGCATCAACTTAGTGGTGCAGTGACGCGTCCTAAAACCCGGAAGTAAGCTGCGCTCGGGTTCCCTCGACAAAAAAGCAATGGGATTTCTCTCCATAGGATTTTGGAAAATAGCTGGAAATAAGGTCTGTGGAAAACGAACCTGTTAGATAAACACACGTTTTGTTCAGCTGGATAATATCCACATGTCTACCCTACTTTTATAATTTTCGAATCATAAATCGAATCGATTGATAGATAGTGTCACTGCACCACTCTCACCGCCGTTAGAAAGTAGCAAGCAACTGAAGCAAGTGCAATTATGGAGGGTGGAGATTTGGAGTATTTAATCAAAAATGATTGTACTAAACTTCAGCTACAGCAGCAACTAAAAATTAAATCTGATGACAGGCCAATGCCCAAACTGGAGCTGTGTACAGAGAGGAAAAAAGGAGCGAATCGGACGTAAAACGTTATGCTCTCCTGATTTAGTTTGTGAATTAATGCTTATTAGAGTTTGGGCTGGAGAGTGCGTGCGGACCTCTCGGTTAGATAACAGGTGTGTGTAAGTCCTGCATCTGTATGATACAAATGTGTGTAAAATGATACCGGCCGCTGTAATCACTCATCTGGTTATGTTATTACATTGACCACAACACACACACCCCCACCCCCCCGACCCAAAAAAAGGACGTATTATTGGCTTCCCCTATTTTTTTCCCCACGCCACGCTACTGCAGAGAGGCAGGAGCTGCCGGACAGTAGCCTAGAAGTGATCCTTCGTTAGCCTGAAGAGTCTGCTAAGCTTTATGCGCTCCGCAGTACCTGAGCGTGCTCCACTAGCACCCCCCCCCGGTCAACAACTTCAAAATTCTGGGCTATATAAAAATCGCTGGCCCGCGAAAGTGTCTATTGGATACATTTTGGCCCTTGGACAAATGTAGTTGGTGATCCCTGCAGTACACACACACACACGCACACACACACACACACACACACACACACACACACACACACACACACACACACACACACACACACACACACACACACACACACACAGATAAATGGATGTACAAACCAAGTACATAGCTGGCCACTTTACTGCATCTCTCACTTACAGTCCCACAGACAATTTACCAAATGGAGCACACGCACAAATCAAAGGGCAGAGCTACTGTTGCAATACCACTACATTAATAATTCCACACACACACACGGTCCGGGTCAGCATCACTTTTCTAGCCTGAGGCTTTGTAAAATCATCCAACACAGAAACATACATGCCTGAAATGTGTGTGTCTGTGTGTTTATGAAGGCTGGAACGTGACATTCACACTTTATTTGCAATATTAAATAACCTATAGGCTACTATTCGTTTAGGGGAATCGAAAGCATTTATATGCGTCTTTACTTAAACAGTGTTCAATGGCTGACAGAATGTTCATAATAAACTTTTTTTCTTTGACTTCAAACAGAAGTGAGGCATTTTTTTCCTCTTCTTTAGTTGTATTACATACCTAATATAATTCACAAATGTTTGTGTACTGAATATCAATGTCTGTTGGTATTACACCTTTATTACAGTGCATATAAGCAAAAAAACAAGTGCACCGGGCATTTGAGCAAGTTTTAGAAGTGGCCAAGGGTTAGTCGGTGCTACTTCAACTTCCCTGTCAGTCTGTGACGTCATTGGGCCAAAAAATACTTTTTCACATTGACTTGAATTGGGAATGGAAAATCTGTAAATCAGCTTATAATCTTTTGGTGGTAAATCAACTTCATACTTGAATATCCTTTATTTAAATCATTAGGTCCTAAAGGTTATATAATGCACTAAAAGACAAATCCTCTCCTAACATACTTTAGCTTGAGAGTCAGGCCATTTGGCTTTATGCCTCACTGACCAACTTTCATAGTGTTCAACAGGGCCCATCCTCACTTACCCCCTTTCCTTTTTTTTTTTTTTTTAAAACTAGGCACTAGCTGTGTAGCTTAGTAATCATCGTTAGCTCCCAACTCGAAAGTCAGTGTGACATGAAACCAACAAAGAAATAAAGCTATTCTTAACGAGGCATATATTTTTGAATATATCACTGCCAACCATATGTTTATCAGCAGAGTAATCTCTGGAACATTTGCCAAAATGCTATTTAGGAACCCAACGGCTATTGACTTATTTTGATTTAACTTTTTATAAGCTTAAAATTAGCTTGTCAACAGGCTTATATGTTAATAAGCATTGTCTCTAAACGCCGTCTTGTGCCTCAAGTTGCTAATCGGACTGTAAACAATTTGCCATGCACAAAAAAATCCCAGATATCTGCTAGATACTCCGGAAAAATGTACCCTTACCCCTAAAGGCCTATTGCTTTTAGGCCATAGTTGAAGGGATCCGAGATTGACAGCAGAGTTAGCCTTTAGTGGACCACACAAGGTACCTAAGAAATGAAGGGCAAAAAAAGGTCTAGGTAATTATTGCTCATACTGTGACCCTATTACTTGTGTTCATCAGGTCAAAGTCAGCCTTTTTGTTGGAATGCAAGGAAACAGGCACTGTGCAGAGATTGACATTTCACCATGAAAAGGAGTCTTTTCCCCTCGGTTTAAGAGTGCTATTTCCAGCTTTTTCATGACAGCAACCCCTGCCTCTTTTTTAAGAATCTTTCCTGCATTCTGGGTGCATTTACATTTTCACCGAGCTCTGCTGCAGGCTATGCATCAGTTAAACCAGAAGGTCTGTAGTTCAACAGAGCAGTTAAAACTTTCTTGCCCTGGAGGGTTTTAAGAGTTCTTAGCGGAAAGAAAACGACTCACTAGCTTCGATTGTATTTAAGTGTAAAAACTCAAATGTTAAAAATAAATATGAACTTGCTATGATTCATTTTAGCTGGGGCAAAAAAAGGGTGACTCACCACAAAGAGGTACTAATAATCATTGAAACTATTGCCCTGTTTTTATGATAACTGCCAGACGAAGAAAAAAGCTATGGAAAAATTATTTGTTTGCATTTTTTTTATCAAATGGGCCACAAATAACCACAAACAATTTAAAATGTTTTGACTGACCACACAGTTTTGTTTTTATGAGCCTCTACCAACTGGTCGAGCTGGCCTTCTATGGTAAAAGTGCATTTTCAACAATCATCATATACAGTACAGTATTTGTACGCATCAAACTCAAATAAAACACAAACTGAAATACATTTGTTTCTTTTATGGAAAATGAGCAATATATGCAACCAGATATATTCATAAAAGATAATAAATAATAATTGTAAAAAAAAAACAATGGAAAAAAGTAAAGTAAAGTGTTTTTCATAATAAAAAAAAGACTTGCTCATCTTACTGTATATGCTGAATTGGCCTAACAGGAAACCACTGGCCTAACAGCAAATGTCTATATCCTGTGTTGGCCTAACTTGCTCATCTGTGTGCAACTTTGGGCTGAATGCCATGCATGAAAGGTGCTATATAAATTATTATCACTCTTTCACTCTGAGACTCATAAGGCAGTACTAGATTTAGTAATATTACCATGAATCTAGCCATTTATTTACCATATTTTATTGAAAAACATCTCTGAAACTCTGAAAAAGTCATATTGCTAGTTTACCATAAAAGGCCAATTCGACCGGTTGGTTGAGCATATTTTCAAAAAATTAATTACACCCTTGTTAAAACTTTTTTTGTGCATCAAGTTATCTAACTATGTTCAGTCAGTACTCTGACACTAAAATATGTCAAAAAGGATATGGTTACCTTACAAAAGTTGACCAAAAAGAGTGATTTCTTCAGCAGTGATTTTTAGCATGCCAACTTTCTCAGTGGAAGCTAGCTGAAGGGCTTTCTGTTCAAACCACAGTGACATCTAGAGGTTGTTTTGTGCATAACATGTCAACCAAAGGGTAGAGCTGGCTGAATCAGATGGAGTTCAACTTTTTAATTTTTTTTCCAACAAGATATCAAGACACAAAATGTGCTCTACCAAATGGTGGTGCTGGCAGTTAAAGGGTTAAAAGATGTACCATGTACATTGATATCTGTTCTGTCAAACAAGAAGGCACAGTTGTATTTTGTTACATTAAAAGTCTGAGTGGACTGAACGGTTATTACCTTACTGAAGGAAGTGTCCAAATGTCAGTATCCTTTCTTGCAAGGTGTTAAATGCCATTAGTTTATAGAGTCATAGGATCGCATGAAAAAAGTCAGGACATCAATCAACCAAAGTTCTTGTTTAATCCCAGGGGGAAATCAGGTTTTTTGAAAGCTGAACCATATAAGAATTAAAAGAAATATATATATATATATATATATATAAACATCTGAATAAAAACAATGCCTATATACAATACAATTAATCCCTTGTAGCCACAGGGACACAGCGTCTCAGGCACAGGAACGAGATAGGACGTCCTCCACAGCATTGGGACCCTCATGGGGAAGACCATTAGTATGTGTCTGTATGGTCATGGTCTCTTCTTCAACACAACTTCTTCCAAAAATGAACCCTAAATCATTCCCTGTCAAATGTGAGACCCAACCCTAGCGGCTAGTTAGCATCTTTTCACATAAAACAAAGGGACTTGGCAGCAATGTATGCTGATTCATCACCATCCTGGACCTCCTGTGGTTCTAAAATATGAATTGTACTTCAGAAACATTCTCAGATCCATTGAATGAAATGCCTAAAGCAATTATGAACTCGAAGCCATGAAACATGCAAAGGGTGCTTTTCACTGTACAGGCTTGCTTGGGTGTGGTATTTCAGCAGGAGTCTAATCTTTATCCCTTACAGAGCCAGTTGTGATTGCAAGCATCGAAAGTAAGGGCATCTTTCTAAGGACAGATTTTCTACTTAACTCATAACTCAACTCATAAACCAATAAAGTCTTCCGATTGAAAACAAAATGTTTCAATGTGCTCAGATTTTTAGAGAAGGGAGAGAAGCTTTGCACCAGAGTAAGAATACAAATGATCACCGGCTATTTTTAGTACCTCGCCACGTGCTAAAGCACCCAAACACATGCACATGACCGCACACACTGTAACACCAAGATACGCACAGACAGCACAATCTGGCATACCCTAACAATGAGAAATGGTTACAAGGTCTGTGTGTGTCAGAAAGGATGCAGAGCGAGAACAAGAGCAAAGGAAGAAGAGAAGGGTATCGAGCCGAAGAGCAAAAGAACAGGAAGGCCATGCAAGATGCTAAGCAAGTCGCTAGTATTTTGAATAACAAAGGATTGCATTTATAGACTTTGTAGTAAAAATGTAATCTGTTCCTGTTTACAGTTTGAATCTAGTTTTAATGTGGAATGAACATCCCTAGCACAGCTATGTGTCTAGCTGAGTGATTGTAGTAACGGTTATATCCTTATTATTTTTAACAGGTTTGCCACATATCCTTTAAAAATTATTTAGGTTGCCCTTCAAAGTTGTACATTTTTTTATTTTGACAATATGAAAGTAGTTCTTTCATCCATTGATTATATGAAGGCAGGTGCTTAGATTTATAGTTTAAAACAGTTTTGCAATTGCAAAAATAGCCCTTAGCTGGATTGAATTGCACCAAATAGTTACTGCATGATCCAATACCCTGTACCGACCAATACAATTAGACCCGTGTGTGTTATATACACACACACAGCACATCATTACAGCCGTTTGTGCAAAGAAGGACCCAGGTCACCTGTCGTGGGACACCAGAGAAATAAATTAGCTTACTGTACAAAGAGGATTATGGGAGATTACGATTGCAGAGCTGGTGGAAATAATTTAGATTAAACATAATACCACTTTATCTTTTCTAATTATGTAGTTCAATAGATGTCTTCTCATTGATGTCTTAAAATGGCGCCGGGAGAGCAAAACGTCATGCAGATATGGTGGAAAGGACATTTCACTGCGCAATTTCTTACGATTTATTTACTATAAGGCTATGGCCGACTGACATACTGAAGCTATAAAGTTTCCCAAAGGCTGATGTGACACAAACATGGATTCAGCATGGCCCCTCTAGTATCATTCCACCATTAAATGTGCATGTTGGTTTCGGACCAACTGACTGTATGGTTCCATGTGTCTTTCAATGCACCTTCTATTACCAGTTATTTGATTTATAATCGCCATGTCCACAGAGACTCAAAAGGGATTGTAACATGTGTGTGTGTGTGTGTGTGTGTGTGTGTCTGTGTGTGCGCCCCTACGGAAATGGATTGGGGAACAGTCAAAGGGAAGCTGATGTAATTTCAGACGGAAATCCCATCATGAATTCTTATGGTCTTGTCTGTCTAAGCTGTGTGTGTGTGTGTGTGTGTGTATGTGTGTGTGTGTGTGTGTGTGTCAGTGTGTGTGTCAGAGGGGGAACAAAACAGAAAAAAACACCATACATTTGCAGACGTAGGATTGTTCCATGTAAAGATTTCATGTCTTTTTATTCTCACAAATCCTTGCTTCCATATATTTTCATTTTCCCTTTTACACCAACATTCATTTTGTATTTCAAGGACTGTGAGAGCATCTGTTTGGAAAGGATCAAAAAACACACGGTAGCTCCAAATGAGAGTGCAATTAATGACTGACATTACCATGTCATTGACAATGAGCAAGCATCGTCTCCCTCCTTCCTGCCCCTCAACATCCTCTACTCTCCTCTTGATGGATACAAATGAAAGAGAGCATGATGGGACTAAACACAATTGTAGACCTTTATCCTACCAGTGATTGGTAGGTGCGGTTGTCAGCAGATGGTCTTGGATCATCAATTCATTCTGGATTATGTTCATAGTTGGGTTTCAGTATCATGAAAAACTAAGTCCAGAGATGCAGTCGAATAGTCAATTTAACTTAGGATGGTTCTTAACTGAGGTTCTGCTCTGATTGGTTAGCTGGCCGGCCCTGTTGTGATTGTTCAACCGCTTAAAGACATCCCACCCCTTAGCCTTTCACGTATAATTTGTTGGAGCACCAGCCAGTAGAATCCCAAGTGATGTCACTATGTTATGGAAGTAAAAACTCCCTCTGGAGGGAACACAGGGTTTAAGCCGTTGAACACCATTTACATGCACAAAAACCTACATAACAAACTAAAGGAAAGGGCAATCTTTAACAGACAACCTTTGGGTCTAAATGTTGGTTATACAGTATGCACCAAAAGTGCGCTTTACTGAGCATGTTCCACTATGCAAGCCTTATAGAACAAAATACATTTAGGTGTACATACAACAAATACGCGTTTCATAGCAGAATTTTAGCTGCATATCTGTGAGCTGTTGACAGATTACGTGCTCCCCTCCTTGTTGTCTTTCTGTCTCCCTGCAGGTGCACCTGGTCTGCCCCTGGCTCCGCCTTTGCCCAGGTGTTCCAAATTCCACTCAGCCGTGTATATATAAGGAGAAACTAGAGGAGAAGGATGTCTCGCCTATCCTAACGCCGGAAGACACTCTCCTTTAAATATCTCTCTGCCATTTTTGAGCTGTAGACCATTTATCTGCTGATGTGTTTATGTTTAGCCTGGAGGACCTGGTAGTCCAGTTTTCGCAGCTTTATTTTGTTTCCCATAGGGTATGTATTTGATTTCTGGTTAGGGGAGGGAAGCTCTGGGTCCTACGGCTCGTGGTGTGGCTGGCTCGGGTTCCCTCCTGTTTGTTCCTTTTGGCCCGTCCTCCAGACCTCTTTTTGTTTTCCGGTTCGCTTGTGTGTGTAAAACGGCTGGACATCAATAAATGCTCGTTACCCAAGTACCGGTTTTTGCGTGTATTATTTTATGTTGCAGGTCTCCCCACGAGCCACTACCACGGAGTAGAGGGTGGGCTTTAACAGAGCACTTAATTAACTCAAAGTTAATGTGAAAAAAGAATGGAAGCCAGTGGTGAAATAAAAAATGTCTGCTAATGTCCATTAAATTAGTGCTTACCTGAAGAGAGCACGTCATCATCATCACCTGGATGGCAATGCTCTTAAAACCGCCATACCTTCACCTACCACACACACATGTTTCTAACAACTATGCATGTGATTACAACAATCATATTACTTTTAATCATTAGATTTTTGCACATTAGATTTTTTTTCTTTTAATCATTGTTTTATTTGTATGTATATATGTTTATGTATGCACCAAACACACCAAGACAAGACAAATTATTCGGATGTGTTAACTTACTTGGCAATAAGTAGGTTAACACAACAATTTCAGATGATCAAATTCAAATTAATTAATTAATGTTAACAGTATAAGCAAATGTTGACCCAAATGACTGCCACAACGTCAGATCAGTTATTACAAGACTGTCTACTTTTGTGACAAATTGGTACATTGGTTTTCCTACATAACAGTTTTTTCTAAGAAGACACACTCAATTGTACAACATGTAATTTGGTTTCCAGTTATGCAAATAGCACTGTCATGAAAATCAGTTTGGGGGTCCTGAAGTTAATAACGCTATTATTCAGGAACAACTACTGTGATTGACAATCGGCATTGTAAGCTCGAACCTGCGTCATGGCAGAAACAATTGCCTGTCAGAGTTATAACCCTATAAACTCAAGTAAACACCAAGTGGGAAATAATGTTCAATGAACACTGCCTTTAAATGATCCAGGGAAACAATAGTGAGTACTTTAACACAGCTTTAAAAATATTCACCCTTGTATGCCTTAAAGGTGTCCTATCATGCAAAATTCACTTTTTGATGTGTTTTGTACATGAATATGTGTCCCTGGTGTGTAAGGGAACTCACAAAATGTCAGAAAATAAAACCCTCTCATTTCCTCCGTACCTACATCTCTAAAAACGGGGGTACAACGGAGCTGATCCAGATTTGCTGCCGATATGACGTAATATAGGAAATGTGGGCTGGCTTTACGCCCACGGTCCTATCAGAAACGTTGCTATCAGAAACAATGCGCAACATGTTTTGGAACTAATATGGTCTTTGTTTACATTAGCAAGCATCGCTCACACTCAGAGCTAACCTGTACTGGAGAGAATATGTGTAAAAAAGCAGGAAATTAAAAAAGTAACTCACCTTGTGGTAAACCCGCAAGAGAAAAAGCATTTGAGCTCCATACTGTTTCAGAAATAATCTTTGAAGTGGTTTGGAACATGATATGGCGTTTCATCACGGCAGCATTTAGCTGCATCTGAGCAGAGCAGACAGCCTGCTCGTCACAGAACTCAGTGTGCCTGCTGCTCAAAAGGGGGCGGGGCCAGCAGCTACTGACCTAGAATCAGCCATTCTCTAACAGGGAAGAAATAGAGGGATGTCTAAAATGCATGATCTGTTTGGTATTTTGAGCAAAACACTTCATAGACATGTTTTTTATATATCTGAGACCTAAAATATATGCCTAAAAATAGTATAATAGGAGACTTTTAACTCCTAAACTATGAACCTAACCTAGTCTGAAGCAGGTTATGTCTGCAGCAAAAGTTTTCTTGGTGATACAGCCAGGTTAAAAGATCTTAACATCTTTGTTATACAGAAACCTCTGGTCAACATACTGTACCCCGCTAAACCACAAATCTGGCTTCATAGTACATCCCACCAATCTTTTATTGTGATGTCAGCGCTTTATGCAATGCTGATAAATGCCAAACCTCAGAACTCCTCCATTAATTCAATTTGTTTTACTGCCAGTCCCTGTCTAGCTCTGCTATTGGCATTAGTTCACAGTGAGAGATAGACATGCTGGCTTTCAAGAAAGGTAGAAGAAATATCGGGTATTCCTCTGGGATCTTCTGTTCTTCCAAAAGGCTGTCGAATTTGAAACCAGGGTCAAGGGCTGAGGGGCAGGCCTTATCAACTCAGAGTTTTACGCGGAAGTAGATGATAATAGGTAGGAGGAGGACAAGGAAAAGAAGGAGAAGACAGCAGAGGAGAACACGTTGAGGACACCATGTTATGTGGTTGAGCAGCAATGCCTAAAATAGTATTGAGGCTGTTTGGCCCCAGGGATTTCTGCAGTACACCTCCAATGTTAAAGCCAGCAGAAGCACAAAGAAAAGTGTTGTTTACCGGATGCTATAAGGATGAGCAATTATTCAAATTCATATCAGAGGTAGAGGTGATGTGTGTGAGTGGGATTGTTTACAGAGCCACCATGCAGAACTTAACCTGAACTCCCACTAAGGCCTCAGATTTAGACATAATGGAAAAGCAGAATTTGATTTAAAAGGCATGTACAAAGTTGGATAGACAAGAAGAAAATGACTGACTGGGAGGAATCCTTAAGAACATGTGATGGCATTAGAGGCTTACAAGATTTATGGGTACTCAAGTCTTAGAATCCATGTGGAGCCCCAATTATAATTTGTTTTTTGGATTGTACAATTGCCTAGTAACTGAGCACAGTGGGCCTGTCAATTATGTGATTTCTCCACATGGGACTGCCCATTGTTCCAATGGCCCATTATTCCAAATCCCCAATAGTCCAAGATAAATTCCAATCGGTCAAAAGGCCCAAAATGCGGACTACACACTTGTAACAATCAGCTTCTCTCTTTGGACTTCCCCCCCTTATTGTTCCTACTATGGTGAAGCTATTACCAACTCTTCTTTGTCTAAGTCATTAACTTTCATTCAGTTTTGGGCACATCACTACATATTTGTCAGCTAGGTTTTCCTCTTCACGTCCTACGAGTAATTTAAATTTTGAGAGGTCAAAGTAAATGTTTTTATTTGATTAAAGCAAGGTCCCATGTCATGCTTTTCCGGTTATTACCCGTCCCCTTGTGTGTTATGTAGCTGCTCAGGCTGAGCTCCGCAGTGTCTCGCTGTCTCGCAGACCCCATGGAAACGACACCAGTACTACAGCTCACACTGTCCGCTCCTCGAGCCTCAAAGGGCGGAGCAGCGAGCCCCGCAACGTCCCGCCAACACGGCACCCAGACCCCACGCAGCATTCTCATATGTGATTTTGGAACATTGAACAATGTAATCTATTCTAGTAGACCTCAACAATGGAATTATGATCAGTAGAAATGGCCATGACATGGGACCTTTTAAAGGTCTTTCATTGTAGGAGGCAATGCATTTCTGCTAATGGAAAAAAGCTTGAAGAGCAATTCTCAACCTCTTAAAAATAAGAAATATTTACTTGGAGAGGCAAATCTCCCAATATATAATACAGAACCTCCACAATGAAAGGATACGTTCCTAAGAATTATGAAGCAGTAGCTCTTAAAATGTAATAAAATGCTTTTTTGATAGGAAATAAATGCCTCTTAGAAAATATCTATCTCTGAATATCTTTGGGATTAAATGAAAATAAAACAAAAAAATTAAAAAAACAAAAGCATAGAGTTATGTAATTGCTAAGCAAGAATAAACTTGTATAACCCTTTAACAGCCAGCGCTACGGAGCCCCTAAAGGTTCATGGAGAAAAAAAAAAGTATCTCGTGCGCATGATATACTTTCTCGTTCGCAAAATACTATTTTGTGCGCACGAGATAGTATTTCGTTACCGGTGCGCCAAGTAGGAAGTGGAGCACAGAGGAGACAACCGTTTCATTGCAGACTGTTATGTTTATGTGGAGAAATGGCATTGCATACATTATTTGAGATATATTTCAAACTCGGACTTCATTTAGGGACATTTTGGCCAGGGGTTAAGAGCTATTTGTTTAAGCACCGGATTCGCAAAACAGAAGAGTCTGTAAACCAGTCTGCTTTGATCTATGAATTCCTGTCCGTGACTCTCACAGTATCTGCTGCCCACAGCTGTTTTATAGAAGGAAAACCTCCTTCACTTTATGAAATCTCTGCGGCACCAGTGGCCTGTACTACGAAGCAGGATTTGCTATTTACTATTCATTCATGAAGTATGACGCTGCGCTGTCAGCACGCTTCTCCATGTATGTGATTGGTCAAATGTTGCTAACCCCGTCCCTTTCACGTGAACGCGCTCTCAGCCGGACAGAGAAACCCTGGTTGATTTACTGAGTTGATAACCAGCTTCGTAGGACCGCTTAGCGAGATCGCGTTTGTTAGGGTTAGTTAAGCCGGGTAACTCAAACATATCCAGGGTCTGTTGAACTGGCTTCGTCGTACAGGGCACTGGAGGCAGTAACGTGTAACTCAGCAGAATCTGAGAAGAGCAGCACCAGCTGCAAAGAGCTGTGCCTTTTACTGTTTACTTCACTGTGTTTCCCTTCATTAGAACAGCTGAATAGAGATCGAGGCTGCTACGTTTAACCACACACACCTCTACACACATCAAACTGCCCGAAGTATTCACCCTATTACTCGTTTTATGAAGGAGATGTCCGGTCACCAGGGCGCATGATGTGTGTGTGTTTGTGCTCAGCTCCACTCTGTGTGTGTGTGTTCGGTGTGCTTGTGTGTGTCCGACATCGGCATTTGTTTTCAAATTACCATGAACAGTAATTTACACACATCTGGTTCTCCATAGTTATATGTGTATTCCCAAGTGAAAGAAATTTGTTTAATCTTAATCTCGATGTAGTGCTATAGTCCTGCCGGAGTGCACCGGAACGAACGACACTATCATAAACAAATACACACACACACACACACGCCCTGGTGACCGGACATATTCTTCATAAAACTAATAATATGGCGTAATAATCGGGCAGTTCGATGTGTTTTACCATAGAAACTTTCTCGTGCGAACGAGAAAGTTTCTCGTGCGAACGAGAAAGTATATCGTGCGCACAAATTAATAAAGCGTGGCCTTGTTTTATTTAAATTGAGGCCACGAATTACATCTCGTGCACACAAATTAATAAAACGTGGCCTCCTTTTATTAAATTGAGGCCAAGAATTACATCTCGTACGCACAAATTAATAAAACGTGGCCTCGTTTTATTTATTTTTCTCTCTATGAACCCTCCAGTGCTCCGTACAGCGCCACCATTTGGTAGAGCACATTTTGTGTCTTGATATCTCGTTGAAAAAAAAATTAAAAAGTTGAACTCCATCTGATTCAGCCAGCTCTACCATTTGGTTGACATGTTATGCACAAAACAACCACTAGATGTCACTGTGGTTCGAACAGAAAGCCCTTCAGCTAGCTTCCACTGAGAAAGTTGGCATGCTAAAAATCACTGCTGAAGAAATCACTCTTTTTGGTCAACTTTTGTAAGGTAACCATATCCTTTTTGACATGTTAGTGTCAGAGCACTGACTGAACATAGTTACATAACTTGATGCACAAAAAAAGTTTTAACAAGGGTGTAATTATTTTTTGGAAAATATGCTCAACCAATCGGTGGAATTGGCCTTTTATGGTAAACTAGCAGTATGAATTTTTTCAGAGTTTCAGAGATGTTTTCCAATAAAATATGGTAAATAAATAGCTAGATTCATGGTAATATTACTAAATCTAGTACTGCCTTATGAGTCTCAGAGTGAAAGAGTGATAATAATTTATATAGCACCTTTCATGCATGGCATACAGCTCAAAGTTGCACACAGATTAGCAAGTTAGGCCAACACAGGATATAGACATTTGCTGTTAGGCCAGTGGTTTCTTGTTAGGCCAATTCAGCATATGTGACCCGCTCTATCGAAATCAGTCGGAAGTCGCAACGGCTCATTTCAAAATAAACGTAGATTTGCGTAAAAAACTAGTTTTTCCTGTGTTTTGTTTGATTTTAAATAAACAAAGTCTTGGCCTTCAGAATATGAAACTTTTATTTCCAAAATCACACGATAAATAAAATGTTTAAGCTTGTAAAGGGAAGATGACAGGCACCTCTCACTCGCTGAAATTATGAATGTAAGGTGTATAGCAGGGGTCGGCAACCTTTTTGATATTTAAAAAATTATCAGCGTGCTGACGATCGTGAATTATCAACGGGGGGGGTGAGGAGTTTGACGCTCGTGAACTGTCAACAGGAGCGCGGGGGGAGCCTCGCTGCGGGGAAGCTTTGTTTTTACCTGTCAGCGCAACTTACATGATGAGTGGAAGTGTCTAGGCGTAGATGTGGATTTGGGCATATGAGTGGCCCAATTCCAAACCGCCACCTACATCCTACCCCTACACAATACCACCTCGTTTGCACGTTTGGTGGAGTGTCCGCCACATTAAGGGCTGTTACAATCTAATAAGTGTTGAGGTGAAGCGAGGGGTAATGGGTTATGAAGCCCTTCAACAGCGAGTCTGCATCGCTTCTTACTTCAGCTGATGCCTACTTGACCGGACTCAAAGCTGTGTCCGTCATGAACCACGCTGTTTAAAAACAGTTCCTGCATACATTTAGGCTACTGTAAACTGCGCAAAACAAGATAGACATTTAATATCATCATACAGATGTTAACAACTTCATGTTACCTCCTGTTTTTTTACATAGGATCATATACCTGTGTCTAGTGTAGAAAAGGGTTAATGTGTGAATTTTATTATTACATTACATTACATGTCACTTGTTAGAAGCTTTTATCCAAAGCTACTTACATACATTCAATGCTGTGGGCAATCCCCACAGGAACAATTTGGGGTGAAGTGTCTTGTCCAAGGACACAGCGGAATGTTTGACTGCAGCGGGATTCAAACCAGTGCCCCCGTGATCCAAAGATCAGCGCACTAACGACTGAGCCACAACCTCTCCATCTTTACGTAACGTTTTGTATATTTACAGGGACTGTAGCGAAAACCAAGCAGCTCAGGCCTTTATTTAAAACCAAAAGAGGTTTGCAAATAAAACAAATTAAGATTTTGGAGTTTTATTATATTAGTTTTTCTTCAGGAGATGCTGATTTGAAACTGTTGTTATGAAAAGTTATGGCATTTCCTGTTTCGCCCGGAGAGAGGGGAGTTCGTCCCGAAGCTTGCCGCTGTATTTACACCTTCCACCTGAAAGAAGGGAGCCTCCTTCACCTGAGAGTGTGACTACAGACGGAGTTCACTCCATCAAAGAGTGGGAGTGGGTAGGGTGTGGTTTGGAAATTGGGCCAAAGTACCTCAAAGGCCCTCGAGAAAAACAAAGCGTTGCCACACCCTGATTGTCTGAGAAGCTAAATGCACCAAGTTGCTCTTAATTCCTAATCAGGAGCTGATTGTACAACAGGTGATTTGGAATTACCTTAATCAAATCAGGAGAATAATGACATTCAGCAAAAATGTGTTTAAAAAAATACAAATAACACTAAAGAATGAGCAACTGCCACATCCTCACCTGTTTGACTGTGATGATATATTTACTTTTTTGTATTTTATTTTGTTTCTTTGGGTATCTTTTTCTGAGTGTGATATGTTTCTACTTTCTATCTCTGACAGTAGAGAGACATTCTGCCATTCATAATCTCTTTTCAGGGCCAGATAACATTCTTATCTAGTTTTAGCTTATTCTACCCACTGTTCCAAATATGTTTCTTGTCATTGCCTTATCATTTAGTTTTCTCTGTTGGAAAGCAGTGTTGTTCTGAGACTGGTGAGGGGGCACTTTGCCCTCAGTACCAACTGGGAGTTTTTTTCTGGGTTTGGCTTTGGTGGGTTTTTGGGTTTATCTTAAATCTATTTTTTCTTCTTTTCCTACATTTAACAATAGGATTAACCAACTCTACACTGCACAATCAGAACAAGGCTTCTTTATTTCTATGTTTTGTACACTATACTAAACAATGCTGACTTTGCCTGGGACACTTGCAGCTATATCCTCAGGCATTCAGTATAGAGGCTATCTATGAAATAAACTTAGTCACTGTGACGTCCTCCATTGGTATAAGGATTATGGTTTAGCATTTTGGGTGTCAGGACCTTTGTTTTTTGCAATTATTGACACAAGAAGGTGGAGCTAAGTACAACCTGAGTACAGTCTTTTTGACTTTCAAAGTAGACCAACATTTGAATGAACATCAAGCTGTATTGAAAATACTTTAAGCTAGCAATACAAAAAGAGACATTTAAACTTGTTAGAAAAATGTTTACTGAGGTAATAAATCAAGTAAGATGCAGGTTCCTTTTTCTCATAGACTTCTATAAAAACAATGGAGCAGCCCCCTGATTGCTATTTGAAAGACATATTTTAAGGCACTTTTCCAACAGGATGTTGCCACTTGGCTTTAAGAACGATATGACGATGCCATCCAGTGCTTAAGAATGACCCAATTTAGAAAAATGTGTTGAAAATATTAAGAAGTCAGACAGTATTTTCAACTAACATTTGGCGCTAATGTTATCCTACCTAGCTCGCTAGCTATAGCGATCGCCTGGCGGGTTAATTAAAGGCCTGTTTTTTGAGACCTTTAATAACATAACATAAATGACTAAGAATTTCATGTGGTTAACTTTATCTTTGTGAAGTACTTGTTGCACGTGAAAGTGAGAATGGAAAGCTTGACAGTAGCAAGAGAAACCAAAGCTTCGTTCACTTGATGCGCGATTTGCTCTTTGCTAACCACCAGGTTGGACGCAGAGCTCTGTGGCTAAAAGAGCTAGTTAACACATTTTTTAAACTCCCCTGCTAGCTTTCGGTGCTACATTCAGAGGTTTTCTGATTGAATTGCATGTTGAAAGGTCAATGGTAAACAAAGTCAAGTTGAAATAATTTGTACTTTGAGTGCAGCATTTAGCTAGAATTTAAAGGGTAGAGATTTCTACAGAACCACAACGGCAACATCGGCACAATTGTTTTACTGCGTATCATGTGAGCGCAGCTCAAGTGGGGCGAGGGTTAAGCGGTTAAACAGTCATTAGCAATATATAACAACTAAAACGGTTTGTGATCACATTTTTAAAATCTTTAAATCTCATTACTGTATTAATGTCATCATCTATCTATCTGTACATCCATACATCCTACTATTCATATATTTAATTGTAAACTCTTGTACTGCGTCCTTTAATCCATCCGTTCATTTTTATATCTCCTTTTATTTATTCGTCCATCCTTTAATCCAAACCACCCCCATTCTGTATGCAGGCTCCTCTGTGCACATAAGCAGAATTCCAGGGATCATCTCACATGAATACATCCCCACAGTCGGTGTTTGCTTTCTGCTTAAGATGTGTGTGTGTGTGTGTGTGTGTGTTTTGTGTGTGCGTGCGTGCGTGTGTTGTAAGAGAGAGGGCATGCAAGTGCAAGTGTAAATTCTTGCTTGTGTTTAATGTGTGTCCCAGAGAGAAAGGCATGTGTGCGGAGGAGGATGGCACGAGAAACGGAAAATTAATGAAAGGGAAAAAAAACACAAATCTTTATCCTGGACAAATAAACAGTGCAAACAAAACAGAGGATTGTCGTTTTATGTTAGTAAGGCATTCAGAAAATGGCCCTGGAGGACACTACAGCGGTAATCGGTTCTTCCTTCATCTTTTTTTTTAACTCCTACTCTCTTTGCTTAAACCAAGAACAGATAAGGTCTCTGTTTTGGATTCAGAGAGGCTTCTGTTGCATTCATGTTAATCACTTTTTAGATTTTCGAAACTAATTTAACCAGTAGCCTACTGCCACTCCAAATGGAACTATATCGACACTTTCCCGACATGTAAAGTATGGACAGAGCTGCTCTCACGGAGAGTCGCTGTGATCACCCTCTGTATAATGTGTGCTTCACAGGGCATATTATCTCTGCCGCTATCATACTGCGAGCACTATCTGTTACTACAGTGGTGACCCTGTCCCATATCTCCATCTCCTGCGCAATTTAAAGAAAATGGAGAATGCTTTAGCAAAATAAACCTTACCTCCATTTTCACAACGCTCAAGCGACAGATGTAGTTGTGCTGTTCACGAGTAGTACTGATTCTAATTGATGTCTAGTGGTCTCCAGTGCCTTGCTTTCTTTGCCTTTTCACTGCCATGGTAAACATGACAAAGCATCTTCTAGTCAAATTTGGTAATTTTATTAATTTGCCTTTTTTCTTAAATTGTCAGATTAATCCAAGCTCTAATGTGGTAATATTGACAGCCTGGAAATTAGCCGTTCAATTGCCAATTTGGTGGAATGTCACCAGGAAAATTGCATGTATTTGCCACATTGGGAAAGCATCAGAAAATGGATTATCTGCTCAAAAAAGTTTTGTCATTTTGAAGGCATTGCTCAAGATTGAAAACTCATATCATAGAATACATGATTTTATGCTGTAATGGCGGTGGTATTCAAAATGAAGTTTTAAAGTGCCAGTGAAGTGCATTTTTTTGCGCCAAAGTGAAATGGCAGTTTCATTTCTTACATATAATTGTACCTGTTCATGGCTAAAATAATTTTTTAGGAAGTGCGAGGGACGAGATAAACATCGCAAATTTTTCAGAGTCTGAGCCTACCGCTGCTGCAGACGATAGCGGCTGTGACGTCACAAGATGGGCCCAGTTGTGATTGTAAACATGGCGGAGCCTTCGGAAAGTGATACTGGTGCGAGAGAAATGAGTGATTTTGACAGCTTTTCGGACAGGATAGATGAGGAAAGTGGCCATGGAAGTCAATTTAGTTGAGGACAATATTTTGTCATAGATCTAGAGTAGATCTACACACAGGATTGGCCGTCACCTGATCATACATTCATCTGTTCATAGCATGATGCAACATTCATGTTCACATGCAGTGTTGTGCTAGTTACTGAAAACCAGTAAGTAGTTACAATTACTAGTTACTTCACTACTTACACCAAAAAGTAATGCGTTACTGTGAAAAGTAACTTCTTAGTTACTTAGAAAAGGGCACCCATTAATGCCCTTATACTGTAGCCTTCATTTCAGTACTGTTATTGCATCGGAGAATAATACAACCTGTTGATCAACTTGACATGCATTTGCATCACTGAACTCTGCTAAGCAATGTGGTCTATACAAACACAAACACAAAGATATGTTTCAAAGTGCCAATCCAGCCGCTGTTGCTTAGGTGGAGGTGGAATGGCGTCGGATGAGTCTGGGTCTGTGGTCTTAGCTACTAGCTTCGCTACTAGCTTCGTCCCAGCATGTTTTTTCTGCAGATGTTTCAACAGATTTTAATTGCTGTTTTGGGCAGTCGATAGGATCTTTGACCCGCCAAGACACAACTTACATTTAACTAAAACCTTCTTTTCTTTGTGCTCGACAAAAGTGAAATAGTGAGAATATCTCCAGGCGGAGAAACTCGACTTGAGCTCTGCCGCCGCCATGATAGTCTTGTTAGTTAACACAAACACAGTGGCGTTTATTTTTCATAAACAATCTACGAATCTACGAAACAATGACACCAGCCACTCACCTTCATCTTTTGGGAACAGAAACATCGCCACTTCGGCAGACTTCACATTACCACAGCCAGCGGCAATGCATCGCTTCCCGTGTGTTTTTCCTCCCTTTTTCGTCACTGTCGCCTCCATTGTCAGCTTTTCTCGATTGGCAATCACTTCCAGTCGACTGCGAAACACTTTCCAATCAAATACTCGCTCAAAAACGTTGGTAAATTCGACTTTGAAATAGAGACAAAATGAATGGTGGTGAATGTAAACACTTCGGCTTGGCCCATCTTGTGACGTCACGCAGTAGATCGCAAGCCACGCCCACGAAGGCGGAGGTCGACTGCGAATTTCCCAGCGGAAAATTCAAACTCGTCAAATTCGTTGCTATTCCAACATCTTTGATATGGGTTCCAATGGACAATTTTGGTCATTACTATACGTATTAGCATAAAAGATCATGCACCGTCGCACACTTCAGTGGGTCTTTAATGGGCTGGTCCTTAAGGGGTCTGAATTTCCTGTTTTCCTGTTTGGCTACACACATTTTTAAAGAGTTATTATAGGAGCAGAGCTTCAATTGTAACCCTTGCCAAAACGTATGACCATGTGCATTAACACAGCCAAAAATAATCAAACTTCTTTAAATAAAAAAGCCACAGATTTTTCTGATAACGCACAAGGGTTAATAGCAATACTAGAACAAAGACCTAACAAAGGAGTCAACAGATGAAATTGAGCAATGTCCCTTCAAGCATTGTTCCGTAAAAAATCAGCTTGATTCTCTCTCTATCTGTCTGCCTGTGCTGATCCTCTGCAGCATTCTGAATAAGAAATAAAGGTCAAACTAAACTATTAGACTTTATCTTCATTAAAACATTATCATGCAAGACTTCATGTGACATTTCCACAGTGAGCAACACGTTGTGCTGTGGGTGTTAGTGCATCTGCTCCGGAGACCTGTACTGCAACTCAACGCTGATAAAACTGTTTCTTTTGCCTCAGTAAGTAAGTGAGCCTTATGGGGACACATGTGTTTTTTAAAAGCACACTGTGTACCATGCAGCATTAATCTTCATGCCAGCATCCGCTGCTTTAATGACTCACTGCTTAGTGTCCCTTGTACCTCATGTACAATTTATTTAGATTTTCTTGATATTTATTTAAAAAGTGTCTTCTACCTATTGTCATGTACAATTTTATTTATATTTTCTTGATATTTATTTAAAAGTGTCTTCTACCTATTGTTTGTTCTGGGAAATATGACGTATATCCGCATTATCAGTGGTAAAATAAATCATATAGTAAAGTATCATCTGCAAACATGCTCATTATAATGAAGCGCTTCATTGGACGTGTTATATTTCAGATTGTTGATCGGGCTGGAGTTGATTTATCCTATTTAATTAATTTGTATGTATATTTTAGTTTATAATGATCCATAATTGTATACAAGCGTATTATGTATTTAGCATCTGATACTGTAGAGTAACTATGTTATTTTATATTATGGATATGTTATGTATGTGCTGAGTTTTTAACAGACATCCTGCTGAACGGCATATGAAATATTAAAGTTCAAGAGTTTATGAATTTAACAAAGCAATGAATGTATCATAGATCGTTTCAATTATAAGTATTGAAATATAGGAAAATACATATTTGAAAGCAATACCAAATATCTGTTAACCTTATTGCATTATATTTCATTATATTTGTATACGTTTTACCATCACCTGGCCCCTACATTTGGATTCCAATACACATTGGTCTATAAGAATTCACCAGAATGCAAGAAATTAATCAAAATGTTATCGGGATAAACAGAACTATTTCACTGGTACAAAAAATGAAATATTAAGAAGACAGGGGACACACAGAGTGGAATTGAAATCACATAAAACAGAAATAATCAGGTTACAAATAATTTACAATTGCAAAAAGAGCAGCAGCAGTTGACTAAAATGTACTTTGATATTTCCATGTCTGTTCAAAATGTGCATACAGCAGTAACTTCAAATAAACCATCCACACATCCTAAAGCTGCTTTAGCTGTGTCTTGTTTTTGTTTGCTGAATTAAATCAAACCCATGAGCAGAGGAGAAATGTTTCTGTTTTACCGTTAATCCCATCTCCTCTCTAGATCTGCAATAGTGGCATTCGCAACATCAAACACAGTTGGATTTTCAAGCTCTGTGAAAGTATGTCTTCTGAAGTTGTTGAAAGCTACACTTTGGGTACCCAACAATAAACAATTTCATATCCGTGCTCCTCTCCAAAAACAGCCCCCTCTATTCTATTCCATTTCTCTGGCTCAGTCTGCTCAGTGTCATTGTGCATGCATGCATGTTCAGGTCCCCCAAGCAGAAGATTGAAAAACACAAATACAGCTTCTTTATTCATGCCCATAATGCTCTGTGTTCCTATGTGAATAAACACAAATCTGGGAGCACACAAAGATACTCTTACTCACCTTATGTAGCCTAGCCCCACCAAGAAAGAGCCGGAAATCTCAAACGAGGACATCTTCAATAACCCCGTGGTGTCTCTTGGTGTAGATACTGTATGTCCTTTATGTGTAACTTTGAAAAAGTACCTTTATTTCATACTTAAGATAATTATACTCCATACTCTAAAATGTTGACAGTTAAAAATAACTATCACTGCCAGAGGGAAAGAGAAAAGTTCACTGTGTTGAACTGTATAACACGACAGTGTGCTACTTACTGTAGATAGCTGACAAACGTAAACAATCTATCAATAAAGCTAGGAAACGTTAGCTAACTATCTAACTAGTTACCTAGCCTACTTTAGTTACCTATCTGACAAGCTTAACTATCAAATGTTAGCTTTCTAGCTAGCTGAATGGTGCTACTTAGTTAGCTAACAAATGTGAGCAATCTATTTAACAATCTTACTATCTGAATAGTTACCTATCTTATATTAGCTACATCTGACAAGTTGGCTAGGGAACGTAAGCTATCTAGCCATCTATCTATCTAGGGAATGTGACGTTATCAACAGCAAGTTGGCCATCTTTGCAGGATACCAGTGACCACAATCAGCAAAGTAGCGAGAATTTTTCACTTTAAACCTTTTAAACATACTCGCTAAGCACTGTTGTTCCAACCCAGTCTCACGGCATTTCGCGTTATAGTCACGAAATGTAATCTATTGATTCGTGTTCACCAACACGATTTTCCCCTTTTTTCCGTGTCACACAGAACGATTTTAAAAGCAATGTATTTCTATTGGTAGTATGCCTGCACCACGTCTTTTTGTCCCGTCGGGTCTTGGAAGACCGGAAGCTGTATGGTTCATAAAAACATTTTCTTACTCAATATCAAGCCACGATTATTGTTTTTATTTTTAATCGTATAATGTCTGACTTTTTTTGCCGTCCGTGAGGAAAAGAAATGGGGCTCAGAATACTGAAATATGTATTTTTTAAATCTTTTTTTCCTTCTAATTTGTTATTCTTTTCTAAATAACACACTGTTATTTACTCAACAATAACACACAATTATCCTTGTTTTTATTTGTTTAATTATATAATGTCGGGCTTTTTTGCCGTCCGTCAGGAACTGAATTTCAAAATAAAGTCATTAATAATATGTGACCTGCTCTATCGAAATCAGTCGCATTGACCCAAAGACACATTTTGAGTTGTATACACTGTTGGAAAGAGGAGATTCCTAGCTTTCTAATTATATCAGGATTGTTTTTCGACTCCAAATATTAAGCAAAATATGTCACATTATATAATGACTGTCACGGAGTCATCATTTTGAGAAAAAGGCCTTCAAAGTTTCCTCTTCTCTGGAATCCATCGATCTGATTGATTATTAGCGGCTAATAAATGATCAGAGTAGTACAGAGGGAAAATATTTTCTTTTGGATTACTGGTCTGGGGGAAGCTCGCGAGTGTTTGTGTATGTTTTTTGCGTTTGTGTGTATTGTGTTTGTTTCCCGGCGAAAACACTCACAAGAAACACCGGCTGTTGTTATGCCTGCTGTGACGTCAAGTTACTCCGTTCTCCGCTTGTAATTATGCCGTTACAAGCTTCAAAGTTGTATTTATCATCTGAATTTGCCGAAACAAGTTTAATATTCTGAAAGCCAAGACTTTGTTTATTTGAAATCAGATAAAAACAAACTGTAACGAACCCTGCCGTGTTATCTATGATTACTGTACGCCTTACATTCATAATTTCAGCGGGAGGGAGGGGGGGGCGGCGCTGCGGAAGAGCAGAGTGTGAGTGAGAGGTGCCTGTCATCTTCCCTTTACAAGCTTCAAACATGTATTTATTGTGTGATTTTGGAAATAAAAGTTTCATATTTGAAAGCCAAGACTTTGTTTATTTAAAATCAAACAAAACACCCGAACCCTGAAAAACTATTTTTTTACGCAAATCCACATTTATTTTGAAATGAGCCGTTGCGACTTCCGACTGATTTCGATAGAGCGGGTCACATATTATGTATGAAATTATTTAGTCTATTAACTAGAGCGCCGGGTCATGTTATGACCGTCTTTTGTACAAATATATTGGTAGGAGGATATGCAAAACAGACAAACTTATTAACCTTTATTTAAACATTAAAGAATACTTTAGGTTAAACCTCTTTAGCCCCACGGACCCGCCGAAGGGGCCGAAATCATAATATCTGCAAGCAAAAGTGTCTGAGGGCTTCTTAAGATTTAATAAACTATGAATGTTTCCTATCTATGTAACGGGAAGAAACTCTGCTAGCTGATCTTTTTTTTTCTTTTCTTTTTTTTAAAACCTCAAAGCTAACGCTGAGCCTCTGAATTAGCCACGGGCAAAAAAATCTTAAGGCCGTTAGCACAGAACTCTAGCCATATCGATCGATATACTTATTGGATCTGCACAAACAAGCTTAGCTAACATCCTGAGATTCCACAGATTATAGAAATATAAGGATCATCACTGAGCGATCAGAACTCGTGACAGGGGAAGCAAATACAGACAACACACGATGTAGCTTTAGGTAGCAAAAAAAGGAGATATGCTCACCTTAGCTGTTATTCTGATCAAAAGTCGTGTTCAATGGCATTAAAACGAGAAAAAGCGCGGCTGAAGGTTAATCCATAGGTTAATCCAATGTATCTGTCACGTTGAAAAAATTATTGATAATCCATAATTCCATTTTTATGCAAAAAATGGAGACTCAAAATGAGCTACTAATGGTAGCCACCAGAGGCTAGCGCAGCTTCCGGTTTTTCTACGTGTCACTATCACTCCTTATTTGGTAACCTGTGTGTGTATGTGGAACCTTTCCTCGATTCCATTGGCTCTGACGGTTAGAAAGAGATGTCAATCATGAAAATCGACCAAGGGGGGCCAGAGATATGGAAAATCCAACCAAATGACCCCAGAAGTGTTTTTTTTTTGCTAAATCTCTCTAAAAAGGTCAAATGTCACTTGTTTTGCATCAATCTTGATACAGGGTACTTATTATATGTTGTACTTTGGATTCCTAAAGCTTTTAGTCTACTAACCCATCATCCAAGGGTAGTTTTCACTATAAGTAAAAAATTATTTTTGGACGGACACTATAATTTACAGTTTTTTACCATGTTCAATCTGAATTTTCTTTAAAATAAAAAACATCTATATTGATTCTCACTTTTCTACATCCAACTCAAAGGTTTATCATTACTTTGAGAAAAAAGATTATTAATTTACCCCTTTTAGAAGGGAAGTTATGGTCATTTGTTCTGGAAATGTCATTTTCGAGCCTGAAATCTGAAAAACAGGCTTGGGGCTTAACAGGTTTTAAGGTCTTCTTTTAAATAAGAAAAATGCTCTGGGGGTATCTACAGATAAATATGAAGCCTGACAAAGTACCTAACGTCTAATATATTGCTTTCCTGCGATGTTAACTATGTTGAAGCACTTATTTTAACTGATATTATACATATTAATTATACTCTTATAAGATGTATTTAGATAGTATAAGAAATGTGCAGAATATGACAGTTTAATGGTGGAGGTATACACACATATTGATCGATGTCTTGTAATGCACTGTTAAGGAACGTGTGACCCATCATTCAAATCCTATTTTGGATAGTCTGCCGTGGCTTCATTCCATTTCAATGTGCTGTTTGACGCTCGGCGTAACCTTGGCGCACTGCCAGTCCAACATCCAATCACAGAGCTTGAAGACTAATCACGGGGTTTGTCAAGCAAAGGCACTGGTGTAGTCCCACACGATAACTGAGGATTATGGGTAGTGTAGTGTCTTCGGCCATCCTAAACTCAGAAAAAACTATTTGTTTCTCCGAATCGAAGGGGGAAAAACACAAAAGCATTGTACAGAATTTAAACCAATCAATGTTGTGTAATTAACAAGGATAATCTGGTGTTTTTAGTTGATGAGTAGGCCTACTGCAGATATCACTGTAAAATCATTTGACAGTGAGGGGAATACTTCCGGTTTTACTATGAAAACTTTGAGACCGGAAATACTGTTTTCACCCCAAGCTGTTGCCTGGCAACGCAATTCTGTTGATAGTTATGGCTGATAAGGCTTATCACTTATTGGCTTATTACTTATTACCGTTTAGTTTTTGAAACCCCAAACCGATGGAAAAACACCACAGCAACATAGAAAATACAGTCATAACATGACCCTAGTTAATAGACAAAATAATTTCATACATAATATTATTAATGACTTTATTTTGAAATTCAGTTCTTGACGGACGGCAAAAGAGCCCGACATTATATAATTAAACAAACAAATAATAACAAGGATAATTGTGTGTTATTGTTGAGTAAATAATAGTGTGTTATTTAGAAAAGAATAACAAATTGGAAGGAAAAAAAGATTTAAAAAATACAGATTTCAGTATTCTGAGGCTCTGAGCCCCATTTCTTTTCCTCACGGACGGCAAAAAAAGTCAGACATTATACAATTTAAAATAAAAACAATAATCGTGGCTTGATATTGAATAAGACATTTTTTTTATGAACCACACAGCTTCCGGTCTTCCAAGACCCAACCGGACAAAAATACGTGGTGCAGGCACAAAACATACTACCAATAGAAATACATTGCTTATAAAATCGTTCTGTGTGACACGAAAAAAAGGGGAAAAATCGTGTTGGTGAACACGAATCAATAGATTACATTTCGTGACTATAACACGAAATGCTGTGAGACTGGGTTGGTTGTTCGGTTGGCTGTATTAGACACTACCATGACCAAGTAAACATAACTACAGGGTGCAAGATGTAAAATGTTGGTGTATACAAAAATATACTGGTAGTTTAATTATGCACGATAAGCCAACATTTTAGCTTGAATTCAGTTAGCATAACATTAGCTATTTTACCTCTGTCCGGATGATTGTAGAGTTGTCAATCGGCTTCTAGATATAAAGTTCCTGTTTCCCCTGTTTATACATTTGACATGGTCCTCCAAATGTGACCCGCTCTATCGAAATCAGTCGGAAGTCGCAGCGGCTCATTTCAAAATAAACGTGGATTTGCGTAAAAAAATAGTTTTTCGGGGTACGGGTGTTTTGTTTGATTTTAAATAAACAAAGTCTTGGCTTTCAGAATATGAAACTTTTATTTCCATAATCACACGATAGATACTTGTTTGAAGCTTGTAAAGGGAAGATGACAGCTCTCACTCGCCACTCTGCTGTTCCCAGTGACGTGCGGTGAGGTTCATGGCTGGTGAGGCACTGTCTCTTTCAGAGTCGGATTTACAAATATTATATTTTGACCTTAATCGAAATATTCGGATATTTTCAAAAGCTTTTTTAGTCTGATGCTTCGATTAATTTTAAACAGACCGTTCAACAAAAGGATACCCAAAATCTAAATATTGGATTGTTCTTTCTTAGTAAGATCCCATTTTCATTACAATTGTGGTCTTACCTTGACTTGAAGATGAAGTCCATGCTATCCTTCTGGACAACAATCTCTATTACTTTTTTGTAAAAGTCCTCCTTATCTTCCTCTAGTTTCAAAAGTCTAGTGTGTTGTCTGCGTAGAATAACAGTAGCAACAAGAACCTGTGGGCTCACGTGCGCCCCCTTCAGTGCGGCAGAGGTTATGGCTGCCTCCCCTGGTGCTTTTTTCATTGCCGTTGTATGATGAGACCGGCGAGCCTAAATAATATCATATATACGTGAAATAAGTTATTTAGAGACTATGGATGGCGAGGACAATTGTAATAAAGGGATCTACAAACATTACATTTGTGACCTACAGTGAGAATGTAACAGGCATGCGCTTAGTGCCCGCGCTCCAGCCAGTTTCTGTGGGGTGACGCATTCTGAGGTGAGGCAGACCTCATCTGTGCCTCACCTTACCACACAGTAACTGGCTTGAGCGCGCTCACAAAATAAGTGCCCGCGCAAAATTAGTGCCCGCGCTCCAGCCAGTTACTGTGGGCTTACGTGAGGCAGAGCTCGTCCCTGCCTCACTTCTCATCGCTCCCCGTAGTTGTAGCGGAGCTCGGCAAATTTGCTGATTTTGACTATAAAAAGCGATTGGAATCATATATAAATCACACTTACAACACAGATCAGTGGAGACATTTTATTATTATTACTATTTAGTTTTTCTTTAGTTGTTTTTCTGTTACATTGGATATGACAGGTGAGGCTCTGCCTCCCCTGCCTCCCCTGACTGCACGTCGCTGGCTGTTCCGCAGCGCTGCTTCGCCTCCCTCCGGCTGAAATTATGAATGTAAGGCGTATAGTAATCATAGATAACACGGCAGGTCCGTGACAGTTTGTTTTCATCTGATTTCAATTAAACAAAGTCTTGGCTTTCAGAATATTAAACTTGTTTCGGCAAATTCAGATGATAAATACAACTTTGAAGCTTTTAACTGCATAATTACAAGCGGAGAACGGAGTAACTTGACGTCACAGCAGGCATAACAACAGCCGGTGTTTCTCGTGAGTGTTTTCCCCGGGAAACAAACAATACACACAAACGCAAAATTACACAAACACACAGACGTATACACACACACTCGCGAGCTTCCCCCAGACCAGTAATCCAAACGAAAATATCTTCCCTCCGTAGTATCTTGATCATTTGCTCCGCTAATAATAAATCAGATCGATGGATTCCAGAGAAGAGGAAACTTTAAAGGCCTTTTTCTCAAAATGATGACTCGGTGACAGTCATTATATAATGTGACATATTTTGCTTAATATTTGGAGTACCCTCCCAATCCTGATATCATTTGAAGCTATGAATCTCCTCTTTCCAACAGTGTATACAACTCAAAATGTGTCTTCGGGTCAATGCGACTGATTTCGATGGAGCAGGTCACCAATGTTATATATTTTTAGGTCTAATTTAAACAAAACTAAATTCCACTCTCTGATGTACATTCCCTAATATGCGTTATTTGGATAAAGCTATAACTTACTGGTACAAAAATGGGTATTTACTTTTTCAAAGTATTGTTAAGTATTGTTAACTAGCAGTTCATTTAAAAGCTTCAAACCTGCTTCTTTGTCAAGTAAGTGTTAAGCTGCCGATGCTAAGCAATGTAATAGCACTTATGCTCTAAATAGAAGTACAGACACAATATAAGGCAATGTGGGAAAGACCTAGATCAGCCGAAGCATAATGAGAATAATTGCTGGGTTTCCACTCTGTGCCAGTGTCCTTTCCTTGGCTTTGTGTCCGATTCGGGTCCACAGCATAAATAAGAAACCATTTCATTACACATGTATGAATAAGGGAAGCCTGCAGAGATCATGGAAGATTACTGCCTCATGAACAAGTAAATAACTTGAACAAAACACAAACCGAAAAAGTTAGGAGGGCGGCATTAAGCCTGACTTTGTGTTCCATGTCAGTTCACATGACTTGCGATAAGGACTTGCCATGACTGGTGACTCCAAAGGACATTCTGCTTGAGTGGTGTTCACGTGTGTTTGTCTCAACCTGAACTTTTCTTATTTGAATATTGCTGATTTTACCAGTTGTATTTTGACCTAATTTGTGTTTCTATTTTCCAACCAAGTGTGTATGCCTGAGTGCCTCGTGCCAGGACACTAGCACAACCCGGTCCCATGCTTCATATTAAATTCAAAAACTTTAATGTAAAATACTCATATGAAAGTCAAAGTGTGGTGTTTATGTAAGAGTCAACAAGCGTTTAAGAGCTACATTGTGTTTGTGTGCATACTGAGACATGGCACAGCTTGGCATTTGGCATTTTCTCCAGCTTCAAATGGAGATTGTGTTTGTTTTGTGTCCCTCAAAAACATTCTTTATTTGCTGCTGATTATCGTACGCTTCACTTCCTGTTTTATAGCTGGGACCAAGCCAAGCCAGGGCAACGATGGTAAACTAAATGATTTGCATTGACGGCAAACAGTTTTGAAGGGTTTTAAGGCACGGATTAAACACACTCACAGCAAATGTGCCTGTGGATGTGCCTGTCTGGTTGAGATACAGAGGTAGCCTTTAGCATATTGAAATTTTATCCACCTTGAAAACAAGGTGGATAAAATACATTCACATACGTACAAATTAAGACCATTCTTACAGATCAAATTTGAAATTAATTTGTCAAATCAACAGGAGTGTTTAAGTGAGTAAACTAGTGGGTGGGCTCTTAGTGCACCCTCTGCTGTGAATTTTCTAACTTTGTGTGTATGTTTTGCCTTGGGAGGCTCCAGATCAGCAGGAGGTATGAGTAAAAACAAGCATCAGAAAACAGTGTGTTCAGACCAGTAGAGTTTAAACACTGAGAAAATCAATGCAGAGTGATGTTGGTGTTGCGTGTCTTAGCAAGGAAACATTTTACATTTTAGAACACTCAACAAGCAGTACACCCACAGGGCAAACATATTTCATGTGCATTGTTTTTAGAAGCGACCTATTAAAATGAATAGGGAAAAAGAGCAAAAGAGCAATTATCATGATTTCCTCCACCAAGGAAGTAAGATTTTCGGTTTTGATGTTGGCTTTTGTGTCCATTTCAGTAGGATTTTTTTTTAGGGTAATGTTTATGACCCTTTGTGAAACAGTGTAGCACCAGTCAATGACGCCCATTTCATTTTTGGAGAGGATCTGAACCATGGGGGCCCATACAAACATTATTTTTCACAAATGACTATCATGATTGCCCTTCAGAATCTTTGCCAGCCAAATAACAGTTAACTTTCAAATCTCTCAGCTTTGTTGTGAAGTGAACCTACAACACAAAACGGGGCAAGCTGTGCTGATGTGACCATTCTGCTCTCTTGACTGCACATATCGACCCATTGGGCGAAGAACAGCTGCTGTGCTGGTCAATCTGACTCCTAATAGGCAGAGCTGTTCCCCTCCAGGTTTAATAAAAGTGCGGGCATGAAGAGTTCCGCTCCCAAACGGGACATCCAACAGATGAAAAACCCCTGAAGTTCCGCCTGCTGCTTGAAAGAGAAACTTTCCAAAAGGGTCCAGAGTTTCACCACAGCATTGCAAAAGTAATCTTTGTAGAAATGTTTACCAGTGCTTTAGATCACATCTCTTTGTTTAATTCAGGTTGTAAAGAAAAGACGGTTTGTTGTGTAGCAATTCTACAAAAACACGCTCCAGTGAGATCATTACCAATCATTCTGCTCTCCTGACTGCCCCCATCGACCCAGCAAACAAAGAATAACCAGTTCAATTCTATTAGGGAAACAGCAATGTATGTGTGTGGGTGTGTGTGTGTGTGTGTGTTAAAGTAACCTGTATATCCTATATAACCTGTTCCAATAATTATAACCTGTTTTAATAATTATAACTTTGTCTGTGTAAAATGTATACTTATGAAACTAGACCAAGTGTTCTTATTTTGTTTTGTTTGATGTGGTCAATTGTGTGTGCGTTGACTTAGGAATGTAGAGGATCCAGTCGCCCCCCCCGGGTTTTTTAATGGCCGGATAGGAGCATGGGGGGGTTGTAGGAGAAAGGTAATAAAACTGACACCATTGAGTCTATGCAGAGATTGTACTGAGAGAAAGATTGGGATGCGGAGTGGTACGGCCAGGTGCTGAGGATAAACGAAGATAAGGATTGGTACCTCACCCCCGTGCGACCCAGAATTGTTTATTTTATGGCTGCCATAAAAGATGACCTGGGACTGATCGGCGGCGCAGGAGATCCAAAGTTCCCACACTTATGGCTGACTCACTCTGATTCGCTGTTTAGACCTCGTCGATGGCTGACTCACTCTGATTCACTGCCTAGGGCTCGCCCAGGAGTGAGTCCACCAATGGATGAACACCTAGGGAGGAGCAACCGACACAACTCCTCCCACACAACTCCTCTCCGTTTGTGGGCATAAATATTATGAATTCTGTACGCTCGGGGCCTCTGTTCTGTCTGACTGTCTGATACATACATCGCACGGTAGTAAGAGCCAAGGCCCGAAGTACTTCGTTATATTGTACTGTTGTTTTTACCATTAAATCAGCTTATTGTTAAACCTCATATCTCTGCGTCTGAGCCGTTCCTTTTTACAGCAGACCACTCATCAAACGAACGGCGCGGAGGGGGCTCGAACCTTCAACCACTGAAGGCTGCTTCACCCCAACAGTGTGTGTGTGTGTGTGTGTGTGTGTGTGTGTGTGTGTGTGTGTGTGTGTGTGTGTGCGTGTGTGTGTGTTCTCCTGTTCTTGTGTGAGACGTATATGGAAGGGAATGACTGGAAGTGTTAGCAAGACCATTAGCCATGCATCACACATCTTCGTCAATACCTGATGGATGCCATCACGGGACAACACACATACCAAATCAATACCAATGACTACAACTTTCATTGTTAGCTTCAGTAATGACCAGAGAATTGTCAGTCTGTAGATTTATTCGGACTTCTGGGGAAATTAGTCATCACATGATTGGAAAATTGTTTCTTTCATATTTGTTGTTGTACAACGTTGGCGCATTGTATTGAATTACATGTTATGGTCCCAAATATCAGGCGTGTTAAGGCTTGAGGAATTTCAAGCTCAAATAAATTGTCCAAAACTGGAATGCTAAACCACTGAGTGTACAGTCAAGCCAATTGCTTTATTATGAGACTGCTTTTTGGCACAGCAGTGTTTTAATGCAATGATGATATCAGCATGTAGCAGTAATTTTTTTTTACAAACTATATGAAAGATAAGGAATTACCAAAGTTGTCACAAGTCCTTCTGAAGGGGTCATGAATGTGTTCACCAAATGTTGTATTAAACTATCCAATAGCTATTTGTGTTATTTTTTCCAAAGCTACACACCTATTGTTGGATGCAAAGAAAGAGTCATGGGATCACTAAAGTCATTAGGGTTCATCCTCTGGATGATGAGATGAGATGCAATGCGAAGTCCGCCTATTACATGGCTGCATAATAAATAAACCAACAACTTGACTTAGAGTATTGATTTTATTGATTAAGAAATTATCATTCTGCTAAAAGAAAATGGTGCTGCGTACCAACAGCTGGAACTACTGTGACAGCAAAGTGACTTAAAATGAACGGGAGCACTGATTGAGGTTTACTGTTACTGTCCAAGTCTGTTCACATTTCCTTTTCCAATAACCATTCTCTAAACACTGCCAAAGCCCATACCGTGTTCCTGTTAGAATTCACTTCCTGTGTATCTGTCTGTCTTCTTCTGCTGATTTCTCTGAAGTCCAGCTCTGTCTTTTATCCTCTTTACTTCTCTTACTCTCTTTTTCTCTTCTTAACTGGAGACGGTTTAGCCATCATCAAAAGCAGCGGTCTGCTAGAGTAAAATAGCAGATCTCTAGAATGTCCAAATTAACCAATCAAAATTGAGTATTCAACTAATCCATGTAATAATGGCTTTTATTTCAGTCTTGAACAAAAGTGTTGCACATTGCAGCTAAAACCATTTGGAAAACACAAACAAATAAAGCACAAAAGTTTTCAATTGCCATATGGAGGATTACCAATTCAATGAGAGTCTATTTCTCTGAGCAAATGATGCTACAGAATTGTCATAAATAATACCTTGTAAGAATAAAACCTTGTTATGATGGGTTAATGTTCAGCTCTCAAGGTATAATCACAAACTAGACCCTGAAAGGTGAATACAAAGCCTATTCGCATAATTTTAATTACTAGAATCCATCAACAATATTATGACTCACAGTGAAGTGATTTAATTAGATGGGAAGCAGTTATTGAGAATGAAGAAAGATCAGGGAGAATTTTCTTGTCAGTCATGTTTAAATATTCATGAAAGCTGTACGGTGAGTTGGATTATTATTAGGGCTGTCAGTCGATTAAAATATTTAATCGCGATTAATCGCATGATTGTCCATAGTTAATCGCACATTTTTTGTCTGTTCTAAATGTACCTTAGAGGGATATTTTTCAAGTTTTTAATACTCTTATCAACATATGAGTGGACAAATATGCTTTATGCAAATGTTTGTTTATTATCATTTGAACAATGACAAATATTCTCATGAATATTAAACACAACAACCTCTGAACATTACAAATATTCGCCTCAATTCAACCTGGAACCTCTCTCATACAATACAATAATACAAAACAAAGTGTGTGTGTGTGTGTGTGTGTGTGTGTGTGTGTGTGTGTGTGTGTGTGTGTGTGTGTGTGTGTGTGTGTGTGTGTGTGTGTGGAGACACTGTGATGGATCGTTGGAGCTATGTGCAACTCTCAAGGCATATGCTCGAACGGGAGCTGCCTGGACGCTGCAATCATGTTGCGCGCACTATCCGTGCTGAGTGTGCTGACTTTTCGTACAATGTCCCACTGTCTGGCTACCTGCATAAAGTCAAGTGCTCGGCGCAGTTGTCGGCGAAATGTCGCTCCTCTGTTTTCATTGAAACAGCTCCTTATATCCGTTAGCGCAGCTAGCTAGCACCAAATGCTAACAACAACAATACACGTAAGGTGTGCGCATTCTCGCTCGCTCGCGCCACACATACACACACCCTACCGGTCCTCCCGATGGCCAGTCCGGGCCTGCCGGTGAGTGTGGAAGTGTGGTCTGCCGCAAGCGGGCGGCAGGAGTGGGGCTGTCAGCGTCAGCTTGTAGATGGTATTTTAAACCGGATGCGCTCTGAAACTACGGGGCGGCCGAGGACAAAAAATACACATGCGTTAATCGCGTTAAAATAATTAGTGGCGTTAATTTTTTTTTGCGTTAACGCATGTGACAGCCCTTAACTTGACAGCCCTAATTATTATATAATATTGATCATTATTTTTGTCACTTGTGCGATAGTAGAGAGTAATTCTATAGTTTGTTGTATAGGACAACTATAGAATAATAACAATTTGAATTATTTTGGTAAAGTTGTCATAATTAATTAAGAATAAAGTTTGTTCAGGCAGTGCACTTGGTATTGCTTATTGACCAAAATTAAATATTGATCGATTTCTATTTTTTTTAATTAAGATTAGCATGTAGCATGTCCATTGCTTTGAAGTATTATTTTATGGTACACTTCTAAATACAACACACTGAATTAAGAGTAACTATGAAATTATACAACAGTTATTGCTCAATCTTAAACGGTTTGGATATTAAGGGCATTTCTATCTACGTTTTTTGTTGAGCATTTTGTTTACTTTTGCTCGTAACATGGCTTAGTTGAATACTCAATATTGATTCATAAATTGGTCAAATCTGCTATTTCTTGCTAGCAGTCTGCTGCTAAGGATCGCAGACGGTTGCTAAGGAGGACGGTCTGTCAGTCATATCAATCATATGCGAGGCCCCGCCTTAAATGGAGCGCTATTTCCGCGAAAGATTTGGAAATTGGTCCGTGCGCAAAGCATTGTGGGGATTTTAAGACTGCGGAGTCTACACATGTGCAGCCTCGAAATTTCTCGCTACGAAGTACGCCGGCCTCGGTAGAATTCCAAGTATGCTGGACATTGGATCAGTCCTTCGCCCGCACTCGATGACGTAGTATGCTTGAAATAGTGGCTCTGGAGCAGCCTTCCTCGACATTGAGAAACCCCCACTAACAGGAATACTTTATAAAATATGTTTAAAGAAATTTTTAACAGACAGTTTGTCAGAGTTGAGCGAAGCAGGCAGGACCCAAATGCAGATTTAACAGAAAATACCTTTATTTCAAGGCTACAAGTAACATACAGAGCTCTCCCCCGTGAACACAATCAACAAACAACAAACAAGGATCTCACAAAGATTCACAGAAAAAGCAGAACCTAAATGCACACAGGACTAATGAAACAAACAAGACACAGGTGAGGAGGGAGGAGAAAACACAGGGGCACAAGGTGAACACAATCAGGTAATCAGGTAGGAGGGAACACACAGACAGGAAGCAACAGGCAAGACGGGGGGTGAACACTTTTCAAAATAAAACAGGAAACCAAAGACAGATCTAGACAAGACAAAAATAAAACACAGACAGATCGTGACACAGTTAAAGAAAACCTTGATCAGAGCTGCCGTCAATTTAAGTTACGTTGCTGTCACGTTCCAGTCGACAAAGTCTTAGCCTTAGCCGATGTAATACAATAATTCTTAAATAAATGTAATCATTTTCAAATCAATATTGTGAGTGAAGTCGTTGGTTTATTTTGTACGTTGTGGTGTATTAAGCAGGAAAAGGTGCAGAGAGGCAGCCAGTAAAGGACTTATAAGACAACTCTTACTCACCAAAGGCAAATGGTATATTGCTAAAAGTCATAATTTGTTGTATTCCCATCTGAAGATAAACAGTTTTTTCATATAATAATAACATCTCATCACACCCTCTTCCTCTGCAATGGTATTATTGGCACCTGACTGGAACATTTGGACTGTTTATCTTAAAGACCCAGCTCCTAATATTCACATTGTAATGGTAGCAGATGAAAGTGTGCAATTATTCCCAATTTCCTTGGCGATGTTGTGGACATGCCTGTTTAATGTCTCATAATCCTCCAGGGGTGACCTTTAAATTCACTCTTAACAACTCTATTTCATTTCAACCTCCCCCTACTCATCATCTCGAGAGGCCTTTTTATCTTTTGCTTTGCTGTCGGTGTAAAAGAAGCAATTTGTTTTCTCATTACTTGCCCTTTCTTCCTAATTGAATGCTAAATTAACAGTTTAATAAGTAATCATAATAAGTAATCAAATAAATGAGTCTTTGTTTGTTAATCTTTGAAGTGAATATTAAGTAACTTCTTAGCTGTCTACAGCAAAAGGAATCATGGATGAATAACTGAGTGATGGTAATGAGCAGCACTGACTAATGCTGAAATAAATCCATCAAAATTACACAGCTTCTCATTTATTTTTCCTTCATAGCTGTCCTGATACACGGTCAGGGCTATGAGGTAACCAATCCACAGTTTAATAATATATAGGACACAATTGTTAAAATTACAATTGAGCACTACAGTCCTTTTCAGATGCAACGGCTTTGCTCTAAACCCCATTTGTTTCCCATACCAAGGCGGTTTATGCTGCATTGAACAAAGCGTGAATGCCAAATAACTGAAAGTCCTAGAAAATAAGGCCAACACAGGAGGAAAAATAGAGGAACAAATACAATTGTGTGTCTTTATGTCCTGAAATGTCCTCTTTGCGATTGTATCCAGATATCAGATTGAAAGCCCTATCATGGAAACACATTTCTAATCAAGTAGGCATATCAGTTAGATTGTTGGTATAGGTTCCATGTTAAGCCTATATGAAAACCATTATTATGTTTGTTTCAGAAAGTGTGTTTAATTTAGTTTACTTTAGGAATCCATGAAATGGTCGATAGTATGTGACGACCTCTGCCTCACTGTCTCTGCTGGTGTGTGTGTGCCTTTGCGTGTGTGTGTGTGTGTGTGTGCTTCTCTCTCCCTGATTGTCTCCAGGTGCAGCCTCTCCCCAGGTGCTCTCAATCCAATCAGGACCTCCATAAAGGACCTGAGGAAGGCTGCAGTCTCTCTCTGAGCGTTGTAGCAGCTCCGTGGAGAGAAGGTGTGGGGAGTGGAAGGATCTCACCTGAGAGCATGCAGAGAGGCACGCGGAAGACTTTGAGAGGAGACGACAACGACACTGCAGGAAGCAGCTGGTGGAATGGCGTCTTTGAGTCCTGGAGAGGAGGATATGGATAGTGCATCTGAAGGAGAAGGAGGATGGAATAAAGTAAGAAAAAAGACTTCAAGAAAGAAGATAGATATGTCAAGTGACAGTCTCAGTTAATCTGATTCACAGAATGAAATGAAGAGAACAAAGAAAAGGATTGAGAATGAAGAGTGGAAAGTGATTGTGGAGTTTGGTGAGCAAGCCGCAGCTAAGCTACATCCAGTGGCCCTGACTAAAGCGATTCACAAAGAACTTGGATCGATAAAGCAAGCAAGATTTCTGAGCAAAGGACGGATGTTGGTAGAAATGATAAATGCAAAACAACAGGAAAAGTTACTGAAAATGAAGACCTTGAATGAAGTTCAAATTAAATGCCATGTTCCTGGAGCAAATCGGAAAATACTTGGAGTTATCAGTGGAGTTCCGATAGAAATCAGCATTGAAGAACTCAAGAAAGAAATTAAAGGGGGAAAAGTGTCTGTAGTTAAGCGTCTTCCTACTAGGTATCAGGGTAAGCTAGTGGATAGTTTGTCTGTTCTTCTTCAGTTTGAAGAAACAATTCAACAGAAAATAATGATAGGTTGCATGAGCTTTCCAGTAAGAGAATTCATCCCTAAACCTCTGCGATGCTTTAAATGCCAAAGGTTTGGGCATGTGGCAGACAAGTGCAAAGCAACTAAGCCCAGGTGTCCAAAATGTGCGGGGAACATGAATATGGTAGTTGTGCTGCAGGTGCTAAGGTGAAATGTTGTAACTGTGGTGGGGAACATAGTGCTGCGTATCAGGGCTGCGAAGTGCAGAAAAAGGCCAAGGAGGTGCAGAGATACAAAGTGCAAAATAAAGTCTCATATGCTGAAGCAACAGAAAAGGTATCATTAAACATAGCTAGGAAATCCTAAGTAGCAGCAAGTATATTCTCTTCAAAAGATTTTCCCAAACTCCCACAGGCAAAGGAAAGCCCCACAAAGTGTTCACATAAGTGTGTGATAGGAGAGGATGCATTGATTGTAAATAAGTACAAATTTGTGGCCTTTATTGGAAAAGTGGTGAATGTTGCTTTGCAACAAACAAAAAAGAGGTCAAGACTGAAAACAATAGTGGAAGCAGCAGGTGAATTTTTGGAGATAAAGGATATAACCGTTGAAATGATACATGATATGCTAGCCCCCAATAATGAGGAGTCACAGATAAGTGAGTAGATTAGAAGCCTTATTGCAAATGGACAAGAATTCAAGACCTATCTCTGTTAAAAGAAAAACCAGATGTTATTTGTATCCAAGAAACATGGCTGAAGACTCATTTGGACTTCATTATTGGGGGATATAGTGCTATAAAACAAGATAGAAATAATGGTCAGGGAGGGGGATGTGCAATCTTTATCAGAGAAGTAATGTCTTATAGTAGGCTAAAATTTAAGAACAGTCTTGATTTAGAAATAGTGGGTGTAGAAGTTTGGATTAATAAAAGGAAAATTAGTATCCTGAATTTTTATAATCCATGTGATAAACTCAAAATAGAGGAATTAGATAGACTTTGTCAAGGAAATGAAATAATATGGTGTGGTGATTTTAATGCACATAATACAATGTGGGGAGGGAGATCAACAGATTACAACGGACAGGTAGTGGAGGATTTAATGGAGGCAAAGGAATTAGTTTGTTTAAATAATGGGCAAGGTACAAGACTCAATTTTAGAGATGGAACAGAGTCTGCGATCGATCTAACTCTGGTAACAAGTGAATTAGCTTCTGGTAGCAGTTGGGAAGTATTGGCAGATAACAGTATTGGGAGTGATCATCTTCCGATTATAATTTTCAAGTTTGATATAAGTAATGTGGTTGAGCTAGACGGTATCATGAGATGGACTTTTTCTAAATCAAATTGGGAGGTGTTTGCTAAGTTGTGTGATAATGAATTTGATAAGATTGATATGGCAGGAAGTATTGATGAAATAAATGAGCAATTTACTTCAAATATAATTAAAAGCGCTAAGCAAACTATTGGGAATAAAACTGGTAAACTTAGTAAATGTGTTTAAGATGGTACCGTGGTGGAACAAAGAATGTAATGATGCAATCCGAAACAAAATCAGGCTGTTTGGAAAGTTAAGAAAGACACATTCAGTATACAATTTATTAGAATATAAAAAGGCTCAGGTAAGGAAAATTGTTAAAAGAGCAAAAAGGGAGTGTTGGAGAGGATTCTGTTCAAGTATTGGGAGAACTACGCCATTAGATAAAGTATGGGGAATGATTAAGAAGATGAGGGGAATTAGACAGCAGAATAACCTGCCAGTGTTAGAGAATGGAGGGGAAATTGCCACTGGTGCTATGGAGAAGGCAGAAATTCTAGCTAAGAATTTTGTCAAAGTTCATTCTTCTGAAAATTTGACAAGAAGGTAAGATCAGGAGACAGGAAGTGTTAGATGAACATCCTAATGTATATGAGGAAAGAAATTTGTCAGAGTGCTGTAAATGTACCTTTTTCTATTCAAGAGTTGAGAAGAGCACTAAGTGTAAAATGACTGCTCCTGGGAAAGATAATGTATGTTACATAATGTTGGCCAAATTAAGTGATTTTGCATTAGGAAAGCTGCTGGAGATGTACAATACGATTTGGGAGAAAGGGAAGCTGCCAATAATATGGAAAGAGTCTGTCCTTATTCCTATTAGAAAACCTGGGAAAGATCCAACCAGTCCAGGCAGTTATAGACCTATAGCTCTGACATCACACTTGTGTAAAGTTATGGAAAGAATGATAACAGAAAGGCTGACATACTATGTTGAAAAAAATGAATGAATGACTCCTTATCAGAGTGGGTTTAGAAGAGGGCGGAGTACTTTAGATCCACTGTTGTGCCTGGAATCTGAAGTCAGGAAAGCTCAAGCGAACAAGGAGTGTGTTGTAGCTGTATTCTTTGATGTGGAGAAAGCTTACGATGTGGAAGGAAGGATTATTAATAAAACTGGACATTATGGGTCTGGGAGGAAATGTATATAATTGGATTATGGATTTTTTGTTTGGCCGTGCCATCAGAGTCCAAAGTTGACAATTCATATTCTCGAAGGCATGAAGTATTACGGAAATTGAAAGCTGGTCTCTGACATGGGGGTTTAGATTGTCGGTGGAAAAAACTGAAACTTTATTTTTTACGAGGAAAAGGAGAGGTGAGGAGGTAAGGTTAAAACTTTATGGACAAGAACTAAAGAAAGTGAAGACATTTAAGTTTCTGGGAATATGGTTGGAGGAGAGAGTCACATTGATAAAGTAGTAGATAAATGTAAAAAGGTTTTAAATGTTATGAGGTGCTTGGCAGGCACTAAGTGGGGGGCTGATAAAGCTGCTTTGAGGAACGTATACACAGCCTTAATTAGATCAGTCATAGAATACGGACTAATAGTGTATGGTTCGGCTGCATACTCTTCTCTACAAAAATTAGATAGAGTCCAGGCACAAGCACTAAGGATATGCTGTGGGGCAGTCAGATCTACACCAGTGTCGGCACTTCAGGTAGAGGTCGGAGAAATACCAATTTCTTTAAGGAGAAAACAGTTAATTGTTAATTACTGGGCAAATCTACACAGGGCCATAAAGATACGCACCCTACTAAACAAACTGTAAAAACGAGTTGGGAAAGTAACAAAATTAAAAAAAGTTTTTGTGTTTCGGAATTATGTAAGGAATTCAAAGTTAAAGAATGGAATATTAGTCCGACGGTGGTGTTATCAGCTGTTCCACCATGGTTGCTACCTCAACCTATAGTAGATTTATCCTTATTGAAACGGTTACATTCAATGAAAAATAAAATCAACGTGCAGGCTTACGTGAACACTGTTCTACATGAACAATATGGGCAGTTTATACAAATGTTTACAGATGGATCCAGAAAATGTCAAACTAGTTGTGCATTTTATGTTCCTGAATTAAAGGTCAAAGTGGGGAAGCGAACGAGTGATCACATCGCAGTATACACAGTAGAGATGATGGCTCTCACTAGCACTTCAGTGGATAGAGGAAATACAGCCAATGCGAGTGGTCATTTGCTCTGACTCCAGCGCAGCTCTGGAGAGTATAAACAACTTCTCTTCAGAATGTCGTCAGGATATTTTACAGGAAATTTTACACATCATGTTTAGGTTACTTCATTGGGAATTGTTGTTCAATTTGTGTGGGTTCCAGCGCATGTGGGTATTAGAAGGAATGAGGTAGTGGATCAACTGGCAAAATGTGGTTTGAAAGCAAAACAGGTTGATATAATTGTGCCCATCAGGAGAGCAGAAGTCAAATCTGTTACAAAAGTTGTTATCAAGCAACAATGGCAAAAGTTGTGGGACAGTAACACTAAAGGAAGACATTTATACCAGATACAAAGGGAAGTAGGAACGGAAAGCACTTGGGGGAGTAGTAGAGGAGAACAGAGCATTAACAGCAGGATAAAATTGGGCCACTCTGGATTAAATTCAACAATGCAGCTGATTGGAAAACATCCAACTGGCAATTGTGATGGTTGCCAACAACCAGAGACAATACATCATGTATTTTTTAGCTGCCCGGAATATACAAGGCAAAGACTCATGCTGAAAACTGCACTGGAACAATTTAACATCAAGGACATGGATTTCAAGGCAATATATGAAAGTAAATCCAGAAATGAAGTAAACAAGCTGATCTTCAAGTTCCTCAAAAACACTGGTCTGAGGACAAGGATTTAAATATGAACATTAAATAAATCAACAGTAGGTGGCGATATATGCTCCAAGGGGATGCAATTTGCCATTAAAGAGAAGAAGAAGCAGTCTCTCTCTCTCTCTCTGGCCGGAGGACGAGGAGCAGCCAGGAACAGCTTACCTCCTGCCTAATGGATTGTTTTCTCCTGTCTTGTTATCCTGTAGGGGTTGAATAAAACTTCTCTTTTTCTACTCGCGCCATCGTCTCCATCGTGCGTTTGTTGTGGCTGAGAGCCAAGCCATGAAAGCTGGGGGCTCGTCCGAACCGGTAAGATAAGCTTGTGAGTTAGTTCGTTATTTTGTGCGGAGTTTCTCCTGATAGGTGGTAGCGACGGTTCCCTTGGGATCGTTGTGCGGGGTGTTAATGTTGTGGTGAAAGTGGCTGAAGCTTCGGTTTGGGGGCATGGCCGTGGTCGCAGTATTTTTGCTAGCTTGCTAGTCGCCTTGCTCGACCAGCGGTCTTTAGTGCATAAATACCCGCCGCCAGTAACTACATGAAGACTAGGGAGGAGATTAGTTAGCGGGTGTCGTAGTTAGTGGGGAAACTCCAATCAGTTATTTTTCTTTTGTCTCAGTGTAAGCTCCGGTGTTGCGTTGTAGTATGGCGGATATAGACGCGTTTATCAGGGCTCCGTCTCAGGAAGCCCTTGGAAATTTCTCAATGGAGCAGGTGCTCGTTATTGCGGAACATTTCTCGGTGGAAGTCGTTGGCGATAAGAGGCTAAAAAGCACTATAAAAGCCTCTATTGTGTCGGCATTACGTGAAACGGGAGTGCTTCCGGCAGAGAAAGAGGGGGTGTTAAAACCTCTGTTGCAGGCTAGTTCACTGTCCTTTGAGCAGCAGAAGGAGAGGTTATTGTTGCAAAAGGAGATGTTATTGTTGCAGCTGAGTCATGACAAAATGAGGTATGAGATGGAGTTTGAAAAGGAGATTGCAGTGGAGAGGATGCGGCAGGAGACTGAGAAAGCCAAACTTGATATGGAAGGACAGCGTCTTTCCATAGGCAGAGATGGTGCGGTGTTGGGTGAGTGGCACGGTGTACAGGTGCCCAAGTCTCCTCAGCGGTTCGATGCTAACAACTTGCGCTTGTTACCGCAATTTAATGAAAGTGATCCTGACACTTTTTTTTTTGCTTTTTGAACGGGTGGCTAAAGCTAGGGATTGGCCGGATGCAGACTGTGCCCTGATGCTTCAGTGTGTACTCACAGGAAAAGCACGGTCCGCATATTCCGCGTTATGTTCGGAGGATAGCTCTAGCTATGTTAAAAATAAAATTGGCGGTGCTTAGAGCGTATGAACTTGTTCCTGAGGCTTATCGACAGCGTTTTAGGTTCTTGGAGAAAAAACAGGGTCAGACTTATGTGGAAAATGCGAGGGATTTGTCTGTTCATTTTAAACGTTGGTTAGCTGCTCTGGACATCACTTCTTTTGACAATTTGGGTGAACTCATGATTTTGGAACAGTTGAAAAACATCCTTCCTGACAGCATTGCGACCTATATAACCGAACACAGGGTAACTTCGGTATCCGAGGCTGCAGGGGCAGCGGATGAGTTTGTGTTACTGCATAAGGGCAGGTTCGGAGGGCGCGCTGGAGATCTACCTGTGTTTGGGGGAAGTGGAAGGGCTGTTGATGTTGGGTCATTGGGGATGGATCCAAAGAAAGTGGCTTGGGAGAAATCTGAGGATACTTGTAACTATTGTCGTGAGAAAGGCCATTGGAAACCAGATTGTCCGGTGCTTAGAGCAAAATCCAAGGGAGGAAGATTTGTGGGTAAACCAGTTGCGTTCGCTGCTCCTGTGAGTAGCTGCTGTGTTGACGAGGTGCTTACGGACCACTTATGTGGACCTGAGGTTCTGGCATCCTATGCTCCTTTTATAAGAGAGGGTTTGCTGTCATTGGTAGGTAGCAATGTCAAAGTTCCAATTAAAATTTTGAGGGATACAGGTGCATTTGACTCCTTTATTGTTGACTCTGTTCTGCCTTTATCTGAGGAAAGTGACACTGGTGACACGGTTCGGACTCGGGGGATGGGATTAACGGTTTTTCCTGTTCATAGGATGTATCTTGACTGTGATCTTGTTAAAGGGGATGTAGCTATTGGGGTACGTCCGGCTTTTCCAATCGAGGGGATACATTTCATTCTGGGTAACGATTTGGCAGGTGGTAGAGTCTGGGCTGATGGTCCTTCTGTGTTGTTAGTCACTGGTGGTCTGATTGAGTCAGGATCTGAGAGGCGCTCTACAGTGGTGCCAGACGTTACGGCCTCGTGTGTGATCACACGGGCTAGGGCCAAAAGGGATCATGACTTGCTATCAGATGGAAAGTCAACTGACACAGTGGAGGTTCCATCTTTGTCTGAGTTTTCGGTGTTACCTACACACCATGAGGTGGGAAAGGAGCAATGTCAGGATTCTTCGTTGAAAGGTCTTTTTGACTGTGCTGCGCCAGTGGCAGAGAGGGAAAACGCTTCAAGTGGATACATGTTGCGTAATGACTTGTTGTTTAGAAGATGGATGGCTGTTGATGGTGGGGAAACTGAGGTTTTCCAGCTGGTGGTGCCAACTAAGCTTCGTCCTCTTGTCCTGAAAGTCGCACATGATGAGTGTGGACACTTTGGGGTTCGGAAAACATATTTGAACATCCTGGAACACTACTTTTGGCCACGTCTAAAGACAGATGTGTCGCAGTATATTAGAACATGTCATGTTCTCCAGGTGCAGCCTCTCCCCAGGTGCTCTCAATCCAATCAGGACCTCCATAAAGGACCTGAGGAAGGCTGCAGTCTCTCTCTCTCTCTCTCTCTCTCTGGCCGTAGGACGAGGAGCAGCCAGGAACAGCTGACCTCCTGCCTAATGGATTGTTTTCTCCTGTCTTGTTATCCTGTAGGGGTTGAATAAAACTTCTCTTTTTCTACTCGCGTCTCCATCGTGCGTTTGTTGTGGCTGAGAGCCAAGCCATGACAGCAATATTTTAGTTATACTGAACATGTTCGTGAATAGGAGTAGAAACATATCCTGCTTAAAAAAAGATTCTCAAAGAGATTTTAGTTTGAGTTTTTTTTTTAATGTCTATTTAGCCCATAAAAAAGGATAATGGTTTATTTCTCAGCAGAACAGGTAGCATTTACTTTGCCAAGAGACTCTTAATTGGGGCCCGAGCACGATGTGCTAGGACCCAACGGCGTCCTAGCACGAAGTGCGAGGAAACCTATTGTTATTGGTGGAATTCTTCTTCTTCTTCTTCTTATTAGGGCCCGAGCACGATGTGCTAGGACCCAATGGCGTCCTAGCACGAAGTGCGAGGAAACCTATTGTTATTGGTGGAATTCTTCTTCTTATTATTATTATAGTGCTGGTGTTTCCTGTTTTTGAGGGCTTTAGGACGCTCACAAAATTGTATAATTTTGCACGGACGCCAGGACCGGTGAAAAATTCAACAGTCAATGCGTTAAAATATTCCAACCTGCTCACTAGCGCCACCTATGAAAATCCCATTTCGGAATAAATTTACGAAGTCGCACCGTAACTCCAAATGACCTGAAATTTTGCACACATATCCGGGTGGACCTGCTCTACAAATAATCCTCTTGGAACCCTAAGCTCCGCCTACATTTCTTTTTTTTAAATTAGCATAATGTTCAAAACAGTGAAATATTCACTTAAATTTCATTTTTCAGCTTTTCAACACCGAACTTCGTATACAGCATCGGCGGAGGGTCAGACACATTACCGTAGAAAATTAGCATGTTAACATGTTAAGAACTTCATGAATTTTGGCACAGACATTCCTCATGGAATTGCGGACATATTTGTAAATAGCTTCCATTAGCCCCGCCCCCGACAAAGTCGGCCATTTTGAAAAATGTGCGTTTTTCATGCATTTTAAGCACATTCTTGCGAACTCCTCCTAGGGAAATGATCGGAAAAATTCCAGTCCAGGACAAGTTCAGCCCATATCCAATGTGATGCTTAATTGCGAAGGAATAGTCGATCGCTCAAACGAGGAGCTCGTAAGCGAACGGTGAATCTTCCATTTTTGACAATTTACATGTCACAAATGACTCCAAACTACTCGCGTACAGTTATTCCAATATTCACGAAACGCTGTATACACTTTGCTCGTATGATTGCGGACATATTTCAAATTGGCTTTCATTAGCCCCGCCCCCCAGGAAGTTGGCGATATTGAAGAATGTGCGTTTTTCATGCATTTTAAGCACATTCTTGCGAACTCCTCCTAGGGAAATGATCGGAAAAATTCCAATCCAGGACAAGTTCAGCCCATATCCAATCTGATGCTAAATTGCGAAGGAATAGTCGATCGCTCAAACGAGGACCTCGTAAGCCAACGGAGAATTTCCCATTTTTGACGATTTACATGTCACAAATTACTCCAAACTACTGGCATATAGTTTTTCCGATATTCACGAAACGCTGTATACACATTGCTATTATGATTGCACACATTTTTCAAATTACTTTTCATTAGCCCCGCCCCCCAGAAAGTCGGCCATTTTAAGCACAATTTTTCATAATTCCTCATAGGGAAATGATCGGAAAAATTCCAATCTAGGACAACTTAAGCGCATATCCAATGTGATGCTACATTGCAAAGGAAAAGTCATTTGCTCGAACGGGGAGCTCGTAAGCTAACGGAGAATGTACAATTTTTGACAAATACATTAATCCAAACAACTACATTTCCATTATGGAAACATTTACAAAGTCGCACCGTTAACTCCGAATGACCTGAAATTTTGCACACTTATTCGGGTGTACCTACTCTACATATTATCTCCATGAACCCCTAAGCTCCGCCTACTTCATTTTTTTTTCAATTAGCATAATGTTAAACACAGTAAAATATTACCTTAAATTTTTTGTTTTTCAACGCCACACTTAGTATACAGCATCGGTGGAGGGTCAGACACATTACCGTAGAAAATGAGCATGTTCAGTCGATAAATATGGCCATCATTAATCTAAACCTGTTTGCAAAAAGTCGGGGCTTACAAAGAAATGCTCATAACTGGTTAGGGTTAGAGTTTAGGGTTAGGGTTAGCCGTAACCCCTGACCCACGCAAATTAAATTACAACAGACACCTACTCACTGTACAACACACACATACAGCTCCTAAAGCATATCATGTATATCACAGCTACAGTACACTATATGGTTTCATGAATAATATCTACTCTTTACTTGTAGATATCTACTAAAGCATACAAATAAAGTGTGCAATGTAGGCCTGTTACATATGTTATTGCTGTTCTCACTGTAAACATCGCGTCTGAATGAAAGCAGTTGTATTAAAAAAAAAATAGCCTAACATCCAGGCGAGATGTGATTAGTGAGTAAACAAACGGTAAAGGGCAGAAAGTCTGATGCACATTTGATCATCTTAAATAACTTATCACAACCAGTTTGCAGAGCTTTGCTTCGTTGACATAAGTCCAGCCATGCGTCACGCCTCTTTTAAACATCACTGTTGGCTGAAATCGACTCCGGAGGATACATCAGTGTACCCTCGGTTATAGCTCCTCCAGAGACTCTCTCTCCTCTCTCCTCTAAATCAGTGTATCCTCGGTTACGGCTCCTCCAGACAGCCTCCTCGATAATCCATCCTCGACGAGCCTTTAGAGAAATTTGTTTTCCTTCGAGACGACGCGCCGACATCCGTTTCCGGGTCGCTGCCGGAGGACCTGGGAGCCTGGGACGCGAAAATGAGAGAAATGACAAACGGCTCATTTCGGAGGACTCGCGCGCGTCTGCTTGACGCCGGGACGACCGGCCGCCCTCCCCGACAGGCGCACGGACGCGAGGGCCCGCTCATCACTGCGCGCACTCTGCGACCGCAGTTTTAATTAACACTTATTATCTAGCAATATTGAGTACAAGATTAACAGTTTAAACACATTATCTAATAGTTAGTATGGCGACTTGGTACTTTTGATGTTTTTGAGGTGAATTATGGGGAGAAAATAAACATAAGTACGGTAGAAACCAGTGCAGAACAGGAGATATTGAAGGTACATTAAAAAGGGTTCATTAATTGGAGACAATCGAGTAAAAACACAAGTGAATTCATCAAAATCAATGACGTTGGCATTGGTGCACATTTTGGGTTTCATGAATTCATCATCTTTTCAAATCATGTACCCTTCATTAGGTCTGAAACTTGGTTTTATGTCCAAATGTTGCTCACCTCTCTAAACACAGTTCAAAGCCTGTACTTCTGGAAAAACTTTCAGGGGTTTGAGCCTCTTCTGTAGAGTGTTGCAACAACAACCCATCCTATCTGTGGCAACATGACCAGCGGCCTTCATTGCTCATTTGCTTGCATATAAGACACGGAGACGCAACCCCAGTATAAGCTGGAGGCCAAAAAACATAAAACAAGACACTCTCGCCTCTCATTTACCGTTTATTTGGTGAAATGCTGCGAAAAATGTGTCGTTCTCGCCTGCTTCTGTTTTGCACTTCTCCCTGCCTCCTAATTTAGCCTCCTCACTCCTTTCCATACATCCTCGTGCTTTCTTCCTCTTTATCCCATCTTTACATCAATGCTCTCATCCACCCTGCGTCCTGCACTCTCTTCTTCTTCTCCCGCTCCGAAAGCTTGTGGTCTTGCTTAATAATTGATTCCGGCTGTCACAGTGTGCTGACAAAGACAACAACGGGGCCATTAAAAGTTCCTCGCCTGTTCTTTCTTCCTGTTTTTTCCCCCTTCGCTTCACACACACACTTGGGATGTTTCTCAATGTCGAGTACGCTTGCTTGGTAGCACATGTCTTCCGAGTCACTTTCTTCAGAAGCGAGGCAAGAATACTTCCTGGCATTCGGAAAACGAAGAGTGGAACAGGCGAGCAAGTGTGCAGGTGTGCGTCATATGAGAGGCCCCGCCTTACATTTTCCGCCACAGATTTGGGGAAATTGGTCCGTGCGCAAAGCATTGTGGGGATTTTAAGACCGCGGAGTCTACACGTGCAGCCTCGAAATTTCTCGCTACGAAGTACGCCGGGCTCGGTAGAATTCCAAGTATGCTGGACATTGGAACAGTCCTACTCAATGACGTATGCTTGAAATAGTGGCTCTGGAGCAGCTTTACTGAATGATTGAATGGATGAATGTTCTATATTATTTTAATGACTGATTGAACCACAGCAGTATTGTTTTAGAGATGTTATATGTTTAACTGCTATGCCTGTCATCTCTGCTCTGTGTCATTGTGTTGTCTCCTGGGTTCTGTAGTGCCCGGAGTCTGTCTTTTTATTTTCTTCCTCCCAACCCCCATCCCCTCAGGAAGTCTTTTGCCTCCTGTCAGGTCATCATTGAAAATAAGAATTTGTTCTTAATTTATTTTCCTGGCTAAATAAAGGTTCTACTACTACTACTACTTTACTCGACATTGAGAAACACCCATTGTCTCTTGTCCCTCCAGTGGGAATATCTCTCCCACACCCTCCCCCCACCTGACTTCTGGAACATAGTGACATCACTATGTAACACTCATGCTTCTATTGGCTAGTACTCCAACACAATGTAGGCAAAGGGTGAAAAGAGGTGCTGCAGCACAGGCAGTATGAGCAAAATAAAGAGCTTTTGAACATTGAAGCATGTAAAGATGTCACAAAATACAAATATGAACCTGAATATAAGTATAATATGTCCTCTTAATAATTCGAATTGGCTTCGTATTTCTGACCAACAATACATTAATTAAATCTGAATTATATATGACCTTATTATTTCAATATGTATCGCCACAGATTAGGGCTGCACGATATATCGTGTCGTGACGATAATTGCGATATGCGCAATATTCACATCGCGTGGACGTGCGATTTTTTTTTTTTTTTTTTTTCTTGCGATATTAAGTAGGCAAATTAACTCAAACACGTCATGTTACAATTATTTTGCTGCTTGCTACAAAAGGAAAACTTGCGCGGCTCTCATGTCAGGGGTACTTGAGTGAGTGACATGCAGGCTCTGCATGCACAGCAAACCACCAATCACAGTCAAATCTCCAAAGCAAACAGACCCGGTGATTCAAGTTAAAAACACTGAATAAAGTAGTTTCATGTGTTTCTCCAGGGCAGTTCGGTGCTGCTAACCGAGCTAGCTCAGCTTGTTGCTCTGATAACTTAGGATCCAGACGCCCGTGACTAAAATCCTTCACCCGGTTAAATATAGTTAAAAAAATACCAATTGTATAGCATTAAAGTTCAAGAAAGGATGGTTTGCGGAAAAAAAGTACTTTCTTCAATTCCTGTATGTTTTCATATCGCAATATATATCGCAGGGGGAAAAAAAATCGCAATGTCAGTTTTTTCCAATATCGTGCAGCCCTACCACAGATACACACTGTGCATCCCTCTTGTTAAATTCAGATTATCCTCTTCCTCCACTGTCTTTTGTTCTTTGGCTTCTCCTCCTCGCTTTATTCTCTCCCCGCTGTTTTCCACATGTCGGCGCATACCAGAATACACACACATATTTTCACATCCACCTACATTCTAAGCGCATGTACACACACCTGCAGTGCAAACTGCATACCGGATAAAACACTCACATGTGTATGATCCCCACACACACACACACACTTCAGGGAAAGAGGTAACAGCACTAATCTGTCACGCTCTGTCTCTCCCATTCATTGCCGGCACTATAATCCAGCACACCTCCGATGTGATTAGCCTCCAATTAGAAATCCATCAAGCCCAAGGTGCGTTTAATTGCCTTGTCGGCGCCACACTTCCCAAAGCCGCCACCCTTCTCCCTCCCAACTCTTTGCTTGGCCCCACTCTGAGGTGTACTCCTTCCAGGCAGCAGGATGTAATTTCACATTGACGGTGCCACGCTGTTGCCTACATGGGTGTTTATCCATCAAGCGTTTGTACTAACATATTCAATACGGAGCTCCTCACTAATGAGCTCATAGATTGAGGTAGTGTCGCACAGGAGTGTTATTCCCTCTATAGCTTTGAGTCAGCACGTTTGAATCTACTACGTGCAATATTTGGTCATCAGAAATCAGAATTATTATTATTACAATATTTTGTTTCCGACTTAATTAGGGGCTCCTAAAAATTAGGTGAACACTATCTGGCTCAATTTAGCAGTATTTGGTCAAGGTTAAAAAAGGCTTGAAATGTATATTCTTCAAATAACATCTGTCCAAGCCAGAGCAAAAACACAAGAGGTTAAAACCAAGCGAAGAGGAAAGCTTACGCTCATGTAAAGTTACACCTAAGGCTACATCCGCTCTTATATGATTTAATTTGAAACCACATGACTTATGCTATGGTTATTCCTAGTGCCGCCTCTACTATGATGTTTTGGAAACGGGACGGATAGAAACCGAGACTGTTTAAATCGATGATGCAGACATCAATGTCCGCTTCTTGATTAGGTTTTACCAACTACAAAGTGACAATCCCTTCTTAAGTCAAGCTTGTATCACATTACACTTTTACTGAAGAAAACTAAAAACGCCCAAGTCTAGGGGAACCTAGACGCAGCACAAAAGTTGCACTCTCCCCACTCCCAAGAACATGGACGCCAAGACAGAATGTCGTTTGGTAATTGTAATTACCAAAATTGTTTACAAAGAGGCGTAACAAAACCACAAAACAAACAAACCTTTGAACACATAAACCTTGCCTAATAAATGAGAAAAATAAACGTACAGGCTTCTTACCTACTCTAACGTAAAAACAGGAGAAAACGAGAATTAACCAAAAGAAAAGGGTTTTGCACTCCTGGGAAGAATAAAGCGTGTCTACAAAGACAGGTAAAGTAGCTTTTCTTTCTAAAGTTTCATAACAAGAAGAAAAGGACCGATATACGGTATAAGTATGTACACAGCACAACAGGACAGATATCTTAACGCAATTGTGTTGGGAGTAGGAGAAGTCGAGTCAGAGAGAGAGCGGAGGAACTCCACGGCTGCAGCTTAAATGCTCCCGTCTCCTCAGGTGGACCAATCAGCCTGTCGAGGGCAGCCAATCAGCTACCGGGCACCACCTGCTTATTCACACGCAGCCACACAGACACAGGAGGAGGAAGAAATATCTGCACACAAATGACATAACGACCCAGGGTCGTAACAATCATGGATGTATAAGAGAAGTTGATACAGTTTTGGAGGCGGGTCCCCGTTCCATCCTATGAAAGTTATTCAGTAGCTTATGAAGCCAAAATGCCAAAATGTTGTACCCGTATCTGAACCCAAAAAGCACGCACACTTGTGTTTTCTTTGAGCCGCGCCTCCTATCCAAAGCTTCATGGTGCAGGCAAATGACTGGAGAGGGAAAATAACTCCTTTTTTTTTGCTTGTTACACAACCTTTAGGAACAATTTATTTAGTTAATGTATATTCAAGTGGGCAGTCCATTTACCTAAAACAAATGAAACACTGATTTACAGACGTTTTTGGCCCAATGACGTCAAAGACTGACACAGAAGCAGTACCACCATTTGACCATTGTGAACATTTGCTTCAACCTACCGATCATGACATTTCCCACTGAATACAAGAGCTGGACGTTAATGGGTGTTAATGGGTTTTTTGTCAGAAGGGAAAAGGGCCTTTACATTAGAAATGGAAACAACCAGGGCTGAACAGGCCTTACAAAATCTTCAGTCTACATCATGTAAGCTTCATTTAAACGATGGTAAATAAGGTTTTCCCAAGAGGTTTTAATCCAGGAAAGTACATGCTATGAAGTCTAGGAGGTTATTCTGCGAGAAACTGTTTTTGCAGATGAGTTTGAGGCTCCGAATGACCTCCAATTTCAACTTTGACCACCACATTCAAATACATTTGAAAAACTCTTGGCACAGTCTAGAGCAGTTGCTGGCTTCTTGCATGTATTCCATAAACATTTCTCTGTTTACACCCTGCTACTCTAAATGAGCTTACAGGAAATTAAACTGATCCTTGACAGCTGATGTCATGTTCACTTTTAAATAAATATCTGTTTCTCAAGCAGTCTCATAGAACTTTGCTGTGAGTACAATTTATTTTAGCAAGGATTGGGTATGATTTCGCCTGAGGCAGGGTCATTTTTGTAAATAGATGCCTGTTTATTGGAATATTCTGCAATTTGAACCCTTATTAATTGAAGTTTGTGAATAGCGTTGGACATGTCATATAACTTTATCAACAAGAACTTGTAGGCTGATTGACACCACTGTGCTGCCTATGGGGTGGGTTAGTGATTCATTAGTAATTCTTCTAAGCTAAGGTTGTTGCGTTTTAATTGTCAGTTTAGCTTAAGAAGGTTCCTTACGAATGAAATGACCAGGAAGTACCTCAGTGTCAGCCATGATAAGAGCTGTTTTCTCTAGATGATAGGAAAGGAGCTTTGAAACTTCCTTTATATTCTCCTTTAGTTTAGGAAACACTGGACCTTCCTTTACCAAAGGAAAGGCGAAAATGCTGTCCCACAATACCTTGCGGCCGCAACATTTACCGTGACACAACATTTGGCAGTTCACTGAGGTACCTTTTAGGCTTTCTATTGAGTAGAAATACTGCAGAAAGACTACTCCATCACCACTTACCAAACCACAGAGAATCTGCTGCTGTCAGTTTGTGTGGAGTGCACTGACTGACAAAATGCCCCGGGGGGAAACACCTTCTTGGCTCAGTAGCCAAAAGTGCTCTCTTTCAACTTTTTTATGCCTCCCTGCTGGCCGGAGGGTTTACGTTTTTTGGGTTGCCCTGCAGCCCGTCTGTACCATTCTTGTGAAAACGATAACTCGGGACCACCTGGAGAGATTTCTTCAGATTTCAGGCACAAACATTCTCTTTGATGAAAGACTGACGCAATTCGATATTGGTGGTTAAGGGCCCTCAAACGATAACGGGTTCCAAGGTGGGTAGATCTGCGGACGGAACGCTCTGGGGGGTCAAACGGCTCCGTGTGTACGCCCAATACGCCATAGCCCCGCCTCTCCCCACCTCTCCTGCTCACCCCCGTCATTGCTGATATGTTTCGCCAACAACAACAACAGTGTACCGAGTGTTTCGAGCCAGGTCCCGGTATTTCGCAGGACAGTGCACCCAGCAGGAGCCTCCAGCAGACCCCCCGCACGGCAGAGTTTCCGTTAGCCGGTAAAATATGCTGAAGACCGGCAAATCTAAATCTCTCCATTCAAAATGTCGCTTATTGTTTAGGTGTCCTTTGACACGCAGGCAGTCATATCATTAGCTAGAACTAGCTAGATCTGATCGATATGGACATAAACGCGAGTGAAGTCTAATCGGACAGAGAGAGAGATCAGAGATCAGCTGCTGCTGACGGAGACACGCAGCTCTGCATGATCACCTGCAGCTCCGCCCGCTGTGATGGAGCAGTGAGCGGAGCAAAACACACACTTCAAGTTAGATCGTCACCCTTAGCTATTTTAATGACCTCTCAAACTACCTGAACTAGTTATAAATGTTTATTTTTACTGTCGGGTCACTCATTACTGGATCAGCCAGCTGCATGAGACGGATACTGACGGGCTGTCAGGAGAGGGGGAGGAAAAGAGAGGCTCTGTGTAATGTTCTTATATTATTATATAGAGTCGCTATTCATTTGTTTTAAAGCTCAATAAATAACAAAGAAGACCTCTGACCGGCACATTTCTAATTTTGTCCGGAAGATTTAAACTTTAACGGACATGTTGACCAGCGAAAACAAATTATAAAGGAAACTCTGCCGCACGGTTCCCTCGTCCCTTGGAAGAGGCGGAGAGGTGGGTGTTTTTCATCTGCTGGTGGAGTACCGGGGAGATTGAACGTCCTGCTCGGGAGCCAGGCTCAGAGTTAGTGGCAGTGGGTGCGGTGCACCTGCTTTTTACAGCAGGAGCACACGCTCGCCTCGGGGAGGGAAAAACAGAGAAATAGAGGCCGCCGAAACAGCCAGAGCCCTGCCTCTCCCCACCTCTGCTGCTCACCCAAATCTACAGCTCCTCTACCACAACCATCAGCAACAAGTGGACATGGAGAACTACATGAACTACATGTTGCTAAATCCACCGCAGAGAATAAACAGAAAGGCAACCATGCTCGGGAGGTCTTCGTCGCTGCTTTTGGTGTATTTTGTGGCAGAAGTACAGCGCCACTTACAGGCCTTGCATATGTGACCCGCTCTATCGAAATCAGTCAGAAGTCGCAACGGCTCATTTCAAAATAAACGTGGATTTGCGTAAAAAAATAGTTTTTCGGGGTTCGGGTGTTTTGTTTGATTTTAAACAAACAAAGTCTTGGCTTTCAGAATATGAAACTTTTATTTCCAAAATCACACAATAAATATATTTTTGAAGCTTGTAAAGGGAAGATGACAGCTCTCACTCGCTACTCTGCTGTTCCGCAACGCCGCCGCCTCCACCCCCCCTCCCTCCGGCTGAAATTGAATGTAAGGCGTATAGTAATCATAGATAACACGGCAGGGTCCGTTACAGTTTGTTTTCATCTGATTTCAAATAAACAAAGTCTTGGCTTTCAGAATATTAAACTTGTTTCGGCAAATTCAGATGATAAATACAACTTTGAAGCTTGTAACGCATAATTACAAGCGGAGAACGGAGTAACTTGACGTCACAGCAGGCATAACAACAGCCGGTGATTCTCGTGAGTGTTTTCCCCGGGAACACAATACACACAAACGCAAAAATACACAAACACACACACACGTATACACATACACACACTCGCGAGCTTCCCCCAGACCAGTAATCCAAACGAAAAATATGTTCCCTCCGTAGTATTTTGATCATTTGCTCCGCTAATAATCACATCGATGGATTCCAGAGAAGAGGAAACTTTAAAAGGCCTTTTTCTCAAAATGATGACTCGGTGACAGTCATTATATAATGTGACATATTTTGCTTAATATTTGGAGTACAAAAACAATCCTGATATCATTAGAAAGCTAGGAATCTCCTCTTTCCAACAGTGTATACAACTCAAAATGTGTCTTCGGGTCAATGCGACTGATTTCGATGGAGCAGGTCACATATGTACTACAGCGTCTCCAGTGGATCGAGCAGTCTCGTGTGGACGGACACGTTTATTGAGCTGATTGCGTGTGGACGGACGACTTTTTTGATATCGAATTCTGTTCGTTTTCGTTATCGTTTCCGTGTAAACGGAGCCTAAGAGACGACGATCAGACATGGAGCACAGGGGAAGACAAGACTAAATACACAGAAGGGTAATCACAGGACAAGACACAGCTGGGCAGGGGAGGTAGAAACACAAGGGCAACAGGTGAACACAATCAGACAATCAGACATACCAGGGAAGCTAAAGATAGGAAGGCAAACATAGGAAGCAGGATCAGACAAGACACAAGGAGGAAAACATTTAAAAAATAAAAAGGTGGAAAATGAAAACAACATAAATCCAAAACCATGACACTTGGTAATTCATTTAAGCATATCTCCCTAACTATACATGAGTTTTTTTTTTAAAAAGCTCTATTTTATTGCTTTATTGCTTCATTTACATAAAAGGACATGTCTTAATAATTGAGAAATGTATATGTTTAATGTTACTGCAAAGAAACAAGTCTAATTTGAACTCCTACACATTGAATATGATAATGCTGATTTCTCCGGTGAGGGCCAAAATTCTGGATGGGTAGGCGTGGTCCCCCTTGATGCCAGGTCTAATGGAAACATTAGCTACAAATTAACCACTACAAGAGCAGGTGCACAGACCAGTTAAATCCATTGCTGGATGTGTAATACCTACTGGTCAGGCCCCAGTCAATCCTGTAATGGCTCTGTTAAGAAACAATAAGCTCATTAGAGGTTAAAGCCTTTGTAATCTTGACACTTACTGGCTTTTAACCAGCCTACCAACACTTTAGAATCTTCATACCGGACTTACAAGCACACAAACCTAGCTCCATGAAAAATAACTTAGCTCCATAAAACAAAACTTTTCATCGACAGGGAATGTTATCTAAGCAAGAAGAGTTTTGGAAGGCTTTGACTGACTTTCTGGAAAACAAAGTGCCATTTTTACTCTTCAAGGCTTTTTGTGAGTCACCATTTTGGTAGTAAACAACACACTCATATCTGACGTACCTGACTTTCAACACTTCTGCATTCAAGGACAAGTACTGATAGGAAACAAAGGATAACATGTGCTCGTTTATGGCTTCTTACTTCTTTCTTATCTCTTCAAAAGTAAAGTAAATCTGTCAGCATGAATTGCTAGCAATGTGTTGCCTATTAATTGCATACCACTTATTTGACTATTGACACTCCCAACTACAGACAAATGATTGAAAACATTTCTTATATCTATTAACTATTATAGGTATTATCAACAATCAAAATGTGTCTTTTAGGCTGCAGCCACACGAGGACGATAACGGAAACGCACCGAAATCGTTATTAAAAAAGTCTTCCGTCCACATGCAATAGGCACCAGAAACGTGTCCGTCCACACGAGACAGCCGAACCGTCTATCTGATAGAGAACTGTAGCAGATACGACCGTTATCGTCCTCGTGTGGCTGCAGCCTTAGTGTTTTTCCATTAAAACATGTTGGTAGCCCCCCTGCTGTGTGTATTCTTACTATCAGATTCACACTGTTCTTACTATAAAAGTAATTCATGTTTTTTGGTCAGTGCAAACAGGAAATAGCACAACTTTGTATTATGCAGATGTAGCAACATGTAACATCTATGCTACAGGCTAAACATGTAGGTGGAAACATCCAGCAACGTTCCTCATTAATAACTCTTTGTCCCATTGGTGCATTGCAGGACAAAGCTTGACCACCTTTAAACACACCAGGAAGGATAAAAAAAGTTAATTAATTCCAACAGAATCCCTGCATGCTATATTAGGTATTAGTTATTAATTGTACCTTATTACAATATATCGAGGCTGGTTCCTTGATAATAAACATGGTTGAAATCTGAGACCATTTTAAAAGTAGCTATGAGTTAACACTCGCCATTATTCCGGAAAACCTTAATTAGTAAAAAACGTCACCAAGTTTGACCGAAACTTGCTCCACTAATTCCAGATTGGATGTTTATCATGAGTTGCATGGCAGTGAAAATGCAAAGAAAGCAGAGGAACTGATGCAAGCTACATATATTGAGCTTATTGGACAACCGGTCGATATCAGTAAGAACCATCACTACCTCGCTGTAAAGACACCCCTAATCCATGAAAAAATGTTTGCACTTGTTCGCTTTAGGTGTGTTGAAAACGGAAGAAAGGCATTTTTTCTGAAGCATGAGTTTGGCCGTTTCTTGAAGTTGCAAAGGAGTGGGAGATAGCAGATGTGCTCACCACTGTAGAACCAGAAAGTGCTCACAATATGATAGCTGCAGCAAGAATCCTAGCATACAAGCATACGCCTTTTTTGTACAATATACAGAGAGCAATCTCTCTGTGAAAGCGGCTTTGTAGATGCTTTGTAGATGCTTTGGCTAGGTGTCGAAAAATGGACGGACAAAACTAGGCCGAGATAATCTTATCTGATTTTCTCTTGCTTGTTCGTCATGCATTTCTTTATTATTTTGAACTGGTTACATGCCTAGTAAGGTAAGAGCTGTACATGCAAGCTTATTGACTGTTTAAATAGGTTTAACAAAAGAGAAAATAATGCATTAGAAACTGTATACTCATGCTATCTCCATTAACCGCCATTGTCACCTTTACTTTTCCTTGCAGCAGTGACAACCTCCATTACCTTGTTTTTGTCTAAATATATTTGATGATAAATGTCTCCCGTGAAAAACTTCCGATTTTAAATCTTAACAATGAGAAGAAAACAGAAACATGGGGGACCTTGGAAACAGGCCCACTCATAACACACAGGGTTAAGCAATCAAGTCAACATCCAGTAGTTATTTGTGCATGTGCAAAAACAGAGAAGGGTCCTTCTGCTCTGTTTACCTCTCTGTGGCAAGAACTCGGAAGAAAATAGGGAAAAAAAACACAATGGGTGTCAATCAAATTCTCAGCGAGACAAAGGACAAGGAGAAGTGAAGAGAAACGCAAGGTGAGTGACAGTGGCCAGGCGGAGAGTGGATTGACTGAGAGCTATTTAGAAGTACGAGAGGAAAAAGAGGGGGGGCAGGAGAGGAGGTGAGCAGAGGGGGCCAGGTGTAAGAAGAGGGAAATGATATATCAGCTTCATGTTTGAGAGACTGTTAGATAAAGATTTCTGGGTCCCTGACATCCCTCTGTTTCTCCGTGGGAGGTAGTCTAGGAAGTGCTGTGCCAGAAATACAAGGCTTTGGATAATAGATACAACAAATAAGGAGAATTTACCGCCTTTGCTGAAGTGACTGGAAAGGACGTGGGCGCGCAAATGACAGCTCGATGAAATGCAGCGGCAGAAGAGCATGCCAGGTCCTGCTCCCGCCATTTCAAGTAAAAGCCTACAGTCGAGCAGATTTATGCGGCTGTAATGCTCATCTTCAAGAAAACTAAAGTGTTATGTGGAACAGGATGAAAACAACAACAACTTTCTTAAAGACAATGAGTGTCTGCACCACATTTTGAAGTAATCTAGGAACAAATTCAACAAAACACACATTTCACCACAACATTCAACCTTATGGTGGCCATAGAGTGAAAGTCAAAGCAAAATGGTTCCTCCTCTGGGAACCATGAACATCCATGAGTCATACCATCTTCACAAAAGGCACTTTTCTGAACAGGAATGATGAGACATTTGAAAGAAGACAATGAGTCGCTGTTTACTGCAATATATTGTGTTTATGTGAATTTGATAGACGCTATCAAATGTGTCTTTTGCAGCAATTACTTTGACACATGTTCTTTGTTCGTTAGGAACATATACTGGAAGGACACGTACATTGTATAATACAGAGGATAATACACTGAGCAAGGACTATAAGTGACATATAGGTCAATGTTGTAATTTTCCAGAGAAACAGAACAGGAGGACACTCATGCCGCTGTTAGGAAGGTTGCTCTACCATTAAGGTCTCTCGAAGAGCAGTTCTATATTATATACCTCAGTGATTACGCTAAATAACCACCAGGTCGTTAACATTGATATTGGAATTACACCTATTACATCAAGTGGTTGGCAATAGTGGTAATTTATTGTCCGTACTGAGCTGTTAATTCATTCATGTAGTTCAGCAGGTTTATCAGTGGTGAAAAATGCAAGGAAAGCTTTTTTTATAGCACATTTCAACAAACAGGAAATGCAAAGTGCTTTACATAAGACATGGCATTAACAAATTAAACACTTGCACTAGAACGATAAAATGTAAACAAATATGAATAGGGGACTGCTATATAGGGGTTTGTTATATATATATCAATAGTCCCTAGGGTTTGGAAAGTCAAAGCCTAACCAACTTCGAAATGATTCATCCTCTGGGAATCATGAACATCTGTACTAAAAAAATGTATAAAGGTGAATGGCATTTCTCCTTGTTGTCTGAAAGTTTTGGTCTGCTAATGTGTTTTTCGTATGTTTTGCGATGGAGGTTACCACATAAACGTGACTTGACATATGATCTTGCTCTATAAAAAGAGCCCAAAGCTGACTACTGATTGCCCAAAGAAATGTGTAGTCTGTGCCGGTTTATTAGTGCGAATCTTCTTCTTCTTCTTCTTCTTCTTCTTCTTCTTTCAACCAAAATGTTGCCGTCGAATAACTTCAGCCTACTTTCAGCTACAGAAACCATTCAAATATCACATATCCAGCCTTTTCAGCACATGATGCGAAACTTTCTACTTTTTAAAATATTTTATACTTTTTGAAATATTCAGCTTTTTAAACTCTTTTCTTAACATGTAACTCAATGGGAGGAACCTTCAAATCCTCTTTTACCTACACCTTGCACCAAATGCTACTCCTTCCACATACCTTCAGCTAGAGACTTCATTCCAACTATAAAATGATCACAAGACCTTCAGCTATAAAACTTATTCTTCAGATTTTTTATATCTTTTACACTTTTGTTTGGAGCTTGGTAAAGAGGCCTTCTTCAGATTGTAACATTAGTGTGTATTGCGCAGCTCGTTAAGGCTTAGAGTGCGTGATGTCACACCTAGAGTGGCGCAGAACTTGAAATTCGCCTTAACAATTTTTTTTAAACCTGCCATAATTCCCAAACCTTACACTCCTTGGACATCATTTTTCATGAAAAACGTAGGAAAACCTCTCCTACGTTGAAAAATAAAACAAAAAAATGCCTCTTGAGGGCATGAAGTAATAATAATAATAATAATAACTTGGATTTATATAGCGCCTTTCATGAGACCCAAGAAGTGACACAAACTTTCAATATGTCTCCATTAAAGTGCCAGTGAAGTGCATTTTTTTGCGCCAAAATGAAATGGCAGTTTCATTTCTTACATATAATTGTACCTGTTCATGGCTAAAATAATTTTTTAGGAAGTGCGAGGGACGAGATAAACATCGCAAATTTTTCAGAGTCTGAGCCTACCGCTGCTGCAGACGATAGCGGCTGTGACGTCACAAGATGGGCCCAGTTGTGATTGTAAACATGGCGGAGCCTTCGGAAAGTGATACTGGTGCGAGAGAAATGAGTGATTTTGACAGCTTTTCGGACAGGATAGATGAGGAAAGTGGCCATGGAAGTCAATTTAGTTGAGGACAATATTTTGTCATAGATCTAGAGTAGATCTACACACAGGATTGGCCATCACCTGATCATACATTCATCTGTTCATAGCATGATGCAACATTCATGTTCACATGCAGTGTTGTGCTAGTTACTGAAAACCAGTAACTAGTTACAATTACTAGTTACTTCACTACTTACACCAAAAAGTAATGCGTTACTGTGAAAAGTAACTTTTTAGTTACTTAAAAAAGGGCACCCATTAATGCCCTTATACTGTAGCCTTCATTTCAGTACTGTTATTGCATCGGAGAATAATACAACCTGTTGATCAACTTGACATGCATTTGCATCACTGAACTCTGCTAAGCAATGTGTCTATACAAACACAAACACAAAGATATGTTTCAAAGTGCCAATCCAGCCGCTGTTGCTTAGGTGGAGGTGGAGTGGCGTCGGATGAGTCTGGGTCTGTGGTCTTAGCTACTAGCTTCGTCCCAGCATGTTGTTTCTGCAGATGTTTCAACAGATTTTAATTGCTGTTTTGGGCAGTCGATAGGATCTTTGACCCGCCAAGACACAACTTACATTTAACTAAAACGTTCTTTTCTTTGTGCTCGACAAAAGTGAAATAGTGAGAATATCTCCAGGCGGAGAAACTCGACTTGAGCTCTGCCGCCGCCATGATAGTCTTGTTAATAGACACAAACACAGTGGCCTTTATTTTTCATAAACAATCTACGAATCTACGAAACAATAACACCAGCCACTCACCTTCATCTTTTGGGAACAGAAACATCGCCACTTCGGCAGAATTGACATTACCACAGCCAGCGGCAATGCATCGCTTCCCGTGTGTTTTTCCTCCCTTTTTCTTCACTGTCGCCTCCATTGTCAGGTTTCCTCGATTGGCAATCACTTCCAGTCGACTGCGAAACACTTTCCAATAAAATACTCGCTCAAAAACGTTGGTAAATTCCACTTTGAAACAGAGACAAAATGAACGGTGGTGAATGTAAACACTTCGGCTGAGCCCATCTTCTGACGTCACGCAGTAGATCGCAAGCCACGCCCACGAAGGAGGATTTCCCAGCGGAAAATTCCAACTCGTCAAATTCGTTGCTATTCCAACATCTTTTATATGGGTTCCAATGGACAATTTTGGTCATTACTATACGTATTAGCATAACAGATCATGCACCGGCGCACACTTCACAGGGTCTTTAAGGCCCATTGTAAATTCAGCCTGATCTTTCCTCAGAGCACCAGCTGCACACCTTTAGTAAATCTGCCAAAAATGCCACATTATTGACCCAAAAGTACACAAACAGCCCACTCAGACGCTCGTCAGGGTCCTGACAAGCTCCACGCGTGGACATTTTACCGATAGCTGCTACGGTTTTCAACAAAAGTTAGAAATGTAAGAGGTTTATTTCTCATTCAGAACAATGGAAAGGCTCTCCTTTCACAGCACATCTTCATGGAAACCTTTGATCTCTGGGCTCACGTACACAGGTGTTTGATAACGTCGTCACCATGGTAACCTTTGATCTCTGGGCTTACACACACAGGTGTTTGATAACGTCTTCACCTCAAACACAAACACACAGAAGGTTTCTCATTTCACTAATTACCCCTCCTCGGTCCTCCGGTAGTGACCCGGAAATGGATTTCAGCGCACCATGTTGAAGGAAATCTCATTTCTCTAAATGCACATCGAGGACCGAGCATCGAGGAGGCTCTCTGGAGGAGCTATAACCGAGGATACACTGATGGCTCCTCCACGGCTCCTCCGCGGATGCATTTCCGGCAACGGTGGAGAATAAAAGAGGCGTGACACACCGCTGGAACCATTTCAAAACCATGGCGGGAGCAATGCACAAATGTAAGTGTTGATAATGATACGTTGTATTAGTTATTTATGAAGTGAAATGCGCGATGAAACTCCGCCCGTCTGTATGCAGTTAGAGCCTTCTAACCGCATTCCTTATTGACATTTCACCTGATATTCTGTATGTTTTTATCCACATTTTAGCTACACCCAATCATGCCATGATGTTTAAAAGTGCAAACGTCTATTTATCTTTAAGAGTATTAAATCAACACAAACTTTGTTTAGCATTCAGCACTATCATTTGATTTGGGCTATATTGATATACACTAGAATCAATCGCTCATTACAGAGTCTGTAAATCTTCCAACATATTTAAGCTACACCTTTTACTTAAACTCTGACCCTCATTAAACTGAGGGTAGAAAATGACACGCTGTTTACAGGCCGAAGGCACACTGCCAAGAAAGCCTGGGAGGGAGTGACATTTTCCTGGTTGGGAACATATGATCCTTAGCATTTACGTATTGGTGGTTACAATTGGTATTTTAATATTGTCTGCTGAACCTGTGAGTTTAAATATCGTTTGCTTTTCTAGATGACACCTGTTGCTGCAGCAGACCTTATTAATTGCTGATGTAGATCTGTGTTGGTTCTCTCGCGTCCAGGAAGAAGTTTAAAAAATAAGAGACAATGGAGTCTCTGAAAAGGGTCAAATTGGTTACTTTAATTAAGTAGCGTGGTAATGAAACAAACAGAGGAGTAGAGGGACAACAGCAGCTGATGTTGTCTCGAAGTTGCTACCGTGGAAAGAGAGCGAGAACACGTCGGTTCTCTGACTATATCTCATTCAGAGCTCCTCCTCTTCAATGGTGGCCGGTGACGGGGGTCCTCCCACCACTTTCTTCTATGTCCGATATCGCGTAAAACAGAGGATTTAGACGTTGTGTGGTCATTGTATAACTCCACACGCCCTTTCTCCTCATACACTCTTTCATTACTTTTTATTTAATGCATTTTAACGGCTGTGATCGATGTTAATGTAGAACTGCAAGTGGTCATTGTTGTCAACGGCAACGTCTTTCAATACAGCTTTTCAAAATAAACTTTAACCGGAACTGTTTTCAGAATAAAACAGTTTTAAGCTTACTGTGTGTTTAAGCTAAATTACGTCATTCAATATTGATTTTAATTTCTTACACTGACCAGCTTGAAACATCTCTTGTATCACTCTGGGAAATTCTAAAGGCCCTTGGGTTATGCGGTTCTGTAACCCCCACAGATCGGCAAAAAGTGGGACAACTTAAAACGAAAATACAAGGTAATAATTATGTTATCATTTTTTCGTTTACGTCAGTGAAACCATGGTTGTCTGCTCAGCATGCTGATGTATAACTTTACTTCTTGTTTGTGTTTTTGTAGGAGTTGAGATGGCCCCCAACCGGGATAGTGTAGGAGTCGGGAGGGCTGATAATTTATTCCGGCAAATTACTCAGACCTACTAATTAACCTAACAGAAGTTATTGAGTCTATGTAAGTTTACTGCTTGGCTCAGATCCACCAACGTCAGCAAGATCTCACCTCTATTAACTCCTGAAGAACCAGGTTCAATTAACTGCTGTTTCAATTCAGACAACCCTCTAAATCTGTTTAAGCGATCCCGAAGGATTTTGATATCAGTAAATGAGGTGTGGCCCTATACTAAGTGTGAGTGTGGCAGTGTGCAATCTTACCTTTTAAGCAGGAGAGGAGAGCGCAGATGTCTTTTAAGTTGTACCAGTCCAAGAGGTGGGATCAGTTTATTTGAAGAAAAATTGTCCAAACGTATACAGGGTTTTTACCTTCTCTCGTTACAACATTATAATCATACTAAACATAGCATGCTGTGGTCATTTTCTAATATGCAGCTCTAAGTCACAGTTTTACATGTATTACCCTAAATTGTAACTTCAACTGCCCAATTCAGTTGTGACATTTAAAATCGTCCGACAGTATTTAGAGGCATCTCCTCATAAATGACCGGTGATAATAAAAAGCACATTCAAACTTTCTTTCACCAAATCAATTCACATAAATTCCATACCTATATTCCGACAGGTGGCGGTACTAACATTCACAAACACATAACTATATTCCGCATGAATTCGGAGGAAGATCCTCACAGGTGGTGGGTACTAATACTCACAAACACACTCCTATATTCCGACAGATGGCGGGTACTAACATTCACAAACACATACCTATATTCCGCATGAATTCGGAGGAAGATCCTCACAGGTGGCGGGTACTAATACTCACAAACACACTTCAATTCATTCCACTCATTCAACCCAGAAATTCACTCCGCATTCAAGAAAGAAATTCGAGAGATATTTACCAAGTTTGAGAGAACCTTACCGAGAGCAAAAACCCAGCTCCCAGGGAGAGAGCTTTACCGGGAGAGAGTATACCAGGGGAACCTCTCTCTCGCTCTCGCTCTCGCTCTCGCTCTCGCTCTCTCTCTCTGCTCAAAAACAGGACAGAAAAACCTATGACACCTCCTCCATACCCATATTTGTGGAAACTGGGCATGGCTGTACGGAGGCTCAGTCACTGGTACATGTTCATCTACAAAGCCATGTTGGGTAAACTACCTTCTTATATCTCCTCTCTGATCTCTCGACGAATTGAAAGTACTTATTGCCTGAGATCTCATGATGTGGTTTTATTAAATGTGCCAAGTGCTAGGACTGTCTTAGGGAAGAACGCTTTTAGTTGTGCAGCTCCACTAACTTGGAACAGTCTGCAAAAATGTTTAAAACTGAGCACTTTGGTTCCCCTGCATCATTTTAAAACTTGGCTGGGTGACATGCTGTTTGATACTCATGGTACCTGTCACTGTAAATAGAGTTTGTAAACTGTATCCTGTAATTTATGTTACATGTGTAACCAATGTGCTGCAGGTCACCCTTGAAAAAGAGATCTTTTGATCTCAAGGGGCTTTCACCTGGTTAAATAAAGGCTACAAACAAACAATGGCCTCTGATGTACAGGACTGGACATGACCAGACATATTCTATGGCTATGGCATAAGACACACCTTCCCATGTTTGTGTAAAAAGGTCATGAACCCTACTCTGCAGGGCTTGCAAAATATTATTGTCGGCTATGACAAAACCACCTTTTTGGGGCCTCACTCTATTTCTCCTTAAGTCAGGAACCCCCCTCCCTGTGTACTGCTGTGAGGGAAGAGGGAAGAAACTGTCTCTCCTCTCTTATCAGTGACACTCATAAACCATTATAGGCCTTACACACTCAATTTAACAAACCACTTTGTTTATACTGTAAATATAGAAAATCATAACATATGAAACATTTTCTTTGTGGGTTATACAAGAATATAATTGATTATATTTGATTATAACTAACTTTCGTTTTAATTATTCAACCTAATATGGAGATCTCAACAATAGGGACCGACAGGGGAGGTATTTTACAGCCATGCATGAGGCCATCGGTGGGAGGCCATCCATCGACCCTCCCACCCTGATGGACTCGGCCACTGCTGCTGTGGCTTCTGGCAGTGGCTCAACATCCACTGAGGCTGTCCAGAGCCAGGCCACAGTGGAGGATGAGGAGGCCGCCAAGTCTGCCTCGGACAGCCAGGAGGATGTTGAGCCATCCACCTCTGCCGGTCCCCCTCCCCGTAAAAAAAGGCGCAAGTCGAAGTTATTGCAGTTCTTGAAGGCGGCCAAGGCAGATGAACGCTTCAACCGCCAGCAGGCAGCCACCGCGGAAACCTCCACAAAATTCCTGGAACTATTTCAGGAAATTAGTTAGAAAAGAATCGTTTGTTAGCTTTTTTTCGTTTGGTTTGGATTTGTTCTATTGTTTTGTGTTAAGTTTCGGAAAATATTTAAGTTTGTATTAAAAAATTAAGTTTGTCGTTAAATCAAGCATGTAGCCTTCTTTACAGTTCAAAATACAGAATAAAAACCAAAACATATGTTTACTGAAAAGATACAAGGTCATCTTTATTCGTATACAAAGCTGAATATACATGTTATGATTGTGACATGACTAAAAAGCCAATGTTTTTAAACTCATTGTGCAACCCAAGGTATAACTGTCTATAGTCATACTGAAACTCATAATGACCACTTAAATTTCAAAATTTTAAATATCCACCTCAAATAATTCTGCGCCTAAACCAACCGTGTGTAAATTATCCAAATGCAATATCAGGGATGTTATATTAATTAAATAATAAATCAATAAAAATGTAGTCAAGTTACTGCATAGCTCAAGCCCTACATAAGTACAATTACTAACACATGTATCTTCTTTCTTTTAAAGTTCAGTCAAAGCATATCAATATTTTATCACTGAACATGACTCAATTTCAACACTAAACGTAACACTTTCAGACGAAATTGTGTGATGGCCTATTTTACATCCCATACAATTTGTAATAAAGACATGTGTCTGTAAAGTCCTTTGCTCTAAATCAGGGGTCACCAACCTTTTTTAGGATGAGAGCTACTTTCAAAAAATCAAACAAGTCGGGGGCTACTTTTACTCCTCCTTTTTTTTGCAGTGTATATATTTAGCACATTTTAACATTATTATATGCTTACCTTTAACCTTTGTGTGCTGTTTGGGTCTGTGGGACCCGTTTTCAGTGTTTACTAAAAGAACATGTATGCAATTTAATTATTTTGACCTGCTTTATTTGGGGGTGGACCTCACCTCCTCTAGGGGGGTCCGGGGGCATACAAACCCGGGAAGATTTATTTTTAAATGTTGAAGTTAAATGCATCATCTGGTGCACTTTGAGCACAAAATGAATTTATGGATACAGCTCTCAACACTCAGATGAAAGGGAGCTGTATACTTTTCAATAATCCAAACATCTTTAGAATATGATCACAACCAATAACAAATCATTTAAACTTGTTTATTCTTATCTTATGTTACGTAGTTAGCATTCTTTCTTTTTATTTATGCATATTTTACTAATCACTCACCTTTTAAAGTGTTTTTTTTTTACTGTCCTATAGTACACATTGGAATGATTTCTTACTTTATCTATATTAAATAGATAAAGGTGTGCTCTCTCTCTCTCTCTCTCTCTCTCTCTCTCTCTCTCTCTCTCTCTCTCTCTCTCTCTCTCTCTCTCTCTCTCTCTCTCTCTCTCTCTCTCTCTCTCTCTCTCTCTCTCTCTCTCTCTCTCTCTCTCTCTCTCTCTCTCTCTCGCTCACAGAGGCTGTGTGCTCCTCCGTGGCGATGACGGCCTGCGTTAAAAAATAATAATAAACATATGTGACCCGCTCTATCAAAATCAGTCGGAAGTCGCAATGGCTCATTTAAAAATAAACGTGGATTTGCGTAAAAAAATAGTTTTTCAGGGTTCGGGTGTTTTGTTTGATTTTAAATAAACAAAGTCTTGGCTTTCAGAATATTAAACTTTTATTTCCAAAATCACACGATAAATGCATTTTTGAAGCTTGTAAAGGGAAGATGACAGCTCTCCCTCGCCACTCTGCTGTTCCGCAGCGCTGCTTCCCCTCCCTCCGCTGAAATTATGAATGTAAGGCGTATAGTAATCATAGATAACACGGCAGGGTCCGTTACAGTTTGTTTTCATCTGATTTCAAATAAACAAAGTCTTGGCTTTCAGAATATATAAATTGTTTCGGCAAATTCAGATGATAAATACAACTTTGAAGCTTGTAACGGCATAATTACAAGCGGAGAACGGAGTAACTTGACATCACAGCAGGCATAACAACAGCCGCTGTTTCTTGTGAGTGTTTTCCCCGGGAAACAAACAATACACACAAATGCTAAATTACACAAACACACGTATACACACACACACACACACACACGCGAGCTTCCCCCAGACCAGTAATCCATACGAAAATATCTTCCCTCCGTAGTATTTTGATCATTTGCTCCGCTAATAATCAATCAGATCGATGGATTCCAGAGAAGAGGAAACTTTGAAGGCCTTTTTCTCAAAATGATGACTCGGTGACAGTCATTATATAATGTGACATATTTTGCTTAATATTTGGAGTACAAAAACAATCCTGATATCATCAGAAAGCTAGGAATCTCCTCTTTCCAACAGTGTATACAACTCCAAATGTGTCTTCGGGTCAATGCGACTGATTTCGATGGAGCAGGTCACATATATATTATACATATTTGTAAAGTGGGGGGACACAAACGGGATTTCGAAAAGTGGAGGGGACATGTCCCCCCTGTCCCCAGTGGAAATTACGCCATGCGTGTGTTTGCGTCAAGTGCAATAAATATATATGCAAGTTGCACAACACACACAGTAAAACTCTGCCCCTCATGTGCAGTATAGGCTGGCACGACTAGGCTGTTCAATGGGGCTGATGTGTTGTAGATTCTGCCAGAAGGAAAATCACGGTCACACTTCTTATGAAGCGGGGAGGTGCCGCTCCACATTGCTTTTCTTCCCGACTGCAACGTTGGTCCCGCAAATCAAGCAAGAACGTGATTGGTCGATATTCATTGTGGGGGTGGGGGGAGGAGGGGTGTTAGATAGATATAGAGTTGTAGTAAGTAGATAGAGTTCGCTATGATTGAGGTTTCGTTTATGCATAGCGTAGATTATTTTAATTACATTTCCTTTTTTGTTTTGTGTATTTTTTACATTTTCGACTCACGTTGCCCCTGCGGGCGACTATATAGCCGAACTCCTCCATCGCTGCACCCCAGCCAGAGCTTTAAGGTCTGCTGACCAGCTGCTGCTGATAGTGCCCAAGACCAGGCTCAAAACCCGAGGTCACCGAGCCTTCGCAGCAGCTGGCCCCAGGCTCTGGAACACTCTGCCCCTACATGTGAGGTCGGCCCAGACCCTAGGGGTTTTTCAATCCTCACTAAAGACACACTTCTTCTCCCTGGCCTTCTAGTCTGAGCGGAGTATGACACCTGACTATTCCCTGTGTTTTTTATATATCCGTTGTAATTTATTGTCTTATATTGTGATTGTAGTAATGTGTTTTTATTACATGTACAGCACTTTGGCTCGACCAAAAATCGCTTTTAAATGTGCTTTATAAATAAAACTTGATTTGATTTGCCATAATTCCCAAACCCTACATTCCTGAGACATAATTTTTCATGAGAAACGTAGGAAAACATCTCGTAGCTTGAAAAATAAAAAATAATTAAGCTAAATAATTAAACAAAATGCCTCTTGAGGGCATGAAGTGACAAAAACTTTCAACATGTCTCCATTTAACCCCATTGTAAGTTCAGCCTACTCTTTCCCCATCACAGCAGCCGCACACCTTTAGTTAATCTGCCAAAAAGGCCACATTATTAACCCGAAAGTACACAATTAAGGGTTTTTATTATTATTTACAGCAGGGGTGGAGAACTTTTTTCCTTTCGAGGGCCATTTCAATTTTTACAACATCCTCAGAGGGCCGTACAAATTATTGAACTCAACCTCTGCTTAAAAATACTAAAATCACAGCCCATTCATTTCGCCTTTCTTTCATTCTGTGCAAAGAAAAAGCAACCTCTTAATCCAGATATCTTACCATGACTCGCGCACGGTTGTGGCATGACCACCAAAACAGAAAGATAGACACACAAGATGTGTGCAAATGTATTTAGTATCCTATCCATGTGGACATCATTTAAGTGGGGGGGGGGACCACACATCCTCTAGGTGGGTCCGGGGGCATGCTCCCCCAGGAAGATTTTCTTTTAAATGTTGAAGTTAAAAGCATCAATCTGGTGCACTTTGAGAGCAAAATGAAGAGATCTATGGATACATCTCCCAACACCCATATGAAACAGAACTGTAAGCAGATTTATTTTTCTTTATGGATATTTTACAAATCACTCCCCTTTTAAACTAGTGCTAGTGGAGCCTCGCAGCGGCGGTACCACACTAATTGCGCCGCATAAGCACACAGATGCCCCACATTTGCGGCTCAGTTGAGGCTCCCCCCGCAAGATGAGGCCCCCTCCGCAAGGTGAGGCCCCACGCAGTCTGCATGATCGGACTGTAGGGAGGGACGGCCCTGCGTGTACAGCTCCTTATTTACTAATTTGCATGCATGAACTTGTGTCTGAATATATCAAACATATATAAGCCTAATGTATATGTCTCCCGGGTACTTTTCATACTAATGTTTTAGTGCTGCACAATACAGAAGAGATGCTAGTAGGCCTATGTGTTGAAAATATTCTCCTCTTTCCTCGGTTCCCCTACTCGACTCCTCCGCTCGCATCTCCTGTGGGCGGGACTAAGACACGAGGATAGGAGTCGAGGAGGGGAGTCGAGGAGGGGAAATTAGAGAAATGAGAAAGCTTTACAGACAGGAGTTTAACAGACTGTCTCAGCCTATTATTTTCTGTCTGATGGAGGCTTCATACTGACTTCAACATGTTCCACATCTTTTATACATTATTGGTGACATGTGGTTTTAGTTCAAACGTTTGCAGTTCAAATATTCTGCTGCTTTTCAAAGCGTTTTTACTTTATTTTCTCTTCTTAATACACATTAATTCACTACTACTTATGTTTGATATCTAACTCCTTCAGCCTACTTTCAGCTACAGAAACCATTCAACTATTCAGCTATTTCAGGACATTGAGGCTATACATGTAGTTGTTTATACCTTTTTTAAACATTTTCTTTTAAATATTAAGCTTCTTCACTACTTTTCCTACTCCTCCAGTTTAACATTTCACTTTCAAGTTTTCAACAAAGTCATTGCAATGCATTTGAGCTGTAACAACTTTGATTCATTTCACTTTTTCAGCAACACACTTACTTGGTTTTTGTAGCTAAAAACAGCTACAGAGACCGTTCAACTAATAAAATATTCAGCTTTTTCTGCATTTTCAGCTAAATTCAGCAACAAATTACACCGTTTACAGCATTCACACGCATTTTCAGCAGGAAATGCATTTTCAGCAGGAAATGCATTTTCTAGTTCCCTTTATCATTTCACAGTATGAGTTGATAGATCTCCGCATGCATCTCATCAATGGCTAATCCAGTTTAATTAGATTAGTTTAAGTTTCCATGAGCTGCTGTGAAGAAAACAGCTTGCAAGCAGCTAAAGAGAATTATATACTATATGAGAGAGAGAAGAAACACTGGGGCTATTGAAATAATTAAACAAATATCTGTTGAGAATTATTTAATCATAATGAATTTAGTCATGTCCTGGTGATCAGTGAACTTAAAGTAGTGTGCATAAGGTATTATCTGTAGATGATAAAATTGTTTATAATTATACATAATATGTTTACCAAGTACTTCAATAACTGGTAGGATCCAAACACAAACTAGAATCAATATTTAACATGATTTAAAGGCTATGCTATCGTCTCTGTGTAGCATTTCTTAGATACAGTGTTGCTTTCAGCTAAATGCCAACATTAGTGTGTTTAGTTATCACAATGTCAACTTTAACTACCTGATTTCAAGCAGATATGATGCTGCAATATTTACATATCTTAGTTCAGCATGTTGGCATACTGACATTTGCTAAATAGCACTCAAAACAAGACTGATAGGAATGTAATTAGTTTTGCAGGTAAGTAGTGTAAGAATGGAATTGAGATCTGGATGATGGTGCTTCTTTGTAAATTAGTGGATTACTAACACGATTGGCATTCATCCTCTGGGAACCATGAATGTAAGTACCAATAATAGAGTGGTGCAGGAACGAGTCCTAAAATCTTGAAATTACTTAGAATTTACAATTTCAGGTTACCTCGTCTCCAAGTTAGCGTTTTTTGGAACGTGTCTTTTACATATGGTTTGTGGTTAACACGAGCTGGAGATTTTCACATTTGATTCCACTACCAAACAATACATCAGTAAACACCCCACTTGTAAATCTCTTAACCTGTTAAGCCAGGAGCCTGTTTTTCAGGTCTCAGGCTCGAAAATGACATTCCCAGAACAAATGACAATATCTTCACTTCTAAAAGGGGTAAATTAATAATCTTTTTTCTCAAAGCAATGATAAACCTGTGAGTTAGATGTAGAAAAGTCAGAATCAATATAGATTTTTTAAATTTTAAAGTAAATAAAGATTTAACATAGTAAAAAAATGTAAATTATAGTGTCTGTCCAAAAAAAAAAACATAACTTATAGTGAAAACCACCCTTGAATGATGAGTTAGTAGACTAACAGCTTTAGGAATCCAAACTATAACATATAATAAGTACCCTGTATCAAGATTGATGCAAAACAAGTGACATTTGACCTTTTTAGAGAGGTTTAGCAAAAAAAAAACACGTCAGGGGTCTTTTGGGTGGATTTGCCATATCTCTGGCCCCCCTCGGTCGATTTTGATGATTGACACCTCTTTTAAACCGTTAGAGCCAATAGAATCGAGGGCAAGTTCCTAAATCCATCCAAACATTTCCATTGAAGAGTGAGAGTGATGCGCACGCAGTTTGCCCAAACCGAAAGCTATGTTATGCTCTGAAAACGGAAAACTACGCTTTTTTCCATAAATATGAAGATGGATTATCAGTAATCATTTCAAAGGGACACCGACACATTCGGTTAACCATTGGATTAACCTTCAGCAGCGTTTTTTTGTTGTTGTTATTTTCTTTTTATTGTTTTTTTCCAGAAAAAAGAAAAAAATACATACATAACAACACAGCCTGCTAAATGTATCACATATCAAAATATCAAAGTACCACGGCAAACTACACCAGAGACAGGACAATAACTGACAAGACGGACAAAATGGACAAAGGGAACATCACAGAGGTAGAGCATCATCCATGGCATACACGATATACATGATACGCAGTATGTAAACCATCCTGCACATACTACAATACAACACATTATATACATCAAATACGCAGTACATCATATTATAACTTTATTTTGGGTTTTCAATTATTTGAAAGGGTGGAGCTCTCCAGCAATTCAAGTCACCGCCACAAAAGGGCCCCATATTTTCATGTAGATATCCATTCTATTTATCATCTTACAGATGTAGCACTCCAGATAGGACTCATTTAATAGCATTTAATCACTTATTTGTTATGGTTTTCAAAGGCTACTTGTCAGGGTTGAGCGAAGCAGGCAGGACCCAAATGCAGATTTAACAGAGAATACCTTTATTTAAAGGCTACACGAAAAATACAGAGCTATTCCCCGTGAACACAGTCAAAAACAAACAAGGATCTCACAAAGACTAACAGAGCGGGCGGACAGCCCGGGGGCAAAGCAGAAGCCGAGAAGGGGGACTCGGGCGGACGGCCCGGGGCAAAGCAGAGGCCGAGAAGGGGGACTCGGGCGGACGGCCCGGGGGCAAAGCAGAGGCCGAGAAGGGGGACTCGGGCGGACGGCCCGGGGGCAAGGTAGAGGCCAAGAAGGGGGACTTGTGCGGATGGCCCGGGGGAACAGCAACAGAGCAGGACAGGACAAGGACAAGACAAGACAGGACAGGACAAGGAGTTTGCAGGACCCCCGGCGAGACAGGTGGCGGCGGAACCCCCAACGGAACAGGACACAGAGTTGGCAGGACCCCCAGCGGAACCCCCAACGGACCAGGACATGGGGTTGGCAGGACCCCCGGCAGAACAGTAGTCGGCGGGACCCCCAACAGAACAGGACATAGAGTTGGCAGGACCCCCGGCGAGACAGGTGTCGGCCGGATCCCAAACGAAACAGGACATGGGGTTGGCAGGACCCCCGGCAGAACAGTAGTCGACTGGACCCCCAACGGAACAGGACATGGTGTCGGCAGGACCCCCGGAGGAACAGGTGATGGCGGGACCTCCAACAGGACACGGAGAGCTGGAGTGGGCCGGAACACCGATAGGACACGAGGGGCTGGAGTGGGCCGGAACGTCGACAGGACACGAGGGGCTGGAGTGGGCCGGACCACCGACAGGACACGGAGAGCTGGAGTGGGCCGGAGAGCCGGAACTGGAGCCGGTACGGGAGCCAGAACCATAGCTGCTGGGGCCGGTACTGGAGCCAGAACCATAGCTGCTGGGGCCGGTACTGGAGCCGGAAACACGGCTGCTGGGGCCGGTACTGGAGCCGGAACCATGGCTGCTGGGGCCGGTACTGGAGCCGGAAACACGGCTGCTGGGGCCGGTACTGGGGCAGGAACCATGGCTGCTGGGGCTGGCACTGGAGCCGGTACCATGGCTGCAGGGGCCTGTACTGGAGCCGGAACCATGGCTTCTGGGGCCGGTACTGGATCCGGAGCCATGGCTTCTGGGGCCGGACCTGGAGCAGGAACCATGGCTGCTGGGTCTCGAGGTTTAAAGCAGGCGTGCAGTTTATCGGGAGGAGTCACAAAGTCCCTTAAAAATTCAGGCAGTGAGCTCCTTAACCAGGGCTTATCTGCAACTTCCCGGCGTGCTCGTGAAAGAGCAGCCTCCTGAGCCTCTTTACCATGAGCCCTCATCCACTCTCCAAGAAAACATAAAAGTTTGCAGGATAATTTGCCAACCTGTTGGATTTAAGCACCCTTCAGTTGTTGAAGGTTCGAGCCCGCTCCGCGCTGTTCGTTTGATGAGTGGTCTGCTGTAAAAAGGAAGGACTCAGACAGAGATATGAGATTAAACAATAAGCTGATTTAATGGTAGAAACAACAGTACAATATAACGAAGTACTTATATAACGAAGTACTTCGGGCCTCAGCTCTTCCACCGTGCGATGTACGTATCAGACAGTCAGACCGAACAGAGGCCGCGAGTGTACAGAATTCACAATATTTATTCCCACAAACGGAGAGGAGTTGTGTGGGAGGAGTTGTGTCGGTTGCTCCTCCTTAGGTGTTCATCCATTGGTGGACTCACTCCTGGGCGAGCCCTAGGCAGTGAATCAGAGTGAGTCAGCCATTGACGAGGTCTAAACAGCGAATCAGAGTGAGTCAGCCATAGGTGTGGGAAGTTTGGATCTCCTGCGCCGCCGATCAGTCCCAGGTCATCTTTTATGGCAGCCATAAATAAACAATTCTGGGTTGAACGGGGGTGAGGTACCAATCCTTATCTTCGTTTATCCTCAGCACCTGGCCGTACCACTCCGCATCCCAATCTTTCTCTCAGAACAATCTCTGCATAGACTCAATGGTGTCAGTTTTATTACCTTTCTCCTGCAACCCCCCCATGCTCCTATCCGGCCCATTAAAAACCCGGGGGGGGGCGACTGGATCCTCTACATTCCTAAGTCAACGCACACACAATTGACCACAGCAAACAAAGGAAAAATAAGAACACTTGGTCTAGTTTCATAAGTATACATTTTACACAGACAAAGTTATAATTATTGAAATAGGATATACAGGTTACTTTAAACCTCATCCTCAAAAAACACTGCTAGGTCCATCTTTGGTGAGATCCTTCTGTCAGGGTTGAGCGAAGCAGCAGGACCCAAACGCAGATTTAACAGAGAATACCTTTATTTAAAGGCTACACAAAAAATACAGAGCTCTTCCCCGTGAACACAGTCAAAAACAAACAAGGATCTCACAAAGACTAACAGAAAACGCAGAACCTAAATGCACACAGGACTAATGAAACAAACAAGACATAGATGAGGAGGGAGGAGAAAACACAGGGGCACAAGGTGAACACAATCAGGAAATCAGATCTAGACAAGACAAAACACAACACAGACAGATCGTGACACTACTATAACGAAAAAACATCAATATTTTAGATCAAATAAAGTATATCTAATCTTAATTGGAATTCAATAATATATAGTCTTTATATATTAAATAATCATAATAATAATAATAATAACTTTATTTTTTATGCTCATACTTTTAAATTTACAATAGTTTGCTTTAATATGCAGTATATCTTTTGTAATATTGTTGTGGTGTACACAGTACAGTAGATCGAAGTAAATCAACTCATTCATGATCACGTATTATACAGTAATGTATTTTATTATTAAGTAATATCATACATTAACCCCATTATAGCAGATGCCACATTGAATGGATGAACACATTTATGCATCAATAATTACAAAGGAGTATTTCTAAATATAAGTTGTACAAATGATATGTATTTAATACTAATAACATAATGATTCATTTTACTTTCATATGATAATACTTTTCACTTGGGCTATTGACAATTTTGAATGTAGGACATTTGCTTCTAATACGTCGTTTTAACTTGGTAAATAAATGGAATACTTCTTCCACCTCGGATTTTAACCTGTCACTGTTTTTACTGTAACTTTAATTAAATGTTTGATATTTCCAGAGACCGTTTCAGACCGGCAATGCTGCCCTGCATGTAATTCCGATTGTCCATCGGAATGTAACAAAAGTCAAAAGTCTCCCATCCCCCTTGGGAGACTTTCTCCACACATTCCGATGGGCAATACACAAAGACAGCTAACTGGGTAACAGTATGTTCCCCGACAGTAGTTGACTTCTCAGCTTGTCACTCAGAGGGGGGTGGGGGCTGGTGAACAGTATGGTCAATGTTTGTAAACACTGTGAAATGTTGACTTTATTTGATAATTTCAGTAAAAACTAACGTTCATATTTCAGAGAGGAAGAGACACTGCATAAATATGCAAACCTACAGTTAACTTTACTGCTGGAGAAGAGAGATCGGGGGGGGGGGTCGGGGAGAGCTGTGGCTGATGGGCCATTAGGTGTGTAAACATACAGCTGATCACCTGAGAGCTGCCGTTTCATTCAGACTATTTAAAAAAAACAACGGTCTGATTTTAACATTGCACAACAATGAACTCAATGTGTGATTGTTATAGCAGTAATATTAAACACTAATAATACAGTAAACTATCAACAATAGTATAATATTATAGCCCGTTTGCCCATGGTGAGGTTACGAGGCTTCATTAAAAATAAACCTCTTTTTAGTGAATTACTGAGTTTGGGCAAGTTAATAACGTTTTAATGAAGTTGACTACAGTATATTCATATTTGTCAGTGCTTTCATGTCAATTCGGCGAACATAAACATAAATGATCGTGAAGATGATGATAAATTAGGATTGAAAATCGGTAGTGAGAGCCGTGCTGCATTTCCTCCCGTCGGACGTGATATAAAAAACAAACCGATTATTTTTGTAGTTGTAAACTCACGTGGATTAAACCACATTTATTAGTGCTTTCATGTCAATTCGGCGAACATATGATACATTAAATGATCGTGAGGATGGTGATTAAAAATCGTTGGTTTTAGCCGGTCTGCATTTCCTGATGAAAAAACAAACCGATGGTTTTGTACTTACGCCAACGTGGATTAAACAACATTGTTTTGTTAAATAAAAACATGGTGATGTTTTGTAAATGATTACATGTTTCTTATTTAGCACAGAATATGATCCTATCCGTGACATATGGATCTTAACAAAGATCCGCTATATCAGATTCCTGTAGATCTATCAGCTGTTTATTTCACATGAGTTCCAGTGTGGCAGCTTTTTAATCACTGCTCCCCCTGGTGGATCCATGATCCATTGCAGCTGGTTTCATCATAATTTAATTTATTTATCGAGGGGGCGTATCAAGTCCTGCGGGAGGTTTTCCTTTCAGCAGGGGCCCAGCCCGTGCCGTTCACGGGCCCACATCGGTAGGGGCGTCCGAAATTAGGTGCTACATCTGTATAGCATAATCTTTCATAGGAGGATATTTTGGCTATTTCGTCCATCCATTCCTTAAAGGATATATCCCCTCCAGTTTTCCAATGTCGCAACACTTTCCTACATCCAGTAATAAGTGCTATTCTGCACCATGAGATCTGATGGGCATTCAGACCACTTTCGTTTGGTACCATACCTAGTATGCAAAGCATTTGTCCCTGTGCCAGAGAGGACGCCATTACTGTATTAATGAAGGTAATAATCTTCGACCATAAGATATCTATCATGGGGCATGAATACAACATGTGCAGTAGAGTGCCACATGTAGTATCACATCTCCAACACAAGTCAGAGCCTCTGAGTCCTAGCCTTGCCATTTTACTTGGAGTCCAATATGTTCTCTTCAGCAGCGTTGTTATCGTTTTAATGCCATTGAACACAACTTTTGATCAGAAAAACAGCAAAGGTAAGACATTTGCCGTTTTGGCTCAGTAAAGCTAGGTTGTGAGTTGTCTGGGTTTGTCTTCGCTGCCCTGAGTTTTGATCGCACAGTGATGATACTTATACCTCTAGTATCTGTGGAATCTCAGCTTTAATCTGATATCAGTTCTAATTCAGAGGCTCGGCGTTAGACTTGTGTTTTGTTTCGGTAAAAATGAATTTGAATATTCAAAATTATTCAGGTATGAGAATATGAGTTATGAATATTATTATACATTTTTTTTTTTGGGAGGGGTGCCTAAGTTGATTACATATTATGGAAATAATGTGTAATCAAATGGAATAATTCAATGTATACGACAGTGCCATAGCTAAATGTGTTAGGTCTAAAGGTGTGTTTTGCTCTGCTCACCGGTCCCTCACAGCGGGCAGAGCTGCAGGTGCTGATCTCTCTCTCTCGCGTCCGGTTATACTTCACTCGCATTTATGTCCAAATCCATCAGATCTAGCTAGTTAGCTGAGTTTCTTCCCGTTAAGTGGGTATGACACATTAATAGGTTGTTAAATGTTAAGAAGCCCTGAGACACAGTTTCGTGAAAAAAAAGCCTGTTGCCCCAGCCGGGCTTAACAGGTTAAGTTTCTGTGTGTCATAAAATTGGCGGTTGGTAACAAGTCACTAGAATAATTACTAAACGCAATAAGGGCGACACAAGGGCGACTCCTTTAGCTTAGCGGTGGTGATGTGCAGCCATGTGACCGAGATGTAGTTTGTTTATAGATTCACAATAGCTTTTTGCTTCTGGCGATTACATTTACGCAAAGAAATAATAATCACAAAGTGGTGTTAATACAGTATGTGGAGATTATCCTGCTGAACATACGGTTTTGAGTATCATACATTGGTGTTTTCCACAGAGCTTAATTTCTGCAATATACCAAAATCTAATAGGGAAATCCCATCGCTTTTAGTTGAGTAAGCCCTTGCGATGCTAACTTCCGGGTCGCCCTACAAACATATGTCATCACTGCACCGCTCTATTAAAAAGATACAGTATTTCAGTCTGGCAGTGGTCAATCTACCGACCAACATACAGACGTTGCAATCCCCAGAACCGTGCCAATCAAGAACAAAACACAGAAATGAACTTACAATACGTTTTCTTGCTAGAGCTTTCTTTTATATTGAGAACAGAAAGGGGCAAAAATGATTTGTTGAATGTGCCAAAAATGGGGCGAAGCCTGCGAGCTAGTTCAGGCAGTCAACTTGAGCACCAATCATACATTAACATGTGACGCACCTCGTCCCTCTTACAACCAACCAAACACATTCTCCTAAACATGCCGCTCTATTTAAGCTGCCAGGTCTTCCTGCCTCTGCCCCGCTATGCTGCTGCTGCCACTGCTGTGTTCACTTGCTATTGCTGCGTTCATGTTCCTGCTGCTGTGTTTCATGTTGCTGCTGCTTGCCTGCCCCACCACCACCCCAGCTTCCACCTGTAGGCTCGGGGGATAGTTATCTAATCATCACTCAATGTTCTATGTACATCTGTGGAGTGATGAGGCCCGAGCCTAGACGCCAAACTCAAACTATATGCTGCTTATAATAAACATATTAAGAAACACGTGAGTTGTCTGACTGAAACACAATTCCCGACAGCTGAAAGTAAAAAAAGCAGATCACTGGTTTGTGACGCACGCCACCATTGTCACGCAGTTTTTATTTGTCAAATCTTCACATCCAAGCTGCACCACAGGACCCGCTCAGTCAACACATTGGAGCTATCAAGTAAGAGAAAGGAGGCCTTCACTCCCACTGCTTTCTTTCCATTTGTCTTCTCAGCATCTCCTGTTTGCATTCTGTCTGTCATTTACTCTTCACTTCTGCTGTGATTTCCATTTTGTGATCTACAGTTAGGGGAACACTGTTTGAATAACCGGTGTCCCTGTCGGGGGGGGTTGGGTCATACCATCTTCACAAAAGGCACTTTTCTGAGACAAGAATAATGAGACATTTGCAAGAAGACAATGAGACGCTTTTTGCTGCAATACTGTGTTTATGTGATTTTGATTGACGCTATCAAATGTGTCTTTTGTAGCAATTACTTTGACAGTTGGAGCTGTTAAGGACAACACATGTACTGGAAGGACACACGTACAATGTATATAACAGATAATAATACACTTGGTAAGGACTCCATGTGACAGTGTGAGGAACACATAGGTCAATGTTGTCATTTTCCAGAGAAACAGAACAGGGAAGCACTCATGCAGCTGTTTGGAAGGTTGCTCTACCATTAAGGTCTCTCGAAGAGCAGCTCTGTATTATATACCTCAGTGATTACGCTAAATAACCACCAGGTCGTTAACATTGATATTGGAATGACACCTATTACATCGAGTGGTTGGCGATAGCGGTAATTTATTGTCTGTACTGAACTGTTAATTCATTCATGTAGTTCAGCGGGTTTATCAGTGGTGAAAAATGCAAGGAAAGCTTTTTTATAGAACATTTCAACAAACAGGAAATGCAAAGTGCTTTACATAAGACATCAAAGGCATTAAGAAAATAAACACAAGAACAAAAAAACATCAAAAAGTGTTTCATACAGTATAGAAGATGTATGGTGACTGCTAGTCATCCACATTTTTTTTTAAATGTACGAGAAAATGTACTGATTATGTCTTTTTACTAGAACGGTTAACTTCAATTTGTATTCCTGAATATGTTACATGTATTCCATTTCTAGCCAAGCCTTATGTAATTGTATTAAATGCAGTGGCAAACCAAAAGGTATTAGGCCTTGATTGCAGAGCTTGAACAGAGCTGGAATTTTCTTGAAGTGTGTTCCGGACCTATGATGGAATAAAAAATGTAAAGATTACTTTATTTCATTATTCTATTGTGTTTTGACCTAGGGAACAGTTGATTGTCTAAGTTATGGACAGTTCATAACAGCAGCATCAGATCAGAAATGTATTTTGGCCCCAAACCGTTTTAGGAAAATACAACTGGACCTTACTGCCCCGTCACGATTAGTTGCGGTGTTCCACAGGGCTGTGTTATCTTCCCTCTGCTTTTCACCTTTTATACAAACAGTGTGCCTACTGGCCATTTTCCTATTGATTGTTCCTAGTGAAAGCAGCAACTAATGACAAAGGGGTACTTAAATAACAGAGTTTAACCTAGCTTAGAATAAAGACTGGAGGTAAATGCCACGGGCTGGATCCACATTCTCTTAATATGCCTACCAACACCTATACGTAAAAACTTCCAATTAACATCTATGCATTATTATCCATATCATATCTCCTTATAACACCTAAAAAAAAATTGGTTTATTTAATTTGTATAACTTTAACCTCTATGTTTGATCCTGTTTTGTATGCTACATATTAAAATGAGCAAAACTACAGCCGAACACAGTTATGTTACCGAACAAGAGGAAAAACCTTTTCTGCAAATACAATTTTTGAATATTGAACACTTTGACTGTTGAGAGTTTGTACTGTGCTTCTTCTAAGGGAGTAGCTACCGTGCTCTGCTTGAATTTCTGCAAATGTATTTAATTAATTTAAAGAGACACATTCACAGAATCAAACCCTTATTCAGTGTTCAGGGGCTGCCTATGTTGCATTTTTGTCAAAATATGTCATACTAGATGCTATATATTTACTCATATTTTGATGGGATCTATTACGGTTGGCGACCATTATAGCCTACCCAAGACTTGGAGGTGGAGTTTGATTGAAGGTGGAGTTACCCTCTACTGCACCTTTGATTAACAAAGAGTTTGGACTAATTATTGTTGGGCACTAATGCATACACAGAGATACATACAATTACACACACTTAGAAGATCATAGGGTTTTAATTGTTCTGTGTGAGTGTGTGTTTGTGTTGAGAGAGATATTTTTCCTGCTGCAGGATCCTGATAGCAACACACTTGCACCTGCCACTATGGCTTTATATTCATACACACAGCTGCTCTCATTAGCAATCCAAACACAGATTAAAGCGTGTAGACATGCTGCAAATGCATACGCACACACATAAACATGCACACACCTGCAATGTGTTTCCAAACCCACTGTTGTTTCTCTTAGCTGGTAATGAATAGCGACAGCGATTAACCACCAGGGGATTAATCAGTTCTGCATCGTCAAACATAGTATGAATGCGATAATCACTTTAATTTGTGTCTTTATTCTTAAAATGGAATAACACATTATTTTTCTATTTTTGATTGTGTGAAAAATACATTCTGTGATAAGAGGCAATATACAGTAAGACATTGACAGATCTCTTCCTACACATTAATTCACTGACTTGGTGAATATTCATTGTTCTCCTGTACTTCTAGTCATTACATTGGGTTTGCCATGCAACAACCAAGTGGATGAACCACTGTTCAAGTGAATATAGCAACCTCAAGTCACCCCCCTTATGAAAGTTGTTATATATCTCACACAGGCTCCGCCCTCTACTGGACTCTATGGGTACTACTCTCTATCATACTGTACGTGCATTCACCTACTGAGTTACGTAAACGTAGCCGGCCAATCGGGGCGAGCCTACCTTAATGCGCGCGCAGGCCCACAGTATATAAGGCGGCTACGCCCTCCGACCGTCATCCTTTTTCTCTTCAGCGAGCAGCAACAACTGAGACGTAAAAACAGAGAAAAAAGAAAGAAAATTAAATCAAGACGGGAGGGCAGAGGTGGACCTGTTTGCCAATCGGCGCAACAGCCACTGTGCCCTGTGGTTCTCCCTGGCCCGGTGGGACAATCCGCCCTTGGGGGTGGACGCATTTGCACACGAGCCATGGCCAAAAAGCTGCTTTACGCCTTTCCACCGCTGCACCTTATCCCCCCCCTCCTGGAGAGGGTAAGGCGGGAACATCTGTCAGTCATCCTAGTACAGGGGTCGGCAACCCCTGGCACGCGTGCCACAATTGGCATGCGGCACCGTAACCAGTGGCACACTAGGACTAAGTGGAATAAGTGTGCAAAATATTTAAATTTTATTTTCGGATCCTGAACGAGACCGCCGCCAGGGCGCGTCTCCCCGTTACCTGCAGGAGGAAGCCATGCACGCAACGCAGCCCGCTCTCTTTATAACTCCAGGCGACTTTCTGCCGCTTTCCTCCGTGGTGCAGTGCTGATCGTTTCACCACAGAGGAAAGCACTTCACAAATTGCAGTACCCATAAGGAGCTGTACAAATGCCGCAGTTTTTAAGTGGCTGTGTCTTTAGTTGAAAGCCCAGTGGCGTTCTGCTCATCTCTCATCGAAATAATATGCTAAAAAGGGGCGGACTGGCCATCTGTGTGTTGACTTTCCTGTCGGCTCCCAGACCGTAGTCGAGAAGGGGATGACTCTCTGTCGTCTCCCAGAGCAGAAGCAACAAGCTTCAGGTTCAATAACCCACTTTAACTCAACTCCAAGCTCTTCTTGGGAGGCCGTTGCATTTATTTAGTTGTTCTGCTGCCTCGTTTCACTTCCAGAAACATAAACACGCTCGTTCACTCTCGCTAGCCACACCCCTCTCTCTCTCTTAAAAGGGACTGCGATCTCATCTCACTCTGCATGACCCTAATATCATAACATGTGTGTTCTGGAGAATCACAGAACGGATGATCGTCCTTATTATTATGCCGTTTAAACCAATTAATTAAATGTGTTTGTTAAATTCGGCATCATGTAAGTTGCGCTGACAGGTCCACACACTGCTTCCCCGCAGCGAGGCTCCCCCCGCCCTCCTGTTGACAGTTCACGAGCGTCGAGCTCCTCAACCCCCCCCCCCCCGTTGATAATTCACCATTGTCGGCACGCTGATAACAGTTTTTATTTTTTAATGGCACTTCATATCAAAAAGGTTGCCCACCCCTGTGTAGTGGCTCCAGGTCGCCGCTTGGCGCCGTGGTACGCGGAGGTGACACAGATGACGGTGGGCCAGCCCTGGACGATTCCTCAGGTCTGGGGGGCACTGTCTCAGGAAGCAGGTGCAATAGGGGCGTTACCCACTCTGGGCCAACCTCTCCAGGCTTGGCTCCTGAGAGGGACAGGCTGAGAATAAAACAGGACACTCATAATGTAAGGATAAGGATCATGAGAGTACTCAGTATATTATTAAAACTAATTTCCAACATTTCAATTTTTTCTTGTTTGGAAAGATTTTTGAGAAAAAGGACAGAAAGACCAATTTCAACATAAATCCAATTTAAAAGGAATTTTTCAGCAAAATGACGAAGCAAAAATTATGTCTATCATTACGTTACAGATTTTTTGCACTTTTAATTGGTGCTTTGATTAACGACTTCGGCCACATTAAAATGGCTGGTTATCTTAATACAAAATAAACCCTTTTAATGGGTAAGCAGTCACATTGTTATGAACTGACACTTGGTAAATTTTGTTTTGGAAGACTGGACCTGGGAGGAATTTGCTCCTCATTTACCTGGCAGTTTTGATTACAATAAAACGTCAGTGCTCAAACACAGGCTCCGACAAACGCACACAGTGTCACCGCTCCACTTACAAATGCATCAGACCAGGTTTAATTTGACTTAAGAGCCTGAGGGATTAATTTAGAGTCAGGTTATTCAGCACACATCCTCTTTCATGTGCTCAAAAATAATGAAGCTGATAATCTAAAACAAAATACACCCTTTGCCCAGTGGTTAGGGAAGGTTATGTGTGTATGAGTACATATATGGGATAGGGGTTGAGACAGGAGGGAAGATAGCATTTATTTCCCCAGATGCTCATTTATATACAGCAGCAGTGCCAAACGTGTTTAGAAACAGGTATTTAGGTACACCTTGCATCTGTGGAATCTTGTAAACATCTTACCACGTCCTAAGGGCAAAACAAGCTCATACCTGACGAAAATGTCAAAACACCGTACCAAAATGAATTGCATTACAATTGAGCGTATCCATTACTGAATAGTGCTGTAAAAAACATTTTATAAAAGCTGCTTTACAATGATCCAATACTCTCACACAGATGTTGTCAGACACACATAGAGGACAGCTGAAGGATTTAGGAGGATCTATTGGCAGGATTGAAAAATTATGTTGTTTTCCTTAGATTTTGATGAGCCCTTCATATTTACATAGGGAACTGCTTCTCCTAAATCAATCAATCAATCAATGAAAATACTTTATTAATCCCAGGGGGATATTACGTTTTGTAACAGTTGCACCATATTAGAATAACATATTTAAATAAACATAAATTGAGGTGGCTAGCATAGCTGTAGATTCAAACTCTTGTTTCCTAATGATTAAATGCAACACTTCCTGCATGCCATGAAGAGTTTCCTAAGGAATACCTTAGGAACAGTCACCAGGAGTTGACAGAAGAATTAACCAATTATCTTAACGTGACAAGGCTTTTACTCCTTGTCCAATGCTTCTCTTTTTTTGTTTCTCCTCTTTGAATGTTGCGCCCTACTCTTCCCCTTTTTCTCTAACCTCAATTTTTTCCCCATCTGCCTTGAGTTGAAGACAAATTAGAAGCCTGGAGAGTTATGCAAGCGTGAATAATGTAACTCAGCAGTGTATTTTTTCTATGTGCAAACACCTGCAGCTGCTAATCTGCACACAAACATCCACATGCACCAAAATGCACCCTGGAGCTAATGCACACAATTATCCAGAGACAATGGAAACAAAGTCCTGAGCAGATTTATAAGCAGCTTTACTTGACAGTGGCACATCCTTCCCTATACATCCCTCCTGCCCCGGATCTTCCTCCAGAGACAGACAGTTGGCATTGGGTTGAAGCGAGACAAGAAGAGATAGGAGACAGAGGAGAGGAAGGAGAGGTAGGGAGGGAGACCTGAGAGGGAGATAAGCAGAGAGCCACCAAAATCAAGGGAGAAAAGGGTTGGGATTAAAAAGTGAAGCTGGCTCACCGTGTGGCTTTCTCTCCATGCAGTCTGTTGCAACATCTTGCAGCCGAGTCTATTACGATTCATTAACTTGGCACACCGATGCTAATTGCAGCTCAGAATTCATTTACTTTTAGTTGGCACATTTTTCTGCCTCTGCTTTGCCTCATCAAATCATATCACATTGCAATGCTAAATTAGGCCAATAAGGATTCCACAATTTCTAAATTAAGCGTGCATTCATTAGTTTTCCTTTACCAACTACTCAGTGTCACATGGGTCGTAAGCTTACTAAAGGTTGCCCGTACAGTTTTCTAATCAAAAGGGGATATTGAATGATATTCAGAGGCATATACAGTATTAGCTACTATTTTCCAAAATGTTGTGTTTCAGGCAAACATTTTCCTTATTATGCTCATTTTCACATTTTCACATTTGTATTTTGTGTCTTGTCCCTCTACTGTGATGTTATTCCATGCTTTAATGTTCAAAAAGCTCTTTATTTTTCTCATACTGCCTGTGCTGCAGCACCTCTTTTGTTTCTCTGTCTGAAACCAGATCCCAGTCTGCTCTGATTGGTTAGCTGGTCGGCTCTGTTTTGATTGTTCATTTGCTTAAAGATGACCCGCCCCTTAGCCTATCACGTACAATGTGTTGGAGAGCTAGCCAATAGAAGGGTGAATGTTAAATAGTGGTGTTATTATGTTACAGAAATTATATACAGTTCCATGGTCATTTTAACTATTTTTCACACTTCAGATTTTTTTCTCTGTAACATTCCCAGAATTGTTTCTAAGACATAAGATAATAATGCGTATATCCAGCCAAACCACAATCCTTCTGTGCTGTGAACTTTTGAACTTTAAGTGCAAATGCAACATCAAAAACTTTCCCTATGGGTCTTTTTTTTTGCTTTACATTCTCAAATGAGCTGCACAACTTGCAGTGAAAATAATAACCAATTAAGAGCTTTCTATTTCTTTTTGATGTATTCCACAAGAGTTTTTTACAAATCATCGAATCTGTCTTTCTTTTGAGAATTATTCATGTGGTTCTTGGCTTCAAAATGAGACATTAACAGTGTGAGACAGATAAGTAAAAATAAGTGACTGACAACCCAGAATAAAAATTATTCAATTTCATTTGGGAATTATATGGTGTGAGGTCAAAGAGGGCAAAAAAACATCTATTACATCAACGTAGAATGGATAATATCGATTTTAAAAGCAACCATACTGAGTGAAGAAAGGAAATGTGCCAGTAAAGGCCATTCATTCATTTAGATGTGATTTCTCTCTGTTCTCATTTGATGGTAATTGCAACTCATACAGAGAGGAAGTAGTGCAAAATAATAGAAAGGAACCATGAGGGTCACCAGCGAACACTTATTACTAATGTAGGCTATTCATTCAAAGATAAATAAGTAGTTCAATTTAGAATGTTTTAAGGAAGAGTATGGAAAGGCTTTGAAATAGTCCTTGTGTCGGACTCGCAGACATCAGTTCTCATTAATTTGACTGAAGTCAGCAGTGGTCATTATGTATTACCAAAGTAGGACAGTCATTCACAGAGACGGGACTGCTATATTTGAAGCAGTTTCTAGTAAAACTCTGCCTCCCAAGAAAAAAGTGTCAAAAAGAATAACATATATGGCATATTGAGACGTATTTATGGTTCTTTTCCAGATATTCGACACTTGATATCGATGAGAAACATCAAAAAGAACGACATATATTGTCTTTTAAGACGTAAATATGGTAAAATAAGTTGATTTAAATTTCAGTTGCAGTAATCCGACACTTAATATTGACAAGAAATGTGAAAAAGAATCAATCGCCGACTGCTATTTTTAAAGCAATTTCTACAAAAACTCTGGCACCCAACTTAATAAGGACAGGAGAGAGAGAGAGAGAGAGAGAGAAGAGAGAGAGAGAGAGAAGAGAGAGAGAAGAGAGAGAAAAAAAAAAGTATAATTCGCGAGCCATTTAGGTTTAATTTTTTTAATCCATCCGCGAGCACGACGGCATCTGCGATCCTTCGCTCTACCCCTCGCTATCGCGTGAATCGTCTGCTTTATGCGCTCCGCACAGTAACCCTGCTGCGAGGCATTCAGTGAACAGCGAACAGTTCATGAGCGTGCTCACTAGCGCACCTCCCTCCCCCCCCGTTCATAAAGTCAAGTACCCCTCAAAAGGTCCGGTTTATTTCATTTTAAGGATGCGCACCAAGCAACATCTCCAGGTGCTCCTTTGAGAACCAGGGCAAAAAAGTTGTGTGCGCCCCTGGTTATATAAGACTTATTTATGGTTTTTACATCACTCTTTTATTATGTGACCCCTGCACAATGAGCTAAAAAAACGACTGGGGAAAAAATGTTGTGAAGTGTAACAGTATCAATCAGGGTTAAGTTAGAGAAAGACAATACAGTATATACATTTTATGGAAAAAAAGTTGCTCATGAAAAGCCATCCTAAGGTATGATTGAAATTGCATGCATTCATTATCCGATCTGATTTTAGAACCAGTTCCCCATCACTGCCTTATGCCTTCAGTGCTGAAGAAGGTGAAGCTGTATGTCAGCCTAATTGCCCTCGGTTTGCAGGGATGGCTCAAATGCCAGGTCCTACGAGTAGGGAGCAATATTGCAGGATAATAAAGTGATGGCTGCATGAACCAGCCCGAGCCATCTGCTCATAGCTCGGAGCGTGAGGGAGTGATGCTGCTGAATGAGGATTGGTCCTTGGAGATTCTGAGATGAGCCATGGTGTGCCTGTATCCTCCATCACTACATGGCCAATATATTGGTAACAAAGGCTGCGCAAGGACAAAGTTGTCCATTCAGTTAATCCTTCAACCCCAACTAAAGAGAGTTTTCACTTTCTACCTTAGCTATCTCTTCTTGTCATGTTGTCAGGTTTCTTATCACCAGGAAAAACTTCAGGTGAACCAACAAAGAGAAGAGAGTATTCAATCATGTTGTCAATGGTTAGAGGTAAAATGGGCATGAGTGAAAAAAGTAAACAGGGGTAAGGTCCTGAAAAAGGTGATTTTTGCCATAACATCAAGAAGAAAACGTGCTTCATTGATAGACAACTTTCTTTTTGTTCCAAAAACAGTATTGCTGTGAACATATCCATCCAAATTGATTGTACTCGGACAATGTTTTTCACCATGTCTTTTAGTGAGCGAAATTCACACTACCCTTCAACTCATGAAAAAAATATGTCTTGAGTTATGGTTAAAAAAAAGTTTCTTATCGCCAGAAAATAATTGAGGTGAACCAACACAGAGAAAAGAATGCTTAATCTGGTCATTGGTCGGAAGTGTTTTGGGCAGAAGTGAAAAAAGTAATGTCCTGTAAAAGGTCGTTTGGCCAAAATATCAAGAATTGGTAGTGAAGGTCAGACCTTGCAGTCCTTCAGCTTGCTAGCAACTACTGATTTTAGCTTAACCGGGAACAGTTTATCGGAAATTGGAGAGAACACCTTGTTAGAACAGAAAGAGGTCTGATCAAATTCCCGTTAACTAAACTGTTTCGGAATGTGTTTTTAATGGACTGAGACTACTTTCTTAAACGGTAGTTGTTTTGTCGACAAATAGAATTGCGGTTTCCATCCAACCCAAATTAATTTGTACTCAACCTGACAATAGTTTTTACCATATTTGTTTGTGAGCGAAATGAACACTGCCCTTGAACTCATAACAAATAATGTTGTAAGTTATTGTTAATTAGGACAGTTAAACTGCCTTTATTAAATCCGCCAAAGTGAACCAAAAAATAAAAGACCATGTTTATTCCGGTCACAAGTGTGACAGGATTAAGGTCCTGAAAAATGTCATATCTGCCAAAGAATCAAGAAGGAAATTCACTGCGTTAAGAGTCTAGATCAGACCCTGATACATTCTTTGGCTAGATGCTAGCAACAACCAGGAACTATGTATTGGAAATCACACCTTGTGGTTGTAATAGATAGTGGGTGATCACATTCCTATCCACAAAATTGCTCCGGAATTTGTTTGTCAATGGACTGAGACCATTTTCTTTAATGTCCATGACCAGTTTTGCTGGGTACATATCAACCCAATTGAATCGTACTCAACAGGAGAATAGTTCTCACAACATATTTAGTAGCTGAAACTAACACTGCCCTTGAACTTGTGAAAAAAACAGTCTTGAGTCATGGTTAATTAGGACAGCTAGACTGCCTTTCTTAAAGTTCGCCAAATGGGGGAATGAATGTTGTGTTCTCTCAGTCCCTTAAAGCCCCCTGCTCATCAGAGGGAAGGATGCAATGCTCGCCCAGAGACAGAACCCCCCCGTCATACCTAAGAGCATTTAGAGCTCCATCAAATCCAACACAGTCCACATGGATGCTTCTTATCCTCTAGCTCTCTGGGGCCAAACTGAGGGATAAACTGTGGTGCACATACAGTGTGTGAGAAATTCAAACAGAAAGTTGTCAGTACAGTTCAACCACTTTTATGAAGTTTAGATATGTACGCTTTCTTTCTAACTTACTCTTTTGATGTTTTAACCCTTTACCTGCCAGACCAAGAAAAAAGCTATGGAAAAATTATTTGTTTGCATTTTCTTATCAAATGGGCCACAAATAACCACAAACAATTTTTAATTTTTTTGACTGACCACACAGTTTTGTTTTTATGAGCCTCTACCAACTGGTCGAGCTGGCCTTTTATGGTAAAAGTGCATTTTCAACAATCATCATATACAGTACAGTATTTGTATGCATCAAACTCAAATAAAACACAAACTGAAATACATTTGTTTCTTTTATGGAAAATGAGCAATATATACAACCAGATATATTCATAAAAGATAATAAATTATAATTGTAAACCATTTTTTGGGAAAAAAGTAATGTTAAGTCTTTTTCATAATAAAAAAAAACATCTTACTGTATATGCTGAATTGGCCTAACAGGAAACCACTGGCCTAACAGCAAATGTCTATATCCTGTGTTGGCCTAACTTGCTCATCTGTGTGCAACTTTGGGCTGAATGCCATGCATGAAAGGTGCTATATAAATTATTATCACTCTTTCACTCTGAGACTCATAAGGCAGTACTAGATTTAGTACTATTACCATGAATCTAGCTATTTATTTACCATATTTTATTGGAAAACATCTCTGAAACTCTGAAAAAGTCATATTGCTAGTTTACCATAAAAAGCCAATTCGACCGGTTGGTTGTTGAGCATATTTTCCAAAAAATAATTACACCCTTGTTAAAACTTTTTTTGTGCATCAAGTTATCTAAATATGTTCAGTAAGTGCACTGACACTAAAATATGTCAAAAAGGATATGGTTACCTTACAAAAGTTGACCAAAAAGAGTGATTTCTTCAGCAGTGACTTCCTCAGTGGAAGCTAGCTGAAGGGCTTTCTGTTTGAACCACAGTGACATCTAGAGGTTGTTTTGTGCATAACATGTCAACCAAAGGGTAGAGCTGGCTGATGGAGATGGAGTTACACTTGTTTTTTATTTTTCAACAAGATATCAAGACACAAAATGTGCTCTACCCCTATTATACTGTTTTTCATCAATATATTATGTCTCTGAAGTGTTTGGCTCGAAATACCAAGCAGATCATTGTAGCATCCCATAAACCCCTCTGTTTCAGCCCTGTTACAAAAGTGCTGATTCTCTGTCTGTTACTTTAGATGAAAATAAGGAGCCATTCCCCACACCCCTCTGAGAGATATTTGGTTAAAAAGAACACAATGGTGCTCTAGGAGGAGATTCAGGTGATAAGGTGGGCGGGGAAAACCTTGGTTGGTTATTGGCTAATGGTTACACAAGCCAAAAAATCGTTATGACATCATAAAGTGGCCAAAATCTGATCAGCTCATTTTCAGACAGGTTTTTATATAAATGGATCAGGACAAAAAGTGAGCAAATATTTTTTCCTGAAACTTTCAGAATCTCTTTACACAGAGGAGACACATGTTTATGTATAAAATGAATGGATTTTGCATAATAGGTGACCTTTAAAGAGAGTAGGTTCCCTACCAAATAGGGGTGTAACGGTATCCGTATTCGTCCCGTACCGTCACGGTTCGGACGTCAGGGTTCGGTGCAGTCACACGACGAATACGCCTTTTTTTTACGAGTGGGAGAAAAGTCTGTCATTCAGGGCAGTATCCATTACACTATATATAATCCAGGGGGCGGTATTGCGCCTAAAAGCTGTTTGCCAGCTGCCCTTAAACAACAAATGAATTTGAAGAAGAAAACACAACCAAACGAAAAAATAAAAGAAGAAGAAACGTTAGTATTGTGATTTCAGATAACACACAGGAGCTAGAAGACCAACCTGCTTCTTTTAAATCAGCTGTGTGGGAACATTTCGGGTTGTTCTGTGGTTGTTCGACAGCAGTGCGGTATGCTAATAGTAACACGTCAAACATGCTAAATCATATCAGAAGGCATCACCCAGATTTGCCAGTCACCGGAGCCCGGCAAAAGACAACAGCAGTTCAACAGCTTATCCCCGCTGTTTTTAAGAAGCCAATAGACATGAAAGCCAAGAGACCAAAATAAATAACGGAAGCTTTTGGCATATGTTTTTCAACGGCTATGCTGCACCCTTATGCAATAGTGGAGGACCCCGGCTTTTATTGATTGTGATTGAAAGTGATTGAAACACTATCTTATTATTTATTTTGTAATATTTTCAAGACATTATTTTTAGTTTTACAGCTTATTGTACCTTTTTGTTTGACATCAGCCATTATAGATAATACGGCCATCTGAGTGTGTGGTACTGTTTGTGGTTTGTTTTTAACCGTGTAATACAGTTAATTATTCAAAATGTTAAAGTTCCTTATTTTTAAACTGAAACTTGCACTACTGTTCAAAAATAAATAAAGGACAAACCTGGAATTATGCATTTGGGACTTTTTTTTTTTTTTCTTGTTGTACCGAACCTGTACCGAACCGTGACCCCCAAACCGAGGTACGTACCGAACCGTGAATTCTGTGAACCGTTACACCCCTACTACCAAAGCAACATCCATGTCAATGTCCGGTTATGCGGTGCAAAGCCCAGTTAGAGTTCAATAGAACATCCAACGTACGACAGCCGATAAATGAACCGGTAGGGGGGAAAAGAGGAAGATGGGACAGTGCAAAGCCGATGAAAAGAGGAGCAGAAAGAGGGAACAGAAGGCGAAACAGAAAATCTGAAACTTGGAGGATAAGCAAAGAGACGGAGAGGGTGCTTTGAAAAATGTGCCCCATGCAGAGTTTGTGATGGGCTATTACTGCATGGAGCCAGGCTGATGCTGCAGTCAGACTCTGGATCGGATCCGAGAACTAATGCTAGGGCTTCTACAAAGCGGATTCTGCATTTGTCACACATTGAGATTTTGGAGAAAGTTACACACAGCAATAGACAGGAAAATCATTATTATATGTGATGTTTAAATTCCTGAAATGCCCAAATGACCCTTCAGATTCATAGAGACTAACCAAGGTCTCATGTTGCTTCTTATTGAAATAAAAACCCATTATGAACACCAGAACAACCGGAGTGCAATGAACCTTGATCAAATTTGTATTTTTAAGTATTCTCAAGTGGTTCAGTTATTAAGTTCCCACTTAGACATTGTACCTTTATTCAGCTGACTAACCTGTGCTTTCAAAAGTAAGGTGAGGGTGATAAGTCCTGTTATCATTTTGATTATTACATGGACCATTCGTGCCTGCTGTCTGAGGGTTGAAAAAATGCAACAATAAGAATTCATGCAGGTTGCGGAAACGGATTCACCAAATTAATATCAAATCATTTCTTAATATATTTCGTTATAATAATTTGAATATCCTCTGATGACACAGCAGTGTGAATTAAAATAGTAAAAGAGCAGGACGGCAAACCAAAACAATGAGCTGAAAGACACCAAACAAGTTAAATGTAATCCTAATCCTAACCAACACCTCAAACTTTAATCTGGAGACAATTTTCTATGGGTTTGTCATTATGAATAAACTCTGTAAAATTACACCATGACATTTTATCTATTGTTTAATTGTAGTAGTTATACACTCGGATGCTTGGCCTAGAGGTATGTTCCAAATCTAAAATATGAAAATAAATAATTAATGAAATTGTGTCTCAAAACCAGGCTTCGGGATTAACAGATTGGATGCAATGGGATAACGTTATAAAAAAGAGGTAACTGTATTCACCTACAGTAATATAAAAAAGATGTAATCAGTCACTGTTAAATAAAAAAAAATGTGGGATTACTAGCAATGGTACAATGTTACTAAAAACTAAAAAGAGCATATACTGTTTGTTGTAAAGGAGCAGATTTTATTTCTTCTCTGTAAACTGTACTGTTCTGTAGGCTAATACTTTAAGTGTGAATCTATACGCCTACTGCCTGAATCTGCTTCATGGTTTTCTTCTTGCCTAAGGTTACATTGTTCTATTGTCTTATGATAAGAATCAGAGAGACTACAAAATAATGTTGAATAAAGTATCTAAGCCGGTGTTTTACTCTCAAATGTATCCCCAACAGACAAAAAAGGGACTACAAGAAGCAAACAATTGGACACATATTGAGAAGGAACATCAAGAGCGAGCAAAAGATCACTCTTTTTAACGTGCATATTTATTTATTTGATGTGAAATATGAGCCACTACAAAGACTAAGCTTAACCAATAACTTGGATTTCTTACTGTATTCCCTGCTGTGTTGGACTGCTCGGATCAGTAAGCTGCTTTAATAACCTTGGTAGTAAAGCTAAGAGGCCTTGTAGCAAAGTCACACTGTACTGATGTATTGGTCTTTGAAGCAGCTGTGTGTATGTATATCTGTGGCTTTTTGACCTGGCTTTAGGCGTAGACATTTGATAGACAGAGCCAGGGTTTTGAAGGTTACTAAAAAGTGTTTTCCTATGCAATTTCATAGTAACCTGTAAAAAAAACACACGCTCTGCAGCTTTAGAAATGATGCAAATAAAAAACATTCAGCAACTTGATGAAACATTCGCAGTGTTTACTTAAAGCGCTGCATAAACTCAACGCTGCAAATACAAAAAAAATGCTGCAAGAAGCTCAGAATGCAACGGGAAACGGGGACACTAAAAAGTGATGCACACTGCTGGGACCGGAGTGCTTGTGGATGTTTAGGGATTATACAGTTGGCCAACTGTCAGTATTGGCAACCCAGTCTCACGGCATTTTGTGTTATAGTCACAAAATTAATTTAATCTATTGATTCGTGTTCACCAACACGATTTTTAGCATGTTTTTCATGTCACACAGAACGATTTTAAAAGCAATGTATTTCTATTGGTAGTATATTTCGTGCCTGCACCACATCTTTTTGTCCGGTCGGTTCTTGGAAGACCAGAAGCTGTGTGGTTCATAAAAACATTTTCTTACTCAATATCTTACCCTAAGCCTAACCCTAACCCTTTTATTTTAAATTGTATAATGTCGGAGTTTTTTTGCCGTCCGCGAGGAAAAGAAATGGGGCTCAGAGCCTCAGAATACTGAAATCTATATATATATATTTTTTGTCCCCTTTTAATTTGTTATTATTTGGTGCAGTCACGAAACATACTACCAATAGAAATACATTGCTTCTAAAATCGTTCTGTGTCAGAATACTGAAATCTGTATTTTTTCCATCTCTTTTTCCTTCAAATTTGTTATTATTTACATTGTTTTTAAAATCGATCTGTGACACGAAAAAAATGCGAAAATCGTGTTGGTGAACACGAATCAATAGATTAATTTTGTGACAGTAACATGAAATGCCGTGAGACTTTGTTGGTATTGGCGGAGTTAATCTGTTTCATATCTGTAAGTGTTTGGTCAGTATATTTGAAATGATTAGGTTAGCTAGCTAGCTTACAGCCGATCTGCAATAGTATCGGAAGAAATCGTGCGATCACATTGTTAAAAATAAAACCAATAAAACGTTCAGTTTAGGTTTAGTGACAGTTGGCCAACGTTATGATTCCCAAACATCAACAAGCGCTCCGGTCCCAGCTGTGCGCATCACTGTTTAGTGTCCCCGTTTCCGTTGAGTTTTGAGCTTCTTGCAGTGTATCATTTATGAAGCGCTTTTTGTAAATGCTGCGCATGTGTCGGAGAAGATGTTTTTTTCAGTTGCATGTGTTTTGGCACATTTGTGTTTTTCGATTTGTCATCGTTTTTGATACTTCAGGGGATTTCTCCTTTTGGAAATGTTTTGGGCCGTTGTAACGGGTTTACACCTGTCTGCCACCATATTGTGACGGCCACACATTGACTTAAGGTGTTTTTTCTAAACTGTAGTGGCAGGGGAAAAGATTTAAGGCATGTTGATTATCATGAAATGAAATGAACTATGATACATGTATAATATCCTTGCAACTGCAGTTCTTAATGTCCACTGTTATGTACGGTTTGAGGGTGTGGGTCATTAAGCCTCATCTAAATATTCACCTGTCGCAGCTCGCCCGGGTCCTTTTTAGTGGGCGCGTCAACGGGATGCCAGGGGTTGGTTCTCACGGGAGGAGGAAGTGTGTGTGTGTGTGCGGCGAATGTGGGTATTCAGAGGAATATTTAAGTTTTCCTCAGCATGTGTTTATGTACGTTAACGGGGAAAATAACTGAATGTGGATATTGCATCGATCCGACCAAGAAGCACGTTTCCGTGGAGAGGAAGCGCACAGATGGAGAGAGAGATTCTCTCCAACACAGGGTGAGATCGCTCCTTTGTGCCACGCCGATCATCGTGTTTTTCTTTCTGTGGGTTATAGCCTAAATAGGCCTACAAACATTTCCGTTTTTTCGCTGCCGACGGGCGCAGGAGCAACAGTTTTTTTGTCAATGAACTATAGTGGCTTGGATTAGGCAGTAGGCTAAAGACAATTTTGGTTTATCGCCGAGCCGACTTTTTGTTGAGTTTTGTTTGTGTTTTGTTTGGCTGGAAAACTGTGAATATAATTGAATAATGTATAAAACCTCTCTTTGTTTATTTTGTGAATGTGTGGATATAGACTGTAGTAAATACACTTCCGTGGGGACTATTTTGTGGAAAGAGTAGATTGTCCGTTTATCAGTTCTGTTTACCTTTAATATATTATTTCATATCAAGAATGTTACGGTTGAGTGAAGCAGGCAGGACCCAAATGCAGATTTCAAATAAAAAATCCTTTATTTCAAGGCAAAGCTGGCAAAAAACAGAACACTACCCCGTGACACAGTCCAAGACAAACAATGAACCGACAGGGGAACACAGGGAAAGACAAAGACTAAATACAGAGAGGGGTAATCATGAGACGAGAAACAGCCGGGCAGGGGAGGAGAAACACAAGGGCAACAGGTGAACACAATCAGACACCAGGGAAACTAACGACAGGGAGGAAAACACAGGGAGAAGGACCAGACAAGAGACAGGGAGAACAGAACAGCAAAAATAAACCCCAAAACTTAACACATAAAACTCAAATCATAACATAACCCCCCCTCAAGGGACGGATTCCAGACGTCCCTACTGAAAGTCCAACATTTCCAAAAAGGGTGGGTGGAGGGGGTCCGGAGGACGGGTTTGGGGTGACAGCCCGGAGGCACGGCAGAGGACCAGGAAGGTGTCTCGGGTGGACGACCCGGGGGCAAGGCAGAGGAACAGGAGGTGGTCTCGGGCGGACGACCTGGGGGCAAGGCAGAGGAACAGGAGGTGGTCTCGGGCGGACGGCCCGGTGGCAAGGCAGAGGCAGAGAAGCGGCTAAGGCCGCGGCGGGCATAGTCAGGGAGCCGGGCACAAGGAAGGACCGGGTTCGTGGCCGACTGGGCCACTGGCGGAATAGAAACCAGTGTTGTCCGGGCAGGACCCCTGGACGGGACATGGGCTGGTGTCAGTGGAACCCCGGACGGAGCAAGAGCTGGTGTCGACGGGACCTCCAACATGACAGGACATGGTGTTGGCAGGAAAGCCGGCGGAGCAGGTGTCGGAGGGACCCCCAACAGGACAGGATCAGGTGTTGGCAGGAAATCCGGTGGTAACCCCCAACGAAAGGACATGGAGTCGGCAGGACCCTCAGCGGAACCCCCAACGACACAGGACAAGGAGTTGGCAGGACCCCCAACGATACTGGACGTGGAGTCGGCAGGACCCTCAGCGGAACCCCCGACGACACAGGACATGGAGTTGGCAGGACCCCCGGCAGAACAATAGTCGGCGGGACCTCCAACGGCACAGGACATAGGGTTGGCAGGACCCCCGGCAGAAGAGTAGTCGGCGGGGCCTCCCACAGCACAGGACATAGGGTTGGCAGGACCCCCGGCAGAAGAGTAGTCGGCGGGACCTCCAACGGCACAGGACATAGGGTTGGCAGGACCCCCGGCAGAAGAGTAGTCGGCGGGACCTCCAACGGCACAGGACATAGGGTTGGCAGGACCCCCGGCAGAAGAGTAGTCGGCGGGACCTCCAACGGCACAGGACATAGGGTTGGCAGGACCCCCGGCAGAAGAGTAGTCGGCGGGACCCCCAACGGGACAGGACATGGAGTTGGCAGGACCCCCGGCAGAACAGTAGTCAGCGGGACCCCCAACAGAACAGGACATGGAGTTGGCAGGACCTCCGACGAAACAGGTGTCGGCTGGACCCCCAACGGCACAGGACATAGGGTTGGCAGGACCCCCGGCAGAAGAGTAGTCGGCAGGGCCCCCAACGGGACAGGACATGGAGTTGGCAGGACCCCCAGCGGAACCTCCAACGGACCAGGACATTGGGTAGGGACTTGAGAGGGGACTCGAGAGGTGACTTGAAAGGGGACTTGAGACGGAACTCGAGAGGAAACTCGAGAGGGAACTCGAGAGGAGACTTGAAAGGTGACTTGAGAGGGAACTCGAGAGGAGACTTGAAAGGTGACTTGAGAGGAGACTTGAGAGGGAACTCGAGAAGGGACTCGAGAAGGGACTTGAGAGAGGACTTGAGAGGGGACTCGAGAGGGGACTTGAGAGGGGACTTGAGAGGGGACTCGAGAGGGAACTCGAGAGGTGACTTGAAAGGGGACTCGAGAGGGAACTCGAGAGGGAACTTGAGAGGGGACTCGAGAGGGAACTCGAGAGGGAACTTGAGAGGGAACTCGAGAGGTGACTTGAAAGGGGACTCGAGAGGGAACTTGAGAGGGAACTCGAAAGGTGAATTGAAAGGGGACTTGGAAAGGGACTCGAGAGGGGACTTGAGAGGTGACTTGAGAGGGGACTCGAGAGGGAACTTGAGAGGGAACTCGAGAAGGGACTTGAGAAGGGACTCAAGAGGTGACTTGAAAGGGGACTCGAGAGGGAACTCGAAAGGTGAATTGAAAGGGGACTTGGAAAGGGACTCGAGAAGGGACTTGAGAGGTGACTTGAGAGGGAACTCGAGAGGGGACTCGAGAAGGGACTTGAGTCTTGAGTCGGTGGCACCCCCGAGTCGGCGGGGCCCCCAATGAAGAAAGGACTTGAGTCGGCCGGTATGCCGACAGGACACGAGGGGCTGGAGTCGGCCGGTACACCGACAGGAGACGAGGTGCTGGAGTCGGCCGGTACGCCGACAGGAGACGAGGTGCTGGAGTCGGCCGGTACGCCGACAGGACACGGGGAGCCGGCGTCGGCCGGAGAGCCAACAGGTGACGAGGAGCCGGAGTCGGGACCATGGCTGCTGGGGCCAGGACTGAGGCTGGAACCATAGCTGGGTGGGCCGGTTCTGGAGCCGGAACCATGGCAGCTGGGGCCGGAACTGGGGCCGGAACCATGGCTGCTGGGGCCAGAACAGAGGCCTGGCTCATGGCTGTGTGGACCGGTTCTGGAGCCGGAACCATGGCTGCTGGGGCCGGCACTGGAGTCGGAACCATGGCTGCTGGGCACGGAACTGGGGCCGGAGCCATGGCTGCTGGGGCCGGAACTGGGGCCGGAACCATGGCTGCTGGGGCTGGTACTGGAGCCGGAACCATGGCTGCTGGGGCCGGAACTGGGGCCGGAACCATGGCTGCTGGGGCTGGTACTGGAATCCTGGCCTTGCATCTTCCAGTAAACTACTGGAGGATCCGCGGACCTCCCAAGGCCAGGCCAGACCCCAGGAAAGGGTTAGAGGCTTGCGACAAGCTTTCAGGGCTGCTTGTGAAAGTTTGTAGCCACTCACGCAGCAAGCTCCTGAGCCAGGGCTGGCGAGCAACCTCCTGGCGTGCCTCCTTCAATGCAGCCTCCTTACCCCGTCTAGATGAGGCTTCCACCCAGGTATAAAAAATGTACTCTAGAGAGTACCCGAGACATTCCGCCTGGAGAGCCAACGAAAAAGAAACTGCTGAGTCCATTATGGTCGGTTCATTCTGTTACGGTTGAGTGAAGCAGGCAGGACCCAAATGCAGATTTCAAAGAAAAAATCCTTTATTTCAAGGCAAAGCTGGCAAAAAACAGAAAACTACCCCGTGACACAGTCCAAGACAAAGAATGAACCGACAGGGGGACACAGGGAAAGACAAGACTAAATACAGAGAGGGGTAATCACGAGACGAAAAACAGCCGGGCAGGGGAGGAGAAACACAAGGGCAACAGGTGAACACAATCAGACAAATCAGACACACCAGGGAAACTAACGACAGGGAGGAAAACACAGGGAGAAGGACCGGACAAGAGACAGGGAGAACAGAACAGCAAAATAAACCCCAAAACTTAACACATAAAACTCAAATCATAACAAAGAACCCCTTGTGCGTTTATTTAACACAGCTATTTTTGATAGTTGATCGTTACAGATGGTGGCCAGTATTTAAAAATCTGATATTATTTAAAGGGAACATTTTTGGAGATTTTGACACTGCCAATTGAGATAGTCGCTGTGGTAATTATTTTTGTTTACTGAGACACTACAAGCATATGTGTTGAATTGTATTGATTGGATGAGAAAATAAAAAGTTGTTATGTACTTGTGTAAAATAACCATAGTCAGGCAATGGCTTCTGAAGAAAATGTACAACAGAATATGGAAGCACACTTAGAAGAGAATGAGCCTGAAGAAGGTAATATAGTGCAGGAGACCATGAAAACAGAGGGGATGCATGGATAACAAGAAGAAAATCTATTACTGATATTACCTCTTTGATCGGTTCTCTTTATATAGCTGATGCAGAGCAGGAGGAAAGTGTAGGAGAGTGGGACGGTACATCTTACTTTGCATATCCTGCCCTAGCATCTTTCTCCACAGACTTGGGAATAGTTATAGAGAGAGTTAACTCTCTTGAGGCTGATTTTAGAGATTCAGTTAATAGTGCGCTAAACCGAGAAGATAGCATCAGAGGCTGCGGGGAAAAAAATGTTGAAGCACTGGAGCATCATGTGATGTCAACTTTGAAAAACTTTGAAGAAAAACTGGTGGACTGTTTACAACGGCGTGATGAAAAATGGAATGCAGAAATTCAAAGGCTGAAGCGCACCAGCCTCCCTGCTGTCCATAGGCCCTTTGTCAGTGCTGGTGATAGTTTTCAGACATCTTATGGTTGCACCACTCCAGGTCAAACACCTCTTATTAGTGCCTCTCACACCCATGCTCCTTCTCTTGGTACTGACACTCAGGTGTCAGGTCCTCATATTAGTAATCCCACTCCTACTCATTCAGTTCCCTCTGCTGGGGTTCCTGTTGGCCGAGCAGAGATTGCCAGAATAGAACTTGATGCTATTGATGCTGCGCCACACAGCAGGACATCATTCACTGATCTACTTCCGCTGGGACAACCGCCAGGAGTCATTGACAATATAAACCCCATCTCACCTGTAGGAGCGGTATACCGCCATCCAAAGAATATTCGGGAAAAGTGGATCAACAAAAAGTAGAAGGGAAATTGAACAAAAGGCCCCAGGAAAAGTGGAGCGCTAAGAAACCTGCTGATGTAGTGACCATAGTGCAAAAAGGGAAGAGAAATCAAGTAAGTCTCCTACATGTCCCTGTAGAGGTGAGAGGAATGCAGTGTAAAGCTGTTTTTGACACTGCATGTGCATATTCCCTCATGCGGCACAGCCAATGGCTGGATGTAGTCCGGAAAGGGGAGCAACTGAAGCCCAGTGAGAACCAAAGCTTTGCTCTGGCTGACGGGAAGACATGCCATGGAGCCTTAGGAAAGGTACAGCTACTCTACAGCTGGCATGACATGATGTGGTCGCTAGAAACATACATCATCGATGATAACAACCTGGCATTCCCCATCATTCTAGGTTTGGATTTCCTTACCAAGACCTCAACCATTATCAACCTGGGAGACCGAACATATGGAGTAAAGGGGCCAAGGGATTACACGTTCTATTCATTCCTTTCTCAACATGCTGAGATCCCTGGCGCTCACCCCAGTCTCATAATGGCACTTCCACTATCCAAGTCATTTCCTATTCAAGAAGAGACTGGCCCAGATTGTTCAGCTCATCCACCAGAGGTTAGAGAAATATTGAAGGCTTGGCCAAAGGTGTGTTCAGGCAGCTTAGGAAAAACTAAGGTAGAAGAGCACAAGATATTTACTACAAACGAGGTTCCAGTGTGCTGCAAAGCATACAGGGTATCACCCCACAAGCGTCAGATCATAATAGACCAGGTAGAGCAGATGCTTAGGGATGGCATTATTGAACCGTCACAGTCAGCCTGGGCGTCCCCAGTGGTCTTGGTTCCAAAACCTGACATGTCCCCAAGATTTTGTGTTGACTTTCGACCTCTAAATGCTAAGACTCTGCAAGATGCATATCCTATGCCACTTATTCATGAGTTGTTGGAGTCATTGCATGGAGCCTCATTCTTCAGTACCCTTGACCTAAAATCAGGCTACTGGCAAGTGGAAATGTCAGAGGAAAGCAAAGCCAAGACAGCAGTAATCACACCGATAGGCCTCTACCAGTTCAAGTGCATGCCATTTGGGCTGAAGAACGCCGGTGCATCTTTCCAGCGATTGATGGAGAAGGTCCTGGGGGAGCTGAGGGGAAAAATCAGCTTTGTGTATATCGATGATGTAATCATCTTTTCACCCTCACAAGAACAGCACCTCAACGATTTAAACGCTGTGATGAAGAGACTTCATGAGGCCAATTTAACACTCAATCTGAAGAAATGCCATTTCTTCCAGCAAGAGATAAAGTTCCCTGGCCATATAGTGTCTGAGAAAGGGTTCAGGTGGATCCAGAGAAAACACTGGCAGTAAAGAATATCCTACTCCTACCAATATCAAGTCACTGCAACGATTTCTGGGACTCGTGGGATGGTACCACAAATTCATTTCCCACTTTGCAGATATGGCAGCCCCTTGCATCGCCTGACAAGGAAAGCGGTGGAGTGGATATGGAGCGAAGAATGCCAGCAAAGCTTTGAACACTTGAAACAGGCTATGGTCAGTGCTCCCATCCTAACACAACCTGACCACTCAATTCCTTTTGAGGTGCACACAGACGCTAGTGACGCCGGTTGGGTGCAGTCTTAGTCCAAGCTACCGATGAAGGGGAACAGGTGATAGCTTATGCTTCACGGGGATTGAGAGGAGCCGAGTGTAACTACTCCACATCAGAAAAGGAATGTCTAGCTGTTGGGGGCTGTTGAAAAGTGGCGACATTTTCTTGAGGGAAAATAATTCACTGTATACACGACCACGCTGCTTTGACTTGGGCTTTCAACTGTCCGAAGACCTCTTCCCGGCTGACTAGGTGGATCTTACGACTCCAGCAATTTCAATTTAGGGTCCAATACAGAAAAGGCCTGCACAACATAGTGCCTGATGCCCTGTCCAGAGCGGTTGCACCTCCATCCGCAACTGCGTATGTTGCCTCAAACACCTCTCACTGTACTTCTGACTTGCCAACCACCCTATCAGACATACGAGAGGCCCAGGAAAGGGACCCTGAAATAGTGACATGGCAAAACAGTCTGCTGCCACCTGTAAGCCAGATAGGATAGGGTACACTCTGTTACAGGGTATTCTGTATCGGCGGTCACCTGTGAGACTAGGGGGAGACAAATATCAGCTAGTAGTTCCCAAGAGTCTAGTGATGTCTTTTCTGGAATACTTCCACAACCATCCCCTGAGTGGACATCTGGGCAGGCTTAAGACTCTCCTTAAGATCCTTGAGGTTGCCTGGTGGCAGTCTGTTAGGAAGGATGTGTGGGCCCATGTAAAGTGTTGCAACATCTGCCAGGCCTACAAAGCGGATAATCAAAAACCAGCGGGGTTCATGCAGTCTACCGCTGTGGCGGAGCCCTGGGAAAAGCTGGGGATTGATCTCATGGGACCTTTTCCCCGCAGTAAAAAAGGCAATTGCTATCTCCTTGTGGTTGTGGATTATTTCACAAAGTGGGTTGAGATGTTTCCCCTAAAAGACAGCAAGACTCACAGATTGTCGCCATCTTGAAAGATGAGATCTTCACCCGTTTCGGTGTCCCACGTGAGTTGGTTTCTGATCGGGAGCGCAGTTCAGTTCACTGGCCATGAAATGGGGAGTCACACAAAAGTTCACCACCAGCTATCATCCTCAAGCCAATCTACAGAACGGTCCAACCGGACCATCAAGACGATGATTGCTTCTTGTGTGGGGACACAACATAAGAAGATCTGGATCAGTGGATCAGGAATTTCGCTTTGCCGTAAATGCTGCCTATCATGAAACAACGGGGCAAACACCTGCAGTCTTGGCACTCGGAAGATCCCTGAAAGGCCCACTGGAGAGGTTGATCAGTACTCCACCCCCACCTCCATATACACTACTGGAAAGACAGCAAAAAATGGTGGAACAAGTAAAAAAGAGAGTCGGGGTATGCCAAGCCAGACAAGCCAAGTATTATAATACCCACAGGAGAGGTGCACAACTCCTGCTGGGAGACCTGGTCTGGGTCTGCACTCACCCATTCTCTAAAGCATCAGCGAGCTTCTCATCAAAGCTTGCGCCTAAATGGTCGGGTACAGTGGTGAGAAAATTAGGCCCTATCAATTACCAGATAAAGTGGAACGGCCAAAAGTGGAACGGCCAAAAGTGGAACGGCCAAAACAAAAAAATGGACACTAACAATGTGGTCAACCTAAAGCCCTACTTCGGGGTGCAGCCCCTCATACCTCCGGTGGGGGGAGGGGGGGGGATCTGTGACGGCCACACATTGATTTAAGGTGTTTTTTCTAAACTGTAGTGGCAGGGGAAAAGGTTTAAGGCATGTTGATTATCATGAAATGAACTATGATACATGTATAATAACCTCGCAACTGCAGTTCTTAATGTCCACTGTTATGTACGGTTTGAGGGTGTGGGTCATTAAGCCTCATCTACATATTCACCTGTCGCAGCTCGCCCGGGTCCTTTTTAGTGGGCGCGTCAACGGGATGCCAGGGGTTGGTTCTCACGGGAGGAGGAAGTGTGTGTGTGTGTGCGGCGAATGTGGGTATTCAGAGGAATAAATTTAGTTTTCCTCAGCATGTGTTTATGTACGTTAACGGGGAAAATAACTGAATGTGGATATTGCATCGATCCGACCAAGAAGCACGTCTCCGTGGAGAGGACGCGCACAGATGGAGAGAGAGATTCTCTCCAACACAGGGTGAGATCGCTCCTTTGTGTCCCTTGATTTTGTGTTGACTTTCGACCTCTAAATGCTAAGACTCTGCAAGATGCATATCCTATGCCACTTATTCATGAGTTGTTGGAGTCATTGCATGGAGCCTCATTCTTCAGTACCCTTGACCTAAAATCAGGCTACTGGCAAGTGGAAATGTCAGAGGAAAGCAAAGCCAAGACAGCAGTAATCACACCGATAGGCCTCTACCAGTTCAAGTGCATGCCATTTGGGCTGAAGAACGCCGGTGCATCTTTCCAGCGATTGATGGAGAAGGTCCTGGGGGAGCTGAGGGGAAAAATCAGCTTTGTGTATATCGATGATGTAATCATCTTTTCACCCTCACAAGAACAGCACCTCAACGATTTAAACGCTGTGATGAAGAGACTTCATGAGGCCAATTTAACACTCAATCTGAAGAAATGCCATTTCTTCCAGCAAGAGATAAAGTTCCCTGGCCATATAGTGTCTGAGAAAGGGGTCAAGGTGGATCCAGAGAAAACACTGGCAGTAAAGGAATATCCTACTCCTACCAATATCAAGTCACTGCAACGATTTCTGGGACTCGTGGGATAGTACCACAAATTCATTTCCCACTTTGCAGATATGGCAGCCCCCTTGCATCGCTTGACAAGGAAAGCGGTGGAGTGGATATGGAGCGAAGAATGCCAGCAAAGCTTTGAACACTTGAAACAGGCTATGGTCAGTGCTCCCATCCTAACACAACCTGACCACTCAATTCCTTTTGAGGTGCACACAGACGCTAGTGACGCCGGTTTGGGTGCAGTCTTAGTCCAAGCTACCGATGAAGGGGAACAGGTGATAGCTTATGCTTCACGGGGATTGAGAGGGGCCGAGTGTAACTACTCCACATCAGAAAAGGAATGTCTAGCTGTTGTATGGGCTGTTGAAAATGGCGACATTTTCTTGAGGGAAAATAATTCACTGTATACACCGACCACGCTGCTTTGACTTGGGCTTTCAACTGTCCAAAGACCTCTTCCCGGCTGACTAGGTGGATCTTACGACTCCAGCAATTTTAATTTAGGGTCAAATACAGAAAAGGCCTGCACAACATAGTGCCTGATGCCCTGTCCAGAGTGGTTGCACCTCCGTCCGCAACTGCGTATGTTGCCTCAAACACCTCTCACTGTACTTCTGACTTGCCAACCACCCTATCAGACATACGAGAGGCCCAGGAAAGGGACCCTGAAATTAGTGACATGACAAAACAGTCTGCTGCCACCTGTAAGCCAGATAGGATAGGGTACACTCTGTTACAGGGTATTCTGTATCGGCGGTCACCTGTGAGACTAGGGGGAGACAAATATCAGCTAGTAGTTCCCAAGAGTCTAGTGATGTCTTTTCTGGAATACTTCCACAACCATCCCCTGAGTGGACATCTGGGCAGGCTTAAGACTCTCCTTAAGATCCTTGAGGTTGCCTGGTGGCAGTCTGTTAGGAAGGATGTGTGGGCCCATGTAAAGTGTTGCAACATCTGCCAGGCCTACAAAGCAGATAATCAAAAACCAGCGGGGTTCATGCAGTCTACCGCTGTGGCGGAGCCCTGGGAAAAGCTGGGGATTGATCTCATGGGACCTTTTCCCCGCAGTAAAAAAGGCAATTGCTATCTCCTTGTGGTTGTGGATTATTTCACAAAGCGGGTTGAGATGTTTCCCCTAAAAGACAGCAAGACTCACAGGATTGTCGCCATCTTGAAAGATGAGATCTTCACCCGTTTCGGTGTCCCACGTGAGTTGGTTTCTGATCGGGGAGCGCAGTTCACTGGCCATGAAATGGGGAGTCACACAAAAGTTCACCACCAGTTATCATCCTCAAGCCAATCTCACAGAACGGTCCAACCGGACCATCAAGACGATGATTGCTTCTTGTGTGGGGACACAACATAAGAACTGGGATCAGTGGATCAGTGGATCAGAGAATTTCGCTTTGCCGTAAATGCTGCCTATCATGAAACAACGGGGCAAACACCTGCAGTCTTGGCACTCGGAAGATCCCTGAAAGGCCCACTGGAGAGGTTGATCAGTACTCCACCCCCACCTCCATATACACTACTGGAAAGACAGCAAAAAATGGTGGAACAAGTAAAAAAGAGAGTCGGGGTATGCCAAGCCAGACAAGCCAAGTATTATAATACCCACAGGAGAGGTGCACAACTCCTGCTGGGAGACCTGGTCTGGGTCTGCACTCACCCATTCTCTAAAGCATCAGCGAGCTTCTCATCAAAGCTTGCGCCTAAATGGTCGGGTACAGTGGTGAGAAAATTAGGCCCTATCAATTACCAGATAAAGTGGAACGGCCAAAAGTGGAACGGCCAAAACAAAAAAATGGACACTAACAATGTGGTCAACCTAAAGCCCTACTTCTGGGTGCAGCCCCTCATACCTCCGGTGGGGGGAGGGGGGGGGATCTGTGACGGCCACACATTGATTTAAGGTGTTTTTTCTAAACTGTAGTGGCAGGGGAAAAGGTTTAAGGCATGTTGATTATCATGAAATGAACTATGATACATGTATAATATCCTCGCAACTGCAGTTCTTAATGTCCACTGTTATCTACGGTTTGAGGGTGTGGGTCATTAAGCCTCATCTACATATTCACCTGTCGCAGCTCGCCCGGGTCCTTTTTAGTGGGCGCGTCAACGGGATGCCAGGGGTTGGTTCTCACGGGAGGAGGAAGTGTGTGTGTGTGTGCGGCGAATGTGGGTATTCAGAGGAATATTTAAGTTTTCCTCAGCATGTGTTTATGTACGTTAACGGGGAAAATAACTGAATGTGGATATTGCATCGATCCGACCAAGAAGCACGTCTCCGTGGAGAGGACGCGCACAGATGGAGAGAGAGATTCTCTCCAACACAGGGTGAGATCGCTCCTTTGTGCCACGCCGATCATCGTGTTTTTCTTTCTGTGGATTATAGCCTAAATAGGCCTACAAACATTTCCGTTTTTTTGCTGCCGACGGGCGCAGGAGCAACAGTTTTTTTGTCAATGAACTATAGTGGCCTGGATTAGGCAGTAGGTTAAAGACAATTTCGGTTCATCGCCGAGCCGACTTTTTGTTGAGTTTTGTTTGTGTTTTGTTTGGCTGGAAAACTGTGAATATAATTGAATAACGTATAAAACCTCTCTTTGTGAATGTGTGGATATAGACTGTAGTAAATACACTTCCGTGGGGACTATTTTGTGGAAAGAGTAGATTGTCCGTTTATCAGTTCTGTTTACCTTTAATATATTATTTCATATCAAGAACCCCTTGTGCATTTATTTAACACAGCTATTTTTGATAGTTGATCGTTACAGTATAATACAACTAAGAACACAATATCTTTACAGCAGCAGTTTTCAGCATTGGGTAAATGAGGCTCAAACTGCATACTCACACACAGTATTATCTTTATTGCTTTTCAAGTGAAGGATAATTCAGTTTACAACAAGCCTCTTTACATCCTCAAGACAAGGATTCATTTGAAAAACTCTAGATGATACTTTTTAATGATACAGTCTTTTTTCACTTACTCTTTCCTATTTTAAATTCCAACATGATGAAATGGAATCCTTTTCTGCAAAGCATGCAATGCCCAATGTCAGAGCTCCAATATCGACCCATTGAAAAATGTTAGTGTCAAATCATGTTCCCGCATATTGGATTTTTTGGATTTAGTGCATCATTATACACTGATTAATAGACTAACTGTCGGGATTATGAAACATTAATACATTGATATTTTGTGAAGTGACATCATTTTTAACTAGCAAGCTGAAATGTGATGAGCGCAGCAGAGGAATCAATACGCAGGAAGCTGATGGAGTGAGAGGCGACCTTTACTGAGAAGGGAGGACACATGAGGAATAGAAGGGGGAGGGGAAAAAATGTATTAAAACATTGTTTTCTATAATTGATTTTAATATAAATGCATAATGTTGCATTTAATTAGCGATAACCATTACTGTTTATTGATGCTATCATGGCATGTTCGAGAACACTTTTGAAAAGTTGATGAATATGTTAGTTATTAAATGTACTTTATGCAGTTTTAAGATTTTTGATTTATATATCTGTTGGTGTTAAGTTTATTGTTGGCTTTCTTCAAGAAAAAAAATATTGTTTATTACAACTTTGATTTTACTTTCTCAATGTGACTTATTACACAATATTAGTATATTTTTGGATGTTCTTGACTACTTGTGCTTTAGAAGTCGACTAATGAGCTTATATTATGTTATGACTACCTATGACTCGTGTGACCAGTTATCCCACTTTGCGAGGGACTGCATAGCATTTTATAACTTCCCGCAAATTGAGCCAAATGTCTTGGGGGCTTGCCAACCTGTCACATTCTTGTTGCCTACATTACGCCCTACTGGCCAAATAAGATACCCGGATGCACTTTTTGGCGGAATATGATGGAAACTATAATGAAGAAAAGGAATCGCACCTACACAAAAAACGTATTGGAAAGTATGTACTCATGGTTGAGGTCAGTGGAGTAGATTCCCAGAGATTTTTTTTTTTTTTTTTTAAATGCTGATGGAGGTGAATATGATTTGAGGCGACACACTACATGCAAAACTTTATTTACATGCCAATAGTTTCAATGGAAATAGTTTTTTTGGGGGGGAAATATGGAGATTAAATTGAAGTCTTAAGTACCTTTCAGCATCGTGGTAACATGGTCACCTATAACCTTAACCCTAGACACCTCAACAAACAATAAAGTAAAGACTCATGGCAAGCTAGTATAGTCCATCTAGTATCATTGGTGATCATTGTTAATTATAGCTGTGAAAGTAAGAGTGACAAAAGGGTTAAATCCTGTTTCTTGGCTTTGAACTGTTTTCTAGTTGATATCATTGTTGTTCCTGTCCTTAGCCTTTGTTTCTCTTCTCTATTCATTTCAGTTTGACTATAATGAGGCTGGGTTTATATTTTGTTGTGTTACATGTGGTGGTTGTTAGGTAAGAAGACGCAATCCAAATGCAGTTTGGATGAAAGATAATAGAAATCTTGAGGAGTACATGATGTGTGAGGGTTGCTGTCTCTCTCCGTGTCTCTCATTGTGCAGTCTATTGGAGCATCTTGCAAGTGGAGTCTATTACGAGTCATTTAATTGAGCTGTATGGCAGATTGATGCTAATTGTAGCTCTGAATCTATTTACTGTCAGAGGGGAAGACAGACAGGGAGAAAGAGGGGGGGTTTAGAGAGGCTGTAGTTTTGAGGCAGAGCAAACTCTTTTCTGTAGTGTCCACCACACATTTCAAATATTATTTACATCATGTTTTTGAACTAAATTAACTGCTAGAACATACCGTCAACCCGCATTGGAACACGACCTGAGAGAAATAGTAACGATTGATGAAGTTGCCGGTGTGAGTACAAGGTATGCCCTTTAAAAACGTTTCATTTTTTACCTTTAACAACCGTATAACAGAGACAATTGGGAAATGGACGCTGTGAGTCACCAAGCAGAACAGCTCCTGGAACATCTCAGAAAAAGAGAAAGAAACAAACAGAAGTGCACGGTTTAAAAAACTGAAAAATATACTTAATTTGAAATAATATTTGCCTTTGAAAGAAAATGGCAGACAGAAAGTAAAAGAAGCAAAAGGGACAGAGATACCATCCTGTCTATGAAATTAAATTTGAAAGAGCAATCAAAACTCTAAAGGCCATGATATGAGTAGATCACAACTGATCAAGATGGCCACAAGATTCTCTGCTCAGAGGGCCTTGCAAATTATTTTGGAAGAGAGAGAACCATTTGATGATGATGTAGAGGAAGAGGAAGAGGTTTCAGAATGTGAGGATCACATTTCTGAGAATTCTAAGTCTGACAGTGACTTTGAAGAAGAGGATGAGATTGAGCATCAGCTAGTTACAACTAGAAAAGACGAGCCACAGGACCAGCCGGTCAGCGGGCAAAAAAACTAGTAGCACTTTAATCCATTAATGTGATCTAACAAATGTAAAAGGGCAAATATTAACCATACATGCTGTTTATATTGCTTGTAATTGGGATGAAGTAAACATCTGTTGAGTATTTTAACATAAAATAGTTTGATTGTGTTGAATTGAAACCCAAAAAGGCAGCGGGTCCACCAGACCCACGAACACTGGCAAAAATACAAAAATATGAACACCACACAAGGGTTAATGTAACATGTGCCCCATGTCACAAAGCCCCCTCACAGAACATTCCATTTCCACATAGCTGTGTGGGTTTGTCTGCAGCGGTCAAGGCCAGAATGACACAGACAAACAACAAGCAGTCGGTGCTTCAAATTTAAAAAAGAAAGCACCTAGGGTGAACATTTTGCCAGTTTTTTTTCAGGAATATATTCTTTTGAGGAATCTATGTGGGCAGCTCTACAAAAATGTCAAAACTCAAAGAACATGGGATATTTCCTGCTGGAAATTACATTTGTTGTCATATAGAAACATGTTACCGGTATTATCTATTCAGAAGATCATAAATGCCATGATCAATTGCATAAAAACATATTTAATGGTTGCTTTTTTGATGACCTCTTCAAGTATGTACTAGGTTTTATTTGTTTCTTTAATTGTGCAAAATGAAAGAAAACTTCCCCACTGAAATAACACAAAGTGTACATTTTGGGGGGTTTTTGGACTAAAAGAGAGCCTAATTAGCACTTACTGTAAGTGTTATCAGTTGTTACTTTCCTTTTTCTCTGTCGGCTTCATGATTCAGCTGTTTTTCTGTAGAATATTAAACAATGATACACCCTCTGAAAGATACAAATAGCCGTGGACTACTTTCTATTTAGGCGCTGCACGATTTTGAAAAGAAAACTGGTATTGTAATATTTATTTCAACTATTTAAATTGCAATTAGAAAGTACAGGAATATTCAACCTATGTTTTGTAGGCTAAATTAAAAAAATAATTCGAAATATTTAACAGATATTTAGACTAGTCATGAACATAATTGACCCAAAACATGTATACCTACAACATATATTTAAAAAAGGCAAAACCTAAAGATTAAGCTGCAATGAACTGATCTTATCTGCCTGATGTGATTTAGGCCTACTTATATGATCCTAACAAAATATGTATAAAGTCTAATGGTTGAAAATAAAAAGATATACATACACTTATGGACAGGAACTAGTTCAAAATGTACTTCAAGAGGCCCTATCCTGTTTTTTGTAGTGTGGTATATAGGTTTTGTGTGCTAATGCTCCAACACATTGTACGTGATATGGGCGGGACAATTCAGACACCCCCTTCGCAGACAATACAAATATAAAACCAGAAAAAAGAGCATATTTAAATTTAAAGCTGTTGCCACTCAGAGTGCAACTGAAATGATGATGTTTAAGGGAAAAATATATTACCTGACAGCATTGGACTACAGGCCGTTCTGATATTCTACAGAACATTCAGATGTCTTGTCCGACCCTGGACGAGTTCATTTATCAACTTTGTTCCTGTGCCCTATTCAATGTCCGCTTCCACAACACTATAACACTAATTTCTGGCTCTTCTTCTAAGATGGCGCAGGTGATGATGGCTGCCGTGTCTTTGGTTCCCCTTACTTCTTGCACTATTTTCTATTTGTGTTTTTGTATTTTATTATATATGTATATGTTGCATTGTTGGAGGAGCTCGGGTCATATGATTGTCATTGTCATTTGTACACTGTATGTGCATATGACAATAAAACCTTTGAATCTTGAATTTTGAATCTGTGCTGACGTTATGTTTCTATGGAGAGAGTGGTTCAACCTGACTAGGCGGAAGGTCTACCCTGGAAGTCGCGCACTGCTCGAAATTGTCGCTGTGCGCTCAAATTATCTCCAAAGGCCGGTCAGGGGCAGTAGGGTGGGTCGATGTTGTGGGACGACAGGGCGTTTATCCATCGGGGCTCCACCCACTGTACCCATAGAGTCCAGTAGAGGGCGGAGCCTGTGTGAGATAGAATGGTGGGTTACGTATTGTAACCCTAGTTATATAAGCACAGGCGGAGCCCTCTACTGGACTCTATGGGTACTACTCTTCATCAATGATGAACTGAATTTGCATAAATGTAGCCGGCCAATCTGGGCGAGCCTACCTGAATGCGCACGCAGGCCACACAGTATATAAGGCAGCTACACCTGCTGACTGTCATCCTACACCCTTTTCAGCGAGCGGCATAGGAAAGACAGGGCCCCTAGGTAGAGGGCTCCGCCTGTGCTTATAGAACTAGGGTTACAATACATAACCCACCGTTCTATCTCACACAGGCTCTGCCCTCTACTGGACTCTATGGGTACAGTGGGTGGAGCCCCGATGGATAAACGCCCTGTCGTCCCACAACATCGACCAATCACACTGCCCCTGACCGGCCTTTGGTTAACAGCCATCGCACCCCAACTTCCTATCACTCGTTTGTGACCGTGGAGAAGTCGGGGCCGCAGCTTACTTGGCTGGGTAGAGCTTAATTGGTCTGAATAAGCCCATAGCTCCACCCTGCAGGTGCCAGCGCAAGTGACTACAGACTGCGCACTACGTTTCCCAGGTCCCTAAGGAGCATGGGAAGAACGTTAGTGTACTATGTCCCCCACTCTCACACGCTTACCTCGTGTAGAGTGTGCATGGACCTTAGTGGGGAAGGCTCTCCCCGCCTGCCCAGGGAGGGGGGGAGAGTCTTCCTGCCCTGTATGGGGCTTACTGCGCACCGAGTTTCCCGGGTCCCTAAGGAGCATGGGAAAACACAAGTGCATTATGTCCAAGGGGGTCAGATACAGCTTACTGACCCACAGCCCACCTCCTTTCACCAGTCCTGTGTTGCCCCAGCAAGCTCAGACGATGAAAAGGAGCCAGACATGTCCAAGAAATAAAACCTTATGAAGGGGCCTGGCGTAGACCAAGACGCCGCCGTGCATATGTCCTCCACACTCATGCCGTTGAACAAGGCTGTCGACACAGCCATACCACGTGTAGAGTGTGCACAGACCCCAGTGGGGAAGGCTCTCCCCACCTGCCCATAGACATGTGAAATGCACTCGCAGAGCCATCCTGTTAGGCGTTTATTGGACAGAGCTTTACTGGCCACACCATCCCCAAAGCACACACACAGCTGTTCAGTGCACCTAATGGAAGCCGTGCGCCCTACATAACATGCCAGCGCACAAACTGGGCAGAGGAGGTGCAAATTAGCCTCCCTGTCCCCAGTATGGGGTAGAAGACTATAGCCGTCTAACTGTATAGCCCTCGACCTGAACGAACTCCTTAGGTTCATGGGAACAAAGGAGGGGTTCGGTCTGAGTGTCGCCCCGCTACGGTCACCCCGAATCAAAAGGCAACTTGGGTGCACCGACAGAGCGGTCAGCTCGCATACTCTTTTGGCCGAAGTCAAGGCAAGCAGCAAAGCTGTTTTCAATGAAAGCGCCTTCAGGGAGGAGAGCTCCAGAGGCTCAAACGGTTCTGTAACCAAAGCCTCGAGCACCAACGGCAGATCCCACTGCGGGATGGAGACATGCACCACTGGGTGCTGTCTCCTGATTCTGGCTGCGGGCGGTTGACTAAAGGCTGACCTGCCGTCAAATCCCTCATGGCAGGACGAGATGGCTGCTGCATACACCTTCATTACATGTTACTTGTTAGACGCTTTTATCCAAAGCGACTTACATACTCAGTACTGTGGACAATCCCAACAGGAGCAATTTGGGGTGAGAGTCTTGCCCAGGGACACAACGACATGCTGACTGCAGTGGGGTTTGAACCTGTGACCCCCTGATCCAAACACCAACGCTCTATCCACTGCGCCACACGCCTCCCCTTCACTGTAGAATGAGCAAGCCCGCTGTCCACCAGTATCTGCAAATAGGACAGAACAGAGCCCAATGTACAGGACAGAGGCTCTAGACTCCCTTCCTCACACCAGCGCTGGAATCCCAACCACTTCGTCCTGTAACAGGCTGTGGTGGATCCTGCTCTTGCTGCCTGGATAGTCTGTATAACTTTGTCAGACAGTCCACCCCGTCTCAGCCTGTCCCTCTCAGGAGCCAAGCCTGGAGAGGTTGGCCCAGAGTGGGTAACGCCCCTATTGCACCTGCTTCCAGAGACAGCGCCCCCCAGAACTGAGGGACCGTCCAGGGCTTGCCCACCATCATTTGTGGCACTTCTGCGTACCACGGTGCCAAGCGGCGACCTGGGGCTACAAGAATGACTGACAATCGTTCCCGTCTCACCCTCTCCAGGAGGGGGAGAATGAGACGCAGCGGTGGAAAGGCGTAGAGCAGCTTTTTTGGCCATGGCTCGTGTGCAAATGCATCCATCCCCAAGGGTGGATTGTCCTGCCGAGCCAGGGAAAACCATAGGGTACAGTGGTTGTTGCGCCGGTTGGCGAACAGGTCCACCTCCGCTTTCCCGAACTGGGCCCAGATCTGCTTCACCACCTCCGGGTGAAGCATCCATTCGTCTGGCAGGGGCCCGCCTCTTGACATGAGGTCGGCCCCCCTGTTCTCCAGCCCCGGGATGTGGAGGGCCTTCAGAGATAACACATTCTCTGAGGCCCACAACCACAGGTTCTCCACTGTGCTCAACAAGGCGGCGGAGTGGACTCCCCCCTGCCTGTTGATGTAAGCCACTGTGGTGCGGTCGTCGCTCCTCACCAGCACATGTTTGCCCTGTAGTAAGGGTTTGAAGTGCTGTAGGACCAGTACTACTGCCCGTAGCTCTAGAAGGTTGATGTGCCGAGTTTCTGTCAGAGGCCAGCCACCACCTATAGCTCTCTCTAGGCAGGTCCCCCCCATCCTGTCACGGATGCATCTGTGAACACCGTGACGTAGGAGGTCACCATTCCCAGTGGAGTCCCCCTCCGCAGATGCTTTGGGGACCACCAGTATCAGAGGTTGCCCTCCACTGAGGGGGGGATGGTCACCAGACGTCGTTTGTGCCTCTTGGGATCTAAACGAAGACCGGCAAACCACTTCTGCAGGAGACGCATGTGCAGTAACCCCAGCGGTACCACTAGGTGAGGTGAGCAGCCACCATGAGACCCAGAGTCTGCATGATGGTCAAAGCTGTCACCGTTGCCCCCCGTCGCAGTCTGCAAACTGCCTGAAGCAGGGATGCCGGTCTGCTCTCTGACAGGGTGGCACGTAGTCTGCCTGCATCGAGCTAAATCCCCAGATACTCCACCTGCTGGTGAGGTATGGGACTGCTCTTCTTCCAATTGACCGCAAATCCCAACTTGGTCAGGTGTAGGATCAATTGGGCTGTGTGGAACATTGCCCATTCCCTGGACCTGGCCATGACTATGAGGTCGTCCAGATAAAAGAAAACCCTCATGCCATGTTCGCGAAGCGGCTGAAGCGCTGTGGCCACACATTTGCTGAACGTGCGTGGGGACAGGGAGTAGCCGAACGGTAGTCTGTGGTACTCGTAGGCTACCCCCTGGAAGGCAAAACGCAAATACTTTCTGTGCTTTGGAGCAATTTTGACATGAAAGTAAGCGTCCTTCAGGTCGATGGTTGTGAACCAATCGCCCGGCTGCACCAGTTCCAGTAATTGTTAACATATGGAACTTTTTGCAGACAATGTGCTGATTCAGGATGCGAAGATCCAGAATGGGTCTGAATTCTCCTGTCTTCTTGGAAACCAGGAAGTACATGGAGTAAATCCCCTTTTCTCTGTCCTGAGAGTGCACAACAGACACAGCCTGTTTTTGCAACAGGGCCTGAATCTCTGTTGAAAGGAAACCTATCTCCTCCTGGGATGATAGTTTGCCTCTCTTATGCCCCTGAATGGAGGAGGGACGCTGCAGAACTGGAGTGAGTAACCCAGTATCAGTGTCCCGTCCATCCATGCAAGCATGGATGGACACGATACCGGTGCCTTTCCCTCCTTCTCACGTGGCGCTGCGCTCTCCCCTTTGAGGACGAGCCAGAGGCAGCATGCGGCTGAGCTGCGATTTCTCCTCATCCAGGCGTTTGAAGCGCTGCATGACTGAAGAAATCGATCCAAAGAGCCCTTCCGCAGACACAGGGGCTCCCAGGAGATCATCACGGGCCTTCTTGGAGAGAGCCGTGAGTCCCAGCCAGACGTGGCGTGATCCCACTGTGGCCAGGGACATTACACGGCCAGCTTCAGCGGCCACAACATGGATCAGATTGTTAATCTGATCCATGTTCCAAATAATCTGCTTGATCCTGCGACGGTGAGGTGGGGGCATCTTGCGGCGGAGCAATCAGCGAGACGCCCAGCACACCTAGATTGTTCGCAGCCGTGGCCATCTGTGAACCCAGCCGGAATATTTTATCAAAATACTCCAGCGTCTCCCTGTCACGAGGCAGCGGGGGCAGAGGCTTCTTATTTTCCGCCCATCCTGCTGCCTGTGGGATTAGATGTGCCGCCAGGCTCTCATCGAGGGGGGGCACGCCGGGATACGCCGTCTCCGTGCGGCCCTGCACCCTGAGAATCCCCACCATTCCTGCCACCGGAGCTATTCGTTCTCAGTGGCTGTTGCCACGATGCCTCCACACACTGCCAGATATCTGGCAACAGGGGCGAAAAAAAAGCCGGCTGTGCCGGGCGGACCGGAAGTGATCCCACCGGTGCTGGCGTCTGAGCCGTGGAAGTGCACGACCGGCAGTGCAGGACGGTGATGGTTCCACAGCGTGATCCGATCCCAGGCACTCAAAGCAGAGCTGGTGGGGATCGGTGCCCGCTATCAAGCCAGGGCATGAAGGAGAGGCACGGGTTTCTTGTAGTGGCGACTCCATGGAGGTAAGATATTTTTTCTTTCTTTTCACTTGATTTCTTAATGCTTTTCTCCGTGTTCCGCTCGCTGAAGAGAAAAGGATGACAGTCAGCAGGTGTAGCTGCCTTATACTGTGCGGCCTGCGCGCGCATTCAGGTAGGCTCGCCCTGATTGGCCGGCTACGTTTATGCAAATTCAGTGTGTGAACGTTCACGTATCATTGATGAAGAGTAGTACCCATAGAGTCCAGTAGAGGGTGTAGCCTGTGTGAGATAGAATCAAAGAAACAAAAATGAACTCACTGCCTTTACTGTAAGGCTCTACGCCCAAACTCGCGGTTAGCAAAGAGCAAATCATATATCATTTGATTACAGCTTTACTTAATATATAAGAGCTGGCTACTTTAAAAAAAAAAAGGACATTATAACTCAGCAAAATAAGATGTTCCACATGTTTAAGTCTTATGAAAGTCTTGGATAAAGTTGGTGAAGCTTTATTTTTTTGAATCCGCAATAACAATGCCACTTCCTGGAGGTAATTGGTACTGGTCTACCCCCCGACTGTAGCGGAGACTCCCCCAGCACGGCGGTGAATAGAATTCTGAGAAACAGGCGTTCTGGTCAATCAGTCAGTCAGCCGGCCTTTTGACACTGTGTCAGAGAATCAAGCTGAGTAATCACCTCTCAGTTAAGAGTTAAGATGGAGGAACAAGGAACAGGAGTGAGAAAGGCCAGCTAACATTTCCCCATCAGAGTTCCAAAAAAAAAAGAGTTGAGTAAAACTTGAGAAAAGCAGAGGTGAGGAGGAAAGAGATTAGAAGACAAATTCTACCGGTTTAATTTACTATCTTTCTTATCCTGTAATGACCCTGCTGCCTCTCTTATCTCTGCCAGTTGCGTTATGAATATAGTCAGACCTTTAATCACTGCCTTATGTATTTAACAGCAGATAGAGCTCATCCACACAGTGTAGTGATAACAGCAGCAGAGCAGGAGCTCAGACAGCAGTGTATTTATGTTACAGTGCAGTTTTGGTTTGATTAGCACTTAGTCGTATCATAAGTTTGATATTTTTTGTCTGTCTGATGAAGAACTTTAATAGGGTAGTTCATCTGTTGGTGGACATTTTCTACTCTACACACTCACATTGGGAAATTTGTTTTTTTGCTACGATTGGCCTCTACGGGGGTTCAACACCAAAAGCACAAGTTCAACTTTGTGCAGACCATTATTTCCAAAGGGCAGCTGTGTGAGCTTTCACGGATGGGAAGCCAATTAAAGGGTCAGCAGTGCCCCTGCAGTCAACATTCCAAAGTGTCCTTGGGCTAGGGACTTGGCCCCAAATACTTATTTGTTATTAACGTGTATGTAAGTCTGTTAACTGTTAATATGCTGACCTTCACATCCAAACGCATATTGGCACTGATGGGAGTTAAAGGTATTATGCAGCCCTTTTACTGTAGAGAAGAATGGTGGGTTAATTTGGTTCGCCTCAGTAATATGAGCGTAAAACTGCTTGTACAAAGCTAAGCATAACTTTTAAGGTAAAAATGTATGATTGATCAATGTAGGCGAAAGTTTGTCTTTAAGTGGGTGCCCAGATTGATCACTAAAGCGCATGCAACCAATTGTTCATGCAGTTTCACCAAAACAGTCATACAAACATTGGACTTCCATGCCAAACGTAATCCTCCTAGGGCAATAACTGGGCCCGCCAAAGGGTAGGGAGCCGGTTGACCAATTTACCTACAACGCAATTTTACATGAGTTACTGGACAAGGATGAGATATGCAAAACATCGACTTTAATAAACAATGACCTTTAAGACTCATCAAACACCTATATGTGGCGGGTTTGTGTGTTTGTGAATATTAATAGTATACTAAAATAAGGGATAAAGGACCGACAACGCCACATGGGGGGCTTGCACCCCAGGATATAAACTCAAAAAGACAGTAAATTAGGACACAAGTTCGTTAACTGAGGGGCAGAGACGTGTTTCAAAGTAAAGTCATTTTTATTTAAATGTAATCAAAAGAAAAAGGAAACTCAGGAAATGTTGCTGTAAGATAAAATCGTGGGTTATAAAAATAAGAACTTGTTATGAACTGAGACACAGGACACAGGACCCAAAAGCAGAACTCGGAGACAGTTGTCCAAAAATAGAATGTGGTTTAATCAAACTGAGTTGTATTTCCAAAAACAAAACTCTCTTGACAAAAGGGTATAACATCCAAAACAAAACTCTCTCTTGACAAAAGGGTAAATTTACCAAAGTACTAATTTCCAATAGTCAAAAGGCCCAGGTTCTCACGACATGAAAACTTACGAACTGACAAGGGAACAAAGAAACACAAGGGCTATTTATAGGTGAGGAGGCACAGGTGAAAACAATCAGGGCAGGGCCTAGCAAACTCAATGGCGGGAAACACACAAAGGCAGGAAATGTGGGATCTAACATAACTGTCGAGTCACAACATTACCCCCCCCTCTAGGGACGTCTCCTGACGGCCCAGGCAGATTAGGATGTTGCCTGTAGAAGTCCCTGATCAACTCCTGGTCCACAATGTAGCGAGAAGGGATCCACATCCTATCCTCTGGACCATAGCCTTTCCAGTCAACGAGAAACTGCCTGCCACGTCCCCTTCTCCGGACTTCCAGCAGTTTCTTGACCGTATAAACAAGGCCACCATCAACAACTCTGGGGGGTGGCGGAGGTTTGGCTGCGGGCACTAAACTGCTTTCCTTGACAGGCTTGATCTTCCCAACGTGGAATGTAGGGTGGACCCGCAGGGACCTGGGGAGTCGCAGGCGCACAGACACAGGGTTCACAATCTTGGTTATTGGAAAGGGACCAACAAACCTGGGGGCTAATTTCCTTGAAGCGACATGGAGGGGTAGATCTTTCGTAGACAACCAAACCTTCTGCCCAGGCTGGTACACTGGAGCCGGACGGCGGTGTCGGTCAGCCACCCTTTTCATAGAAGAAGAGCTCCTTAGAAGGGTTCGACGGGCAGCTGCCCAGATACGGTGGCAGCGTCTGACCAGGGCATGTGCAGAGGGGACCGAGACCTCCTTCTCAGTCTCAGCAAACACGGGTGGTTGGTAGCCAAAGACGCACTGGAAAGGAGTCAGACCTGTGGCTGAGGTAGGAAGAGAATTGTGGGCATATTCCACCCAGGTTAAATGCTTGCTCCACGATGAGGGATTCTGAGCCACCAAGCACCTCAGACATGTCTCCAACACCTGATTTAATCTCTCCGTTTGTCCATTGGACTGGGGGTGATACCCAGAGGAGAGACTTGCGGTGGCTCCAATGAGGTTGCAGAACTCTTTCCAGAACTTGGAAACAAACTGTGGGCCCCGGTCTGACACAATATCCCTAGGAAATCCATGTATGCGGAACACATTGATCATCATAATTTCTGCCGTTTCCTTGGCCGAGGGTAGCTTGGTCAATGGAATAAAATGTGTCATTTTCGAAAAACGATCTACCACTGTAAGCACAGTGGTATTACCTTGAGACACCGGGAGTCCAGTAACAAAGTCCATGGATATGTCAGACCAGGGCCGTTGAGGAATGGGCAGAGGTTGCAGCAACCCAGCCTGAGACCTGGAAGAAGTTTTGCTGCGAGCACAAACAGGACAGGCAGTCACATATTCAACAACATCTTTTGCCATGGATGGCCACCAGAAACGTTGCTTAAGGGCGAACATGGTTCCTCTAACCCCAGGATGACAGGTGAGCAAGGACGTGTGAGCCCAGTGAATGATTTTGGAGCGCAAGGGCACTGTAACAAACAGCCTATTAGGCGGACACTCACTATGTGCTGGGCTCTCAACATTTGCTTGCTGCACCTCTTTTTCTATCTGCCAAGTTACCGCTCCTACCACACGGTTCAGTGGTAGGATGGGTTCTGGTTTCTTGGCAGTAGGCTCAGGGTCAAACAGACGGGACAAAGCATCTGGCTTGGTGTTCTGGGAGCCAGGTCTAAAGGACAAGGTAAAATCAAAACGACTGAAGAAGAGTGTCCATCTAGCCTGGCGTGAATTCAGTCTCTTAGCCTTTTTGATATATTTTTTTTTTATATTAGTTTTTATGGTCTGTCCATACCAGGAACGGCTGAGCGGCCCCCTCTAGCCAATGTCTCCATTCCTCTAAGGCTAGTTTCACTGCCAGTAGTTCACGATTGCCTACGTCATAGTTCCTCTCAGCTGAGGACAACTTACGGGAGAGGTAAGCGCAGGGATGGAGCTTATTATCCTTCACAGCCCGCTGAGAGAGAACTGCCCCCACACCGAGGTTAGAGGCATCCACCTCCACCACGAACTGGCAAAGTGGATCTGGGATGGTGAGGATGGGAGCAGAGGTGAACATCTTCTTTAGGCCTTGAAAAGCATTAGCAGCTTGGGAGTTCCATTCAAAAGGGACATGAGGAGAGGTAAGTACATGTAACGGGGAAGCAATAGAACTGAAATTTCTGATGAAACGTCTATAAAAATGTGCAAACCCCAGGAACTGCTGTAGTTTTTTCCTGTTGACAGGAACTGGCCACTCGGCCACTGCACTGACCTTGGCGGATCCATCTTCATTTGACCGGGGGCGATGATGAAGCCCAGGAACGATGTGGTTTGGACATGGAACTCACACTTCTCTGCTTTAACATAAAGTTGATTCTGTTGCAGGCGTTCGAGGACTTGACGGACATGCTGCTGGTGGGTTATGTTGTCAGGAGAAAAAATCAAAATGTCATCAAGATATACAAACACAAACTTATTCAGGAAGTCCCCCAACACCTCATTTATGAGGGCCTGAAACACTGCCGGTGCGTTTGTCAAGCCAAATGGCATCACTAGGTACTCATAGTGTCCACTTGGTGTGTTAAAGCCAGTCTTCCATTCGTCCCCCTCCCTGATTCTGACCAAATGATATGCATTCCTTAAATCCAGTTTGGTGAAAATGTTGGCATCTTGCAAAAGTTCAAAGGCGGAGGAGATGAGTGGGAGAGGGTACCTGTTTTTGATGGTGATTGCGTTCAGAGGGCTGTAGTCTATGCAGGGCCGGAGTGATCCATCCTTTTTGTCGACAAAAAAGAAGCCCGCTCCCGCCGGTGACGAGGAAGGGCGAATGAGTCCGGCCTGCAAGGAGGACTCAATATAATTGCTCATGGCCTCCCTTTCAGGTCCGGAAAGGGAGTAGAGGCGACCCTTGGGAATGGGGGAGCCAGGTACCAAGTTTATAGCACAGTCATTAGGCCTATGTTGTGGTAGGGAAGTGGCTCGGGCTTTACTAAAAACTTCCTTCAGGTCCCAATAGCAACTGGGCACCTTGGACTTGTCAGGGAAATCTTGCTCCTGTACTTGGATAGCCTCTGTCATTTCTGTACATGCAGTTAGAACATCATCTTGGGTCTCAATCCGTCTAGCATAGGGAGTGCTGTCACCAGTCTTATTGTCCCTCAAACAGAAATGCTTACAGTCCTCTCCCCATCCTTTAACTCTCCCAGATCTCCAGTCTATGTGTGGGTTGTGCTTGACTAACCATGGGTAACCAAGAATAAGTGGGTGCTGAGCAGAGTCAAATAAGTGGAAAGTCATGTGCTCTGTATGTGTTGCATTTAGGTTATTTGAATGGGCATAGTACAATGGGTAACGGTAAACAATAACCGACCGTCCAGTGCAGAGGCCTTTAACGGTTGCTTCAAAGGAACAACAACACAGTTACACCTCTTGGCCAAACCCCAATCCATTAAGCTTTCATCTGCACCAGAATCTATGAGAACCCCCTGAGTTAAAATATGTCTATCTACTTTTACTTGTACCTGTGTCAACGTACGAGGAGGGAATCCAGAAGACAGTCGGCTCACCAGAGTCCTCCTCGTCACTGATGAGCCCGACCTTTTACTGTACAAGAAGCCTGGAGGTGTCCCTGCTCCCCACAGTAAAAACACCTGCCCTCCTGCATGCGCCGAATACGTTCCTCAGGAGTCAACTTTGCTCGACCCAACTGCATGGGCTCCTCTGAGACACTTGGGACCACTCTTCTTTCAGGAGGAGCATCAGCAGGAGGTCTCCAGGCGGGACGATGGCTTGGTGTGTCCCCTTGGTGTCGAGGCAGTCGTGTCACATTCTTAAACCTTTCTTTGTGTCTTTCAGCCAGTCTATTGTCTATTCGAACTGCCAGTGCAATGATGGAATCCAAATCTTCTGGGAGGTCCAAAGGTATTAACTGGTCTTTAATGGAATCCGAAAGACCAGACAAAAAGGCGTCGAGCAGTGCTGGAGAATTCCAGCCACTATCTGCTGCAAGGGTCCTGAACTCAATGGCATAGTCCGATACTCTGCGCTGGCTCTGCTTAATCTGCATCAGTGCTCTGGCTGCCTCCCTTCCAGGAGCCGTGCGATTAAAAATCTTGGTGAGAGTGTCTGTAAATAAATCCAGAGAGTTACAGACCGGTGAATCTCTCGCCCATTCGGACGTAGCCCAGGTCGCTGCTCTCCCCGTTAAGTGGCTCACCATGAAGGCTACTTTAGAGTGGTCAGTGGAGAATGCAGCAGGATTGTATTTATAATGGAGATCGCAATGAACAATGAAAGGGCGACAGTCACCGGATTCCCCGGAGAATCGCTCTGGAGATGCCAGACGAGGCGGTGGAGCATGGTGTGGCACATGGTCAGCTGGAGCAGTAGGTATGGAAGCAGCAGCAGGAGACTGAGGGGACGAACCAGCTTCCAGGTGAGTGAGGACACGGTGTAGCTGTTCGGCAAGGCGGTTCACCTGAGTATTGACGGAGGCTTGAAAGTTTTCCTGACGGCCGGTCAGGTCCCTCACCCCCAGGTTGATGGCGCCCAGCTGCTCCTCATGCTGGTGTAGTCTCGTTTCCTGAGCTCGCAGAGCTAACTTCACTGTCTCTGAATCCGCTGGGTCCATTTTTTGGTCAGTTCGTACTGTTATGAACTGAGACACAGGACACAGGACCCAAAAGCAGAACTCGGAGACAGTTGTCCAAAAATAGAATGTGGTTTAATCAAACTGAGTTGTATTTCCAAAAACAAAACTCTCTTGACAAAAGGGTATAACATCCAAAACAAAACTCTCTCTTGACAAAAGGGTAAATTTCCCAAAGTACTAATTTCCAATAGTCAAAAGGCCCAGGTTCTCACGACATGAAAACTTACGAACTGACAAGGGAACAAAGAAACACAAGGGCTATTTATAGGTGAGGAGGATGGGCACAGGTGAAAACAATCAGGGCAGGGCCAAGCAATCTCAATGGCGGGAAACACACAAAGGCAGGAAATGTGGGATCTAACATAACTGTCGAGTCACAACAGAACTATTCAGTTTTAAATTATCTTTATTAAATGTTAAAAATATTTATCTAAAATGCAACATTAAAAGTCTATATAAGAACAGCAAATCAAAACTAAGGTGGGCTGAGGCCAGTTAATGGGGTAGCAGGCTACTTCACGAGACACTAGGGTGCAACCTAATACTCACCAGGTGCAGTCACAGCAAACCACACACAGCAAACAGGTCACTCACGCGTGCTCCACGGTGCTCTTCACCACAACAAACAGTGAGGGTGACTAGCCCCCCCAATGACCGGCACTCAGCTTTACTAAAATAAAACAAACAACTGTAACAAGGTTAAACAAAAAGGATCCCAGTTTGTTAAATAATGATAAACAGGTAAAGTATAAGCGTAAGACAAATGCAAAACTAAATCAAACAAAACTTCTACAAAAACAGCACTAAGTCAATGAGAACAAAACAAAACAAAACAGCAGCAGGTGAACCTAAAAGCAATATTTAAATGAAGGTTAAAAATTGCTCTCCATGCGGCATCCACATCATCAATCAATCAATCAATCAATCAATCAATGTTTATTTATATAGCCCAATATCACAAATGTTACATTTGTCTCAGTGGACTTCACAGTTTGTACAGAATATCAGTATGACAATACGACACCCTCTTTCCTTAGACCCTCACATCGTACAAGAGAAAACCCACAGTTTAAAGTGAAAAATGGGAGAAACCTCAGGGAGAGCAACAGAGGAGGGATCCCTCTCCCAGGACGGACAGACGTGCAATAGATGCCGTGTGTAAATTGAAAAGATAATACATTTACAACATAGGTAGTCCAAATGTTTGGAAATGCGTGTGTCTATAATAAGAATATGAATCCACGTGGATATCCATCCAGGACTCATGATCCAGGACCACAGCAACAGGCACAGCCACGACTCAAGATCCAGGGCTCGCGATCCAGGACTCAGGACCACAGCAACAGGATCAGCCACGACTCAGGATCCCGGCGTAGATATAGACACCAAAAAGACATTTGGGGAAGCTGGGTTATTCGGAACATGAGAGTACACAGGTACAGACAGAGAGAAGGAAGAAGTAAGGTGTCCCCCGACAGTCTAAGCCTATAGCAGCAAAACTAGGGGCTGAATCTAATCAGCCCTAACTATAAGCTTTATCAAAAAGGAAGGTCTTAAGCGCACTCTTAAAAACGGATAGGGTGTCTGCCGCCCGAACACAAACTGGAAGCTGATTCCACAAATGTGGAGCTTGATAAGAAAAGGCTCTGGCTCCCATTGTACTTTTAGAGACTCTAGGAACAACCAACAACCCTGCACCCAAACAATTCAGGTTCTGCCCTATCCACCACAGGAAGAGGTTTTAGCACCTTGCTGAGCTTCAGTAATCTGCAAGGAATCAGCATGTAAGCATACAATACTAGATTTTTTTTTATTTTTAAAACAAATTGTATTTGTTTGTTTTAACTATACACACATTTTTCAATGAGTTGGAAAAAAAACTAATACATTACAATTAATGAAAAAAACAGATTTTCATGACTACAATTAAATATCATTGGAAAAAATCCTCCTTTACACATTTTAAAAAGAAAAACTACACCTATATTTTAAAACTTCAGTATTAGAGAGTCATTCTCCCCCAGTGAGCACAGAACAGCCCACACATCCAAAAACCCCCTGCAGATGGTTGATCAGTGTGTAGTAGTATGCATGCTCCACCCTCAGACGCGCTCATACAATTTTGCATCCAAATGCTGCTGCGTTTTGGCGTTTGGCTCATTTTCCATCCGAAAAACACGTCGTCTACCTGTCCTGTACCACTTGTTATGACTTCTCTCTCGCGCGTATTCCGTTTAGACCCACCCCTACTCACTCCTCGTGCTGAAACCTACCAATCAGAGTAGGGGCGGGTCTTCACAGAATACGTTTGGGGAACAAAATCAAGCTTTTTAAAAGGCGAGTGGATATTGGCAGGCAGTGAGTGCGGACCAACGATTGAACGATAAAAAGAACGGCTCTCACCAAGTACGACTCGGTTCCCCTCGTTCGTACCAAAGAGCCGTTCAGAAGAATCGGCTCGTTCGCGACCGACACATCACTATCCTGTGCATCACATCAAACGCAGAGATTCAGGACCAGGCACCAGAGTCGAAATGGTCAAATCTATGGCAATGAAACAGGACCAGGTCTAGACATTATATTGATGCGCATACTCTAGGACTTAGGTACAACAGTCAGAGTGGTTAGGTATAAGGCAATCCAATAAGGGAAGGTTTAGATATTATATCGATGTGTATAATCTAGGGATTAGGTTTTGGCAACAAAGTCAGAGTGGATAGACATTATTTTGATTCATATGAACTAATGCTTTAAGATTCAGGTCAGGAATGCCAATAGGATTAAATGCCATTTTGTATAAAAAGAGGGTATAAATACCATCAGAAGTGCTTTGTTTTCCGGTATTCAGTAACCAAGCCAACATCATTGGTTCCTCTTATATATATTACCATTATTTTATTTTTTTTGTTGGCTGTTTGTTTATTTTTTTATATATTTTTTAATTTTATATATCTATTTTTTTTTTTAATGAAACCCTATAATCAATGTTCAGGCCTCCTGGGTGTAATGTACCCAATCTTTTTATCCAAACCCTTTCCTCATGTGTCTTTCCCTGGTAGTCCAGTGGGGGTTATGGCTGATGCCGATGAGGTTAATGCACTGGACTCCGTGCATAATAAAATGCCTCATCAAATGGGTTTGATGTTTCCGTCCTGTCCGGACCCGTGTACTGATGATTTGATTTGCTAGGCGGACTTTTAGTTGATTCCTCGTCTCGCCTACGTACATGATACCACATTTTGTACACCTAACAAGATATACACAGTTTGTATGATTGAGGGTGATCCCTGCTTGTAGGGTATAGGTTTTTTTGGAGAGGGGATTGATTGCTGTCCTGGGAGTAGTCGGTGGTCGGGTGCGGGACATCATTGAGGGGATTTTTGCCCGAACCAGTAGATCCCCCAAATTGTGATTCCTCTTATATGCAGAGATTATTTTTACTGACTGGCTCAGGGGTGTGTCTCCTATGAGTCTCTCAAAGTTTTGTTTTATAAATCTGCTGGCTCTTGTGGTGAAGGAGGAATAGGTCGTAATGAAAGGGGCTATTGGTTTGTTATCCCCTCCTTCCTTGTTAATGGGAAGTGATGCTACACCTCCATATACTGATTTTTGGATCTGGCGTAGCATGGACCTGGGGTATTTCCTTTTTCGTAAAGCCACGAAAAGCGTTTTTGTTGCAGAGTTCCTGTCTTGGATAGTTGAACAAATTCTCTTGAACCGTATTAGTTGAGATTTTACGAAGGTGGGAGGTCGAAGTCCTCTACCGTCAAAGGCCTGGAACGGCCCGGGGTGGGTGCCCCGGTATTAACCGTGAATGTTGGAAATACTACAGTCGTGCGAAAGAACCCCGTCGGGGGAACGGAACCAGTCGTGGGAACGGACCCAGTCGTGGGAACGGACTCAATCGTGGTTTTTGATCTTTGTACCCCAAAGGGGAAATTCCGATGCTTCTCATTGTAGGTGCAAATGGGGCCTTATCCTTTGATTTAAGATTGGGGGGAGGTTGGTGTTACGTGCTCCCCTCCTTGTTGTGCTTTCTGTCTCCCTGCTGCGCAGGTGCACCTGGTCTGCCCCTGGCTCCGCCTCTGCGCAGGTGTTTCTAGCTTCCACTCAGCCGGGCTATAAGGGGAGACTGGAGGAGAAGGATCATTGCCTATCCTGATGCCGGAAGACTCTGTCTGGGAACAATCTCGCTGCTGTTTCGGAGCTGTAGCTTCTTATTGTTATTGTGATAAACATGTGTATCCTGGAGGACCTGGGAGTATAGTTTTTTGCGGCTTTATTTTACCCGTAGTTTTTTGTTAGATCTCTGGGTAGGGGAGGGAAGTCTGGGTCCTACGGCCCGTGGTGTGGCTGGCTCAGGCTCTCTTCTTCTTTTTGTTTGTTTTTGCCAGTCCTCCAGACTTCGTTCATTTGCCTGTTGGCCCATGTGAGTAACGGCTGAACTTCTAAATAAATGGTCACCGTTAAGTGCTGGACGTTTTTGTGTGTTTTCTTTTATGTTGCGGATCTCCCCACGAGCTACTACCACGGAGTAGGGGGCGGGCCGTAACAGTTGGGATGAAGGTAAGGCCAGGATGTTGTTAGTAGTGATGGTGAGAGGAAGCCTTATGAAACTTTGAAGCTTTCCAGCCAATTGGTTCGCAAAAGGGTTCATCTCATGAGGCTTCGTCATGGGCTTCATTTGAACACAAACCCCCCTGTTGGTCAAAGTGTGTAAAACAAGCAGATTTGACATCTCAACAGTGTGCTCTATCTCCTACCGAGTTCTCAATGAGTAAAGCCTTAGAATAACTCTAAACAGCAAACATAAAATCATATTTTCATGTTGTTGGATTGAAGCACCCTTCAGTGGTTGAAGGTTCGATCCCGCTCCGCGCCGTTCGTTTGATGAGTGGTCTGCTATAAAAGGAAGAGCTCAGACACAGAGATATGAGGTTTAACAATAAGCTGAGTTAATGGTAAAAACAACAGTACAATATAACGAAGTACTTCGGGCCTTGGTTCTTCTACCGTGCGATGTACGTATCAGACAGTCAGACAGAACAGGGGCGGCCCGAGTGTACAGAATTCACAATATTTATGCTCACAAATGGAGAGGAGTTGTGTGGGAGGAGTTGAGTCGGTTGCTCCTCCCTAGGTGTTCATCCACTGGTGGACTCACTCCTGGGGAGCCCTAGGCAGCGAATCAGAGTGAGTCAGCCATAGGCGTGGGAAGTTCGGATCTCCTGCGCCGCAGGCCATCTTTATGGCAGCCATGAAATAAACAATCCTGGGGTGAACAGGGGTGAGGTGCCAATCCTTATCTTCGTTTATCCTCGGCACCTGGCCGTACCACTCCGTATCCCAATCCTCCTCTCTGCACAATCTCTGCATAGACTCAATGTTGTCAGTTTTATTACCTTTCTCCTGCAACCCCCCCCATGCTCCTATCCGGCCCATTAAAAACCCGGGGGGGCGACTGGATCCTCTACATCAGGGGTATTCAACTAAAATTCAACGAGGTCCAGTTAGAGAAAATCTCCCTATGCAAAGTTCCGGAACATCAAAATGTCTAAGTTGCTTTATGAATTAGTGTGATATATATTGAAGTAGCTGTAGCTTTATCAACGTCTGCATGTCATCAACAACTGACTGCCAATCAAATAAAGAAAGTACAATTCATAAACAACAATATTTATTGTCAATTAACATTGAACTATACAGATATACAGTAAAATACTGTGGATATGTGTAATGTTCCTCTCAGGCTGCATTTAAAAATAAAATAGGAGAAAATAAATAAAATAGCTTTTGAAAATATGTGCATCTTAAAAGTGCTTAATTTTATATAAATAAAATAAAGTGTAGCAGCAGCTTGAGTTTCCCTTTTTCTTTGTTAACCGTTTCACATCATGACTTAACAGTTTCAGCCGATTATAGAACAATATCAGTCTTTACACATCATAACAATTGAACAGTTTTAAAGTTTCTCTTTCTTTCCCTCTTATATTGCAGTCCCTCACTCACTTTTTTTTAATTCAGTGCGAGAATTGAGCTTGTCCTGCCAGGAGTTTAAATCTGGGCTGAAATGGTGTCAGGGCCATTCTCATACACACATGCAGGTGCTCATTGGTTAGCCTCGATTAGCCTGCCCTGGAACGATGTTTAGTTTTAATTTAGATCCTGGTGGACTGATCATATTGGGCTCTGAGACTGCTTATTTTTTGTGACCTCGGTTCTGACTTGAGAGGGAATGTTTGGTCAAACACTTTGTGTTTTGTCTCATAGTGGCGTTTTGGCACTTTTAATGAGCGACACGGTCTCTGAACAAATGAGACACACTGGTTCTGTGCTCCCAGTGGGCAGGATGAACATGAATGAGTCCGTCCACTCAGGGTTAAAAGCTCTGTTCTCACTGTCCACTTTCCTCTTCTTGGAGGAGCACCATGTGTAATTATTTGTCTCTCCCTGTCTGCCGCTAACACGTGTGTTCACTCTCCTCTCCGCTTCTTTCCCTGTATCGCTAATTATTCTCTTCACTCACTTTCCTCTCCGCTTCTATCTGCCGCTCTCTCGTCTCTTATTCTGTGTTTCTCTCCCTGTATCGCTCACTCGTCTCTTTCGCCCCCTGTCGGCAGCGGTTAAAATAGAATCGCCCCGTCAAAATTGAATTCCCCTATTAATGTATTGATTATAGGTCTGGGTCCGTATAGGTCGGCGTCCGGATCCGGACCGCGGTCCGCCTGTTGCCGACCCCTGCTCTACATTCCTAGGTCACACACACACAATTGAGCACAGCAAACAAAGCAAAATAATACCATCATGAGAACATTTGGTCTAGTTTCATAAGCATACATTTTACACAGACTATTGGCGCCTAAGATATGTCGGGCCAAAGTTATAATTATTGAAACAGGTTATACAGGTTACTTTAATGTTAACAATACTGTTTTTATTCCAGTTTAATGATTGTGATTGAAAAGCCTAAGGAGGCTGGTAAACATTGCAAAGAGGGATTTGTATTCCTTAATAATATTCGTAAACTTAACCATGTTGTAGCCTGAGAAAGGCTAAACCATATCAAAGACTACATTTATTAACTGCATTATCTCATTTAGCTGTAGCTTTTATAAATAAAAAAAAGACGTATTGACGAGTCATTGAACCAGGGACCCTGCGGTCGTGAGTCAACTGCTTTCCAGCTGAGCCACAGCCCACAGACTGAATTTACCTGAAAACACTGTAAGCTATTTATTCCTGTATTTATTCATTTATTTATTTATTCATGTTTTTATTCCTACATTTATTTATGCTTTTACTTATTTATACTTATGACATGTTCCGACCTCTATATAAGTGAGGGTCTGAGCTCTCTTAGTTCCATCGTGTCACCGGGCGCGGGTACAGGAGGGGAAATATGGTTCATTATACATCCATGGGTAATATGAGCTTTTTGGTTCAACCGATCTGAATCGCTTCCTGAAGCAGTCACGTGGTATCGACAGGCAGCGAGGCTTCGTTTGTCATCGATGACGTCACTGGCCCAAAACGATACAAGCCTCGATACAAGCTTCACAAAAAGCTTCGGGGATTACTCGACACACGCTCCGAAGCCTCGGCGCAATACGTAACATCACTACCAACAACCATGAAAGGAGAGCCAAGGGGAAGAACAAAGGGAACCAGGTGCCTTTTATACCCTGCTCTAATGAAGGGAGTGTTTGGGGGAGGAGTCAGGCCCTGAGTTGCCTTCAGGAGCATTACTCACTACATATAAGACATAGCAGTATTTTATCTTTAGATCACTTCCAGTTTACCAGTAGAAGTTGACGTCACTGGCCCAAAACGATACAAGCTCGATACAAGCTTCACAAAAAGCTTCGGGGATTACTCGACACATGCTCCGAAGCCTCGGCGCAATACGTAACATCACTAGTTGTTAGTAGAAATATCCACTGGGTCTGAAACCAACTTGTCAATGACGATGTTACTCATTAGAAGTGGTTTAACCACCGATTCGGGTGATCTTTTGGCCATATCCATCTGGCTGATCAGGGGAGAGGGTTGTGCTGATGGAAGAGGAATGTCTGAATGGTAGTTTGAAGTGTCACCAGGGATCTAGGGTCGTCTGTGGGATTGAGACCCTGATGGGGATCGTATGGACGGGCGTTACCATCAGGTTAACCCTCACTCGTGTGCTTGTGGGAGGTTTTCTGGGTGGGTTAGGACAAGATGGTGCTGGGAGTTGTAAACCTAGTTGTTCCAAATCCAGCCGAGCTAGGCTGAAAACCTGGTCCTGGACATGTGGGTACTTAGATTTAATCCATTTGGTTGCTACAGTCCAAGCCCTCTCCCCATCCTCCTTGGGGAGTTGGGTCAGGCCCCTATGGAGATCTGCAGTGGTACCTTCATAATGATCGTCCAAGATCTGCAGGCCTGTATGCAACCAATTGGTCGCATTCCCAGCCAGAAGGTCAGAGGTGTTACCATTCGGGAGGCAAGGTCTGAAAGAGCCTGCAAGCCAGTCTCTGGTCTGAGTTAGGGATTTGGGAACAGGGTCACTACCCGCGATGGCTCATTTAATAGGACCCCAGTTGTGATAGGTTCCTAAGAGTTTGAAGATCGCTCTGGTGAGTTTTTGGAAATCTGTGTATTCCTTTGCTTTTTCCATGATGAATGGAATCTCGAATCTAAAGAGGGATACAACAGACATAACAAAAGTTGTATTACTATATGTTTATGCAATAAGTACCTACAGTCAAGTCTAATAGAAGAAGGGGAGGTCGGTTAAAGACATTTTCGGATTAGGGAAAACCCGGCAGTCCTCAACTAACCAATTCTCATCGATTGGAGATACGTTACGGTGGAACATTTGAGGTAGTCTATTCCGCCACGGTTACCCTAAATCGCGGTTTTCGAATCCTAATTGGGGAATTTGTTGTAGCCTTTATTTAACCAGGTGAAAGCCCCTTGAGATCAAAAGATCTCTTTTTCAAGGGTGACCTGCAGCACATTGGTTACACATGTAACATAAAAACAGAACAACAATAAGGACGACATACAACATAAATTACAGGGTACAGTTTACAAACTCTATTTACAGTGACAGGTACCATGAGTATCAAACAGCATGTCACCCAGCCGAGTTTTAAAATGATGCAGGGGAACCAAAGTGCTCAGTTTTAAACATTTTTGCAGACTGTTCCAAGTTAGTGGAGCTGCACAACTAAAAGCTTTCTTCCCTAAGACATTCCTAGCACTTGGCACATTTAATAAAACCACATCATGAGATCTCAGGCAATAAGTAAATGTCCCTTATACTGGTGTGCAACCATGAGGGAGAGTGGCCTACACAAAATGTAGATAATACCAGCTCCCCGTGAGGCGGCAACTGTGAAAAAACAAAACCCAAAGTCCTCCTGTGCATACAATACTAGAAGAAATTAGACAACGTATCCTACATTTTAGTATTGCAGCCTACCTGATCCAACAACTAGTGATGGCGAGATGAAGCTTTCCAGCCAATCGGTTAGCGAAAGGGTTCATCTCATGAGGCTTCATCATGGGCATCATTTGAACACAAACCCCCCTGTTGGTCAAAGTGTGTAAAACAGGCAGATTTGACATCTCAACAGTGTGCTCTATCTCCTACCGAGTTCCCAATGAGTAAAGCCTTAGAATAACTCTAAACAACAAACATTAAATCATATTTTCATGTTAACAATATTGTTTTTATTCCAGTTTAATGATTGTGATTGAAAAGCCTTGTATTCCTTAATAATATTCGTAAACTTAACCATGTTGTAGCCTGAGAAAGGCTAAACCATATCAAAGACTACATTTATTAACTACATTATCTCATTTAGCTGTAGCTTTTATAAACAAAACAAAAAGACGTATTGACGAGTCGTTGAACCAGGGACCCTGCGGTTGTGAGTCAACTGCTTTCCAGCTGAGCCACAGCCCACACACTGAATCTACCTGAAAACACTGTAAGCTATTTATTCCTGTATTTATTTATTCATGTTTTTATTCCTACATTTATTTATGCTTTTATTTATTTATACTTATGACATGTTCCGACCTCTATATAAGTGAGGGTCTGAGCTCTCTTAGTTCCATCGTGTCACCGGGCCCGGGTACAGGAAGGGTAATATGGTTCATTATACATCAATGGGTAATATGAGCGTTGTGGTTCAACCGATCTGAATCGCTTCCTGAAGCAGTCACATGGTATCGACAGGCAGCGAAGCTTCGTTTGTCATCGATGACGTCACTGGCCCAAAACGATACAAGCCTCGATACAAGCTTCACAAAAAGCTTCGGGGATTACTCGACACACGCTCCGAAGCCTCGGCGCAATACGTAACATCACTACCAACAACCATGAAAGGAGAGCCAAGGGGAAGAACAAAGGGAACCAGGTGCCTTTTATACCCTGCTCTAATGAAGGGAGTGTTTGGGGGAGGAGTCAGGCCCTGAGTTGCCTTCAGGAGCATTACTCACTACATATAAGACATAGCAGTATTTTATCTTTAGATCACCTCCAGTTTACCAGTAGAAGTCCGGCAGAAGTAGAACTATGGCATTTACTGAACAAAGCACTTGCCGGATGATGTTGCTTTCCTTGTAAAAGTTGAGCCATGTTAAACTTTTTGGTCGAATAACCCTCCGGATTTTTGGTAGAAACATTTAAGTTAGCACTTTCTCTCTGTCATTCAGAGGCCTTAGTCAAATGATTGAGGATGCTGCACTTTTGGGCGTGTGGCGCAGTGGATAGAGCCTTGGTGTTGGGATCAGGGGGTCACAGGTTCAAACCCCACTGCAGTCAGCATGTCGTTGTGTCCCTGGGCAAGACACTTCACCCCAAATTGCTCCTGTGGGGATTGCCCACAGTATTGAGTATGTAAGTCGCTTTGGATAAAAGCGTCTAACAAGTAACATGTAATGTAATGTAATGTTGTTGTTGCCGTTGTTATTGTCTGCTTTAGAAATAAATATGTTGACTGCCACTGAATTGAAAGAGTTTGAAAGTAAGTGGGCGATGGCTGCAGAGACAAAACACATACTGTCTAGTACTCTTTTTCCCTCAGATAAGTAGATCAATGCGAATGGTTGAAGCCACACAATGGGATGAATCTGTGTTGAAACTTGGGAATTAAGAAAAAGTTAATTGAAAAATGTATTTGAATTAATACATTTTCTTTGTATTACATAGCCCGGGGTACAGCATTTTTGTTCCTTCCATACATCTTTTCTGTGCTCACTCATGCCTGAGTAGAGTGAAAAACACTTCTTCCAAGTCAATTATTGTAATATGAGAACTCTCCCTGGTATTAATAGGGTTATCACAGTCTGTCACACAGATTTTCATAGCAGCTTTGGTGAAATCTCTGTGTTGTCACCATGGTCCAGAAATATGACAGTATGTTGTTTCTTATATTTGTTCTACATTTTTGTACTCATCCAAGAGTACATGGCACAGAACTGCCTTCATGATATCTTTCCTGTGTCCTGTAGGTTTTGTCCCATACCAAGTTGCCATCTCCACTTGAAGCGCAGAGAGCTGAGTCACTCCATCCTGTTATTCTGTCTCCCACTCACTGCCTCTTCTATATCTCTGGTTTCTTCTTCTGTGATGTCTAGCCAGGACACAGCAAGACTTTGCCAAGACCAAAGCTTTCTGCAGAATTGTGCACACCTTTTCTTTTCATGATACATTTCAGTTTGCGTCACCTTTATATAATTGAACTGGATGTAGTAAAAGTTGAGATTCTGTGGAACATTTTATGGTTTTTACTTTCGTTTTTCCATTCCTTTGTTTAAACTTCTCACAAGGAAGTGATTCACAGTTTAGTCTACATTGACATGACACAAACTGAATTCAATAAAAGTTTCTCTTCGAATTCCATGAACCTTTTCTCTTACTTAACTCCCACCAAAAATCCGGGTTTTAACACTGGATTTTGCATATTTACCCACTATAGTAGAAACTTTACATTTAGAATAACATTATACAAAATGTATGGAAATGAACAAGCAGTTTGCTATATTTACATTTAAAAAAACAACCCAATAGTAGAATTATTTTAGAATGGGGAATTTTACAATCTCCAGACACAATATATACTGGGGGTCTGGGCACATTTGGGAAAGATTGCCCTTGATGGATAAGGCATCCAGAACATTTTATTTCCTTTGTGAATTGCTCAAATTAAGAAAACCCTAACCCTAAATAAACAGGGTTTACACTGCTGTTTATCTACTTGTTGTTTCTTTAGGTCATTACCAAGGAAAGATATTTACCAAAAATTGATCCTGTGATTAACTGCTGTGTTAAGTTGCATAGAAAAATGTTGTTACTTTTGCTAGCCTTTTCTATAGCTAAGGAGAAGGTCTTGTTTGTTCAAAACAGTGATAACATCTATTCTGGCTCCAATCTTGGCACTGCATGCGTTTCACAATGTGCCGGTAATGTGACCCAGGCGATATTTGAGTTGGTAAATATGCACACTTCTTGACGACTCCATTAGTTATAAGGCCAACTAACTTTGTCTCGTATGAGTTTTCATGTGCAGCCATGGACAGGAATACTTTATGGTATTTACATTTACTCTCTTTGCTCTATAGGCCATGCTTTGCACAATAATGGTCTGTCTATCCCTCTCTGCATGAGGCCACGCCAACAGAGAGTTCCTTTATTTTACCTCGTCTCCCTCCCTTGTTTCTCTCCGGAAATGTGAATGTCACTGGGGCTTACAATGCGGCGGCCTCGCCCCTGTGAGCCCCTTTGAGAAACTCCAAATTCGCCGCTCGTATCGGAGCGCAGAAGCTGAGTTTATTAGTAATGCCAGCCTTGTTGTTGCTCGGCGCTGAACGAATAAGAGGCTTGCAGGGGAGGCTTATCTCTCGGAGTGCACACACACACACACACACACACACACACACACACACACACACACACACACACACACACACACACACACGCACAGAGACACACAACGCCTTACTGAAAACACACGATCAATACAAAAAAAGCAAATATTGTTGCACACAAAACTGCATGTAAGCACAGATAGTAGCACACACAAATATAACACTCGTTAATGGAGGCACACACATAAACACACTCTTTGGTCATGTGTAAACAAGTGGTTTAAGAGTGGCTTTGTCTTGTTAGGGGGCTGCATGAATAAGAGGCTTGCAGGGAAAGGCTTATCTGTTTGGCAGTGCATGCACATGCACATGCGCGCACATGCACATGCGCGCGCACACACACACACACACACACACACACACACACACACACACACACACACACACACGCAAGTCTACACACTTGTAGGAGCCTTATCTGAGTCAGGGTAGATAACATCGCGAGGCAGAGAGTAAGGAGCACCATAAATGGAACATGCACCTGGGTCAGGGAAACTCAGGAGACACACATGCACACATGCGCACACACACATGCGCACACACACATGCGCACACACACACACACACACACACACACACACACACACACACACCAACCATTCCCTAGGTTACTGCGCACATGTTTATGACCTGAAGCAGTCGCGCAACAGAGAACATGACTAACAATATTGTCTGCCTGGCGCTATGTACGCAAAGAGAAAGGCATATGTTAGAGTGATAATGGGAGGAATGTTTAGGGAGAGATACATCAACGTGATAACGGTCTGCTAACAAACCTGGCAGCGGAAACTTGCTCAGTCAACTGTAATTTGTGAGTATAACAATTGAATAAAATGACTGGCTAAATTTAAAAAAAAAGTGTACGGTTTCTTGAGAAGTCAGTTTATCCTTTGTTTTTAGTTTTATTATACGATTAGGTTAAACTTTATTTTAATTGAACTTAGTTCAACAAAATGCAGTTAGCATCCGTAGATAAAGTGCATGAGCTTACAGTGTAATCACATCATTTTGCATATTCATTTAGGCAATTATATCCGCAGGTGCCAGTTTAAGATTTGTTCTGCAATGTTAACAAACTCATATGTTGATTGATGTAATATTTTGTGTAGGCAGTTGCTAAATTAAAGATTTCGCTTTTTATGACGATATGAATATTCTACACATTGTAAGTCAAATTAGTTCAAATGTACCGGTATGTTGAAAAAGTTGCTTTAGTCTGAAAGGGATCCGCTGATCATAAGAATCTCACATAAGTGTGCTTGTTTTTATGAACTTGCTTACGACAAGATCATTATGATTTAGGGTTACAGTGTTTGGAGAACAGACCAAATTATACAATTTAGGTTTGGATTCTAGATTTAGCAACTATGCCTTGATTTGTTGAAAAATAATTCTCAAGCTTCTTCTCTTTAGCATGATGGCCAGATAGAAATACAGAAGGTGTGGAATCAGCACACTCTGCCCAGCTTAATTGCAACAGCTTTGTCTAATGTGTAATTGTATCACTCCCTATGTTACTCTTTGTTACTCTGTGTCAGGATTGTAATCACGTTGTAATGTGCATTACAGAGAGATGAGGTTACGGGACATGTTGTTACTGTGAGTTTTTATACTCTGGTTACTTGACATTTCTACGTCAAGACCAATGAAAGAGACAAACAGCATGCGTTGAGCAGAAGCTGTCTATGAATCAGCAGCTGCGAAATAACCCTTGGGACTTACTAGAGACAGTTTGGCTGTAAATGCATATGGCATACATGTTAGAAAGGTGGGAGGTATCTTTTCACATTAGAAGTGGCACTTATCTCTAACAATATGTCTATGATATACTTATTAGCCTCTATTATGCTTTTTGGGCTTTTCCCTTTCCTGTAGTGTTTTATAGGTTTTATTGCATGTAAATGGTCTGCAAAGGCTTAACATTCCCTGTATTACCTTCAGAGGGGGTTTCTCCCCCCTGCCTGAAACTCATCCATTGGACTCCTTTGATTACATGTGTTACATAGTGACATCACTATGTTTCACTCTGTTTCAAAACAGAACCGACCAGCTAACCAATCAGAGCAGACTGGGCTCTGGTTTCAGACAGAGGGTGAAAAGAGGTGCTGCAGCACAGGCAGTATGAGAAAAAGAAAGAGCTTTTTGAACATTAAAGCATGGAGACATGTCACAGTAGAGGCACAAGAAAGAGATATCAACCTGAAATTAGCAGCATGTCCTTTTTTTTAAATCCTTTCTGAAACCCATTGAAAAAAACAACAACATTTTATCCCACGACAATTACAGCATAAAGTAATGCACTCTATTATATCCAACCCAGTCTCACGGCATTTCATCTATTGATTCGTGTTCACCAACACGATTTTCCCCTTTTTTTCGTGTCACACAGAACGATTTTAAAAATATGTATTTCTATTGGTAGTGTGTTTCGTGCCTGCAACACGTCTTTTTGTCCGGTCGGGTCTTGGGAGACCGGAAGCTGTGTTTTTCATAAAAACATGTTCTTACTCAATATCAAGCCACGATTATTGTTTTTATTTTAAATCGTATAATGTCAGACTTTTTTTGCCGTCCGTGAGGAAAATAAATGGGGCTCAGAGCCTCAGAATACTGAAATCTGTATTTTTAAAATCTTTTTTTCCTTCTAATTTGTTATTCTTTTCTAAATAACACACCGTTATTTACTCAACAATAACACACAATTATCCTTGTTTTTATTTATTTGTTTAATTCCATAATCTCAGGCTTTTTTGCCGTCCGTCAGGAACTGAATTTCAAAATAAAATAACCGGAAACAGATACACACACACTGAACTGATTACCCAAGATCCTCAGCTATGGTTTAAGCTCGGTGATTGGATTGTTTAGCCGCAATGCATGTTGGGATATGGTGTTTATGAGATATGAAATCCGAAAAACATTTTAAAAAAAAAGAAGAAAATAATACTTTATTCCGAGTGTGCTTGCTTTTCTCTTTGGAAGTCATCACATAACGGCATTGTAATACACGGTTCGGCTGCATTAAATATTACACATCTGCCGTAGTTCTTTATTTATAGAGCCCTGATTAGAAGACTTCTAGACAAACTGGAAGAAATGCCGCCGAAACTGAATACCTGACGTGGATCATAAATATATCAGCAATTAAACAACATCTTCAATTTCTCTTCACACAATACGTCTCCTTGCAGTATCAACACTAATTCGGCTGACTTTTATATTTGATCCAATTCGTAGATAGGTTATATTTACACCATAACGGTGCACAGCTGATAGAAAAGGACTTGTAGTTTTTAAAGATATTAGTGATTTTCTTTGAATATAAGAATGTAAATACTGAGTTGAGAGAATAGTCAGGGGTTTTTGGGTGATGGTAGACACATCTATGGAATCACAATTTCAATAGCTTACCATTAAATGACGGATATACCTTTCTGTCTGTGATGTTTTACAAATCAGATATTAATGTGTAGAAGTAAAACATGAGAAATAATATAGCAATATCCTGTAAAATTATGTGAAAACATGAATAAAACTACACATCTTCAGATGTTATACATACATAAGTGTCCTACACTAATAATACAAAGTTATTATGGCATTGTATGCTGTGTGTACCTTGTGTGCACCGCCTAGTGGTTAAAGCACGTTATTGAATTATTTTTTTAATGTTATATTTGATGAAAAAAATATTAAGAGTACATACTTTCATAGGGGGAAAGTAGAAGGTCAATGATAGAAATATAGAATATAAAAAATCAAGAAGATACTGTAAGTGATCTCTACAATAAAACAGTTTAGTGCCGGATGTACAAAGATATTAATAGGAGGATGTGCAAAACAGACAAACTAATTAACCTTTATTTAAACATTAAAGAATATATTAGGTTAAGGTTTTCTTTTAAATAAGAAAAAAGCTTTGGGGGTATCTACAGATAAATATTAAGCCTGACAAAGTACTTAACGTTTAATATATTGCTTTCCTGCAATGTTAACTATGTTGAAGCACTTATTTTAACTGATATTATACATGAATTATACTCTTCTGTATGTAGATAGTATAAGAAATGTGCAGAATATGACAGTTTAATGGTGGAGGTATACACACATATTGATAGATGTCTTGTAATGCACTGTTTTCATATCGAAATGTCCCTTATAGGCCTACGTCTGTTTCCGGTTATTTTATTTTGAAATTCAGTTCCTGACGGACGCCAAAAAAGCCCGAGATTATAGAATTAAACAAATAAATAAAAACAAGGATAATTGTGTGTTATTGTTGAGTAAATAACAATGTGTTATTTAGAAAAGAATAACAAATTAGAAGGAAAAAAGATATAAAAAATACAGATTTCAGTATTCTGAGGCTCTGAGCCCCATTTCTTTTCCTCACGGACGGCAAAAAAAGTCCGACATTAAACGATTTAAAATAAAAACAATAATCGTGGCTTGATAATGAGTAAGAACATGTTTTTATGAAAAACACAGCTTCCGGTCTTCCAAGAACCGACAGGACAAAAAAACATACTACCAATAGAAATACATTGCTTTTAAAATCGTTCTGTGTGACACGAAAAAAAGGGGGAAATCGTGTTGGTGAACACGAATCAATAGATTAAATGTTGTGACTATAACACGAAATGCCGTGAGACTGGGTTGTTATATCAGGCTTTCTTAACCAGGCTCCTATAAGGACATCACAGAAACGTTTTTAAAGTGAAAGAAAAATAGGTTAACATGCAAGAGTAGTGACTAGAGGTAACCAGTGCGAACGTTAGCATGGTAGGCTAACCAGATTCCATTATCCAAGTGGAAGCTGGTGATGTATGGGATAGATGGCTCAAAATCACAAACAGTTGCTAACTTGGCTAAAGGGGAAAACAGACTTGAGATCTCCTGTTACCAGCTTAACATGGAAGTTTCTAGCACATCTTCTGGCAAAGCTGCTTAATGAATGGCTCCCATTAGAAACAAACACCATGACATTTAAAGCTTAGACACTTACTCTGTGTCTCAATTACCGTACTTATGTTTACATATATGTGCTAATTTAGGTGCGTAAGTGCATTAGCATCCATATGGTGCACTCACAAAACTTTATTGTGGACATCTTGGATACATAACGAAATGCAGCCAACCAGCTGCGGACCAGCCGCTATTGCAGTTGCTCTACTGAAATGAGATAAAAATTGTTATTCATCAGAGAAACTCATTTTATTGAGTTGCATAAGCTGTCTGTAATGATCTACTGCCATGGAGGATAACATTGCTTGCTAACTAGATAACAGTGGTGTTAGGGACCAAGCAATAAGGCAACAGGACACAGGAGTTGTTTAAAGAAACTGGGTTTTTTATTTCCCCAAAAATCCCAAAAAAAATCATTATAACCAAGAATCTCTAATAACTAGGCCTATAAAAGAAGTCAACAGAAATACCTCTTATAAATATAACAGCAACTTAACAGGTGTTAAATCAACAAACTGACCTGCCACAATTACAAAGCAAGGAACAAATGTAGTGGCTTGGCCAAACAAGAAAGAAAACAAGGGGTAATTAAGATTAACAGAATACAAAAGGACCCTGACAAAACCCAAATCCCCCCTTTGACATGGAAGCATGTGGTTTGGCCCAATTTGGCCCTATTGGCTGCTTTCATTGGCCGTTTCTCAATGTCGAGTAAACCTGCTGCAGAGCCACTATTTCAAGTATACTACGTCATCGAGTGGTGCCGAAGGACTGTTTAAATGCATGTTAAATGCCCAGCATTCGGCGCCACTCGATGACGTAGTATACTTGAAATAGTGGCTCTGCAGCAGGTATACTCGACATTGAGAAACGGCCAGTATGTATCTGTCCTTGGCACTCAGCCACTTCTTTTGCTGAACCAGGAAGCAAACTCCCGGAACCACCATGGTAACTCAAAGGCAAAGAAAGTCATAAATACAAACAAATACTTGTGTTAGCAGTGTTAAATGTGAGAAAGTAAACTTAAGAATGTCAGGTTACAAGCAAATAAATAGTTTACCATTTACATCAAATGTGTGTTGTTAATTGTTGGCATGTTTTACTGTTACTGAAATTAAGCAAAACTACTTGAGGTAAGAGTGCAGTGTAATGGTTTCACCCTGTAGCAGCCATGTGCGATTTATTACCCATACGTTGTCGATACTCACACAAGTGTTCAAGTGTAAAACATGAATGTTCAGCGACACAGCACCTGTTTCTATAAATGTGTTCAAAAACATATAAAAATAATGTATGCACTAGCTTACATAACATAACAATGAGGAGGAGAATTCTGTTTGTCTTATAAGTGTAGAAAAATATAGGCTTTTAGCTTTGCTGCAGCTGTACAAAGATAACTGTAAGGTTGTTCCTGTGTGTGTGTGTGTGTGTGTGTGTGTGTTTGTGTGTGTGTGTTTTAGTATGGAGGGAAAGTGTTTCTCAGCCTTATTATTCCAGAACAAAGCTGAATGTGTCAGAGCTGTCAAAACTTTGGCTGCTAATGAACCTCATACTGTATCCGTAGATGCTTCATGCACTATAGATGACTCAACAGCATAAAAAGGCAAACTTTTGTGTTTACAGTAAGTGCAGTGCAGTTGCAGCTTCACAGATAACAATTTCATTTTTCTGTTGTTGTTAACCCCTACAGATTTAACGTTTAGAAATATTATAGTCTGAGGGCGTAACATATGTTCTAAAGAAAGCTTGTTTTAGCATTCATATAGTCACCCACTGCCATGTCGGCTAATGTAATCGTTTTATGCAATTACATCAGTGTCCTACTGCATATTTTCGAAATATTTATAATATGATTTTAGGGCTCTCACCAAGATCTTATGTGTCCTTTATCGACATTGTTTATTTATAGTTAATTGATCTTCTTCTGTTAAAACCCAGAATCAGTAAGAGGACAAATTATACTAATTTTCAGGGTCATATCAGTATGTAGTGTCTCTACTGGGACATGTCTCCATGCTTTAATGTTCAAAAAGCTCTTTATTTTTCTCATACTGCCTGTGCTGCAGCACCTCTTTTCACCCTCTGTCTGAAACTAGAGCCCAGTCTGCTCTGATTTGTTAGCTGGCTGGCTCTTTTGTGATTGGTCAAGCCATTACAGATGTGTGAGGAATGTCCCACCCCTAGCCTATCACGTACAATGTGTCGGAGCACTAGCCAATAGAAGCATAAGTGTTACATAGTGATGTCCATGTGTTACCGAAGTATACAAAAGAGTCCAATGGAGGCGTTTCATAGTCTGTAGTAGAGGTAGTCATCGTGACTATGTTCAGGGATTAAAGGTTGAAGCCTTGAGTTTGGGGCCGTAGCCCTCTTTTTTTTTTCTTCAAACAGACATGAAAGGGTGCAGTTAAGAACAAAAGAAGAGAAAAGAAGACATTTTTCAGGTGAGCAAATTGTTATATTAAGCTTTCCTGAATTGAAAACAAACTGGGAAAAGTTGTAGGACAAAAGCACCCCCTGTGGCAATGATCTGTCAATCAAAAGGAACCCAAGCCGCATCAAAATGGCTTCCCTTTCTAATCCCTCAGGTACAAGTACAATATCTAAAGCCTGTTTCTGGATACAGTCCTCTTTGGGGTAATGCTTGAAAAACCTATACCTTACCCCCCACAGCTGTTCCTGGAAAACGTACTGATGTGTGATCATTTGTAATCTTCAGTTTTGTCTGGTTCAGTTCATTCATTCTTGTTGAAGTGATTCCGATGTTTTCCATATGCCTCGTATGTGACCAGCTGCAATTAATGTGCAGCACATTGTGATAGCAAGTGTAAAACCACATCACTAGCCACATTGTGCAAAATGCTCGAATTACCTCGATTTCTTTAGCCGCTATGCTGCATTTAATGAGGGTGAACTCTCATTAAATCAGGCTCTGCAGCGGGATCAAATAAGGCCAATGAGGGATTACTCATTAGCCTGGCTTTCTGTGTTTTTCATGTGCAGTTTGGCCTAAAAATGTCACAACTGATTTGTTTTGTTTTGAATTATCTGAATATTTAATAACGACACAAATATTTTCAGTATTCCTAACAGTGTGAGTTGCCACTGCAGAGGCATAATGGCTACAGAATATAATTAAACTGTAATCAGGAGGACCCTAAGGGCAAATTTTAGAAAAACCTTGAATTATAAAGTGCTTTTTTAAAATGTTCTCTCACCAGGCTGAGTTGTATGGATGAGATAAAGTCATCATAATCTCCATATATAAGAACTCTAATAATAAGTCTCATCATTACCTGCAACCTTGAGTCGTTTTAATAACACTCAAAGAGATGCTTAGCTAATTAGGAGAAACGTTTGGATGCTTGCACATTCTTATAATTAAGGTTAGGTACAGCAGTATCTTGAAATATTTATGTATATTCAAATCCCATGTTTTTCTGGTTAATGGCTGCCAATGACCTAATTAATGCTTATAAAAAACAAGACCTACAACTATGCTTTTTCATATATAGAGGCAATCTGTATGATAGATGTACCTGGCTGACTTAAGTGCTCACCCCAAATGCAACTAAAATGCAAGGGTCATATTTTTGTTTAGTTTTCTTCAGATTAATTTACACCCATTTTATGAACCCTCTTAATCTTAAGAGGTGTCTCCCTAAAGCATACTCCACTAAAACAAGACAGTAAACACAAACTACCCCTTGTATCGCCCCCGTCTTTCATCTCTCCTGATTATAATGCATCTAATAGTCTAATATTCTGATTGTTGGCAAATTTGACCATAAACTTATAATCATTTAAAAGGTTTGCTGAGGTAAAAAAGTACCAGTAATCTGATTAGGTCAAGCTTTGACATATTTGTATACAATGGCATTATGCTCATTTGAAATAGATATATCAAATGTAAAAATCATTTGCAGCCCAAAAGTGTTAGTATTTTGTATAGTTACATTAAACACTTGTATGCAATTCAGTGTTTTAGTGAATGAACAACAGTTGGTCCCTGCTGGTGTTTATTAGGTCAAGTGTTTAGCTCAGTGAATGGCTGCATAGGGACATGTAGTGAAGCCAGTATTGTTTCCCTGAACGTTTTGGAACAATTTCATGCTCTAAATGTTATTTCGAAAAGGCCATTACAACCCACTAAGGGAAAATGAATGTGTAGGTAATAGAGGCAATGGAGGAATTCCTGGATTGAGGCTTTATGTCGTTGCTGAGTCGGTGCTTTCCTGGCCACTCATCTGTGTGCAACAGGATTTCAGCCAATAAGACCTGCTGCCGTCTGCAATAGCCATAACAGCTAATCAATGGCTGGATCCATGGTGACAGAGGGCTAAAGCTTCAGCGGCTTATGTTGATACTGACAGTGACTTTGTGCTCCCATCTTTAGCTTTTGCCTCGGCGGATAGAGTTATGACACAAACATGGGCAGAGTATGGGATGTTATGGATCAGAATACTGTCGGACCTAATCAAATGGTGGGGATTCAAAAGGGTGACAACTGCAAGTTTTCATAACATGAACAGTCAATACTCGTGAGATTCATCATGTTGTGATGACAGGTTAGGGATGATGAGAATGTTCTGAGGGGAAGTGGTTATCCACCAATCGGATGGTCGGCGGTTTTCCACAGTCTCTGCAGTGGACAACATGTCATTGGGCAAACCCCATCACCTTAACCCAATTTGCTACCAATGTTCAAGTGTCCATGCTGTGTGTGAATGCTATGGTGCATTAATAAAGGGAAAAAAGCGAATAATTCTCATGGCGTGATTATGTGTAAAAGTCAATGTAACGACCATGATAAACCTGTGCCAAGCAATGCGAACAATGAAGAGTTAAACATTTTTAAACTCAACAACAATGTTGCATCCCACTATCTTGTGAAAGCCAATCAGCAGTGAGAATCTCCGCCTGTCGTCACTGACGTTCTGAATTATAAAAAACACATCATTAGCCATTGTGCGCAATGGCAATCCGTGTATCTACCGTCCACTTGTTTTTCTTTATTAAACAAGTAAACGGAAGAGCGTCTGAGAGGCCTTTTTGCTTTTTACCTTACTAAATGGTCTAATGGTCATTGGAGCGAGGGGCGGGGCGAAACTCACGGAAGTTTTTAAGATTTCAAAACAAACGTTGCTTGGAACGGTGATAATATTATAAACAAGGGGAATTTAACGAAAACAGCCAAGACACATTTTGAGCCCAGAAAACTAATGTTATTAAGGGCTGTAAATATAATAAGCCTATGTCTAAAATGGACAACATTGTAAGGAGATTTAAACTACGGCGATTCTGCATTGCGGTCAACCCAGCCGTCTCTCGTGTTTGTTTTTTCAAATCAGCTCTTCATTGTTTTTCCTGCTATATTCAATGAGTGATACAAATATTCTTTACCACAAGTTCTTAATAAAACTGACACTCTTGGACTCGGTACTAGTTGACTTCTAGCAGAAATAAAATGGAGTACTTTTACTGTGTACTTTGTGAGTAATCCTCTGTCAGAGTCCCCTCCATAGTACATAATGCATGTGTTTCTGCTATCTTTGATGAGTGATAAAACTACAATTTTACCATTAGTTCTTAATGAAATTGATACTGTTTGACTTTGTATTAGTTAGCCTACTACTAACAATACATTGAAGTACTTTTACTGGGTATTTTTTGAGAACAAAATCAAGCCACTTCTGCTAAGTTTGATGAGGGAATTCTTTTTTGTTGCCATTAGTTCTTCGTGAGATTGATCCTGTTGGACTCTCTCTCTAGGTCGTCCTCAGACGAGCCCTCCATCGTCGCTTCCAGTCATCCCGGTTCTCCATACATCTAGCCAGTTCATTGGTACTTTGTACTTTTGGACTCAGTACTAGTGAAACTATACCCCCACAAGTACTATGAAGTACTTATTGTGTACTTTTCCAGTCAATGTCCCCTCCTGAGTACAAGAATGCATGTTTTTCTTTGAATAAGCATTACAAAACATTTCTTCCTGAGACTGATATTGTTGGACAGAGTATTTTAAGAGGATATGGTAGACATGATATCAGCACTACTTCCAGTCAGTACTCCAGCAGCAGCATTTTTACACATTGGAAAGTCTTTAGAGTCTGGCCTGGATAGCTGGTCACAAATATCCTTCAGCACAGTGACACACTCTGTCACATGGTTGCCCTCTTATGATGCTGCTGTCTTTTAATATATGATTATTTCTCAGCCGCTAGTTCGTTCCTCGCAGATTCTTCAGTCTCATCAGCCTCATCCTTCCATCAGTCCCAGTCAACGCCTCCAGCACACTTCCAGTGTCTGACTCCATATGATATTGTCCTGATGCTGTATACAAGGGTGATGCCCCATGATCACAAAATGACCCCTCTAGAGTCTGAGTGCCAAGGACCTCATATTATGTCTGTCATTAATGTTACATCACCCATTATAACAATTTTCTTTCCTTTTTTCTCTTCTCTTAACTGTAAAGTCCTTTTCCTGCACCATTTTAAAGGTCCCATGTCATGCTTTTCCGGTTATTACCCGTCCCCTTGTGTGTTATGAAGGTCTTTATGCATGTAAACGGTCTGCAAAGTCACAAACCCTCAAAGTACACCCTGTAGCGAGTAAAACTCTAACACAGAAAATACCTGTCTATGCTGCCCCAGAACGCCTCGGTGGAGATTTCTCTTTTTCCATTGTTTTCTTCCTGGGTACAGTGGCTGTGAGTCGGTGTGTGAGCACACAGACAAACTCCCAGCCAGGCTGTGGGTGTGTGTGTGTGTGTTCGGGCTGGTTTCAGGCTGGGTTTAGCTGTGTCTCGCTGTCTCGCAGACGGCCACTGGGCTCATAGGGAGGGGGGGGCAGGAGCTCCAACAAGCCTTTTAGGACAGAGAGTGAATACACATATTATACAGAGATGCTGTATGAGAAACCAATGTGAGTTTAGAAAATTGCACAATATCAATCTATTTTAGTATACCTCAACAATGGAATTATGATCAGTAGAAATGGCCATGACATGGGACCTTTAAGGCTTCAAAACAGGCATTTGTACTGTATGTGTTTGGAGAAATTACACAATAAATGGCCCAGAATTTATAAACTATGAATCTTGTGGTGCTTGAGAAAAAAAAAACACTCTGGCTAAGCCGGCCAGGATATATATATATATGCCTTTTTTGGAGCCCTTTTTTGCAATATTTATTCAAATGTCACTAGTTATTTAAACAAACCACTATCTGAGGATAATATAAGCAACCATAAAACGCCCTTTATCTAGAGAGCCATTGAAGCCCATGAAGAATTTATCCTTCCACAAATCTTTTCATCTGCTGTATTAATAAAGTTGCCACGTGTTTTCAAATTCAAGTTAAGGCACTATCTGTGCAGAACATTACAAATATTCTTCATTTGCAGTATTTTATTTTAAAAGTGTTGGGAAAGACTGCAGCAATGATATGCTATATATCTATATATCTATATATATATATATATATATATATATAATATGAATATTTGTATTAACTTCAACCAAAGTCAATTTAAATAGCGGGCAAAAATGGGTTAATTGCCATGGATGTGGTGTTTGATATAGTTTACGTTCAATTTCAACTATTTTAGGCAGAAAAACGTATATTGACTAAAACTTTTTTAATAATTTAGAAAGGTTTTTGTGAGAAATCATTTCAAAAGTAAACTTTTTTTTCCTTTTGTATTTAAATTTGAAATGTTTGCATACAACATTATTAATGTATACATTTTTGTAATTTTTTTAAAATTATGAATCCATTTATTTGATTTTATTTCCTTGAGGCTGGGGAAGATATCCAGCATGTAGTTCAACATGCAAATGTTGTAATTAATACAAGTAAGTATATAAGTATAACATGGAAAAGTAAATAAAATAAGTTTAGTAGGAGGATGTGGATTTATTTTCAATCACCTTGTAAATACACAATCAAACAATCTATAATTTAGCTCTGGCCTTCACTCACAAAAAAACATTTAGTTGAATTGGACACATTTTCCGAAGCTCTATTGACTGACATGCAATGACTGGGACTGATGGAAGAATCTGAGAGGAATGAACTAAGAGCAGATAAATAATCCTATTTAAAAGACAGCAGCTTCATAAGAGGCCAACAAGAGTGACAAGGTGTGTCAGTGTGCTGAAGGATAGTTGTGACCAGCTATCCAGGCCAGTCTCTAAAGACTTTCCAAGGGGTAAAAATGCTGCTGCTGGAGTACTGACTGGAAGTATTGCTGATATCATGTCTACCATATCCTCTTACAATACTCTGTCCAACAATATAAGTCTCATGAAGAAAGGTGTTTTAACGCTTATTCAAAATACAAAGAAACATGCATTCTTGTACTCAGGAGGGGACATTGACAGAGGATTACTCAAAAAGTACACAGTAAAAGTACTTCATTGTACTTGTGGGAGTAGTTTCACTAGTACTGAGTCCAACAGTGTCAATCTCAAGAAGAACTAATGGCAGAAAAAATAATAACAAACTCGAGAGACGGCTGAGTTGACCGCAGTGCAGAATCGCTGCATAGTTTAAATCTCCTGACAATTTCGTCCATTTTAGACATAGGCTTATTATATTTACAGCCCGTAATAACATTCATTTTCTGGGCTCAATATGTGTCTTGGCTGTTTTCGTTGTGATCGCTAAATTCCCCTTGTTTCCCCTTGTTTATAATATTATCACCGTTCCAAGCACACGAGTGCTTTTGTTTTGAAATCACTTCCGTGAGTTTCGCCCTGACCCTCGCTCCAATGACCATTAGACCATTTAATAAGGTAAAAAGCAAAAAGCAAAAACGCCGCTCAGACGCTCTTCCGTTTACTTGTTTAATAAAGAAAAACAAATGGACGGTAGATACACGGATTAATGGCACACAAAGCTCACAGTTCCTCATATTTGTAAAAAAATGGAAATAAATCGTTGTTTATCAATGTGTGTCTATTCTATTTTTGTCTATACGGTATGACATAAAAGAATAGCTACAATGGTAGCTTAGCCTAGCCTGATCGTCCTATCTCCAATCAGAAAACAGGCATTTTAAAAGTGTTTTGCCGGCCATCATGCAGATCTTGCCAAAGCATTAGTTCATTTTATTAAACGGTATTCCACTTTTCTTGAAAAACTGTTTTAGAATTTTATTTTGAGCCTTCAAACTAAAACATAATATAGAAAATATATAAAGTCTGCCTCCTTAGAACATTATTTATTTTTCCAGTAACATGTAAAGCATTAGAGTTTGCCTTCCGGTTCAAATTGACCAATCAGATCACTTCTCTAGAATAAGACTGGAAAAAGTTTGCAAACAAATAGTAAAGTTTTCCTCAACTTAACGAAACACATAAAGCCTGAATTAACTCTTGGATAATAACTATTGTACCTTCAAAAAAACAAGACAAAAGTATTATAAATCTTTTAGTATTGAACTTAATTTAACTGGATGGCTTTAATGACAGCATGTCTGTTTAAGGTATTTATAAGAACCTAACTTAATTTAAATGGATAGAATATTTTATTTGCCATTGTTAATGCATAGTAGAACACAGTTAAAGGTGGGGTAGGTAAGTTTGAGAAACCGGCTCGAGATACACTTTTTGTTATATTCCATGGAATGCTCTTAACATCCCGATAGTAATGAATATCTTAAGTGCTTTGACAAAAAATCCATACAAAAATGTCATCTGTGGAAGCCGTAGTACTGTAAAAAGCACGACCAATCATTTTAGCCGGCCCGGCTAAAATAACTGGATGGCCTACCTGCCTGTCAGCCTTCCATCTGTGCACAAACTTATCTCGTGCCCTCATTGGTCATGTGCGTGTTCGTGTGTGTTGGAGGAGGGGCTCTGTAAGGAAGTGGCAGATTTTTTCCGGCTGTGTATTTTCAAATTCTAGCGCACTCGAGCTGGTTTCTCCAAAATTACCTACCCCACCATTAAGTTTAATATTCAATTCTGAAAATAACTCCATGGAATACTTTTTGAATATTTTATATTTGTGGAGAGCATGACATGTTGGATTCATTTCGGCTACATTTTCCAATAAAGAAAACGGTGCAGTTGAAGGAAAGAGGATATAGACATTGAGACAAGGCAATCAGCAGAAGACAGACAGGAAGTTACACTTTCTTAACAAATGTGTTTGGCAAGTAGTTAGTGATGGGGTTGGTGCTTCCTCACAAGCCTTACAGTACATCAGACCTTATCTTGAACTGGTCACTGGATGTCTACCTTTCTGATCCCTGATCCAAATCGCACTGTGGGGATTTCTCTCCCCAGCCTTCCAATTATTTCAGTCTAACCTCCGTTTCCAACACGGCTCCCAGATGATCCGACAATCAATGCGCTGATCAGCACCATGGAAGCCTGCAGTTTTAGTGGCTTAGTGTGTCAAGAGCATCGGCCAGTGACCGCTCGCGACACCGCGCTTGTTAAGGACAAGCTCCTTGTTAAGGACAAGCTCCTTGTTATAGTCTTATAAAATGTAGGTTAGAATGATTTTAGGTTTTAGAAGCGAGGATGTTGTGGTTTAACAAATCTCTTGTGATCTATTTGTGGAGCAAGACACCATGGCAAAGATGTCTCACCACAAAAACAGGAGCACATTCTAATAAGAAAAAGTATGTGCTACTTTAAATTCAGTCATTATTGGCAGAGTCGTTTGCGCCATAAATTTCCCTACAGAAACTCGATATGTGCGTACAGAATTCAAAGGGATAGTCTTGCTACATATTTCACACGTTTAATTGATTTGTCGAAGCTTATTGAAATACCATCTGTGAATTTCAATTAAGGTTTCGTGGTTTATGTCGATAATATGTAGGTCTGTCACGATAGGTATTGACTTAGTGTATGGACCTCCTTCATTTTTAAGTTAACTCCATATTGTCCCCAGCTTCCAGGTGGAATTTGAGCAGAATGAGAGGACTACTATTTTCACATTGTTGGGGTGAAGCAGCCTTCAGTGGTTGAAGGTTCGAGCCCCCTCCGCTCCGTTCGTTTGATGAGTGGTCTGCTGTAAAAAGGAACGGCTCAGACGCAGAGATATGAGGTTTAACAATAAGCTGATTTAATGGTAAAAACAACAGTACAATATAACGAAGTACTTCGGGCCTTGGCTCTTACTACCGTGCGATGTATGTATCAGACAGTCAGACAGAACAAGGCCCGAGCGTACAGAATTCATAATATTTATGCCCACAAACGGAGAGGAGTTGTGTGGGAGGAGTTGTGTCGGTTGCTCCTCCTAGGTGTTCATCCATTGGTGGACTCACTCCTGGGCGAGCCCTAGGCAGTGAATCAGAGTGAGTCAGCCATTGACGAGGTCTAAACAGCGAATCAGAGTGAGTCAGCCATAAGTGTGGGAACTTTCGATCTCCTGCGCCGCCGATCAGTCCCAGGTCATCTTTTATGGCAGCCATAAAATAAACAATTCTGGGTCGCACGGGGGTGAGGTACCAATCCTTATCTTCGTTTATCCTCAGCACCTGGCCGTACCACTCCGCATCCCAATCTTTCTCTCAGAACAATCTCTGCATAGACTCAATGGTGTCAGTTTTATTACCTTTCTCCTACAACCCCCCCATGCTCCTATCCGGCCATTAAAACCCCGGGGGGGCCGACTGGATCCTCTACATTCCTAAGTCAACGCACACACAATTGACCACAGCAAACAAAGGAAAATAAGAACACTTGGTCTAGTTTCATAAGTATACATTTTACACAGACAAAGTTATAATTATTAAAACAGGTTATAATTATTGAAAGGTTATATATTTGAAGGTTACTTTAATCCCCCTTTTGATCTCACCTCCAGAGATCAATTCACACATAGCATTCAAACATAACCACTGTCATTCTTTTCTACTGCGTCTGTCCCACAATGAGCGGATACAAGGCACACAACAACAACCACATGTTACTAAAATGTCAATACAAGTAGCTATTGAAATCAAAAGAGACATTATTAAACCTTTCCATTGACCAAACATGTTTGTAAACCATTCCTCCAAGGGGTTGTGTATCCCTGATTGTTCATGCATAGTTATGGATAGTATGCGAAAGCCTTCTAAAGCCTTTGTGACGGAACCGTCCGGAGCCGTAACATTGAACACACACCTCCTTTCTCAGCTAACAGCATGTCAAGGGCCATTCTATTCTGTTTCAGCCATAAGGGAAGTCGGCCCCAGCTGTTCAGCGAGTCCTTCTACAGCGTCCCTAGTGAGATTAGCTAAACGGAGCACATTGTAATGTACATAGTTGATCCTGTCTGCATTATTCCATCACTACCTGCTTGGAAAGTGAAGGTTTGTTTAGGAGACATTTTGGTAACAACTACCTCATGTTTGGCCCGTTTGACCCTAGTTACGGACTCCTCTGGCGGGGGAATGGAGTCTGGGTGGTCAATGGAATCATTAAAACAAAAATAAAGGCAAGGGTGAACACACATTATTTCTGTTATTAATAATAGGAGATTTACTAGGACACAAGGAATTAACACCCAATCAAATAATAAGGCAATTCGCTAATGGGCCATATAACTAAGAATGGTGTTCAAGATACAAACAGTGTCCCAAGTAAAACCACGATTCCCACTAGCAGAGTACACCAACAAACAATAAGGAAGTGTAATCCACAGTCTGTCATTGTTGAGTACCTTTAATCAGTGGTCCGTGTTATTGTAATTAGGTTGAACACAATGCTAAAATCTCCTAAGGAGATTTTTTAAAACTAGGGTGTAAAATAGTACCCTGTAATGGTAAATACTGTGCTCCCAGAACCTGTTAAATATAAGGTCTGGTGAGTGGGGAGACTTTCACTGCCCTTTAACTATAGGGCTAACCTCTCGTTATATATAACCTACTACTCTTATTAGAAAGAGGCCCTATAGGTGGGCATAAAAATGCTGCTACTTATTGGAAAGTGCCCCTAAAGGTGGGAGTAAAAAAGTCGGGTCCTATATGGAGTCGTGTGTTTCAGAGTAGACTCGTGTCCGCCTCCTCGCCGGCCGTAATCTCCTTTCCAAGATCGCCTGTTGTTACCTCTGTGTCTTTGTCCTTGTCATCTGTTGTATGGGTCGTTGCTTCTGCTGGGCTGTCGTCGTCAGATGTGTCGTTCTCTCGTCCTGCTGCAGCGATGTCAGTTCTGATGTCGTCTAACGTTTGCTGGAGGTTTTCCAACGGCGCACTGGCTCCAATGATACCACGTTTCCCCCTTTCCTTCGAGGCGAACTGCATGTGATGTCCTCTGAGTCACTCTGTGCGGGCCGGTGAACCTTGGGTTGAGCCACTTCGGACGGATGACCTTCAGCCAGATGAATTCTGCGGTGTTAGCCTCGTGCTTCTCCGGTCCCCCTTTGGCGTCAGCCACCTGGGTGGAGAAATCTCATACCAAGCCCTTAAGTTGCTGGTAATATGGTTTGCTATCCATCTCTTCTACTTCTTTCCCTACTGCTAATGCTCCAGGACCCGGAAACTGATGGCCGTGGGTCAGCTCAAATGGGGAGAAACCTGTCCCTCAGTTAATGTGTTCATAAACAAAGTCCGACACCGGCTATATCAACCTGTTTCAGAGGAAGGTGGAGTCCCCTGTGCCGTCTTGACTTGCCGTGTCTTCTCTGTCAGAGGCAGAGGTTTCATCCTTTTTTTTTTTAGTCCTAAAAAATTTGACGCGTTTTGCAACAAAGTCAAGTATTTCTTCATCTGTAGGTGTATGTGTTGATACAGGTGTTCTTTAATGTCATGAGGGGAACTGGGTGAGGGGGGTTAGAGGTGGAGGGAAGCGTATAGGGAGGGGGTCGGGTCTTAAAGGGGTTGTATAAATCTGGATAGAGGAGGGGACCGCCCTCTGGGATGTCTGGGAGGGGCCCACCATATGGCTTCTCCTTCCTGACTGGCTCTATCACTTCTGTGGGAGGGGCTGGTGCAGGACTGGGTGGGGCTGCTATGGCGGGCAGATTTTTGGCGGGAGTTTTGCTCAGAGAGCAGGTTACTGCCACTCCATTCATAACTAAGGCTGCGTTATGGCCTATTCTCCTTAGCTTGTCAACTAGCTCCCTTTCTTTGTTAAGTTTAGAAGCCCTGATAAAACCTGCCTTCTGCTTGTTGAGAGTTTCTAATTTCTGAACCAACTGTCGCTCGTATGTATTGAGTGCTGTGGCTAGGAGACTTATTGCCTCGTCACCCTCTACTCTATTCTCTGCGATCATCTGATCGTGTAAGAAACGGAGATCCTGCTCGCCTTTTTATGATCTCCGGGCTTAAGTCCGCTAAGTATCAATCTCTCTGCTTGTCCCCACTGTTCCCTTAAACTCCCCGGAACAGGGACTCCTAATTCTCTCTCTTCACGTTCAAATTCTCCTTCCATTTTGACTTCGTTCGTATCTGCTTCTCCTAAAGGTTTTAGTTTTTTATAAAAAACACCAGATATCTCTGCGTACTATAATTTACTAATTATTGTAGTTTTATTCCCACAGGTATACAGTCTGATAGTTTTCGTTGCGAGGTGTATTTCAACCAGTTACGGAGACTGCAAAAGAGCGCCTCTCCTAACGGTTTTAGTTTCTTATAAAAAACACCAGATATCCCTGCGTACTATAATTTACTAATTATTGTAGTTTTATTCCCACAGGTATACAGTCTGATAGTTTTCGTTGCGAGGTGTATTTCAACCAGTTACGGAGACTGCAAAAGAGCGCTCTCCTTAAGGAGGATGCGGCCCAAGGCATGGAGTCGAAACCCAGTCTACAATAACCTTTGATCGTCACGTATATGCTATCAGATACAAATAAGATTCTACAATACTTTCAGGGACGGTCCTTTCAAATTGATGTTGAAAATATTATAATATACAACCACAGTTAATCACACTCAAAATAAATAAACCTAATGTAACCCCAGATCCGTCTAAGGATTGCCTGTGTACATTAGTCGATGAGCCCCAACCCCAGAATTCGTCTAAGAATTACTGTGTGTGTCACCTTATTTCTCAGAGTATTTCAGCTGGACTTCCTTTAAATTTTAAAACCACTGAAATCTCGAACGACCATTGCAGCTGGACTTCTTTAAATTTTATAACCACTGCAATCTCGTTACACAGTTAATCACACTCAAAATAAATAAACCTAATGTAACCCCAGATCCGTCTAAGGATTGCCTGTGTACATTAGTCGATGAGCCCCAACCCCAGAATTCGTCTAAGAATTACTGTGTGTGTCACCTTATTTCTCAGAGTATTTCAGCTGGACTTCCTTTAAATTTTAAAACCACTGAAATCTCGAACGACCATTGCAGCTGGACTTCTTTAAATTTATAACCACTGCAATCTCGTTACACAGTTAATCACACTCAAAATAAATAAACCTAATGTAACCCCAGATCCGTCTAAGGATTGCCTGTGTACATTAGTCGATGAGCCCCAACCCCAGAATTCGTCTAAGAATTACTGTGTGTGTCACCTTATTTCTCAGAGTATTTCAGCTGGACTTCCTTTAAATTTTAAAACCACTGAAATCTCGACGACCATTGCAGCTGGACTTCCTTTAAATTTTATAACCACTGCAATCTCGTTACACAGTTAATCACACTCAAAATAAATAAACCTAATGTAACCCCAGATCCGTCTAAGGATTGCCTGTGTACATTAGTCGATGAGCCCCAACCCCAGAATTCGTCTAAGAATTACTGTGTGTGTCACCTTATTTCTCAGAGTATTTCAGCTGGACTTCCTTTAAATTTTAAAACCACTGAAATCTCGAACGACCATTGCAGCTGGACTTCTTTTAAATTTTATAACCACTGCAATCTCGTTACACAGTTAATATATTCCCCGTACAGTCTAGTTGACTTTTATAGTGCGATGTATATTTCAACAGATGGAGAGACTTCCAGAAGCGCTTCTACACCCCCTTTCGGCGATGTGGCTTTTGGCAAGGAGTCGAAACCCAGTCTACAGAATCTCTTTATCGTCACGTTTAGTCTTCTAGATTAACCCCACAGCAAGAGTTTGCGAGATCCGGTCATTTCAAATTGATTTTGAAAGTTGCGTTTCTCCTCTTGAAATACCCCACATATAACACAACTACAGCTCCTCTTTGAGACTGGAAAGTGTTATTCTGTAGTACTGTTCTTTCTACCGTAAGACTAAAACACTGAAAATGCCGCTGACAACTCTAAAATTTTGTAGTATAGCCAATCACAGATTTTGATAATAACAGGTATCTGCTCACCTTTCAGTCGTAGGGCCCTTGTTTAGTTGTCAGAGGTATTCGAGGTGTCTTCCCTGGACAGTTCGTCCGCTGGCTGCCGGTGTTCCTTCTATGAGACCCTACTCATCACGTCGGTCGGTCACCAAATTGTTGGGTGAAGCAGCCTTCAGTGGTTGAAGGTTCGAGCCCCCTCCGCTCCGTTCGTTTGATGAGTGGTCTGCTGTAAAAAGGAACGGCTCAGACGCAGAGATATGAGGTTTAACAATAAGCTGATTTAATGGTAAAAACAACAGTACAATATAACGAAGTACTTCGGGCCTTGGCTCTTACTACCGTGCGATGTATGTATCAGACAGTCAGACAGAACAAAGGCCCCGAGCGTACAGAATTCATAATATTTATGCCCACAAACGGAGAGGAGTTGTGTGGGAGGAGTTGTGTCGGTTGCTCCTTCCTAGGTGTTCATCCATTGGTGGACTCACTCCTGGGCGAGCCCTAGGCAGTGAATCAGAGTGAGTTAGCCATCGACGAGGTCTAACAGCATAAGTGTGGGAACTTTGGATCTCCTGCGCCGCCGATCAGTCCCAGGTCATATTTTATGGCAGCCATAAAATAAACAATTCTGGGTCGCACGGGGGTGAGGTACCAATCCTTATCTTCGTTTATCCTCAGCACCTGGCCGTACCACTCCGCATCCCAATCTTTCTCTCAGAACAATCTCTGCATAGACTCAATGGTGTCAGTTTTATTACCTTTCTCCTACAACCCCCCCATGCTCCTATCCGGCCATTAAAACCCCGGGGGGGCCGACTGGATCCTCTACATTCCTAAGTCAACGCACACACAAATTGACCACAGCAAACAAAGGAAAATAAGAACACTTGGTCTAGTTTCATAAGTATACATTTTACACAGACAAGGTTATAATTATTAAAACAGGTTATAATTATTGGAACAGGTTATATATTTGAAACAGGTTACTTTAACATATATATATATAGTTATGTTGTGACTTTGCTCTTTCTGTTAAAAAAGGTCCTAAACATTGGTAACCAGTTTTTGACTGGATTGACAATATATTGCCTGTTAAAGTGCCAGTGAAGTGCATTTTTTTGCGCCAAAATGAAATGGCAGTTTCATTTCTTACATATAATTGTACCTGTTCATGGCTAAAATAATTTTTTAGGAAGTGCGAGGGACGAGATAAACATCGCAAATTTTTCATCCCGTGAACGGCCGTCTGAGCCTACCGCTGCTGCAGACGATAGCGGCTGTGACGTCACAAGATGGGCCCAGTTGTGATTGTAAACATGGCGGAGACTTCGGAAAGTGATACTGGTGCGAGAGAAATGAGTGATTTTGACAGCTTTTCGGACAGGATAGATGAGGAAAGTGGCCATGGAAGTCAATTTAGTTGAGGACAATATTTTGTCATAGATCTAGAGTAGATCTACACACAGGATTGGCCATCACCTGATCATACATTCATCTGTTCATAGCATGATGCAACATTCATGTTCACATGCAGTGTTGTGCTAGTTACAGAAAACCAGTAACTAGTTACAATTACTAGTTACTTCACTACTTACACCAAAAAGTAATGCGTTACTGTGAAAAGTAACTTTTTAGTTACTTAAAAAAGGGCACCCATTAATGCCCTTATACTGTAGCCTTCATTTCAGTACTGTTATTGCATCGGAGAATAATACAACCTGTTGATCAACTTGACATGCATTTGCATCACTGAACTCTGCTAAGCAATGTGGTCTATACAAACACAAACACAAAGATATGTTTCAAAGTGCCAATCCAGCCGCTGTTGCTTAGGTGGAGGTGGAGTGGCGTCGGATGAGTCTGGGTCTGTGGTCTTAGCTACTAGCTTCGTCCCAGCATGTTGTTTCTGCAGATGTTTCAACAGATTTTAATTGCTGTTTTGGGCAGTCGATAGGATCTTTGACCCGCCAAGACACAACTTACATTTAACTAAAACGTTCTTTTCTTTGTGCTCGACAAAAGTGAAATAGTGAGAATATCTCCAGGCGGAGAAACTCGACTTGAGCTCTGCCGCCGCCATGATAGTCTTGTTAGTAAACACAAACACAGTGGCCTTTATTTTTCATAAACAATCTACGAATCTACGAAACAATGACACCAGCCACTCACCTTCATCTTTTGGGAACAGAAACATCGCCACTTCGGCAGAATTGACATTACCACAGCCAGCGGCAATGCATCGCTTCCCGTGTGTTTTTCCTCCCTTTTTCTTCACTGTCGCCTCCATTGTCAGGTTTCCTCGATTGGCAATCACTTCCAGTCGACTGCGAAACACTTTCCAATAAAATACTCGCTCAAAAACGTTGGTAAATTCCACTTTGAAACAGAGACAAAATGAACGGTGGTGAATGTAAACACTTCGGCTGAGCCCATCTTCTGACGTCACCCAGTAGATCGCAAGCCACGCCCACGAAGGCGGATTTCCCAGCGTAAAATTCCAACTCGTCAAATTCGTTGCTATTCCAACATCTTTTATATGGGTTCCAATGGACAATTTTGGTCATTACTATACGTATTAGCATAACAGATCATGCACCGGCGCACACTTCACTGGGTCTTTAAGGAATGAATATACCTCTGTGTCAAATGGTTAAAATGGACACATTATGCTATTGTAAATTGTGCCTCTACTGTGACATATTTACATGCTAATATTGAAAAGCTCTTCATTTTTCTCATACTGCCTGTGCTGCAGCACCTCTTTTCACCCTCTGTCTGAAACCAGAGCCCAGTCTGCTCTGATTGGTTAGCTCGCCGGCTCTATGGTGATTGGTCAACCGCTTGGAGATGTCCCGCCCCCTATCATTTACAATGTGTTGGAGCACTGGCCAATAGAAGCGCATATGTTACAGTGATGTTACGGAAGTAGAAAAGGAGAAAAAGCTGTAGGGACCATTTCATTTATTGATTTTGTTGTGTTTTTCTTTTTTTATTAGGATATTTCCTAATAAAATGTTTTAACATTCCGATTTCAATGTCTGAATATGTTTGCTTTAAAAGTGTTTATTTCATTATTTTATTATAAATATATAAGTGGCATACAATGATCTTAAAATGACAATAATATTGTTTATCATGCTTTTTTCTGTGACTCTTAATCGTCCAACAGAAGTAGTTATTGTGGCATGCTTTACATTATCCTAAACTTCTCAAGGCAAGTCATTAATAGGACTGCACTGTTGACTGTACTAACACTTTAACAGTTTATACAACCAATGCTAAACTAATTTCTTTAAACCATACCCACTATTTTAGAGCATTATTCCCTACAGATAGGCAATAGCCTGCATAAATAGAGCTGTAAGATGAATACTGAAAGGCCCCAATCTCTGCGCAGTCAAGAAAAATATAGTGGCTGTTGATCACCAGTGCTATCAAACCCCTACATACATGTTGTCCCTTCATACTTTGGCACTTTAAAACAATGACAAATAGCATTTATGGTCCCAGAAGTCCCTTAACCCAAACAAAGTGGTATTCCAGGATTGATAGTATAATTGAATCAAGACCAAACTGTAAAATAGAAAAAACTACAGGAGCTTCATTGGGCCTTAAATAGCGGTCGATTGCTCACGTTTATGATCGCTCAGCTAACAAATTAATAGTGATTTCAGTACACTGCAATAGGGGGCCATACCTTCAGCCACCTGACAATCAGTCAATGACTTTAACAGCTTTTAAGAGTTAATCAATAAACGGATTGTCAGCAGCAGGAGCCTCAAGGTTAGATGACGCCAGTTTATTGTCATGACCAATCTCTCTGTGCTGCTGTGGTAACTCTGTTAACATGTTGCAAGCTGTGTTTACCTCCAAAACGGCCACTACGGATTAGTGTTGTCACGATACCAACATTTTGGTTTCGATACCAAGTCAAGAATTGCGATTCCGATACTTTTAAATAATTATTGACAAAATGTACATTGCAGATGTTAGCCACATTGGTAAGTTAGCTAAAAAGATAGCCATATTAGACAGTTATCATTGCCATTAATTGCCTCGTCAAACTACGAAAACGTTTGTTTGTCACAAAATAAATTACACTTGTTTGACTTAGATTTGAGGGCATGGGCTTGAGCATGATGTAATTATGTTATCTATCACATTCGCTAACCTGTCTGTCTTTAAATTCTTTAAACAGATCTGGATGCCGGTCGGTGAGGTGCTTAGCCAAGTTTGATGTGTTGGCTCCCTTGGTTTGCAGGGATCTAAAACATTTCTTACAGACAGGCCTCGTGGTGTCCGTAGGCTTGCCCTCACTGTCAGAGATATAGCTAAAATACTTCCAAATTTTGCTTCTGGCGTCTTTTTTGTCAACAAGCCGAGGCGCAGCGGCAGTTGCACTCCCACTTGCAGCCATGCTTCTCGTTTTCTCACATGCTCTGGCAGCTAGCGCGTGCACGAGAGAGGGGAGGCACTTAGAGCGTGCTTGAGAGGGGAGGGACTGCAGGCACGGCTGCAGTGCAGGGAGTGGAAGCAGAGCGCTGAACACACACGGCTCTTATTAAAACGGCGCTTTCTCACCGGAGTACTTTTCCCCGTCATTCTTAAAGTACCGATACTAATGAAACGGAGGAATCGTAGCGTTTTTAACGGCAGGGTATCGCGGTACCTTTCAAGTATCGGTACACCGTGCAACACTACTACGGATACATTAATATTAAGGTCACCTATTATGCAAAATCCACTTTTTCATGTCTTATACATAAATATGTGTCCCCTCTGCGTTAAGAGATTCTGAAAGTTTCGGGAACAAATATTTGCTCTCTGTTTGTCCTGATCCATTTATATAAAAACCTTTCTGAGAATGAGCTGATCACATTTTGGCCACTTTATGTCATAACGATTAGCCAATAACCAATCAAGGTTACCCCCGCCCACCTTGTCACCTGAATCTCCTCCTAGAGCACCATTGTGTTCTTTTTAACCAAATATCTCGCAGAGGGGCGTGTGAAGTGGCTCCTTATTTTCATCTAAAGTAACAGACAGAGAATCAGCACTTTTGAAACAGGGCTGAAACAGAGGGGATTATGGGATGCTACAATGCATGATCGGTTTGGTATTTGGAGCCAAACACTTCAGAGACATGTTTTGTATATATCTGACACCAATAATATATTGATGAAAAACAGTATAATAGGGGACCTTTGAATACTTTTTTTCTAACTACCATGCTTGTAACCTCTGTTAGTGATGGCAGTTTGACACTGAAGCTTCGAACGGAGCTTCAACCCTGGACTTCCTTTCCATAGAAGCAGTGATTCGAAGCTTGCTTCAAATCACGTGACATATGACGTCAGAAGCAGCAACTGCTTCAAATCACGTGACATGTGACGTCCGAACCAGCAACTGCTTCATTTCCTGAATGAATCACTTGACTGGTTCGTGATCCAATCACGCGATTCAATGCACTGCCTCGTCTCTATTCTGACAGGTGACAGGTTGAAACAGTTTCGAATTTGAGCGCTTCAACACTTTATAACCGCTCTAAACAATGCGCAATGTGTGGGTTGTTGTCGTAGTTTGCATTGTTGCTGTTGAGTTGTTGTTGGTATTGCATTTGAATTGGATCATTATAGAGCAAGCCAGGAAGAAAGATAGGTCGTTCTGGCTCGGGGAACACTTCAAAATGTGAAGTTGTGAACAAAAAGACAATTATGAGTAATATAAAAACAGTTTAATTGTTTAAGGAATAGATAGCCCAGTGGATAGATCCGGCGGCCTGAATGCTGCGATGTCCTCCGCGCAGCTGGTTCAAAGCCCGGAATGGATGAACTTGTAATCATTGCTTTTCAACTTTAATACTTTAATAACTGATAAAAGGCCATCTCCGCCCAAAAAAATGTCCAGCACTCTCTAGTCTCTTCTCAATAACCCAATATACACAATTATCAATCTTTAATTGCAAATAGAACATGATATTCAGTCTTAGTGTGTGTGTGTGCATCGAATATTTTTCAAGGCAAAGATACGTTAAACCCACTGCAGCCTTGCACTTCGCCAGGAGAGGTCGCTGTAACTGAAGCTTCGAGAAATGAACCTATTTCCGACACAATTGTCCAAGTGGTTCGATGCTTCATTCAAAGCTTCATTTTGCCATCACTAACCTCTGTATCTGTTATCATGTACCAAAGACAAAAGCAATACCAATCAACATAATATTGACCAGAATTGTAGTTAGGGGGCCTTTAGCTTTTCTAGAATATTTTATGTTTTTTATTTGTAGTGCAATTCATTGCTGTTTTTGTTACACCACTCAGACCACAAGGGTATTATAGGTGTATAAAACGTTTCTTTATTAACTTCCACAAGGCACATGTGCAAGATGTCAGCATCTCAAACGATCTTCAAGCACAACACACACACACTTCTTCTGTTCATCTCCAGTATGAAACAATGATGAACCATCAGGTGATCTGCCCCCTTGTGGTATAAACATGCATGTGCAGGTAGACAACCTCAACCTTATGGGTGCTACATTCCTCCCCTGCAAACTAAATGTTGTCCTCAACATTAGCATTCATAGCACAACATTGATTATGGAACTTTCGGATCAAAACACATTACATTGACATTCACATTACCTACTGTATGGCATTGGCTTGAAAACAAGTAAATGTTTTTAAATGTCCTTCACATTTCACTATTATAGTACACAACTTTTAACAGTAACTATTAACAGTAACCAGTTGGTTCAAAAACAGTCTATGTTACTGTTTCCACATTTTAGACAGTCCATATTAATCCTCTCAGTAATATCCTACAGGAACAGGAATAGGATGAACCATGTACGTCCCAAACACCTGTGGAGATGGCCAGGGCACATTGTATTGTCCATATGCTGGTGCAAGAGCATTAACATAAAGTGGGTTTATGTGAAGCCCTACCAAACGATGAACAGGATGACCCAATGTCTCATAAGTGTTTCTCTGGGTCGTTTCTCTCTCTGTGACCTGCGTGGTTGTGTGTCAAAAGGGTCATTTTCTTGACCATTTGGCAGGTCTGCAGGCTGAACAGTTTGTGTTAGCTCTTGAGTGTCACTAGTGTTATTGTCCATAAACATCTGCACCGGATTCTCCATTCTGAACTCCTCTGCGTCAACATCTAGTTGAGGCTGATGTGTTGTGTTAGGAAAGGCTGGAGGTGAAGCATCCTGCTCTTCAGACTGATGATGTCGATGTCTCAACCTATTAGCCCAATAATACTCATCCTCATCTGAGCTTGCTGACTCCTCTGTTTCACCTGTTTCAACACATGGTTCAACATCCTGCTGTGCTTTCCTTTGCTTTTTCTGTGATTGTCTTTGTACCGTGCTTTGTGCTAGTTCCTCAAGTGGCAAAGCATTACATGACATCAACATGTTGCGATGGAGGATCCTATTTCTTCCTGTTCCACGTTCTGGCTTTACCTCATAGACCGGACGGCTTTCTCCTTTCCGAGAGACTACAATGTGTATCTTATCTTCCCAGTATGAGCGTAACTTTCCGGGTCCACCACGCTCAGACATATTCCTCACAAGGACCCTGTCGCCTGGTGAAAGCACTGCACTTTGCCTTTTTTTATCATAGCTTTTTTCCCTCTTGCTGTAGTCTTTTGAATATTTTTGGATGCAATGTCATAAGCCTCTTTCATTTGTTGCTGCCATTTTTGAGCATACTCATGATGTGAATTACATCCTTCCTCATCATTTATCTCAAAGATTAAATTAATTGGCAGACGGGGCTTTCTCCCAAAAAGCAGATAGAATGGGGAATAACCAGTTGCTTCACTGGTTGTACAGTTGTAAGCATGTACCACTTTAGTTACATAGTCACTCCAGTTTCCCTTTTGCTCTTCATCCAAAGTCCGCAGCATTGAAAGCAAAGTTCGGTTAAATCTTTCTGCCGGGTTCCCCTGTGGGTGGTAGGGAGTTGTTTTTGAATTTTCGATTCCTGAGTACTTCTGCAGTTGTCTGAAAAGCTGTTTCTCAAATTCTCTACCCTGATCATGATGTATTTTAGCAGGAAAACCAAATTTCAATGCAAAATCATTAAAGATTTTCTCAGCTGCAGTTTTACCTGATTTGTTTCGGGTTGGATACGCCTGGGCAAATTTAGTGAAGTTATCAATTATCACTAAAATATATTCATACCCTCCCCTGCTTTTTTCAAGGTGAAGGTAATCTATGGATACCATTTCAAATGGTGCTGTTGCAGGTACATGACACATAGGGGCTCTAACATGCACTGTAGGTTTTTTTTGGATGTTACATTTGCACACCTGAGTGATGAAAAACTCAATGTCTTTCTGCATCCCAGGCCAATAAAACCTGTCTCGTGCGAGGTGTAAAACTCGTTCCACCCCCCAATGACCCATTTCACAGTGAAGGTACCTGTACACCAGTCCTCTGTACTGCTCTGGAAGCACGATTTGCGTACATGTTGCAGTTTTGCGTTTCAACACACCCTCTTCTGAAACAAATAGTCTTTTCCATTAATGTAACAGTTGCTTAACTTGTGCTGTTTCCATGTTCATGAGCTTCCTGTCTGGTCTGTCTCCCAACTTCTTCAGGTTGAGTATACGGGATATGGCAGGATCTTGAGACTGGGCCTGCAGTAACTCCTGCTGCGCTATTTTAATGTCAGGCTGATTATCTGCAGTTACCTCCTGAATATGTGGGCTGCAGGTTATAGCTGAGATCCAGTCCACCTCACACTGTTTTTGTGTCTCAGCTGCGTGAAGTATTGCGCATAACACTTCAGGAGAGCATTGCTCTGTGCACTCCCTCATGTAGAAGTCCATACTCGCAGGTATGCGGGACAAGAAGTCTGCGTCTGTGTTGCTTTTTCCTGGGCGGTATTTCAGAGTTATGTTGAAGTCAGCCAGCTCAGACACCCAGCGATGTCCAGTTGCGTTCAGTTTAGCTGTGCTCAGGACATAAGTGACAGGATTGTTATCACTGTATACTGTAACAGAAAGAGCATAAAACAAATAATCTCTAAATCTGTCTTTTACAGCCCACTTCAGTGCTAAAAACTCCAGTTTCCCTGAATGCAATCGATAGTTTTTTTCTGCTGGTGTCAATGTTCGTGAGCCATAGCCTATAACTCTTAGTTTGCCTTCCTGTCTCTGATATAGAAATCCTCCAAGCCCCTCTTCCGAAGCATCTACATGCAAGATAAATGGATCCTCAAACCTGGGGTAAGCTATTACCGGTGGGTTAGTTAAAACATCAACTAGATAGTCTAAGGCTTTCTGGTGGGTGTCACACCAAACTATTTTCTGATTTGGGGGAGCCTGACCCTGTCTAGCTGATCGAGACTTACACTTTGAATTGGGAATTGGAGTTACATTGGCTGAGAGTAAGTCATACAGACACTTTGCATGGCGCGAGAAGTCTTGCACATAGCCTCTATAATAGCCTAGGAAACCAAGAATTTTACGCAGCTCTTTAATGTCAGTGGGGGGTTTAGCCTTTAGTGCTCTAACTGCCGATACTTCCCTTTCGTCCATTTTGTAACCAGCAGCAGAGATCACTTTTCCAACATAACGCACCTCCTTTTTGAACAGTTCACATTTGTCTGGTCTAAGTTTAATTCCCCAGGCTTGCTGTCGCCTGAGAACAGAGCGCAAGTCCTCCACATGCTGTTCAAATGTTTTGCTGTAGACTAAGACATCGTCTAAATATGGAATGCATATTTTGTCTCTGAGACCTTCTAGGCTCTCTTCCATACTGCGCTGGAAGGCTGCAGGTGCATTTGTGAGGCCAAATGGAATTCTATTCCATTCATACAGTCCCCATGGAGTTGTAAAAGCAGTGTACTTCTTTGAGTCTTCACTGATGCTACCTTGGTGGTAAGCTTTGCCTTGGTCTAGTACGCTGAACCACACATTTCCACCGAGTCCATCAAGTATCTCCTGTATGCGTGGTATGGGGTGCCTATCTGGCGTTGTCTTTTTATTCAGCCCCCTTAATCAATACACAGTCTTAGACTTCCATCTTTTTTTCTCACACAAACCACAGAGGAAGCATATGGTGAGGCGAATTTACGAATGAAGCCTTTTTGCAGCAAGTCCTGAATGTGGTTCTTTACTTCCTCATACAATGGTCGGGGTATGGCGTTATACGTTTTCGCTACTGGAACATCATCAGATAATTTAATGTCCATATTTAGGTTCTTTATGTAGCCTACCTCATCTTTGTGTGTAGCAAACGCACCTGACTCCTCCCTGAGCATTTGTTTGATGAATGTTTGTTGTTCACTTGTCAGGTGGTTCACATTAACAGGTGGATCCCACAGTTTGCCTTGGCCATCACTCTGACACTTTTCTGTGGTTGGGTTGGGTGGAGTTTGACAATTTTCAACTACCACCGAGCTAACCTGATGTTCCTCTGAGTAAACAGGGTAGAAGTCTGTTATTCTTTGTATGCTCCCTATCACAATTTTACCTGGCACTGTGATGTCATGATGAGTGGTGTTGCTCACGTAGATGTTCACTTTGCGAGCAGAGCAAGATACATTTATCAACTGACAGGTTATTTTGAGTCCCTCCTCTAGCGAGAGGTTCTCGTCAGGTTCAAACAGCATTTCGGTTTTAACTTTAAGGTTGGTTTCGACAGAGCAGGTAATGCACTGCATTTGCCTCCCTGGAACTACCACAGATGTATGCCCTGTCCTGACTGGGTGGGTAACATCCTCATGTGTAGCTCCCTGAATGAGGTTGAGTAGTGCTTCTGCCTTTTGTTGTCCCCAGCCTTAGTGAGTTTCTGAGCAGAGCTATTCGTTCACCAAGTTTACTCTGGTCCTCCTCTCCCCCTTTCAAAATCTCCTCAATAGCATTAAAACCTATTATGGGTCTCTGTGCAATGTCCCTGCTCACTAGTATTGGAACTAGAATCTCATCAGAACATGCTGTTTTAGCTTTTGGATCACATAGGCTAAGACTAACCTCAACCCAACCCTGAAAAAGGATTTCAGAGCCATTGGCCGCTCTCAAGTCCAGCAGTTCATTTTCACTCAGAAGGTCACTGATGGGATGGATTGTCAAATCAGGTAAGTTCTGGGACTTCCATGCTTCACTCACGATAGATACCTGTGCACCTGTGTCCCACAGGGCTTGAGCCTTGATGTTATTTATTTTAAACCAAGCAAGACATTTTCTGCCTATCAGCTGTGCAACTCTCTTGCGTTTCATGCGAAGGTTGTATGAGTGAGCTGGTTGGTCACCATGTTTCATATTTGGTTTCAAGGGTACTGAAGTGTGGCTGGTGAGGTGAATGTTTTTGTCCTCCTGCCTTCTTTGTGAGCTTTTGGGCTTAACTGGTGAGGTATGATTAGGACGTGGATCATTGTGGGACTTGGATTCTAAGGTCATGACATGTCCCTCAGTCACAGCCTCTGCCAGTTTCCCTGCGGCTTCTGTTTTTCTCCAACTCTCAGCCTTTTGCCCAATGTGTTTCACTGCCACACCGGAAACAATGGTTGCAGTCTTTGTTGTCTTGCTGACATGCTATGCATCGTCTTCTCGGTCTCTTAACAGCATTTGCATGAGTTTTATATTGAAAATTATCATTTTTCCTCTGATGCTCAACAGTTTGCAAGAGTGAAGCTACTTGTCCTGTAAGCTCTCTGATTGCTGTATTGCTCTCTTCTATTTTAGTAAATAGGGAGTTATCTTTTGTTGGTTTGCTAGTTTTAGCAGATTTGGGAGTTGTTAAGGGGATGCTCTCATCCTCACACTGCTCTACTGAGTTCAAACCTGCTCTATGACTGGCTTTGGTTGTAGTTTTCATCTTTTGAGCCCGCTCATTTTCATTATATTGAGCATTTTGCATTTTCTGCAGCAGTAACCCATCTGTACTGTTCTCGTCTTGCAGATACATTCTCATCTCTGCTCTTATGTTGTCATTTGACAGGCCTGTCATAATAGACTGAAAACACTGACTTTGGACTAGCTCTTTGTTATATCTCAGGCCAGACTGGGCACGTTCAGATGCAAACAGGACTTTTTGGCGCAGATCCAACACTCGGATGAGAAAATCAAGTGATGTTTCACTGAGTCCCTGCACAGCTATTGTTAGTTGCTGGTAAAGCACAGTTGCATCCTTTTCTGCATAGTGGGCTCTAAATATTTGTCTTAGAGTGGATAGGGTGAGATCAGTGTTTCCCTCTAAGTAACTCCTTAGCTTCAATCTTGGCCTCACAGCACGAATAACTGCTTCCATAATTTCTATTTCAGGATAACTTTTCCTTAACCCACTGTCAATCTGGTGCTCAAGGCTTCTAAAGCTCAGTGTATATCTTGAGGTTGACTCACCAACCTCACCGTGAATCCTGAAGTCCTTTCTGAATCCATTGGATACAGCAGCACAGCAGCTGTTGTTGCTGGTGGAGTCCCTGCCTCTGCGCTGAGTTTCGTTTTCCGGGGCCACCATGCCCGCGCGCTGCTCGTGAGACGACAAAGGCTGCGTGTGACCTCCCTGTTGATCTTCCCTCGCGGGTTCCACGGGCTGATCCACCTGCTCCTCTCTCTCGTGGGCTGCATGCGGCGCTGCTCCATCGACGACGGTCTCTGGCTGGCTCTCTTGAAGAATGTCCAGTAGATCGTTTAGTTCCAAAAGCACGGCCATTCCTTCATCCTCCATCTCCAACAGTTCCTTACTTTCACAAAACTGTATAACGTGCTTAACCAGGGCACGTCTGCCTTTATTTTGAATGTCCACATATCCTCTTCCAGTGAGGTTGCTACACTCACAACACTGCTGCAATTCCCTTACAGCCAGTCCTAACAGTTTTTTTTCTATCTCATTTAGAAAATCTTCTCTGTGATCTGACATCTTGTTTCTGACCGTACGCAGTTCGACCGGACTTTTTCACGGGAAAAACAACAAACGAGGCAGAGCCGTACTAGCTACACTACACTTGAACTGTTAGCCTAGCCTAGCTACGAACCACATTACCCGTCGCTCTCCAGTATCCGTCTTTGCCGTGCTTTTCCGGGAACCTTTCGACGTTAAGTTAATAAATCTCGGTAGAACCTCCAAATTGTTACTACACTCAGACCACAAGGGTATTATAGGTGTATAAAACGTTTCTTTATTAACTTCCACAAGGCACATGTGCAAGATGTCAGCATCTCAAACGATCTTCAAGCACAACACACAGACACACTTCTTCTGTTTATCTCCAGTATGAAACAATGATGAACCATCAGGTGATCTGCCCCCTTGTGGTATAAACATGCATGTGCAGGTAGACAACCTCAACCTTATGGGTGCTACATTTTCATTGACTCTGGTTTGTGTTTTTGAGGCATGGTAAGGAACTACCAAGGATATAACATTTTCACTGAATTTACTCACGCAAAGATTTATTTCATTGGATTACTGCAATATTTTAAGAATGGGATGGCTCACTCATGCCCTTTGTAATCCCCGGAAGTCAACACACGCTCTGGTCCCAGCTGTGTGCGTCACTTTTTGGTTCAAGAGAACTGTTGCTTTGGTAAAACTTAAAAAATATGTGTCAAGTGGTTCCAAGCAATTTTAAGAGTTTAGTCAACTTTTGCATTTTTTGAGTTGGTGAAACGTACTTTTTTTAGTTTTCCTCTACTCAAGAATGTGCTACTTTGCTAAAACTTAAAAAATATGTGTCAAGCGGTTCCAAGCAATTATAGGAGTTGGGTAAACTCACTAATGTGATTTTTTCTGCAGGTGAAAAGATGAGTTGAGCCTACAATTAAAAGCCAAGATATTAAGTATAACCAATGCAAATAACAATCTGCTAAGAACCACATAAGACAAGAATAAATAAAGTAAATTATAAAACACAATTGAGTTGCCGGAACCTATATAGAACAAACTCTTCCTGATTTCAATCCAACCCTTTAAATATTTGATAGCATTGAAACATTGCAGATTAAGCAAATAAATTAAAAAAGTGAACATTATGGACATGTTAATACATTTTATTAAAATGTGATTATTTCAAAACAGTTTTCATAAAACAGTAACAAGTTTGTTTAAAAGCACAACACATGAACATACATGGAGACACATGGTTATTACTTGATGGTTATTCCAACTGCATCTGGCTTGTGGGCAACGTATAACTTCATGCTGTGCATCACGAGCCTGTTGCACTTCGACCTCTGCTGTTCCCTGTATATACAAACAAAACACTGAATTGAGTACAAATCAGGACACACCATGGGTTTTCCTCAAAACAAAAATCCGTCTTGAAACATAACGAGCCAGTTTACATTAGCTGTTAACAGACGGTAACAGAGGTGCTATTCACATGCATTACAAGGGGTTTAAGTCATCAAAAAAAAGGCTGGTTTGCAAGAAAATGAACCACATAGTCATGATATTGATATAGTTCATAAAATGTCCAACTACTTATTTTTAACCCCACCTCATGCTCAGAGATTTATATAAAGTGGCACATGGGTCCTACAATAAATAAGAACAGACGATTATTTCAACTTTTTATCTTGATAAGTGAGAGCGCAGGCCAGTCTACATGAATGCAGGGCAAGGCACGTTTCTGTCCAAAGGGTCCATGATGGAGTCGATAATGTTTTAAAATATCACTTTGAGTGGTGACATTAGTGCTGCATAGTTTACATCTCCATCCCATCTGTGATTCAAAAAATTGAAATGGGTACGTTTACCTGATGCTCATTATATTAGTATGTAAACATAACACGTCTTGAATTAACCTCTGAAACAACAACTTTAGTCTGACACACTCAAGGGCTTAACTGATGTGAACCTGAAGTCGATAGCAGGAGGCAAAATGTCTTAAAGAGGAGGTGTGACTGTTTTCTGGGGAGGCAAATAAAAGAACAAAATAGTTACATGATGACAATGTAACAATCATTTCAGTAGAATTCATTACAACGTCTTTAATTCAATTAATGGAATCAAACATAATTAAAACATAAGTATCATTTAAAACGGTATTGTATTTATATACATTTATAAGGATGGCATTTATTAAGGGTGGTATGGCATGATTCTCTACACAGCAGATCCTAATTACTTCAAATATACACTCCTTTATCTCGTTTGCATACTGTCTAATATCTACTTTATATTGTGTTAAAACATCTCCTTAATAAAACTGTATTTATTGATATTTCTCGCTAAAGACTGCGTTTTACTGTACTACATTGAACACATCTTGCTGAGGTTATAGAGAGGCGAAGTCCCTCCCTTTCCGGGGGAGCTCCATGGGACCTTATTTATGAAAAAGTATGTATTGAAGTAAATGGCGAGAGAAAGATTATCTTTCGATCCCGTTTGAATTGTGCCACGAATTACACATATGATGTTTGTCAATTTAAAAGATAATTTTGCAAGTCAAAAAAAAAAATGTGTCGTAAAACTGTGAAGTAACAATTTCTTTTGTGTGAAACCGCTCAATGAACTACATCTCCCGTATCGCACCACACACCAAGACGGCCGTCACGTTGGCACATTTCACTTCTTTCTTTCAGAATGAGGCGAAAAGTATTAAAAGAGGTGAAAATCACTACAAGTCTGGGCATGTTGAGAGCTGTACATACACACAAGGGGAGTTAGTCGGTTCCGTAAGAGCCAGCATGCGGGACCGGGATTCTGGGATTTGTAGTTTTTCTAGATGCATATTTTTCATAGTCTTATATTTCAGCAGTTTTACGACAAACTGTGACTTTTTTGACATGGAAATTATTTTTTAAGATTGACAAACATCATATGTGTAGTTATTCGTGGCACAATTCAAACGGGATCGAAAGATAATCTTTCTCTCGTCATTGACTTCAATACATCATTTTTCCGAAATAAGGTCCCATGGGTCGGAAGTAGATGGGCGGGACTTCGCCTCTCTATAAATGCATCCTCGCCCAATACACACTTTTACTGAATTGCGCCTGAATGCACCTTAAAGGGGACCTATCATGCAAAATGCACTTTGTGATGTCTTTTATACATACATATGTGTCCCCGGTGTTCCAGGGAACTCACAAAGTGTCAGAAAACACAACCCTCTCTCTTTTCCTCCATACCCAAATCTCTAAAAACGGGGCTGCAACGGATTTGATACAGGTGGATTTTTTATTTGCACCTTTTTGATGTAATGTAGGTGCACTCCGCCTGATTGGTCAACTCTCCACCAATCAGGGGAATGAGAGGTTGGGCCACGGCCACGGCCATTGCCCAACCTGTAATTCGCATATAGGCTGTCGGCAGGCTACATTTCCCCAGTCACATCTGTGGTTTTGCCTGCTCTTGCCAGGATGTCTAATAGAGATAGATATTGCGCTGTTGTTGGCTGCAATAATCGTGACAAGGACCAAATACTGCATGCACTGCCGCCTCTGGAAAAAGCAAAGAATCTGTGGCTAGAGTTCATTTTCCAGGGAAATGTGCCAGAAGACTCCATATAAATATATGTACCTCTGTTTTTGCGTTACAAACTCTGTTACAAACTGTACACATAACATTCTTGCTAATTAGCCAAAACGGAATAAGTAGCAAGCATCGTAACAAAGAGTTAGCGTAAAATAAATAGGGACAACAGCTTGTCAACTAACCATTCAGAAACGTCCTGCTGCAACCGAGATGTTTGCACCTCCACCAAAACCTCCGCTTCTTCAGGGTCAGATTCTGGATCAAATTGGTAATATGCTTGAAGACATGCATTGCTCTGAGAAAACATGTTGACTCTCCACTCGAAATCACAGCAAGCATGATAACATGACGCTCGTGCCGGGGCCGTGTCACGCCCCCCTCTTCCGCATGGGGGCGTGGTCAGCTGAATCAGACCTTGCAAAGACAGAGCTGGAGTGAAGCAAAATGAGGCATGGCTAAAATGCATGATCTGTTTCGTATTTTGAAAATTAAAACGTATTAATATACCTTATATATATATATATTATATATAATATATATATATATATATATATATATATATATATATATTATATATATATATATATATATATAATATATATATATATATATTATATATATATATATATTATATATATATATATATATTATATATATATATATATTATATATATAAATATATATATATATAATATATAATATAATATATAATATATATTATATATATAATATATATATATATATATATATATATATATATTATTTAAATATTAGGGATGCACCGAATATTCGGCCACCGAAAATTATCGGCCGAAAATGGTTAAAAAGGCCCTTTCGGCTTTCGGCCGAAAGGGTTTTAGCGCCGAAAAAATATCACCGAATGTCAGAGAACACGTGTTGTTGTGATGACGTAATCAAAACGCGGCGACAAGCACGGCGCGCAACCATGCCTGGCTGTCAAGGTAATACGCTCGCGGCTGGCTCACAGCCAACATGTCTGCCGCTTGGAGATATTTCAAAATATCAGAGAAAGAGCCGCGGATTGCGATTTGTAAAACGTGTTCAGCTGACATTTCTTGAGGGGTGTAACTGCAAAGACTTTCACCACTTCGGGATTACTCCACCACTTGAAATCAAAACACCCGGACAAATATGCGGAGTATGATCAAATCACTAGCGCACAGAAAAAAAAGGTCCTTCCCAGCACCCCGACTCCTTCTGTGGCGGACCTTTTTGAAAAGGTAAAAAAGTAAAGCAATGACAGCGAGAGACTGTTCAGCGCTGCCTCTCATGTGCTTGATGAGAAGAGGAACAGACTTATGGCTGATAAAGCAGAGAAGCTACTGTTCATTAAAAAGAACCTCCCACTTTTCCTTAATAAGTAGACAAGGCTGGCTTATCATAAGCTTATCTAGTTCTACATGTCTACTCTATACCCACTTTCCTGAACAATTTTCATTGTGAGTTATAATTCACCATCTCAGGTTATCATTAGGGGGAAATGACAGCAGCACAGTGTTCAATATATTGTACTTATCCAGTTTGCAGTTTGCACATTTGTATGCATGCACTTATAGGTGCATTTGTTGTTGTTGAAGGCCTGGCTGTTACAGTCTTTACACTATTTTGTTGTAGGCCTACTGGCCTAGATGTTTATGCAGTTTTAAAGCACCTTGGTTTTGTTCTGAATGCACTTTGTTGTAGGCCTAGTTATCCTACAGAGAAAAGAAAATGCACTTGACTTGTAATTAATGTACTGCATTCAAAAGTGATGAATAAATGTTTTATGGACCCATAATAGTGATTATTATTTAAGTTAAGTTTTGCCATAATCATGTCTTTTTCCATAATCAGGTAGCTGAACAACATTGGTAAAAAATGTATACATTATATATATATATATATATATATATATATATTTATATTAATCATTTTCGGCCTTTCGGCATTCGGTTTTCGGCCAACTGTTTCCTATTTTCGGTATCGGTTTCGGCCAAGAATTTCCCATTCGGTGCATCCCTATTAAATATAGCATGATAGGTCCCCTTTAACGGAAGTCACCTCCGTCACTGGCTACTGAGAGTTAACGTTAACTCTCCTGCAGATTCCCACATGGATTTGCATCTATAGCGTTGCATAAGCATGACAAATATAGTTTGCACTTCATTTTGTATAATAGCAACTCGATGCTGTAACTGCAGACTATGAGTTTAAATTGAGTAAACATCTAAGATTGTAGAAAGATAATTCATTGCTCACAGTAAAACAAACGGCGAAATACATACAGAGGAATTAATATCAAATAGGCGCATTAGTGACTTACTCTTACATTACTGCTGGGTTATAAGTAGTAGGGAATCGTTTTAGCGGAGGTATTTTACCGCACAACATGCACGGCAGGAGCAGGGCCGGCCCTGACCAATTTGCTGCCCTAGGCAAGATTTTAGCTGGCGCCCCCCCCCCCCCCAAATGCAGACACTCACTATAACTCGCGCATGCATGCATGTGCACGGTTGTGGCATGACCACCAAAACAAAAAGATATGGACACAAGATGTGTGCAACTTTATTTAGTATCCTATCCATTTGAACATGATTTAAGTGGGGGTGGACCTAACATCCTCCAGGGGGATCCGGGGGGCATGCTCCCCCGGGAAGATTTTTTTTTTAAATGTTGAAGTTAAAATCATCAATCTGGTGCACTTTGAGAGCAACATTAAGAGATCTATGGATACATCTCTCAACACCCATATGAAACAGAACTGTAAGCAGATTTTCTTTTTATTTATTGATATTTTACAAATCACTCCCCTTTTAAACTGTATTCTTGTTTATTAATAACAACTTTTTTTACTGTATTTTATACTATAAGAGAATAGATGAAAATCTATTTTCTTATTTTTTTCTAACTATAATGATCATATAAAGGTGTGCCTTTACCTCACTGAGCTGAGGTTATCAGAGCCTCTCAGTCTTTCAGGAGAGAGCTCTCTAAAGCTCTCCCCCCTGCGGCCGCTTACACAGTAAATTCCAATGTTAATAAAAGCTGTATACGTTTTTTGGGAGTTTGATTTATTTGACAAAAAACACAAATACAAAATGAAAACCTATAATTGCACTAAAACCATTATTTCAAAAAAAAAACTATTTCACATAAACCTCTGGTTTTTACTGGGGCTGGGGCAGTTCAACTTGATTTTGGGGGGTTTGCACCATAGTTTATGGGCGCTGTACGCAATATAGGCGTAGTTCTGTTCGTATAAAATAATAAGATGTACTTTGTGGATCCAAAATCGGGAAATTGTGTTGTTATGAAATAAAAAAAAATATATTTTTTTAATTTCTAACTTTTTTTTTTTTTTAATTTTCGGCGCCCCCCATAGATTGATGCGCCCTTAGCATTCGCCTATACAGCCTATGCCAAGGGCCGGCCCTGGGCAGGAGAGCCTCTGAGCCCCGCGGCCGCATGACGGAGCCCAGCCAACGCTTAGAGCGGCACAGGGGAACAGTTTTCGGATGATTCTTAATACATACTCTTAACTTAACCACTTTTAACAGAATTGCGTCGGTAAGCACTTGATGCAAACTTTGCCCAACACCATTTGCGCGAAAAAATAGACTACATGAGCACGACAGGGCTGAGTCTAACTTTAACAGCAGCATTGGCGCTGGCATGCATTAAAATGTCGATGTTTCGTTCAAAACAGTGAATACAAGAAAAGTAAATAACACTTGCTAGTTAAAAAGCAGTAATTAATAACTCAGGTGGCATGCTTACTTGTTTTACGATGGTTTGAAGAGGATCCAACGCAAACATGTGTCCAACTGCTGAAGAATCGCTGCAAAGAGGAACAGGAAGTCTCACACCGCGGTATTCTCGTTTGAGGGCGTGTCATGAACGTGGCGTTGACAAAAGCATTTTTATAAAGTTTTCCAAAACGTATTTATAAGAAAGTTCAGAAAATGTGATATTAATTTACAAATGAATGAGTTCTTAAAACATGTTCTCATTGTTGCTTAAGTGTTACTTATTTAAACGCACATTGAAAGAAAACTAATTTAGGGCAAGTAAATTACATAAAAAGATTGAGTTTTGTTGACTTCACCATCGGAACTGTTTTTACAGTGTAGATCCCCTAGTCTCTGCTTCATGGAACCACCTGCAATCTTATCAGTGGCCTGCAGAATCCCTGTATCTCCAAGTTTGTCTTTTATGGCTCTGAGAATTGATCACAGAGGCATCACGTCAAAACACATGTGAACTCCAAAATCTGATATCAGTTCCATCCCCAAAAAACGAAATATATAATAACAAGACCATCCATCTATCATATGCATTTCTTTATCTATTTGCCTTTCAATCTCAAATTATTACAAGTATCACGCCTTGCAATACCCATTTGGAGGCGCATTGATCTGTTGTTAATTCCAAAGCTACACATTGAAATTAACTTTAAAAAAAACAATTCCATGTCTCTTTTAAGCCATGCAATATTGCCCTGATGATGAAGCTCATTCACTAACTGTATGGATTAATTCATATCTGCTCCTCCCCTTCTTTCTGTTCAACATTCTGTATAACAGCAGAGAGAGAAAGAGAGACAGAGTTATTATTTCAGACTTCATCCTCTTTCACACAGAGAAACGCCTTTTATAAAGCCAGAGAAGATATGGTTGAGAAAATGTAATCTCGGCAGTGGCTATATATCTGGTTTTACGGAAGTGTACAGTTCCAAATGAGCCAGATAAAGCCACACTTGCTCCCCAATTTCTCACGCGCTCTAGTTTTATCGCTCTAGGTGCGCGGAGTGAATGACAAACAGGGACTGCAAGGAAAAGGCTCGAGCACCCTGTCTGGCAAACGATACGCACATTAATATATTATCTATCTTCAAAGAGCTTTTTTGTAGTTTTTAGTGCAATTTGAGCCCATGCACAGTCCAGCTAAATGATTGTGAACTGCCACAGAGTGCAGTACAGAGAGGGCTTTCAGCAACTTCCATGCAGCAAGCTTAAAGTTTCGTCAAGCGACACAGGATTACCAAGGAGCAGTCCGGAAATAAGAGGATTTTTGCTTCAAAATAAAAGCATGGGTACATAAGTTGTTTTTTGAGTTTGAATCAGTGTGATGATAAATTTGAGGTTTGAGTTTGGAAATGCACGCTTACCTTTTTCTCCCTGTAGTGCTGTCTCTTTTCTTTAGATTTATTGAGGATATCTTAAGCATTATCTAAACGTTTTCCTTAACTGACCTCTGATATATTTCCACTTCCATTAGATATTGTAGTCTTTTTTCAGTGTATATTCTTCAATATAACTACAATTGCACATATTTCCACAGATCCGATAATTTACACATGACCTGGAGATTTTGGAGACCCCAGTTGAGAGTTTAGTGTGTAATTAATTAGTGCATACATAATGCATGATAGCGGCCAGACATATCATGTGCAGATCATGGATACGTGATATAATGAACAATAGATGGGTTTTATTTTGAAAACACCATCAGGAAGTTGTACTCATTGATGCTGTCAAACCTGACAGATGTCATGCCCGCTGCGCTATATGGATTAACGGTGCGGGAGAAGCGACCTGCGAGGAGCTTCAGCGGGACTGCACCGTTAAAATAGCGGTGTCAGTGACGGTAATACGGCTTTACCGGGACGTAACTTCGTGTTTATTTTATTGTATTTTTCCTCTTCTGATCTACTCTAGACTGCAGAGTCGAGTTAACAGAGGGTGAGAAACTGAGACTCGGAGACAGAGAGAGGAGTCGACTGTGAAGAGAGTATCCAAAAATCCGTCGTTAGAAATGTTTAATGGTCTCCAACAACGCAGGAAAGCTAGAGCTGTGGTATGTAAGGAGTGTTTAACAAACTCTACCTAACCTGGGTTCATTTTGTATTGGAATACGTGGACTTTTCTGCCCTTGTACCTGGGATATTTGTTCTTGTGGTGGAATTCTTCAATATTACACCTGCGCGAGGACAGCGACCGGCGGGAAAAGGAGGAGCGCGAGAGGAAGCAAAAGAGAAGAAAATAAGCGTTTGAAGGGCAGGGGGGGTCCATTTCACTTTCTTTCTGATGGGATTCTTCCCTCACCCCGCGGATGGAGGGATGAAACCTGGAGGAAAAGACGGGGAGAGTGCGAAAAAGAGAGGAGGAGGATGTAGTCGTCGGGTGCTGTGAGAATGCAAAACGGACGCACCCCTCTGGAACACCGGATTGAACTATAAACCCAAACGGAATTTACAGCTAGGATATTACACCTTGATATAAACATATATGGGCCATATCCTATTATCTGGAACCTATTTGTGTGGAGTTACAACTATCATCAACACTAACGTTCGATTTATTGGATTTGGAAACATAATTGTGACCTGACACCCGGCTAATTAAGGCGCCGTAACATCCGGAAAGAGGTAAAGTTTAGACTCCTATTATCTGTTTTATGCGTGCCAAATGACTGCTCAGTTTTCGGCTCCCCCTGCCTATCTTTGTCTCTGTTACAGCAGATGAATGGTGGTGGCTTGTAGAGGGGCAGAGGGAGAGTTGTTTCTTCATTTCTTTGATGTAAAGACATAGTCTGGAAGCTGAAATGGGACTAGAACAGAGGGTGTGTTTGAATGTGTGTGTGTGTGTGTGTGTGTGTGTGTGTGTGTGTGGTGTGTGTGTGTGTGTGTGTGTGTGTGTGGTTACATTTCAGTAGCTCTGCACCCAGTTGTGTGCTGTGAATAAACGTCAGGGTGTGTGCACGCGCTCACATTAACGTGCTATTAACGCAAACATAGGAAAATAACTTGTGATTGCGAGTTTTTGTCTTCAGTCACGGTACACTGAAATGTCCCGGCAGCCTACGCGATGATTTTAACGGGTTTTAAGAAAATATAGTTATTATGTTATATACTCCCACAAAACACTGCACCTGGCTGTACCTCGACAGAGAAGGGAGGAGGAGGGGAAGTGTAATGTGTCTAGGCTCCATAGTTCCCATAAGAGACTGTGAAGTAGTATTAAACATCCGCAAATAAAACCCCAAAAGCCTGTAAGGTGAACCGTTGAGCGTGCGTGTGTGTGCATACGCAGTTGAACCCTAGCCCCAACCGTGTTGGCACAAAGCTTGTGTGTGTGGTGTGTGTGTGTGTGTGCGTGCGTGTGCGTGCGTGCGTGCGTCATACAATGACAGGTGCATGTTGCTGTCCAATCAGGGGGCTGAATAGGCACCAGTACATTGCATTTAAATTGAACATTACCCCCAAAAAAACCTTGGGCTTCAGAGTGTGTTGAGCCAGTCTTAGTCATTTACTATCCATTTACACACACTCACTATGAGTATGTGTAATTTGCTATAATCCTAATGTGTTGTTGTGAAACATTACTCATTATTGTTGTTTGTATTTTGAATATCAGGAATTGAGTCAAATGAGTAGCCAAACAAAAAAAGAACCTTTTCAGAAGAACCACTACATTAACAAGTGCTGTTTACTTGCTTTGAGCATTTGTATTCACGGTGCTGTTCTATTCTCTTTGTGTTTGTGGAAGCATATTGTGATTTCACAGCAAGAGGCTATGGTTGCTGTAAACATCCCGTAGGAGCAGGAAACATCACACTATAGAACATACTCTACATATTAGATGAACATCACTTTAAACCATGCAGTTTTTAATTAGTAAAGAAATGGTAAAAACCACAAGCCTTTTGCTTTATTACTCCTATATCTTAACTTAAGTCTGTAAGGCCAAGCATTTCAAATATAACCTTACTTTATAGAAATATTTCCTTCAATATTCAATGTTTGGAAGCTTTGACATAGCCTCCTGTCCACCAAATAAAATTTCATCCCAAAAATATTTTTAATGTGTTTCATACATTTGGAATTTTTGACTTTGAGTTACTAGGATTTATTCTTTATGGGTAAGATAATACTAGGCTTAAGAAGTAAATCCTAGTAATTGAAATAAGCATTGTTATTCCAAAATTATGGACCGAGTCTACCAAGCATGTAAGTGACTTGAGAAATTATTTAAAAAAAATAGTGATGAGTGTTCACACTAGTATACCACCTAAAAATACAATATCTTAAGCAAGTGCGCCAAAGGGAAATCATTTAATGTAAAGGGGGCCTGTCATGCTTTTTGGGTTTTTCCCTTTTCTTAAGTGTGTTATATAGGTTTTCCTGCATATAAAAGGCTAGAATCCCAAAGTTGCCTCCAAAGGGAGTTTCTCTCTTCATTTTTCTCTATAAACCTGAAAATCTGAATAATATGTCCTCTTTATTCAAACAGAAATGATCTCAAATGCGAATTTTAATCCAATCGTTTTCTATTGAGGGTCTTTCGAGTAATAATTCTCCGATATTGGACAGTGGCATGTCATGAGGTGGCTTTATCATTTTTCTTTATTGGAGTTCCATTGGTTTGTACCGGTACAGTAGCTCGCATTGATTGATCAAGGCGATACATTTATGCACGGGAGCCACTCATGCCAGTGCTAATGGCCTGTGGATATGGAGGCATTATGTAAATGGGTCCCTGGCTCTAGAAAAAAAAAGTGTGGAGTGTGGGACTGAGTGAGGTAGAGAAACTAGTGATTTTCATTCCATTTTCAGTGTGTTAGAACCTCCTCTCTTTACGCCTAAAAAGACTGATTTGCTGTGCCATTAGGTCCGGGATGAATGGCGATGCATTTGTGTGCCAAAGCATTTAAAGTGTACAGAATATGTGGATAAACATCTTGTCCAAGGTTTCTTGATAATACAAAAGTTCGTATTCCATGTAAAGGCAAGTCAGTCTCTCCATTTTTCCACTGTGTTATAATTTTTTTGACTATCTTTCACCCAAATAGCCTCCAAAAAAAGTGTTAGCTGTTATCAGGCAGTAGTACAGGCGAGTAAAGAGGCTGTAAGGACTCTTCTTTATTCTTTATAGGGGCAGGGGGGATTTGTATTATACCCGTCTTTCTTCTTGCCCTCTGTTTATCTCTTCAACTCTCTCCTGTCTCTCTCTGTTTAGCTATCTGACAGAGGGCTGCAGGATCCTGCGGAGTAGGTGGTGGAGCTCTAATTCAATTTATTCTGCTGCTCAGAGACAGACAGAGGAAGAGAGGGAGGGAGAGAGGGAGAGACGGAGCGAGATAGCAGAGGGATGGAGACCACAGATGTTAGGGAACATTTCCTATTAGCAGTGGAGAGGCAGGCCTTTTAGGAAGCTGGCCTGACGCGCTGACATCTGTATTGATTCTGCGGGTGACTCGCATTATGTGTGTGCTAGGGTGTGGTTATTATCAACAAAAAACATAAAATACAATCAGTGAGTCTGAAGGTGGAAAACTAAAACAAACCCTATTTTATTTTTACATGACCTGAAACACAAATAAGTGACTCGATTAAGTCTGACTGAACCTTTCAAATGAACTCGACTGAAGAAGTGTCTAAACTCAAAACAAGTTGACTAATCTGGTATTTTATGCCATCTCTGGTCATGGAAATGACTCTGTCAAGGGCCATTTCAATTTTTACAACATCCTCCGAGGGCCGTACAAAATATTGAACTCAACCTCTGCTTAAAAAAACTAAAATCACAGCCCATTCATTTCGCCTTTCTTTCATGCTGTGCAAAGAAAAAGCAACCTCTTAACCCAGATATCTTACCATGAGTCGCGCATGTGTGCACGGTTGTGACCACCAAAACAGAAAGATATGGACACAAGATGTGTGCAAAAGTATTTAGTATCCTATCCATGTGAACATGATTTAAGGGTGTGGGGGGGGGGGGACCTAACCTCCTCTAGGGGGGTCCGGGGGCAATTTTTATTTTGAAGTTAAAAGCATCAATCTGGTGCACTTTGAGAGCAAAATCAAGAGATCTATGGATACATCTCTCAACACCCATATGAAACAGAATTGTAAGCAGATTTTCTTTTTCTTTATTGATATTTTACAAATCACTCCCCTTTTAAACTGTATTCTTGTTTATTAACAACTTTTTTATACTTTCATACAGTATTTTATACCTGTTTACTTTATTCTCTTATTTTTTTATAACTATAAGGATCATATAAAGATGTGCCTCACTGCACATTTACGTGGTTGTAGAAAAAGCTTCTTATATTCGTTAGCATAGCTAGCTAACCAGATGCTAATAACAACAAAGTTATTGACTGTATGATCAGTATGACAGATGAACAGATCGCCACTGGGCTTTCAACTAAAGACACAGCCACGCAAAAACTGCGGCATGTGTACGGCTCCTTATGGGTATGTAGTGCAATTTTTGAAGTCCTGGAGCGGCGTTCCGGTGCTCTCCGGCAGAACTACACCCCTGTCAGACGAGACATATACCACGTGATGACACGTTAGGCTCGTGTTGTGTTCAAGGACCCTGACCTTGGCCAGGAAAAACAGGCACTCGCTTGTTTAATTTTTTTGCGGTCTAGATTTCTTTAATCTTTTTTTTTTGCGTGTGTTTATAAATTACCTCGAGGGCCGTATCAAATGGTCTCGCGGTCCGTATACGGCCCGGAGGCTGGAGGTTCCCCACCCCTGGCCTACATGGAAGTAAGCACATCTTATTATAGGCATCTAAACTAAAAAAATATATACTAATAATGTTTGAGCTGAGGGATCCAGAAGTATTACTTGCTATGTAAACTGCTTAGTTGAATTGCCTTTTTTGTGTTTTCATCAAATCAAAGTAAAGTAAATACTTTGGGTTTTGGTCTAATAAAACAAGACATTTAAACACATCACCTTTGACGGACGAAATGGGAATGGCATATTGTTACAATCTTTTGTGACATTACATTACAATAAGAAATATATAAAATATAATATAAAAATATATTGATGAGTTTAATCCTTAGTTGCACATACAACATAACGTACAAATAACATAATTTTATTTCATTTCACTTACAGAGTGGTGCTGCTCCAATGTTTTGGCAGCTCTGATAAACCACAGTGACTCTAAATAAATACCCTGAAGTCTTTGCCAAGGCAGGATTAGTCTTTGGCAAGCTGCTAGCTGTAGTTAAATTCCTGCTTATAATCCATTACAAAGTCACTAATTACATTAGAATTTATGTTTACGTTGTTGTTGTTATTTGTGTGGCCTTTGGCATTTTCTTGGACATTTAGCTTGTGTTGTGCATTTTAATCTTAGTAAAAACATGACATTTGTGGTGTTTTTTGTTTGTTTTCATTTAGTTTTGGCAATGACAGTCTAAACTCCCAGGCTTCTCCACTGCAGCATACACAATACTTAAGACAGAAAATAGTGCAAGAGAATGGTGCAATGGACACAATGTTGCAAGTAAAATTCAGAAATAAGTATATCCATGTAAATTAGAAACAGAATGTAAAATGAAATACTGTACAGTGCAATACAATACTGTAATAATATTTAAAGGGGACCTATTATGCAAAATGCACTTTTTGATGTCTTTTATACATAAATATGTGTCCCTGGTGTGTCAGGGAACTCATAAAGTTTCAGAAACCAAAACCCTCTCTCTTTTCCTCCGTACCCACTTCTCTAAAAAAAACAAAAAACGGGGGTGCAAACAAGCAGATCCAGGATTTTGGCTCCTATTACATCATTTGCGACATCCGGCACACGTGACACGTCCCAACCTATCGTCTCCGGCACACGTGACACGTCCCAACCTATCGTCTCCGGCACACGTGACACGTCCCAACCTATCGTCTCCGGCACACGTGACACGTCCCAACCTATCGTCTCCGGCACACGTGATACGTCCCAACCTATCGTCTCCGGCATACGTGACACGTCCCAACCTATCGTCTCCGGCACACGTGACACGTCCCAACCTATCGTCTCCGGCACACGTGACACGTCCCAACCTATCGTCTCTGGCACACGTGACACGTCCCAACCTATCGTCTCCGAATACAGTCGTCTAGCTCAGGGGTTTTCAAAGTGTGGGAAGATGAGCATAAGAACAGCCGCGCCCCCCCTCCCAATTATTATTGCTATTATTGTTATTATTATTATTATTATTATTATTGTTGTTGTTGTTGCTATAATGCAGGGGTATTATTATCCAGTGGAAAGCCCTTACCTACTGGCCTAATTAAATCAAAGTGGTTACTTTTTTTTGGCTGGGCAGTGTAGTTTTACACACCGTCTTATTTGACTTTCTCAGGACTTAAAACAGTTTTTGGGGGCAGACCCCCACAAAGAAAAAAAAATATTTACACACGCAAGGTCATCATCTTAACAGTTTTTTATGCTCATCGAGTCATCTGTGAGCAGAGCATCAAGTTGGCATGCCTATAACAGCTGAATGCGGCGATTACCATCTTGTTCAGCCAAACGCCTCACAAACTGATTAAGATCTAAAGCTTTAGTGCGTTTTGATTCAATGCTGAGTACAGCCAGACTTGACAGTCTCTTCTCTGTCATTGTAGACCGCAAATACCGCATTCCTTCCATCTACTTGGGTCCGAATGCTTCTCGTTTTGCGCCGTCCCGTTCAAATGAAATCGCCGCCAATCACATTTCCTCGCTCGCGCCAGGGCCGGGGGAGGGGTTACAAGGCTCGCGTCTTGTGCTGCATTCACTTGCACTCGGACATTAGGGATTTTCTCTCATAAATGTCCGATGAGCCACAACTTTTATTTCAAAACAAAGCTGCCAACTGGGGTGGCAGCTGGGGTGGCAAGGCTATTTTTATGGTGGCAGTTGCCACCCCATGCCTCCCCGGTAGATCCGCCCCTGCTTGACCGGTACTTGCTTTTGATCAAAGTCAATGCGGAAAACTCGCACTCACACAGGTAGGTGAAGGTGAAGGGAATGAGCACTTTTACAGCCTTTTTGGCGAGGTGGGGGAACTCGGTCTCCACAGACAGCCAAAAGTGTGCAAGTGACGTTTTCTGCCAGACGCTGTCTCCTCTCTCACTTTAGGTAACTTCACTAAAAATCATTCCATGTTGCCGCTCGCATAAAGTTAGCTGAAGTTAACAAGCTAGATTTCACTGTTTCTCGTTATTTTTTCTCACGCTGCGCCTCCCCTGAAGCTCTCTGGCACGCCCCCGGAAAACCGCTGGCCTAGCTGAATCCCCTCTCGCAGCTGTGTGTCTGTGTATTCAGCAGGATGTCTGCAGGAGGCACTTATACCTCATTCACACCAACGGTGTTTCAGGGCCAGTTCGGAGCTGGAGCTTGAAAAGCACCGGGTTTTCCTGTTCACACCGCAGCAGAGCAGCCTCTTAGCTCCGGAATCCGGTTCGTTTCAAGCACCAAAAAATTCTCCGGCTAGAGCAAAAGCACCACATACGTCATGCTTACGTCGAGGCGGGGGCAGGGGCAGGTGCGGGATCAACTCCTGAACAACAACAAAAAGCTCCGCGTTTTATCCAGTTTGTACACAACGATGGAGAAACTTAACAAGCAGCAGTGGTCCACTGAAGAGACCAGCTACCTACTGGGAATCTGGTCTTCCGAAGAGGTACAGAGGAAGTTGGAAGGGAGCACGCGGTCCAAAGCAATTCTCCAACAATTGCAGAAAGAGATGGCAACCGCTGGTTTTTACCAAAACCAAAACGAGTAGCGCTTCAACACAATCGGCCATTGTTGTTGTTGTCGGTGTGAGCTGTGAGGGGTTTCCGCGCGGTTTGGCTTCATGAAGCAGGCACGCAAACGGTTACGTCATGACGCAAACGATGACGCAATGACGCAGCACCAGTCGGGCTCTGAGCGGTGTGAAAAGAGCCGGAGCTAAACCGAAGAACCGGTTCTGAACCTGAAAAGCTCTAGCACGGAGCTTGAACCGGAGTTGCGTTGGTGTGAATGAGATATTAGAGCAAAGTTGTTATATATATAACCAGGGGTGCACATAACTTTTTTGCCCTGGTTCTCAAATGAGCACCTGGAGATGTTGCTTGGTGCGCATCCTTAAAAGGAAATAAACCGTACCTTTTGAGGGGTTCTTGACTTTATGAACGGGGGGGTGCGCTAGTGAGCACTCATGAACTTTTCGCCGGAGCGGGGTTACTGTGTGGAGCACATAAAGCAGACCCTTCACGCGATAGCGAGGGGTAGAGCGAGGGATCGCAGACGGATACAAACAATTAATAATAAAGTCTATGTGTGGGAAACCCTGCTATCTTACCAGTTCTTATGCAACTCTCTCTCTCTCTCACTCACTCTCTCTCTCTCTCTCTCTCTCTCTCTCGGTGCGCAAATCCGCTTTTTTTAAGAAAGAACATGTCAAGCTATGTGCTGTATCAGAAACAATGCGCGGCGTGTTTTGGGAGTAATATGGTCTGTTAACATTAGCAAGCATGCTAACACTCAGAGCTAACGCTGCAGGCTACTGGAGAGAATATGTGTAATGTCCTTTTGGTAAACCCTGCGAGAGAGAAACGTTTGATATGGCATTTAATCACGTTTCTCCCGGTAGAAAACTCTCTTAGCAGGGGAAAGCTGCGTGACGCTACAAAGGGGCGTGGCTAGCAGCAGCCGTTCCATTTAAAGCAGAATCAGCCTGTTTGCAACAGGGGTGCAAAAGAGGGGTATGAGCAGTATGAGGCATGGCTACAATGGGTGATCTGTTTGGTATTTTAAGCAAAAAACTTCACAGACATGTTTTGTATACGTATGGCCCTACAATATATTTTTCAAATATAGCATAATAGGTCCACTTTAGTTTTTACTGCTTACGATTCATATAGTATACATTATGTCACAATTCTGTGTTGCAACTTCTTATCCTTCCTTATTCCAACACACTACAATTTGTACATTTATTTTTTGAATTAATTGAGTCGTGCAGGAATGAGTCCTAAAGCCCGGAAATTAGTTAAAAATGTCCTACTTCCTGTTTCCTCGTATGGAAGTCGTATGGAAATTTTTGGTTAAAAGCTTACGAGATTTGTTTTGTTCCACGACATAAAGCCGCCTTTAGCTTAGCGGTGGTGTTAATATATGGAGAATATCCTACTGAACAAAATGTGTTGCCACAGATCTTATTTTCCGCAATATAACAAAATCCAATGGAAAACATTTTGTTGAAAGAGCCCTTGCAATGATAACTTCCAGGTCGGCCTGAAAAAATATGTCATTACACTGCCACACTATGGTCCAAAAAAGTATTCAGTGAAATAATACCTTGTTTTCTAATCTTAAAAAGCTTAAATTAAATAAAACAAAGATGTATTTAAATAAAACACCTATAATTCAATGAAAGACATGACCATATTATGGTATCATCCATGTTCATGTTGAGACAATTAGATGAAACATACACAGGTTAAATGAAACTCACCCACAATCCCCCCCTTCCCCTCTTCACACACCTGCTGCTTCAACACCACTGTGACGTGTCTGACAGTAGACCCTGCTTTACGATACCAGCGGGGGGATAGAAGTAGGGCGGGGTTTGTGTGTATGATGTTGTGAGCTTGAGGAGCTGGTGACACGACATATGTAAGACAGGTTGGCCAATAATGAGTTGTGTACAGGAGTCATAACAAGGGGAGGTGGGGGGGAGAAAATACAGACAGGCTTCTGGCTCCCTGCCTACAACACCAATGCCTCAGTCTATCCATTATGGTAATCTAAAAGTGTATTCAGAGCTGATACAGCCATTTCAATCAGGAGGGACTTATTTTGAACAGTTATTGCTTGCCGATTAGACCCCATCATGATATTACATATCTTAAAGACCCAGTGAAGTGTGCGCCGGTGCATGATCTGTTATGCTAATACGTATAGTAATGACCAAAATTGTCCATTGGAACCCATATAAAAGATGTTGGAATAGCAACGAATTTGACGAGTTGGAATTTTCCGCTGGGAAACCTCCGCCTTCGTGGGCGTGGCTTGCGATCTACTGCGTGACGTCAGAAGATGGGCTCAGCCGAAGTGTTTACATTCACCACCGTTCATTTTGTCTCTGTTTCAAAGTGGAATTTACCAACGTTTTTGAGCGAGTATTTTATTGGAAAGTGTTTCGCAGTCGACTGGAAGTGATTGCCAATCGAGGAAACCTGACAATGGAGGCGACAGTGAAGAAAAAGGGAGGAAAAACACACGGGAAGCGATGCATTGCCGCTGGCTGTGGTAATGTCAATTCTGCCGAAGTGGCGATGTTTCTGTTCCCAAAAGATGAAGGTGAGTGGCTGGTGTCATTGTTTCGTAGATTCGTAGATTGTTTATGAAAAATAAAGGCCACTGTGTTTGTGTCTATTAACAAGACTATCATGGCGGCGGCAGAGCTCAAGTCGAGTTTCTCCGCCTGGAGATATTCTCACTATTTCACTTTTGTCGAGCACAAAGAAAAGAACGTTTTAGTTAAATGTAAGTTGTGTCTTGGCGGGTCAAAGATCCTATCGACTGCCCAAAACAGCAATTAAAATCTGTTGAAACATCTGCAGAAACAACATGCTGGGACGAAGCTAGTAGCTAAGACCACAGACCCAGACTCATCCGACGCCACTCCACCTCCACCTAAGCAACAGCGGCTGGATTGGCACTTTGAAACATATCTTTGTGTTTGTGTTTGTATAGATCACATTGCTTAGTAGAGTTCAGTGATGCAAATGCATGTCAAGTTGATCAACAGGTTGTATTATTCTCCGATGCAATAACAGTACTGAAATGAAGGCTACAGTATAAGGGCATTAATGGGTGCCCTTTTTTAAGTAACTAAAAAGTTACTTTTCACAGTAACGCATTACTTTTTGGTGTAAGTAGTGAAGTAACTAGTAATTGTAACTAGTTACTGGTTTTCAGTAACTAGCACAACACTGCATGTGAACATGAATGTTGCATCATGCTATGAACAGATGAATGTATGATCAGGTGATGGCCAATCCTGTGTGTAGATCTACTCCAGATCTATGACAAAATATTGTCCTCAACTAAATTGACTTCCATGGCCACTTTCCTCATCTATCCTGTCCGAAAAGCTGTCAAAATCACTAATTTCTCTCGCACCAGTATCACTTTCCGAAGGCTCCGCCATGTTTACAATCACAACTGGGCCCATCTTGTGACGTCACAGCCGCTATCGTCTGCAGCAGCGGTAGGCTCAGACTCTGAAAAATTTGCGATGTTTATCTCGTCCCTCGCACTTCCTAAAAAAATATTTTAGCCATGAACAGGTACAATTATATGTAAGAAATGAAACTGCCATTTCATTTTGGCGCAAAAAAATGCACTTCACTGGCACTTTAAGGGGGAGGTGCAGCCGTTAGCAGAGTAGGAAGCCCCCGAGGTCTAGACACTGGTGGGGATGTGGCTGCGATGAAGCGGTTGCTGAAGATCTGGATTTAATGACGGGGGGGGGGGGGGATGGGGTGGATGAGGGCCGTTGTTTGCAGGAGAGAGGAGAACAAACTTCAATTAGGAAGCAGCACGATGATTGGCTGTCAGAGATCATGACAAAATATAGTTCTTTATCTAAAAGAGTAGATGCCGGTAATCATCTGAAGAGGAAGAGAATGGAGAATGGATTCATGTATACCTTAATTTCAACCTTGTGCCTCATAAAGAATAAATAATAAGTAAGACATAAAGGGAGAACTTCACTTTCTATAGCACTTTGGAATAAATGCTTCCAAACCTTTTTAGCTTTAAACAGAGCTATATGTACTTCACAGGTTGGACATTTCTGCGGATTATAACCATCCATCCATCCATCCATCTTCTCCCGCTTATCCGTGGTCGGGTCGCGGGGGTAGCAGTTCCAGCAGAGAGCCCCAAACTTTCTTTTCCCTGGCCACATCAACCAGCTCTGACTGGGGGATCCCAAGGCGCTCCCAGGCCAGCGAAGAGATATAATCCCTCCACCTGGTCCTAGGTCTACCCCTTGGTCTCCTCCCAGCTGGACGTGCCTGGAACACCTCCCTAGGGAGGCGCCCAGGTGGCATCCTTACTAGGTGCCCGAACCACCTCAACTGGCTCCTTTCGACGCGAAGGAGGAGCGGTTCAACTCCGAGTCCCTCCCGGATGACTGAACTTCTCACCTTATCCCTAAGGGAGACGCCAGCCACCCTGCGGAGAAAACCCATCTCGGCCGCTTGTATCCGCGATTTCGTTCTTCCGGTCATGACCCATCCTTCATGACCATAGGTGAGGGTAGGAACGAAAATGGCCCGGTAGACAGAGAGCTTTGCCTTCTGGCTCAGCTCTCTTTTCGTCACAACGGTGCGGTAAAGCGACTGCAGTACCGCTCCCGCTGCTCCGATTCTCCGGCCCATCTCACGCTCCATTGTTCCCTCACTCGAGAACAAGACCCCGAGATACTTGAACTCCTTCACTTGGGGTAAGGACTCATTCCCTACTTGGAGTGGACAGTCCATCGGTTTCCTGCTGAGAACCATGGCCTCAGATTTGGAGGTGCTGATCCTCATCCCAGCCGCTTCACACTCGGTTGCGAACCGATCCAGTGAGTGCTGCAGGTCGCAGACCGATGAAGCCATTAGAACCACATCATCTGCAAAAAGCAGTGGTGCAATCCTTAGTCCACCGAACTGCAGACCCCCCCCCCCACGACTACGCCTCGAAATCCTATCCATGTATATTACAAACAGGATCGGTGACAAAGCGCAGCCCTGGCGGAGGCCAACCCTCACCGGAAATGGGTCCGACTTACTGCCGAGGACCCGGACACAGCTCTCGCTTTGGGAGTACAGAGATTGGATGGCCCTGAGTAGAGACCCCCTCACCCCATACTCCTGCAGCACCTCCCACAGTAACTCCCTGGGAACTCGGTCATACGCCTTCTCCAAGTCTACAAAACACATGTAGACCGGATAAGCATACTCCCAGGCCCCCTCCAGGATCCTTGCGAGAGTAAAAAGCTGATCCGTCGTTCCACGACCAGGACGGAATCCGCATTGTTCCTCCTCAATCTGAGGTTCGACAATCGGCCTGACCCTCCTTTCAAGTACCTTAGAGTAAACTTTCCCGGGGAGGCTGAGTAGTGTGATGCCTCTGTAATTGGCACACACCCTCTGATCCCCCTTTTTGAAAAGGGGAACCACCACCCCGGTCTGCCACTCCTTCGGTACTGTTTCCGACTTCCACGCAACGTTGATGAGACGTGTCAACCATGACAGTCCCTCAACACCCAGAGCCTTCAGCATTTCTGGGCGGATCTCATCCACCCCCGGGGCTTTGCCACTGTGGAGTCGTTTGACGACCTCAGTGACCTCCCCCCGGGAGATTGGTGTTGATCCCCCGTCATACTCCAGCTCTGCCTCTAACATAGAGGGCGGAGTTGTCGGGTTCAGGAGTTCCTCAAAGTGTTCCTTCCAACGCCCTAACACTCCATCAGTTGAGGTCAACAACGTCCCATCCTTACTGTACACAGCTTGGATGGTTCCCTGCTTCCCCCTCCTGAGGTGTCGGACAGTTTTCCAGAACAACTTTGGTGCCGCCCGAAAGTCCTTTTCCATGGCTTCTCGGGACTTCTCCCACACCCGCTGCTTTGCCTCGGCCACGGCTGAGGCTGCTGCCCTTCGGGCCCGTCGGTACCTTGCAACTGCCTCGGGAGTCCCCCGGGATAACAAATCCCTGAAGGCCTCCTTCTTCAGTCGGACGGCTTCCCTGACCACCGGTGTCCACCAGGAGGTTCGAGGGTTACCGCCCCTTGAGGCACCTAAGACCTTGAGACCACAGCTCCCCGCCGCGGCTTCGGCAATAGAGGCTTTGAACACCGCCCACTCTGGTTCAATGTCCCCAACCTCCACAGGAATGCCCGAAAAGCTCCGCCGGAGGTGTGCGTTGAAGGCCTCCTGAACTTGGGCCTCCTCCAGACGTTCCCAGTTCACCCAAACTACACGTTTGGGCTTACCAGGTCTGTCCAGAGGCTTCCCCCGCCACTCGACCCAACTCACCACCAGATGGTGATCAGTTGACAACTCCTGATTATAACCAGGTTAACAAAATACATTTTATTTTCTGCTTACTTACCAGTGGACCCCTCATATCATTGTATCTGTAACATTAACTGTTACAAATTCAAGTTACGAAAAGTATAACAGATGGGTAACAATTGACACATTTCTTATATAGGCATAATAAAAAAAGCGGCCCTCGTTCCTATATATACACAAAATAAATAATTTGATAAGTATGGTGACAGCGATGTTGTAGGAAAATACACTCTCCACTAGTCTGCTATAAAACATCTTTAGGTTGTTGTTGTTTTTTTTACACCTAAACATCATTACATTTCCTAAAAGAAACCAGAGTGTGGGAAATGACAAACCTTCATCACAACTCACTGACAATGAGTTCCTTTGTCTTGTAGTAGCAAAGCACTTTTTTTAGCACCATTTCAACATGTTTAAGGTTACGACGAATTGGAGAATTCCCACACCAACCACATTTACAATGTAAACCCAACATTTCATTTACAAAAAAATGCTACCTTGGAATTTGGAAAATGCTTTCCCTTCTTGCTTTCCAGATCAGTGGATTTTTTTATGACACCTGTATGTTTGGTCCTTACTGTACCTTTACAAAGAATGAATCCCAGTTATGTTGACTGCATTTTCAAGAACAGCTTCAACACAATGTCTTTAAGAACTACATGTATGACAGTGTCAGAGAAAGCCAGTGTTAGTGTTATAAAGTGCTTTACTAATGAGTTGCACGTAAATATACTTATCAGTGTTTCCCCTAGATTTACTGCTTTGGGGGGGTGCTGCGGGGGGGGGTGTGGGGGGCGAGTGGCATTGGGATATATTTTTTCAATCCTCTGGAGCAGAGAGAGGAGCTGTGGATTATTGTTATTGATTAATGCATCAGTGTTTCTTAGGGTCAACAACACTAAACTCACTTCTTAAAATGAAAGCGTTTAGTTTATTTAATGAAAGAGCACATGTTCAATGTGAAAAGTGACAGTAGATATAGATTAGTTGCAATTTGTTGCTATATATATATATAAAAAAAATATATTTACATTTTTTTTAAACACCTTGAATTTCAGGGGGGGGCGCGGGGCTCCGTTGGCGGGGCGCAGCGCCCCTCCAAGACAATGGTAGGGGAAACACTGCTTATTTTTAGGAGTGATTTCATTGCAATAAAACAGATACCATTGTGAGGAATTCTGATGCTAGCTTTCCCGCCTTTCCAGTTTCGGATTTTACAATCATCATAGTACTAATTATAAATATTGCAACGGAGTTGACAGCTGAGGATTCTGCCACCAGACATGGCTCCCAATCTGTGATACTGGCCCTCATGGCTTTTAATTGCTCAATTGAGCAGTACAGTACAGTAGCTCCTCGGAAAACACAAGGGCAAAGTGTAAGAAACATCAATGAAAGCTTCGAGAAAAAGTCTTTGTAGTATTTGGAAAAAAACCTTTGTAGACAGATGTAGCAGGATCAGACTGTGGCAAATACGTATACAAATCTTACTGCAATACATTGAATTCGATGTTTTGTGTAAAGGCAGTCAGGTTATGTACACTATGGTATCCTTTTTCGGTATCCTAATTCACCGCATGCATCCGTACCTTACAACTATAGAACAGCTGACACTCTTGCTGAGCTCGTGCAACCCTATATGCCTGTTAGTGCTGTTTCTCATAGTGAAGCATGCTCACAATGTGTGCTCTGTGATTTCTGCACAGCTGCATTGGAATGTTGTGGAATACCTACATGTCATTGTGCATGTTGTGAAGTTGGATTTGTGACTTGTTTTAACTGTTTACCACAACGTGTGTATTGTTACAATACAAATAAAACAGTGTGTGTGTATTGCTAGGACTAAAATAAAGAACTTACAGTAGTGTGGTTCTATAGGACTACAATAAACAATCAAGTGTTCTTGTTATCATAGTGTATCTCTTGAACTACAATTAATCACAGATTATTAACGTAAACACAGCAGGATGATAAGAAATCAAAAAGTTCCATCCCGATTCATTCCTTTTCAGCTTCATTCCTTTGGTCATTGAAATTCAATATGCTTGTTCTTAGATCAAGTGATCAACACAAATGTATTATTAACTATCAAGAGAGTTATCTCAAACTGATGATAACAGAATGTGTGCCTCAACAAAACTGATCCTTAACAAGATAGAATCATTACAGAATAGTTATTTGTATGCACACATGGATGCAGGTGGTGAGAAAGCAGCGGGGGTGGTAGACACACTCTTCCCTTTGAATCTTCCCATGGCATATTTGATCTCAAGTAAGGTCAAGTTAAAGTGCCTCACAGATATCAAATACTTTCAAATGCAAAAATAACAATGGTTAAATAACACTAAAGATGAATGAATGTACAAAAGATTATTCTACATGCATTGACAATATTCCAAACAGATTGCAACACTCCATTGGTGGGACAAATGTATACTGTGTGTGTTTTTATCTCTTTGGAATATACTCCCCTGGCCATTCCCATAAATAACTGCACACTCAACTTGTCAGGTTCAATAAGGGATACACACCACCCCTGCCTCCTCAAGACTACAGCTGTGGTTGAAATAGTCTGAGCATTAAGACGATGAGAAATGAGTATATTACATGGTGGATCTTTTAAATGATCAATCAGAATCCCTATCTTCGTTATACCAAATGCGTATAAATTGGCCATGCCCACATTAGTGCAGATATAGGGCACCATTCAAGACATAGAGATTATGGACAGTCATTTAGATAACTGAAATGCTCCAATGGGAAATGGGTTACTGCAGCAGTAGAGACAATCCTATAGATTAGAATAGCATGAATACAGGGAAGATAACACACACATTTGTAATACTATAGAGAGGATACTGAAAATGTTAAAGCAGACAGAATGAGATAAACTGAATATCATAAACGGTACCCTCTACATCTACAAACTCAAATTAAAGCCATAAGTCAGCACATTGTTACATTTCAAATCTGATACTCTGGCCAAAATAGCACTTTTTAACCATCTCACTGCACTGTTTTACTCATCTATTACCTCCTAAGGTCACTTTTAGTGGTAATGATTTCACACCATAGACAACGACATCATAAAATCGTCTTAACTTCCAATATATGAGCAACAAAAGCATCCAATGCTTGGCAAGCTACATTGTCGGTGTTACAATTCTGCTCAAGCACTCGATTAAGTTGTTTTGTGGTTAAGAAGCAGTGGCGAGAGAGGGGGAACAGGAATGGTTAAACAAAAGAAAACATGATTGGTTCTAGTTCTCAGTCATTGCAGCACGTAGCTTCATGTTATGTCACTTGCATTGAAAAAAGTCTTGTAGCACGTTGCTTTTCTCACTTACAATGTGAACTTAGCATAACAACTTAATAAAGACACCTCAGCCCCATGGACAGCTCCAAAATGCAGCTACAAGTTAAAGTAGTTACATCAGCACCATGGACAGTTACAGTATGCAAAACTAGCTTGAAATAAATTTTCAGCACCACGCACAGCGACCTAATGGAGTCACAGAGGAACAGAGGGGAGAGAGAAGGGGGACCAGGGCTGCATCTCACTTCGGTTAAATGGAATCCTTGCGTCCCTCACTTGCGTCGTTTCCTTGCGTCTAGTCCCTCCCAGCAGGGAAGCATGGAGAGATGCAAGGAAACCACGAGAAGCAGGGAAATGAGTTTTAAGAGCAATGGGACGTCCTTTCCTCCGGAGCGTCACGTGAAGCGACGTCCGTTTGTGATGACGCCACACAGCTGATCGTCTGACAGCAGCCAGCTCTGTCCCCGTTGTTATCACAAACACCCCCGCCTCTGTTAGTACACATTTACTGACATAAACATTTGTATCATCTGTTGTAGATCCAAATAAATAAAATAAAATAAGAACTCATTCTCAAAAAAGAATGTGTGTTTTGGGTTTCCCCATTTCCTTTCGCTGCTGTTTTATTTCTTACATCAAAAAAGAAAACGCCATTCTTAAAATGTATAAACGAACAATAGTTTGATTAATATTGATTTGAGTGCACAAAATAAATAAAATAATTGAGAGAAGAAAAAGAGACATGTTACCTATCAAAACCCAGTTAGATTAACATTCTTTGGACTGCACACTTTGTTTGTTTGTGTGGATATGTAGCAAATTAACATTTTAAATAGCACTTAATGACTGACTGAATGGAAATGACAATAAATGAAAATGTAAAACGGAAAAAAGCGATCATGAAAATGTTTACAATAAATGAATACAATGATTTTTGACCACTCTGTTGTTCAGATATATCACATATTTGTAACTAAATGATACATTAATTGAAACAAAACATAGTATAAACTGAGGAGTGACTCTCGTGAGTTTCATGTGTTTTCTTCACTCTGCTGGGAAACTGCTCTCATGTCAAGAAGCATCAGATCAGTGCATGCGCTGCAGCTTCCAATCAGTGAGCGATACACAGTAAGGGGGCGGGGCGAGTGTCTGAGGATTTCACCGGAGGATGGTCTGGTAGTTCCTCGATTATCGCTCTTCCGTTATCGCTCCTCGATCCTCGGTCCTCCGGCACAAATAAGGCCACTGGGACGCTACTCAAGATGGCGCAGACAAATCAACTTCCGGTGATACAGAGACCGAGACTGAGGAGCGAGGAAATGAAAAATAACCGAAGTGAGACGCAGCCCAGGTATGGTGAAACAAAAAATATATGAATGATTATCCACGTCAATGGGGCGAAGAAAAAGTTGAGGCATCTTTGATTTGTAGTGTGTCACTCCTGTCATGAAGCGGCATGTGTCCATGTCAGTTTGTAGCTTAGAAAATGACCCGAAGTCAGTTGATGTGTCACTGACAACATGGACTTGTTAAGAGAACATAGCATTACAACTTGAAGCATTTTGCAGGTAGAGCTTCCAGTATGTATATATATATCAGCACCATGGACAGCTATATGTTGCAGGTAGAGAGCTCAGTGGATATATCAGCACCATGGACAGCTATATGTTGCAGGTAGAGATCTCAGTGGATATATAAGCACCATGGACAGCTACAGGTTGCAGGTAGAGATCTCAGTGGATATATCAGCACCATGGACAGCTACAGGTTGCAGGTAGAGATCTCAGTGGATATATCAGCACCATGGACAGCTATATGTTGCAGGTAGAGATCTCAGTGGATATATCAGCACCATGGACGGCTATATGTTGCAGGTAGAGATCTCAGTGGATATATCAGCACCATGGACAGCTACAGGTTGCAGGTAGAGATCTCAGTGGATATATCAGCACCATGGACAGCTACAGGTTGCAGGTAGAGATCTCAGTGGATATATCAGCACCATGGACAGCTATGTTGCAGGTAGAGATCTCAGTGGATATATAAGCACCATGGACAGCTACAGGTTGCAGGTAGAGATCTCAGTGGATATATAAGCACCATGGACAGCTACAGGTTGCAGGTAGAGATTTCAGTGGATATATAAGCACCATGGACCACCAGGTTGCATGTAGAGCTATTATTACATAGGCTAGAACCATGGACAGCAACAGGTTGCAGGTAGAGCTATAGTCAATAGATTACCTCCATGGAACGCTACAGGTTGCAGGTTCAGCTCTCAGTAAATATATCAGCACCATATACAGCTTAACGTTGCAGGTAAAGCTTTAAGTAGATACAAGGGCACCATGGACAGCTACGGGTTGCAGATTAAGCTTTCAGTAAATATTTCAGCCAGATGGACAACTACAGGTAGAGCTTTCAGTATAACATCAGTCCTATGGACAGTTAAAGGTTGCAGTTGCAGCTTGATGTACACATTTCAGCACCATGGACAGCAGCACCAGGCAGTTAAAACTTATTGTAGACATTCCAGGAACTTGCTTTTAAGTAAGCAGCTACAGCTCGTAGACATTTCAGGGACAGCTTATATGCAACATTAGTGGTGTTTCCAGTTCGACATCCAAGACAGCTCTGTGCAATCACAGTGAAAATTATTCCCAGCAATTTAATATATATATTTATGTACTATAATGATAGCTAAAACTGTAGATTTCTTTTAAATCTGAAAAAAAGAGCCCAACCCACATTTCCGATATGACGTAATATCGGCAGCAAATCTGGATCAGCTCCGTTGTACACACGTTTTTAGAGATGTGGGTAAGGAGGAAAAGAGAGAGGGTTTTACTTTTGACACTTTGTGATTCTATTGACAGACCGGGGACACATATTTATGTATAAAAGACATCAAAAAGTGCATTTTGCATGATAGGAGACCTTCAATGCACATTTAATCTAACAGTCGCTATGTATTGCAGCAGAGCTACGTCAAATGGTGCCATCCATTTCACCACCCCTTCTTGCTTTAGTTTTGTAGCAGCATTTTAACCTGATTTGTTTCCATCTGGTTTGCAACACCTTTGACAAGATTCCTTATTGTTGATTGACACCACCATTAACAGCAATGTGTGTACATGGGGGGGCTTTCTGTCAATCTAATTGGACTAACAGTGTGATGTTTAATTACTGGGTTGGCCAGGTCAGGAGGAGGAGCAGAGTGACTGCAAACCGAATAGATTAAATGGTGCATTTAATTAAGAGGCTTGGGATCAGAAGTCAGAGATCAGTCTTAGCCCATGCCAACAGTAGCTACATTTAGCCTAGCTTGTTAGTGCGTGCCATCTGTTCACACACAGATTAGCGCTACACAGCAGGCGCTAGCTACGAGTACACTTTCTGCTCATCACTGTAGGGCTGCTATGCAGTAGACCTTATTTCCGAGGGAAGTACTTGAGTTTAATTATCTAAGCTGAAGATGTGGATGGTGTGTGGGCTTTCTTTAGTCAATTATTTTGGAATTTGATTAAAACCACAAGCAGGGTGTAACTTTTTGTCATGTGGGAATGTTGTATTTGCATCCCTATGTGTTGCTGCTGAAGTATTTCCTATAGAATAAGATCCTACCTGTAGTGTTGAAAATAAATATTTAGAAGTAAAATAAAAACAAACAGTGCAGGCTCAGCATAGTAATGTCAGTCCAATGAGGGGGGGAACAAAGCACCCGTGCTACACTCCATGCAACCAAATGCTGTAAGGCATGATCACAGATGGCTCTTGGATGGAGGAACAAATACATATATGCTGAGGTCGGCTGCAAAATATACCTGGGCCATAAATTGATATCCCGACAATGGATTAGGTATCATGTTAGAATTCTGGAATGCTAGAATCCCAAATTCCCTCCAGAGGGAGTTTCTCTCCCACACTGTTTACTTCTGGAACATAGTGACATCACTACATAATACTCACGCTTCTATTCACTAGTGCTCCAACACATTGTATGTGGTAGGCTAAGGGGTGGGAAATCTCTAAGCGTTTGACCAATCACAACAGAGCAAAATACACACCTTTGTACACAAAACACAAATTTGAACCTGGAAATTAAATTGGAAAAACTTAATATAAAACATTTACAAGTACTTTTATCATGTAATAAATTCCGATTTGAATAGATATATGCATTGTTTACATATGGGTGGTTCCGGTTCTGTTGCTCTGTTCCCCTATAATGCTATTATTTTAGAGTTACACACCATTAATAACATGGTTTTATGGCGTCTTTGCTTTCACATCCATTTCACAACAGGCTGTTCTCTCTGGCTAGTTAAGGTTTAGCCACCAGCTTTACAAGCAGGGATCACTTCCAAATCTCTGCCTCCCACTTATCCAGCCTTTTTACACCAAATAGTATAAAAAGCAGCCAGCTAATCCTAGCTGTTGGCAGAATCATCTTTATTTTATTCTTTCTGCTTGGCAGGAACCTGAGCTCAGCAAGCTGCTACTCACCGGAAAACACTCAACAATCGGGCGGCTTGATATATTTGGCTGAAGGATATTTAAATGGTTTGAGGAAGTTTCCAGTAATTCAGGGAATTTAGAGGATACTCTTAAAATATTGACCAACCAAGTTCATAGTTTTGAATAAAAACCAACCCACTGCTGGGGGACAGAACAGCGTGGTTTGAGCAGATTACATGGACATGAAATGGAGCTGTTTTCTTAAGGATGAATTCAATAAAGCAATAACTGTTTCAACATGCCCTTAGATAAATGTATCCAAGTAAAAGACTGTGGGTAGAACCAGAAGGAAATGACTAAGCTAACGCTATGAAGGAACTACATCACAGTCGCTTGGCTGCACATCACCAGCGGTAAGCTAAAGGCGGCTAATGTTTGGCGTGTTGACATTTAATAGTCTCTTTCAGTCCCTTGTTAGCAACCACTGTTTTTTGGTTGTTTTAAAAAAAGATTTATTTGGGAAACCAGTGCCTTTATTGAAGTGACCGACTTGAAAGGGGAAGTGCTAAAATACTAACACATTTCACCTTTACAAAGAAGCCTCAGAAATCCTGGTTTGACAAACACACACATATATCATGATGGCCTCTTTGTGAAAGTGAAAAGAAAGAGTAACTGTTAATGATCACATCATGTATTACATATCAGGCTGATATTTCCATCCATGTCCCCAATGACCAGATAACAGCAGATATATATTTTTACATTAGACTACATCAATTCTTTGAATCCATTTCAAGAGACCACTGGCACAATATTGCTATCATGCAGTGCTGTTTAAAGTTTGGGTTATTTTGCCTCCATAACATGTCTCTTTTCAGACTTATGGAAAAAAAACAATAAAAAAACACATTTGATTTTAAATCAATACACTTTGTCTATTTGAGCCTGTAAATGTTCTACCTATTAACAAAACATTTGCATTATATAATGCTTTATTTCCTTTATCTTTATAAATAATTATCTTAAACTGAGTAATCAACTTGGGTATTTTCAATTCCGAATCTTTTAGTCATTCTTTTTTATTTTGCAGCAGTTTTAGTTTGAAAGAATTGACTATATGTAGCAGATGAAATGTATATTTTTTACCCTGTAAATTGTCTTTGAGTACGTCAAAAAGCACTCAATAGCAAAACTAAAATGTATTATGATTTTTTTTTTAAACACTAAAGAATAAACAATTAAAAGGTACCCAAAGCATTGTTGATTTAAAAAAACAACAACAATTATGAAGTGTTATTGTTTAAAAAAAAAAGAAAAAAAGGATGACCAGTTAGCTTAATATTAATAACATACACATATAAGTGAAGTACAAATGAGAATGAGCCACCTGTCATTGTCCTTAATTTGCTTTGGTAAGTGTAATATACACATTACAAGTTGTACATTTTATTTATATCACTAATGAGATATTTCCCCCAAACCTGTGTAAACTAATTAATACAAAACAACAGATGCTCTGTTCAATCCTCTTCTCAATGGGATATGCTGTGTGTGTGTGTGTGTGTGGGGGGGGGGGGGGGGGGTTTTGTCGCTACTAATGAGCTGTCATTTTCATACTCAGTTGTTGAATGTATTTGCTGTTGTCCGTATGCTCTATATACAATAAAAACATAATATTGTCTTTGTCTACTAAACAAAATGCAACTAGGAGAGAAAAGCAGGAAGTAGATACAGATGTTTGAGTCTTCCCCCATATTAAAACGATAGGGTTCACAGTGAGAAAAAGTTTTTAGAGAGTACTTGTTGTCCATGGACAAGTGAGTTTGGCAATTTACTTGTCCTAATACATTTTTCACTTGTCCAGAATGGACAAAAATTGGAGCCACTGGAATCTTCTTCTTCACCGGCCTAGCGCTTTTCTACAAGTCAAAGACGCTTGCACGCTTACACATGTCCTGCAATACACATGCTGCAGCTGCCCAGCTGCTCACTGTTTGTAAAAGTAAATAAATAGTATTTTCATTTCAATAATTGACTTTCTTTACCCTGCTTCATAAACAATACTGACATCCCTGTGCTCCTCCGAGTCTGGGGGTCCGGGGACGTGAGGACAGCGCGAGGACAAAGACAGGGAGGCTGCTTTACTTCATAAAGGAAATGGCGGTCAATATTAACAACATAGGAGCTAAAACGCTTAATAACCTTCATTACGTGTTAGAGAAAGAACATAAGAAAGTTTGACAAAGATGAGGCTGTTAAACGGGCAGCGGATCCGCTGTGTGGAGAGAGAGAGAGAGAGAGAGAGAGAGAGAGAGAGAGGAGAGAGAGAGAGAGAGAGAGAGAGGAGAGAGAGAGAGAGGGAGAGAGAGAGAGGAGAGAGGAGAAGAGAGAGAGAGAGAGAGAGAGAGAGAGAGAGAGGAGAGAGAGAGAGAGAGGAGAGAGAGAGAGAGAGAGAGAGAGAGAGGAGAGAGAGAGAGAGAGAGAGAGAGAGAGAGAGAGAGGAGAGAGAGAGAGAGACGCTGAACTGCACCATGCAGCGATCAGATGATCCGGAGTATAGAGAGAGAGAGCTGCGGTCCGCGGGGCTCGGCCTCCGCCTCCTGTCCTCACAATTTATTAATCCCGGTACCGGACAATTGTTATTTGTTCCTACTCGGAACCGAGTTTTGCTTCCCAACCCTGCCACTGTGCTACACGTCCCGCCCCGCCCCGCCCCGCCCCCGTCTAACAGTACAGAAAGCGACGAGACGCATTTCCTTAGGAATCGACAAGCAGAACCGAAACTAACATTTCTAAACGAACAATGGCGGACACGGACAATTTGCGAATGAGTTCTGCTTTTTGTAAACTGAATTTATCAATAATTTGTCAATAAATGAGGGCGAAAAACGTCACTTGTCCGCCGGACAGGTCAATTGAAAGATCTGCTTTTCCGATATTGTAAATAACACGTCCCGGACGGTGGGACGTGTGCTTTTTCGCACACTGGGTTCAGGCCCTGTAAGCTTTAAATCATGACTCACAATCTGCTTATCTGCGTATCAGCAGAGTACTGTACGCTGCTGAGTATAAAAGGATGAATACGCCATGATTAATGGATAAGATGCTGAGTCGCAGTACAGTGTGGATTCATAAACACTTTGAACACACTGAGGCAGCTCCCACAGACTGCATATACTAAGAAAAACATACTTGTGTACACACACACACACACACACACACACACACACACACACACACACACACACACAGCAAGAGGCCTGATACAAGGATGTACAACATTACAGTAGATGTCTTCTGGGAACTAAAGCTAAAGCATGATTCAACAATTTACCAGCACAACACAATGAGTCAGCACTTTTGCAAGAGTTGGACTTGGCATTTTGAGAAATCTATAGGACTTCAGAATAACTTTTTTTACGTTGATTGCACTTGTTGGCCTCATTTGTTTCACTTTTCTCTGGCGTTGATGTAAGGTCCGGCCTTTTCGGGGACAGACATTTTTGGATGAAATGGCAGTCAATAGTTCTCTCTATTTTGGATTATGGGTTTGTTTTAAGGTTGTGATGTTGCTACACAAGGAGTACAGGAAGCGCTTTCATATACACACATTCCTTATTTCATTTCCTTATTAGCATTTAGGGAGTTAGAGTCAATCTGGAGAGTTCTCAGAATGCGAGTGGGGAAAAAATAATTATGCTACATGTACACAAAAACAGACGGATTGCATTTTTCTGTTAAAAATAGTTGCACTCTTCAGCCATTCCCTCTACACTTTTATGTATCGTTTCAGGATTGTATCATGGTTTATTGCTATTACTGCTATCAGCTTATTATAATCTAATGTAATATATTATATTTGGACATATAAACATAATCGTTTTCAGAATATGGTTGAGGGTAAGGCTGCACGATTTTGAAATATGCAATGATATGATATGATTCAATTTGATAATTTTTTTAACATTATTAAAATGTAAAATATACTGAAATAATAATGGTAAGATTTTTTTTAAAGGATCTTTACCAAATAATAATTCAGTAAAAATACAGATTGTAGGTCGGGCCTTCTCTGCCGCAACACTATACGTATTGCAATTTCGAGAACATTTTGATTAGTTGTGCAACTGTGGTGAGGATGTGTCTTTTTATTTCTGTATCTTAAGAAGGATGATCATTTATAAGCAACATTATATTATACCTCCACAGGTAATTATAAATAACTCTTTTGAAGCTACAAGCTTAGCCTTGAATAACACTCTGTGAGTCAGGTGTAGTACAGCAGACTATTTTAAGTGCACTATAGCACAACACAACATTATTATCGCACAAAGAAAGAAGGTAATCAGCAAATCTGATTATTTGCCTGGGTGCAGCGCAAATCCTTTTTATGACCTCTAGGGGGTAAACTTTACTCCGCAGTAGGGGTGTAACGGTTCACAGAATTCACGGTTCGGTACGTACCTCGGTTTGGGGGTCACGGTTTGGTACGGGTTCGGTACAACAAGAAAAAGCAAAAAAAAGTCCAAAATGCATAATTCCAGGTTTGTTTTTTATTTATTTTGAACAGTAGTGCAAGTTTCAGTTTAAAAATAAGGAACTCTAACATTTTGAATAATTAACTGTATTACACAGTTAAAAACAAACCACAAACAGTACCACACACACTCAGATGGCCGTATTATCTATAATGGCTGATGTCAAACAAAAAGGTTTCATCAAGCTGTAAAACTAAAAAGAATGTCTTGAAAATATTACAAAATAAATAATAAGAAAGTGTTTCAATCACTTTCAATCACAATCAATAAAAGCCGGGGTCCTCTACTATTGCATAAGGTGGCAGCATAGCCGTTGAAAAACATATGCCAAAAGCTTCCGTGATTTATTTTGGTCTCTCGGCTTCGTGTCCAGTGTTTCCCCTACCATTGTCTTGGTGGGGCGCCATTTGTTGTTTAAGGGCGGCTGGCAAACTTGGCAAAAGCTTTTAGGCGCAATACCGCCCCCTGGATTATATATAGTGTGGTGGATACTGCCCTGAATGACTTTTTTCCCACTCGTAAAAAAAAGGATACCGTTACACCCCTACTACGCAGTGATGTAGAAGTGTTCCGCTTCGTGTGTCGGTACACTGTGACATCACTGCTTGGTGTGGAAGTATGTTGAACATTTAAATTGTGGCCAATTTTCATCCTGCAAAACAGACAATTGGGATTCTTCACTGATTTTTTTCATCAACATTCATGCAATATAAGTAGACTTTATAGAATGATTTCAGACCAAGACCAACCTACTCAAAGGGGTACAAAAGCTGAAGTACTCAAAGAAGAAGCAATTAAGTATCGCAAAATATACTTTAACCTGTTAAACCCCATGCCCCCGCCCCCGGGGAAAAAACACAACAATATTCACGAAACTGTGTCTCAGGGCTTCCTAACATTTAACAACCTATTAATGTGTCATACCTACTTAACAGGAAGAAACTCAGCTAACTGACGATATAAACCATTTTTACCGAAACAAAACACAACTCTAACGCCGAGTGTCTGAATTAGCACTAAGGGAAAGAGTGCTAACGCACTTAGCACATAACTCACGGTAGCAATCTTCTATACTTCATCGGATCTGCACAAACTAGATATCATACGAAAGCTGAGATTCCACAGATTCCAGTGGTATAAGTATCATCACTGTGTGACCAAAACCCGCGGCAGCGAAGGCGAAACCAGACAACACACAACTTCACTTTACGGGGCCAAAACGGCAAATACGTCTTACCTTTGCTGTTTTCTGATCAAAAGTTGTGTTCAATGGCATTAAAACGCATATAAAAACTGCTGAAGGTTAATCCAATGTGTCTGTGTCACTTTGAAATGATTACTGATAATCCATCATAACATTTTGTCAATAAAAGTAGTTTTCATATAGAGTGTATGAGAGCTGTAACCCAGCTTCCGGTTTTGGGCATTCTGGCTGCGCATCACTCTCATTCACCAATGTTAATGTTTGGATGGATTTTAGGAAACTCCTCTCGATTCTATTGGCTCTAACGGTTCAAAAGAGGTGTCAATCACCAAAATCGACCGATGGGTTCCAGAGATATGGAAAATCCACCCAATGACCCCAGAGGTGTTTTTTTCTTCTAAACCTCTCTAAAAAGGTCAAATGTCACTTGTTTTGCATCAATCTTGATACAGGGTACTTATTAGATGTTATAGTTTGGATTCCTAAAGCTTTTAGTCTACTATCCCATCATTCAAGGGTGGTTTTCACTGTAAGTAATGGGTTTCTTTTGGACGAAAACTGGGAAGTTATTCCAGAGGTTCTCCTTGTAATGTTTACACTAGAAAATCACATGATCAAGACTCTCAGTGCATTTTTATCGCAGTGCATTTTGTGCTCTATAAACTGGGTCAACACACCAGCAAGTTGCAGTTATATATAAATAGCTCGGCAGTAATAAATGTGCAGCAGCCCGTGTCAGTGCTGAAGCGTTTTTGCTAGGTGTGGGTTTTCCTGAGCTCAGGTATATTGCAGCATGCGGTGAGTCACAGCCCGTGACCCAGTTGAGCTTTGTCGCTCAGCGTGACCTCATTCTGACCGCACAGTGACGCAAATGTTATGCTACTGCAGCTGGTTGTACATCACGGTGAAAATGCAAAAAGTTATTTGAGCTTTCCAGATGATTTCGGACAGATTTGAAGTTACATTTTCTTGTGTTAAGAAAGCAATGTTGCTACTTTCAAGGCTAGCAATTTATAGCATTAATGCATCCACCCATATGCAATGGTATGTTTGCTACAGGTTAACATGTTATGAAGATATAGGCATACAAATGTAAGTCTGACAGTAATACAGTGTGTGATCTTAGGTGATGCCAAGCTTACAGACAAAAGGCTAGTTGGCCTTAATCCTGTGTGTGTGTGTGTTGTGTGCGTGTGTGCGTGCGTGCGTGCGTGCGTGTGTCATTCGTAGCACATTGGCATGCACAGGACTCACACAAAACACACACAGTGGGTGTTACAGTAAGCTTGTTAGACAGGCTTTGGCTCAAAGTAAATATCTGATTGACTAACAGTATGCAGGCTGTTTGTGTAAGTGGGCTTGGGGGTTGTAATGGGAAAAAGTGTGTATGGTTAAGGATTAAAAGAGATGTCGCTGCGAGACAGTGACACACACACACCCGCAGCCTGGCTGGGAGTTTGTGTGTGTGCTCACACACCGACTCACAGCCTCGCCGTGTCCCGCCATCTCAGGGAGGAGAAATCGGCGGAGCAGCAGCTGAGAAAAGATTGAGTGTGTGTGTGTGAGGAAGTCCGCGGATTGGTCAATTTGGACCAATCCACGGACTTAACATTACGGCTCCACGGATTGGTCCATTTGGACCAATGGGTCCATTTGGGTATGGGCACGTCACTGTACCCAGGAAGAAAAAGAGAAATCTCCAACGAGGCGTTCTGGGGCAGCATAGACAGGTCTTTTCTGTGTTAGAGTTTTACTCGCTACAGGGTGTACTTTGAGGGTTTGTGACTCTGCAGACCGTTTACATGCATAAAAACCTCCATAACACACAAGGGGACGGGTAATAACCGGAAAAGCATGACATGGGACGTTTAACCTGTTAAGCCCTGAGCCTGTTTTTCAGGTCTCAGGCTCGAAAATGACATTCCCAGAACAAATTACCATATCTTCACTTCTAAAAGGGGTAAATTAATAATCTTTTTTCTCAAAGCAATGATAAACCTGTGAGTTGGATGTAGAAAAGTCAGAATCAATATAGATTTTTTTTTATTTTAAAGTAAATTCAGATTGAACATAGTAAAAAAAATGTAAATCATAGTGTCCGTCCAAAAAAAAAAACATTACTTATAGTGAAAACCACCCTTGAATGATGGGATAGTAGACTAAAAGCTTTAGAAATCCAAACTATAACATATAATAAGTACCCTGTATCAAGATTGATGCAAAACAAGGGACATTTGACCTTTTTAGAGAGGTTTAGAAAAGAAAACCCACTTCTGGGGTCATTTGGGTGCATTTTCCATATCTCTGGCCCCCCTCGTTCGATTTTGATGATTGACAACTCTTTTTAACCGTAAGAGCCAATAGAATCGAGAAAGAAGTTCCTAAAATCCATCTAAACATTACCCATTGGTGAATGAGTGATGCGCAGCCAGAATGCCCTGGAACCGGAAGCTGCGATACACTCTGGTGGCTATCATTAGCAGCTAGTGTGAAATCTCAGTTTCTGACATAAAAATGGAATGATGGATTATCAATAATTTTTTCAAAGTGACAGACACATTGGATTAACCATTGGATTAACCTTCAGCAGCGTTTTATCGTTTTAATGCCATTGAAACGACTTTTGATCAGCATAGGTGAGACGATCTCCCGTGAATGCTCCGTAAAGCTACGTGTTGTGATGTCTGTGTTTGCTTCCCCTGTCGCAAGTTCTGATCGCTCAGTGATGATACTAATACATGTAGAATCTGTGGAATCTCAGCTTTAATCTGATATGTTGTATGTGCAGTTACGATAAGTAATAAGGGTATTTTTACCTTGAGTTCTGTGCTAAGTGCGATAGCATTTTTCCGCTCAGGGCACCATTTACAGAGACCTTGGGTCCCTTAAAAGGCGCTATATAAATATAATGTATTATTATTATTATTATTTAGACGCTTCTTGTGAGACTTGTGTTTTGTTTCGGTAAAAATGGTTCATATTGTCAGTTAGCTGAGTTTCTTCCCGTTAAATGGGTATGACACATTAATAGGTTTTTAAATATTAAGAAGCCCTGAGACACAGTTTCGTGAAAAAACTACCCGCAGGACCCGGATTAGGGTCCTCTCGGGCTTAACAGGTTAAAATGAAAGCGTTTAGTTTATTTAATAAAAGAGCACATGTTCAATGTGAAAAGTGACAGAAGATAGTTTAGTTGCAATTTGGTGCTATATATATATATATATAAAAAAAGCGCTAGTAATGCCATTATGAGTGTATTAGCATACTCACATTATCATTAAGCTAAAGGAGCAGCTGTGCTAAGTAGAGTCTCACATAGCTGCTAGTAAACAGGGTAAGGCTCCGTATATTGTGATGAACCTTTTTTACAATTACCTTTTTTAAACCGGTGTGTAAGCAACAAGAGAAAAAAAATCTAAAGTGTGTAAGTTTGTGCAGTTTGTGTGTTTTAAATGCCACAGCATTCTGTTACAGATTTGTGTTCAGCATTATTCATACTAATAATACACTTTTTGTTGAACTTCTTATATATAAGATGAAGTTCAGTGCTTTACAAAGAAAGTACAAAAAGTGAAATTTTCTGAAAAAACGGGGCCATTAAGAATAATAATAATAATAAGATAGTTACTATCATAAAAAAAAAGTGTTCCCTTTTTTAAAGTGTTCAAAAGCCTACGTCTATTACAGCGCTTGGTGGGGTATTCCAATATTTTGGAGCAAACCAAAGAAAAAACGTTCTTACAGTAGTACTTTTTCAATACTGTCCGGATTTGAATTCCAAGACAATGCGAGTATTCTTTAAGGAAACCCATCATTAATCCACCATGTCTATCATTATGTTGTTTATATGGCAGTCTTCTTCATAAATCTGCAATCTAAATCAGCCGATCTGATACTTTAGGAACCTTAGAGCAATATTATCAACACAACAGAACAAGCAATCCTCATGGAGCAGTCTTAATCTCAGAGTAGCCACTGTTGAGTACCCACAACAATCTTTGTTAAGCATGCATGGATTACATTTAAATCAATTTGAACAATTTATTTAGTCTGATTTCTTTCCTCTCCTGTTGTATCGACATGTGGGTTCTTATTAAATAGACTTCTCTTAGCATTGCCTACATTAACATTCCCCCACTGAAGTGTCTTGGCTGCTAAATTCTGCGCCCATTTCCAATCTCTCTGTCGTCTCTTACTTTCTGAAATGTGAGACATGTTGTCTTTTCCTTTAGAAAGAAAGCCTTCAAACAGTGTGTGTTTCTTCACCAGAGTGTTTGTGCATGTTTGTGTGTGTGTGTGTGTGTTTGTGTGATCATTATGTCCTGATCTGAAGCCATCTGGGTTGGCTGGCTCATTTGCATATCTGGTGTTAACCATTATAAATATTCATGACCAGGGTCTAAACTGGTATGAATATTCATTCTGCCTCCAGGCCGTAGACGGGTGGAGTGGCTGTGATTCAGCGCATCAGAAATCAACCCCCCCTCTTTTGTGTGCTGGACGGGAACACTTGATGATTGCCGTGGGCCTTCACTATGCTTGGCGAACTCCATATGTGTGTCTTACAACATTTGCTTTAGTCATATGGCGGCCATATTGGATGCATTTAATACTCGGGAAACAGCGCCCTCAAGATAGATGGAAATAAGAACAATCTCTTTGGGAAAAGTACATTTAAAGATACTCTTTAAACTAAATTGGAAGCCAAAAGGCAAACTATCCATCAAAGTCCTAACCATAACCCTAAAAAGACCTAATGGTTTTGTATGGCAATGTCAAACCAACTGGGCAGAATTTTTAATGTCTTTCTTAAAACCATTACGTGCTAAAGCTAGTTCATCTGATTTATTTAAAATGCAAATGCTAGCTACATCATACATTTTTAAATCAAGTTAGCCAGTGAATTGTTTTTTGGGAAAATACATTCAACATTGAGACATTCACAGTTTTAAAGATTCAAAGGATTTATCTTGATTAAGATTTCCATTAGCACTAGCATTAGCATTGGCTATTCTTCCTGGGCTTCACACACAAATAGTGACACATAAAATACGCACTATAACCCCCTAAAACCAACAAACATACACAAACAAAATCATCTTTTCTCATGAAATAAACAATTAACTAAGGAAGCAAAAAAAACTATTAAAACCCTTTTAACCATCCTTAACCAAAAATAACAAAATGATGCATGCACACAGACACAGATCGTTCAACAAGAACAATTAGTTCCATCTGACCATGGCTATGTGCATGACTATTTTCTTTATCATATTTGTTTTCACTTAAGGTAACATGAACATTAGGGGTGTAACGGTTCACAAACATTTAGGTTCGGTACGTACCTCGGTTTTTAGGTCACGGTTCGGTACGTTTTGGTACAGCAGAAAAAATGATCACAAAACATAAAATATATATATATATTTTTTAATTAATATTAAACTGTGAATAATGTATTCACTCAAATAAATACAAAATATAATAAAATAAACATTAAGGTGCAGCATTTCGATGAACTGAAATAATCTGTACTTGAACTGTACTGTACTAGTACTCACCTAAGCAGCCAGCTTGACATTAGGCTTGTCATTGTATTTTCAGGTTTCTTTTAAGAAAAATGAACTTGTCCACATTGCTTGGTGAAAGGGCAGATCTGCTGGCACTAACAATGTCTCCTGCTGTGGAGAACACCCTCTCGCTAGGGACAGAGGTAGCAGACACAGCCAGGTAGCGCTTTGCTAACATGGCACTGGACTTTTTGCGAGTGTTGGAGGTTTAAATGCTACTATGCTAGTGGGAGTTGGGTTTTGACTTCAGTCATTTTTATTTTGGTACCGGTGATATTCACGTTCGGGTGATGCCTTTTCAAATGAGTGTGCAAGTTTGATGTGTTGCCAGCCGCGTAACCAATTTGAGTTGAACAATGCCGACAAACAGCTTTGGTTCGGTCAACCTGTCTTTGTCCGTCATCCTTGTACGTAACTGCGAAACCAAAATGTTCCCAAACCGGAGACTTCAATGATGCTGGAGGATTTTCGAGCTCAACTTTATCTGCGTTCGCCATTTCACAATTAAAATACTGCAATAACAAATAATAAAAAATAAAATGATATATACAATAATGCATTACAATGGTGCTACTAACACAATGTGCTTGTAAAAAAAGATATATATGGAATAGAACAAGATAACAAAATATAAAATAAATACTGTATAGAATAATGCAAACCTGCTTATTGTACTGTAAAGTAAATGTGTGTGTTCTAACATTGACACTGACAGTATGTGAAGACACTTCACAGAGCTCAGGAATGTGCTGTTATATTTCATGCCTCTTGCTGTGGCCTGTGATTTGGACCTTGACCAGTTCTGTCTATCACGTCGGTATCAAAGGGGAATTAGGGTTTTATTTCAAATGTTCTTTGATTTTCATCCAATGTGGCTGATGCCGTTCTGTCTTTGATGGTTTGACTTGCACCACTTTGGATCTGTTGCCTTTGGGATTATCTTTGGTGAAGCAGGAAATGACAGGCATGATGATAAATGTGCGTGAAAATAGCAACAAACAATGTTGGCAGGTAAGATGTCGCTCAGCCACGCATATCATTAATTAGCAATAAAATAAGTATGTTGCTTTCCCCTCTGTATATATCACTTTGAAGTGTGAATTGGCCCTCAAGTGTAATAACGCTGCAGGCCCCTGGAGGCCCCATTCTCCCTTAGTACCCTGCCTTAACCAATGCAAAATAAGACAAAGAGACACAGCTGCGGTGTGAAGTGTATCAAAGTCAGATACATCTTTACATAAAAGTAAAATCTCTTCAAATGGAAGGAATCCTGACTGGAGTCGAGGTGGGTGAAGCTTAGAGACTCTTATAGGCTGATACACCAGTAACACTCCATTTGAATCCATACCATTTACATCATAAGTGAATGTTACTATGTATGGTTGTCATTCATCTGGCTATAACCATATATATGTATTGGCGTTGATTATCATTTCTATATATTGCAGTAGTGGGGTGGTGGAGTCAGCCTTTAAGTGTTTTAGATTTTCTTTGAAGTAGTTCCAAAAGTAGGACAGGTCTTCAATATAATGTGTTTTTATTGACAAATTATAGTTCTAAACTCGTGTTTGATATTGTAATTGTGGTTATGTTTATGAATGTTCCAAACATTCAAAGATGTAAAGGCTGTAATTGTCAAATTCAGAACAGCTAAAAGAGCGTAGTTTTGGCAATGCCAATCTTGAGTCTCAGGCAACTTCAACAGTGCAACATACAATATACTTCAGATGTAAAAAGAAAAGCCCAATATGAAAACAAGACCTTATATAACCACATGTGATAAGACGAGAAAATATATCTAGTCATAAAGTATGTGAAACATGTAACATGTCAAGCATCATACTGTGTGTTATGCATCAAGCTGCACTACATAAACACACGGTTACACACCAACACTAAAGGAAAATTGTCAAACTGTAAGACAACAACATTAGCTTTATAGTAAATAAATAGATAAACAATAAGTAAATAATGTACTAAATAATCTTAGTTCTCCTTCGTTGTTACTCTAGCTGATGTTTTGATTTGATATGAAAGTTTTAAGGTATATGTGTGTGTGTGTGTGTGTGTGTGTGTGTGTGTGTGTGTGTGTGTGTGTGTGTGTGTGTGTGTGTGTGAGAGAGAGAGTGAAACAGAGAAAGACAGAATATAACACATAAGTATTCAGGACAGAGTTTAGCAGGTGCCAAATTATAATGATCTTTCATTTTCAATTATACACACTCGTAAAACAGGGCAATGTTTCAAGTGTTGTGGTGAATACTGATAAAAATGGTTATTTGTAACGCCCTCTCACACACACACTTAGACATGCTCTACAAAATGCTAAATGCTAAAACTCACACTTTGAAATGCTTTCACGCTACACTTTTTGTCAATATGTGCAAACAAAAAGCACAGGCAAGAAGAATCACAGAGACACTAACAAAACACTAGCATGAACAATTCACTCTATGGGTTCTTCTTTATGTGTGTACACAAATCACAAAAAAACTGGATAATGCAGGAAGAGGAGGAGGTTTCCGGAAACGTAGCGTGACTGTGTCGGTTGCCTCGTGCCTTTTTACGGCATGTGTGTAAATTGAGTGAAAGTGGAATGACTTTAACTTCATTCAACCACCTGGATGCTGCTCACATACACACACTATCCCAAGTGCTTTATAAGAAAACATTGGGGGGGAACAAAGAACCTCCTTGAAGAATAGACATGAATTATTCACTGCATCAGATAAAAGGACAGAGAGGGAATAGGAGAGGGAGAAATTGAGAGAGAGAGGGATAGAAAATGTACAGACAGATGAATTGACAAGGACAGCAGGGTATAATATTGTATTAGCAGTAATAATGAAAGGGAAGTTCCTCCAGAGATATCAAATCAAATAACTAATCAAGATATCTTCTATAAACCATGTCAAAAAATCCACAGGGAGTGAACATATTAAATAAACCGAAATAAAGAAATAAAACAACTCCTTCTTTCAACCTCAAAATACATGGCATTACTTATTGTTACCCAGATGCTTTGGAAACCAGGTTCTTTTGATGTCTTGCTCTACTTTAAACCCAGATACATTTATCAGATCCATGAAAGGGACCTCTCTCGTTTGCTAGTAATGGAGTGATGCTGTAGTACTCCAGTTACAGCAGACAACCTTTTGCTTTATTCAATATGAGGGAACTAGTAACTGAGCCATTTTTGCATCTTTCAATATGAGATGAATAGTCAGTGACCTTTATCTTTATTTATTACGAGGGAACTAGGAACTGTCAACCTTTTGCTTTATTCAACATGAGGGAAATAGTAATTGCAACCCTTTTCTTTATGTATTATAGGGACGCTAGTAACTGACAATCCTTTGATCTTTTTCAATTTGAGGGAACTAGTAGTTGACAATCTTTGCTTTATTTAATATGAGGGAACTAGTAACTGACTGCTTTATTAAAAACGAGGGAAGTAGCTGGCAACTGTTTGCTTTATTCCATATGAGGGAACTAACTTAAACCCTTTTGCTTTATAATGAGAGAACTAACTGACAATTGTTTTGCTTTATAACATTTGAGGGAACTAGTCGCTTTCAACGTGTTACTAATTCACTAGAGGGAACTAGGAACTGGCATTTCCTGCTTTATTCATTATAAGAAAAATACTAATTAACAACCATCGACTTTATTTAGTATTATATTACCAGTAACTGACACCTTTGTGCTGTATTCAATTGGAGGTAGATAGTAACTTACGACCTTTTGCTCAATATGGGGGAAATAGCTGATAACGGTTTGCTTTAATCCATACAGTATGCGTGAATGAATTAGTGACAATCTTTCACCTTATTCAAAATGAGGGGCTTGTAAAAATGTGGGAAATATGTAAATTGAATTTGACAAGAAGTCACACGATTTGCGTACACTGCGTAGTGTTTATTTTCACACAGAAGACTGCTTGTCAGTAGACTATGCTTTTGCTGGTTTATTTGCGGTTTCCTTGACCTTACTATAACTTAAATAAGGAATGCTTTGGAACTGAAAGGATAGAAAAGGTGTATTATCTCTAACTACTGTGCAAGTAACACCTTTATTCAAGTAAACAGGGGTTGTTTTACCCTGGCTATGAAATGAGAAAAACTGTAGTCCCTTAGCTATTACCACGAGGAAGACAGAGAAAAAGGAATGAGAAAAAAGTGGGAGCAAACTACTTCAGGGACAACTTTCCAATCCCAACCCTTATTCTCTTGCAGAGATAAGAATAAGAGATACTAACACAGACTGGACATAAGTAAAGGAAAAAAAATACTTGAGTTGGAATTTCATCATTTATGCAACAGTCCAGGGGAAGAGAGAGAAAGGTAGGGAGGTAAAGTGAGAGTGCCTAAGAGTAGATCCTGTGAGAGGTTTGTTATCAGGTTTCCTAATCTACTTCCTCACTATCATCCCTCAATCATTTTGCATGATTGCAGTTGCATGGGAGGGCGGGCTCTACTGTACGACATGAGGTCATTTGCTTAGCCATTTCGGTCCCATGTAACAGTAAACCTGGTGTGGCATCTTGTAACAGAAAGAGTTTTATATTTACCCAGAGTAAGCTTTGCATTCAACAATGATGGATTGGGAAGATTCAAGCAGCCATCAGCTTGCTCTCTGTTCACATTTATAAAGGAAAAAAACCCAAAGAGGTTCCAAATATTTTTTTTAATCTTTTGTTCATTAGGAATCAGATTCAGTTAATCCAGTAGGAAAAAACATTACATATATTACACTACTGCCTCCATCCATTTATCCATCTTCAACCGCTTATCCAGTGTTGGGTTGCGGAAGAAGCAGTTCAAGCAGAGGGGTCCCCAATCTTCCGGTTCCCTGGACACATCAACCAGCTCTGACTGGGGGCTTTCAAGTCGCTCCAAGGCCGTTTTTGAGAAATAATCCCTCCACCTGGTCCTCTGACTGGCCCGGGGCCCCCCTCAGAGCCTGGGACAACTCCCTAGGGAGGCGGCCTGGTAGTCATTGCCAGGAGCCCTGAACCACCTAAACTGTCTCCCACCCAATATATAGAAACCTATATATCATATTTATTGTATAGCATAGCACAAATGTGTATATACAACATACATCAATGACTTGTTTTTGTTAGAACTAGATAAGGCTATTATTTCAGAAAGCAAGGCAAGGCAAGTTTATACAGCACCTTTCAGCACACGGCAACCCAAAGTGCTTTACAAAATAAAATAAAAGACATTTAAGAATAAATACAGTGGAAGCACATTATACAAAGGCATTTAAAAACAGGCATTTAAAAAGCAAAGATTATAAAATAAACATAACAGGTATAAAATACATGGATAAAAGCCATACTGCAGTTTGAATTTGAACAACTCATCCAAATGCAGCGTCAAAAAGATACGTTTTTAATCTCGATTTAAAAGTATTAACAGTTGCAGCTGACCTGCAGGATTCAGGGAGTTTGTTCCAGATGGTCGGGGCATAAAAACTAAATGCTGCTTCTCCATGTTTAGTTCTGACTCTTGTAGCAGAGAGCAGACCCGTCCCAAAAGACCTGAGACTCCTGGATGATTCATACTTTTGCAGGAGATCGTTAACATAATTTGGTCCTAAACCATTTAGTGCTTTAAAAACCAGCAATAGCACAAATCAATTATTTGGTAGACTTGAAGCCAGTGTAAAGACTTCAGAACTGGACTGATGTGAGCAGAGGTCCTAAGATGGAGCCTTGAGGAACCCCGCATGTCATATTTGTCAACGCTGATGTGTAGTTGCCTATAGAGACACCGTTTTTTCTGTCCTTTAACCTGTTAAGCCCGAGTTTCTTTTTCACGAAACTATGTCTCAGGGCTTCTTAAAGGTCCCATGTCGTGCTTTTCCGGTTATTACCCATCCCCTTGTGTGTTATGAAGGTTTTTCTGCATGTAAACGGTCTGCAAAGTCACAAACCCTCAAAGTACCCCCTGTAGCGAGTAAAACTCTAACACAGAAAATACCTGTCTATGCTGCCCCAGAACGCCTCGTTGGAGATTTCTCTTTTTCCTTTGTTTTCTTCCTGGGTACAGTGACGTGCCAAAATGGACCCATTGGACCAATCCGTGGAGCTCCTCACACAAACACACTCTCGCAGCGGCGAAACTTTGGCGCGCTTACACTGTAGGTGCGCCGCGTTTGGGGGTTCGGGTGCTAGTGGAGCCTCGCAGATGGGGGTGCTGCAGCCCCCTCAACCCCCCCCCCCCTTCCCGCGTCCATTCGCGATGTCTCGCTGTCTCGCAGATCCCACGCAGCCAGCAGGAAATGAACCCAGCTCACACTGTCCGCTCCTCGCAGCAGCGAGCCGCGCCACGTCTCGCCAACACGGCACCCAGACCCCACGCAGCATTCTCATCTGTTTGTCCTTACTGGTGTCATTTTCTGGTTGCTAACGCCATTGTAACACATAATCACTGATGTTCCGCTGTAAGACTCATCAGAACAGAGTGAAAATTGCACAATATAAATCTATTCTAGTTTACCTCAACAATGGAATTATGATCAGTAGAAATGGCCATGACATGGGACCTTTAACATTTAAAAACCTATTAATGTGTCATACCCACTTAACGGGAAGAAACTCAGCTAACTGACGATATGAAATTTTTACCGAAACAAAACACAAGTCTCACAAGAAGCGTCTAAATGAGCCCTGAGCGAAAAAAAAAAGAAGATTTTTTTGAACGGGACAGCGCAAAACGAGAAGCATTCGGACCCAAGCAGAAGGAAGGAATGAGTTATTTGCGGTCTACAATGACATAGAAGAGACTGTCAAGTTTGGCTGTTCTCAGCATTGAATCAAAACGCACTAAAGCTTTAGAAATTAATACGTTTGTGAGGCGTTTTGCTGAACAAGATGGTAATCGCCGCATTCAGCTGTTATAGGCATGCCAACTTGATGCTCTGCTCACGGATGACTCGATGAGCATAAAAAACTGTTAAGATGATGACCTTACGTGTGTAAATATATTTTTTTCTTTGTGTCAAAAAACAGTTTTAAGTCCTGAGAAAGTCAAATAAGACGGTGTAAAACTACACTGCCCAGCCAAAAAAAAGTAACCACTTTTATTTAACTAGGCCAGTAGGTAAGGGCATTCCACTGGATAATAATACCCCTGCATTATAGCAACAACAACAACAATAATAATAATAATAATAATAGCAATAATAATTGGGAGGGGGGGCGCGGCTTTTCTTATGTTCTCTGAGGGGAGGCTCACCTTCCCACACTTTGAAAACCCCTGGTGTAGACGATGAAGAATTTTAAACTGTAGGAGTCCATGCCGTGCGCAGATAGAGGAGGAGTGAACTTTGTTTAGAATTGAATCCCATGTGTCCTCATCCAATTGTAATTGTAAGTCCGCTTCCCATAGGCCTTTAATTATAGATAAGGAGGGGCAGTCAAGTTGAGAAATGTTCTTATATATTTGAGCAACCACACCCCTTCCGAGTGGGTTAACATCCAAAATATGGTCTAATATTGTTTTATCTGGCGGATAAGGGAAATTAACTAGATTAGTTCGAGCAAAGTTTCTAACCTGCAGATATCTAAAAAAATTGGTTGTTAGTAAGGTTATATTTCTGTTTCAGCTGGGTGAATGAGGCAAACGTACCATCAATATATAAATCTCCAAAAGATTTAAAGTGCACCTATCATGCTATTTTTAGGCAATATCATAGGTCACAGATATATAAAAATATATAAAAAACATGTCTATGAAGTGTTTTGCTCAAAATACCAAACAGATGCCCCATTCTAGCCATGCCTCATATCCCTCTATTTCACTTCCTGTTTCAAAAGTGCTGAATTTGGGTATAAAGCTTTAAAAAAAAAACAAGTTGCTAAAAAATGTAAAAGGAGGGGGCTGAGCTCATGCGGGACCCGGCAGCTACTGTCTAAACTAAATACTGCGGTGATGAAACGCCATATCATGGATTATCAAGGATTATTTCTGAAACAGTATGGAGCTCAAAGGCTTTCTCTCTTGCCGGTTATACCACAAGGTGAGTTCCTTTTTTATATCGTGCTTCTTCACACACGTGCTCTCTCCAGTACTGGTTAGCTCTGAGTGTTAGCGATGCTAATGTAAACACCGACCATATTACGTCCAAAACAGTCGGGCATTGTTTCTGATAGCAACTTTCTGATAGTGCCGTGGGTCCACATTTCCGATATTACGTCATATCGGATGCAAATCTGGATTAGCTCCGTTGTAGCCCCGTTTTTAGAGATTTGGGTACGGAGGAAAAGAGAGAGGGTTTTATTTTCTGATGCTGCGTGAGTTCCCTGACACACCGGGGACACATATTCATGTATAAAAGACATCAAAAAGTTCATTTTGTAGCCAGATCCTAAGGGAATGTCCAAGTGTTGGGTTATTTTGATATGCAGAGAGATCCACAGTTGTGGGGCATGTCAAGAGAGCAGGTAGTGAAGATTGTTTACAAAATGAGGCTTCAGCAGCCAACCAGGATGGTTGTTGGTTGTCTAACGGCATTTTCCAAAATAACATGCTACGAATGTTAGCTGCCCAGTAGTAATACTCAAAGTTAGGTAAAGCCATTCCTCCGGATTGTTTTGGCCTTTGCAAAAAAGCCTTACGAGTTCTTGAAGGTTTATTATTCCAAATAAATGTTGAGATAGATTTGTCAATGGCTACAAAGAATTTTCTTCTTATCAATCCTGGCACACATTGAAACAAATAAAGACATTTCGGCAAAACATTCATCTTAACAGCATTGATTCGGCCAGCCAGGGAGAGGGGTAGTGTATTCCACCTCTTTAAATCCTTCTTAACTGTTTCCAAAGGTTAGTAAAATTGAGGTCAAAGAGTTTATTATGTAATTGTGGAATTCTTACCCCTAAATAAGTGATATACTCAGATGTTTGTCCCAGACTGACATTTTGAAAAGGAAGAGTTTTAGCCATTTTATTTATAGGAAGCAACTCACTTTTCTGAAGGTTTAATTTATAGCCTGACATTTTTCCGAAGCTGTTGAGTATACTGAAGACATATGGTAGCGATCCCAGGGGATCCGAAATGTAGAGCAGGAGATCATCTGCATATAAGGAAAGTTTATGTTCCTCTCCAGCTCTAAACACTCCTTTAAAATGTGCCTCAGAACGGAGTTTAACTGCCAAGGGCTTAATAGCTACTGCAAATAGGAGGGGAGATAGGGGGCAGCCCTGCCTTGTACCGCGGTGAAGTGGGAAATAACTAGATTTCTCTTTGTTGGTTTGTACTTGTGCCATCGGAGATGAATATACTAGTTTTATCCATGATATATAGTGTTCACCTAATCCAAATTTAGCAAGGGTATAACATAGGTAATCCCATTCTACCCGGTCAAAGGCTTTTTCGGCATCAAGGGATAAGACTATCTCAGGTTGAGGTGAGGGGGGAGTAGGGTTGGGTATCGTTTGAATTTCCACGATTCTGATTCCGATTCTACTTTTCGATTCCGGTTCTTAACGGTTCCCAATTCCGATTCTTTGAGGGGCAGGGTAAAAAAATGTTACATGCTTCTTCCACCAAAAAAACAACATTTATTCGAGAAACTTTTACACAGGTTAGTTTACAGTAATATTCACATTAATCAGTCTGTTTATATTCACTGCTATGTAACTGTAACCTGAGAACCACTGAAGCTACAACACAGCAACAGTCCAACTTTTAAAGGAAACCCCCCCCATTTAAAAACAGTTCTTGTTGAGAAAAACAAGCATATCTGCCTTCTCAGGCAGTATGCATGAGCGTTCAGCATAGATTGTGTCACCAGCAGTCGAGAAAACACGTTCACTGGGTGTAGAGGAAGCCTGGACACATAAATATGAGAAGGCCATGTCTGACAGGCAAGGATAGGTTGTTCTCATGTTCCACCACCAGGCCACAGCGTCATCAGACGTAACTATGCGTGGCATAGCCTTGTACATGTGCAGCTCCTTCTCTATCTGGTCCTGTATGGGCATGGAATTCTGCTGTGGTGTCACTTTGTGTCACATTTCTCTACTGTCATCGTTCCCTTTGCTGCTAAGGTGAATGGGTTGACACAGGCTGGGACGGGCTTGTTAGCTTGAGCCGTTGTAGCTGCGCAACTACGCGACCGCAAACTTTCATCTACAAAGATATAGAATATCCACACATTTTACACACAGCCTCTCAAACAAAACAACCATCCTTTAGTTTTGAGTGATGTTAACTTAACATACCTGATTGCGAGGGCTCCGCTGAGGAAGCGCTCGGTGTTGGTTGAGCCGGGACGACAGCGGAAGACGACGGTGGTTGTGAGGCGGACGGAGACTGGCGCAACAGGTTGAAAACGGTACACTCCTTGATCTGTATACCGTGCAGGCGAAGGTGTTTTGTCATATTGGTCGGGGTCCCTCCTTTGCGGGAAATAAGTTTGAAACAGGTGTTGCACTCTGCCGACCCATTGTCTTTCCTAACAAAGTGAATCCACACTTTAGAGCGTCTACCGCCATTCACGATCGGTGGTCCCAGGTTACGCTGTAGGAAGTGTAGGTACAACGCTACATTTCCCGCCCCGCCGCAGTCATACAGTAGGCTACGGAGAGCGGCGAGAAACATTTCCTCAGGCATCGAAAAGCGGAACCGAAATTCACATTTCTAAATGATGCCGTTGGAATCGAAATGTTGGAACCGGTTCTCGGTACCCAACCCTAGGGGGGAGTGTATAAGATTTGAAACAGTCTGCGTATATTAAAAAAAAACATGCCTCCCTTTAATAAACCCAGTTTGATCCTGCGATATTATTGTTGGCAACTGTTTTTCCAGGCGTCTAGCAAGGCATTTGGATAATATTTTAAAATCAACATTCAATAAAGATATTGGGCGGTATGACGAAGGTTCTAATGGGTCTTTATTTGGTTTTAATAGTAAGGATATTGTAGCTTAATTTAAGGTTGGAGGTAAGGAACTGGATCTTAAGGATTCATCATACATTTTTTTTGAAACAGGAGTAATATTTTTGCTAAAGGTTCTATAAAATTCAACTCGGAAGCGGAGATTTGCCCGCTTGCATTGTTTTTATAGCTTCTTCAATTTCAGATGTAGTCATTTGTTCATCGAGCTGCTTCCTAGCATCATCGCCTAAAGTGGGACAAGAAATGCCTTCAAAAAATGTATCGAGCAGTTTTTCGTTCCTACAGGATTCGGATTTGTAAAGTCTACTATAGAAGTTCTGAAATGTTTTGTTGATTTCACCAGAATCATGGGTCAGGTGGCCAGATTCATTTCTGATTTGAGCTATTAGTCGTGAGCTCTCTGAGCGCCGCAATTGGTGAGCAAGAATTTTGGATGCTCTTTCGCCCTGCTCATAAACCAATCCCTTTGATTTTAAAATCATCTGTTCAGTCTATAACATACAGCGCTGTAGGTCATTCAACTACTTGAAATATTCAAAGGCAAGTATACTTCCGTTGGCGTCGTTTAATCGTCACACCCCTGTATGTGTTTATATGAAGAACTTTTGATTCAATTTGAGTTAAAGAGACAAAAATGTGAATCCTTAACCCATTTCTTAAAATGAATATGCGTGTCATGATCTTTATTTCTGATAAAAAGGTGCCGATTCTCCAACATGTGGCCATTTGTTTCACCTGAGCCCAGGGTAACACAGCAAAGGTCCACGCTGAATAATGTGACCGAGTTTCTAATTTGTATCCAAACCTGCGGAGAAACCAGCTACTTGTTATCGGTTAGCAGCTGTTACCCCAGAACGACAAGAACCCATTGCAACACACACCTGGTCAACTACACACACACACACACAGCTGGTCACACACACACACACACACACACACACACACACACACACACACACACACACACACACTGCCAGATGCTATCCAGACAGGATAATTGAGAGGAGAAAATGGATGGACAAAAGGACATTGAACAACAAGGTGAAAAGAGGGAACAGAAAGTGTGAAGGAGAGAAACAAGGTGCTTGTTAAGTCACAGGGGAGGAGGGGGTGGGGGTGTCAAGAGGAAAGGAAACACAAGAAAGTCATATTGAGGTGAAAGGAGGAAAGAAGGGATGGAGTAAAAGAGAGGAAGTGGAGGAATATTCACATGGGATGGAAGAAGGGGAGAGGTGGAATTAGAAGCTGTTAGTGTGCTACATGCTACATCACTTAGGAAGAAGAGGAGAGGACAAAATGGTACAGTGTGGAGAGAGGAAGGGGGGAGAAGGACAGCAGGAACAACACAAGAAAAAGAAGAGGAAGGACCTTGAGACGCTAGAAGAAACAAAAGATGGCTATAGGAGAGGGACGCATACATGTTAAAGCTAGAATACTGCAAGAAAATCTTTGTCAAAAGCACATTTACAAGCAAGGAAAAAAAGGCCAGTGAATATTTTGACATTTTGGAAATAAGGCTTGCTAAGAGTTTGATAAGAAGATACAGTGTAAAGCTGGTCAAAGTAACTAACAACCTGTAAAACCACTGCATTTGTTTTCTTCCTGAAGGTAGACTAGCTCAACGTAAAGTTTATTTTTTTTATCTTAAGATGCTAGGCTAGTGCAACGTCACATTTATTTTTATTTTTAAAGGCTAGGCTAGCACAAATTCCAATATATAATGCTAAGCTAGCACATTGTCAGTTTGTTATTTATTTTGTAGATGCTATGCTAGTACAATGTCCATGTATTTTAATTTTTAGAGGCCGGGCTAGCACAACATCACATTTGAATATTTTTAATATTAATAATAATAACTTGGATTTATATAGCGCGTTTCAAGAAACCCAAGGATGCTTAACACTAGGACGAGGGGCCATCTGGGGGACGAAAAGGAAAACAGTCACCCAACAGGGACGAGAAAATAAGAAGATTAAAAACAGAAATAAACAAAGGCTGGTCACAAAAATGTTGAGGAGGGAGTCAACTGAGGCTGAAACAAACAAATGTGTTTTGAGTGCTTTTCTTAAAATGTCCACAGTCAGCTGTCCTGATTTCAAGGGAGAGGGAGTTCCAGAGGATGGGGGTTGCGACGCTGAAAGCTCTGTTGCCAAAGGTTTTTAGTTTGGTGCGGGGGATGGAGAACAGACCTGTATCAGAGGACCTCAGCTGTCGGAAGGGGCATAGGTGTACAGGAGGTCCGTGAGGTATGAAGGGGCTAGTCATGGAGAGATTTGTAGGGGAGGAGGAGTTCGTAGAGGATGCAGGACTTGACTGGGAGACGATGGAGGGTAGGGGTGATGTGCTGCCAGGGCTTGGTGTGGGTGAGAACCCTAGCATCAATGTTCTGCACGTACTGGAGATGGATCAGGACGAAAAAGACTCCATTGCAGTAGTCCAGACAGGAGGTGATGAAGGCGTGAGTAAGAGTTTCTGCTACCGAGTCACAGAGGGAGGGCCGTAGTCTTGATGTGGTTTTTTTAGGTGGAAGAGGGCGGATTTTTGTAATGGACCGGATGTGGGAGTTGAAAGAGAGGGTGGAGTCCAGAATAGCACCCAGGTTGCGGGCCTCAGGGAAAGGGTGGATGGTGCATCCATCAACAACTAGGAGGAGATCTCCAACCTTCTGGAGTAGTGCTTTGGGGGCCAAAGAGCTCGATCTTGTTGCAGTTGTGTTTGAGGAGGTTAGCAGACATCCAGGTTTTAATGTCGCAGAGGCAATTGACTCGTGACAGAGGAGGAAGCTGAGTCGATAGACGGGTGCTGATATAGATTTGGGTGTAGTCGGCGTAGGAATGACAATTTAAGAGACTAGCTGCACATCTGATGTTTTTTTGTTAAACAGGCTCGCACAACCTCAGATTACTTTTATTTAAGATGCTATGCTGCTAGCTGTTGGAAACTGCTTCCAGGCTGTAGGCTAAGATAAGCTAATCACTTCTTGGCTCTACTTACATTCAAAGACAGATACATTTCAATTTCTCATCTAGACACTTCCTTCTGCGTTGTTATTAGACAAAATGCTTTTTTCTTGGACACTTTGTTTGTCGATGACATTAATTCTGATAGAGTTCAAATCAATCAATCATTTGATTTGCTCTGGTTGTTTCTGATTATTTTCAGTTTTTCTTTGAATATCTGATATTTCTCCCTTTTTATTACGCTGGCATAGCAACTGGAGATTGGTTGTGCTGGTTGATCTTGTCAGAAGTAGTATTTAAAACAAAAAGTTGGCTAGTAACATGTGTTTAATGCTTAATTTGCCTTAGCCAAATAACTTTGTCTTCTCCCTCCTCTTTTCTTATTCCCCATTTCTCTCTGTGGAAATCTCTCATTTGTTTCTCTCATGTGATTTACTGATGGATCTGTCATGAAGAACACTAAAATGTCACATTTATCTCAATTCCAAAGACATTAAGCAGACACACACACACACCAGGCTGACCATTTAAATCCTGTTTGTATTGCTCAATTCAGTTCACAGTGAGCAAACTGGGAGAAGCTTCACAGCCAATTCCCTAAGTACCCCTACTGTGTGTGATGTGTGTGTATGACTGCTTGCTAATGGGAATATGGCAGTGGTTTGAATTTGCCAGCAAGCCTCTTCATTTGGGTTATAATGATGCCAATAGAGAGACAAATAAAAAGACTCAGAGAGAGTGAACGACAGATACACAGTCCTTCAGTTTCAGTTCTTCAGTAGAAGTGCCAAGATTGATCGGCCACCGTTTGCTATTGGGCGAAGTTCAGAGGAAATATTTGATCGGGAGATAGGCATTGATGCTTTTAGTCGCTTATCTGCAGTAAGAAATCAACAACATAGGCTTTTTGCAATTGTTTTTCGAGTAAACTATTGATTTGTCCAGTGGACGCAGCCAATTTTCCCCCTAAAAATGCTACATTTTGGATAGCTAGTTAATTGTAGCTGTTAGAAACCGTTGGGCAGCAGAATCCTGCTTTGTTAAATAACATTACTAACAACTATCTAGTTATTAAAAGGTGATATTTAAACAGCAATATGCCTACTATTTTAGACTAAGCAATAGTTCTGAGCAGCTTAAAATACAAAATGAAGCAAAGCAAATATATGAATGTTTTTCCTATGAAATTGAAATGTGTTACTGTGCAAATAACCATTGTAGTTGACAGCTAATACAGAATAATAAAAACCATGACACTTAAACAATCGGTGTTGGCTGAGACGGCGAGACGGCAATAGAGTTGTGCAGTGTCGATTAATTATTAAAGGCCAACCAAGAAGTTGGCATAGCAACCGCTCCAAAAAGCAATATGATTTTTCCATTGTATTTTAAAATATTCCGGAAAATAATCTTGGTGGCAAGCAGTCATTTATGATAGTTACTCGTTTTGCTCAACAGCAAAATCTCCACATATCGACAACACTTTTATAATAGATGAAGCGTAGATGCTATTGCTAGAATCAACAAAGCTAACGTTAGGCTATGCAAGAACTACATCACGGTTGCACAACCTCACGTTACCACTGCTTAGCTAAAGCTAAACCACGGCAAACACGGCTAATGTTTACCGTGATGAAGTGTAGTAGTCTCATGAGGCACTTGTTAGCTACCGTCGTTTTTAAGCTACACATAAGCTTCAGACATTGAGAGTGCGGTATTTGTTCACTTTATTTTATGTCCAAAAACACATTTAATCTCGTAAGCTTGTGTTATACCAAATATCTTACTTCAGGCTTAATAACACACAAAAAAAAAACACATTTTAGAACTCATTCTTGAACCACTCTATTGGTATCTGGTGCAAAATTACATTGATTGGGGAATCTCTACTTTTTAGTAAAGCTCTTGACAGATGGGAGTGAGAAAGCATCAGTAATACAGAGTGAGTGATGCCAATGAATGCCCCAGGCCTGATTGCAAAGTGGCTCTGCCTTTATTCATACTTCTAACATACACATGAGTGCGCACACACACACACGGCAATTTGTTACTTCCCTGGTAAGAATGAATTATTAAATGTGCCCACGTCTGTTAATTTCATTACGATTTCTGGGGAAGATCTGATAGAAAACAACAAATTGCCTCCGCACAATTCCCATGGTTAAGTCTGAATACATTTCACACACACACATAGGCATGTGATAGGTCTCAGTTTTGGCACAGAGCCCTGTCTCTGTGTTCCTTTGCAAACCAGGGGCATAATTGAGATCTTTCGACATGAGACAGAGGGAATCAGCGCGCTGTCGTACATAATGCAAATGATGAAAAACAAACATCATAAACACACACGCAAAACAAAGCTTTATTCTCCTAACCATTATTCACCTCGATGAAGAGATGGGGGCTTAATTTACAGCCACTTTTACGGATGAATATCCTGGAAAAATGTCCACTGGATATTATAGATTCATAGCACTGATTAAAAGTATTCTTTGAATGTATTTATTAGAAAATGACTTATGTGTAATTTAACATAATGTTACATTTTGTTTTGTATTAGCCAATATCTTTTTTCATCCTTGCATCCTAGTCAAATAAAACAAAGAAATCAAGAGGCATGTCAACAATTTTACGCTGGTAAAATTGTTATAGATCTCATGAGGAGACTATAATTCTGAGCAAAACCACCCTGATGATGCCATAATGTGTGGTGTTATGGTCTGTTCATTATCTACTTCATTGCGGAACAGAAAGCTTGTGTTACAAAATGGAGCTATGGAGCATAAACCAGTCGGGAAGTATTGAAAGTTACAAATGTTGATCTTGGAATGTTACTAAGCACATTTACTCAAGTGCTGTACCTTATCCAAAAACCACGAATATTTTCAAATAATGCTACTCTTTACTTTAACTCCACTAGATTTTGTAGGCAAATCTTGTACTTTTTATACCAAAACAATAAATAAACACTGAATCAAATCAAATGCTTACATTATAATACAAAGAGACATTATGAGGTATTTGGACAACAATGTTAGAATCTTGTATTCCTGTAAGTCACCATCTTTAGTGAGGCGAGTGTTACACACAACTATTTCAGACCATTTGGTTTTCCCTTATTTCTCTCAATACTATTACAAATACAGATACTATGGATGACAATAATAGGAAGCAACAATAGATTGTATTTGAATCAATTACAAATAATGTTTTCTCATAGTTATACTCCTGTCACATTTGATGAAGTTTAGGTATAGAAGGGTTCAAACAGAGCTATAGTTATAATTCCAGAGCTGTTTTGAATATGCACCAAACTTATTATATTCCATTGCTGACCCAAAATGCACATTCACAACATGATCGTCACTTTTTCTGCCATTGTGATACCATCAATAGAGGCCAGATTTCACACAAGATGCCAGTCGCCTCTGAACGCCAAACTGGTCCAATTATTGGCTGAATTGTAACGTGTTATCCCCTGCTTTAAATTCCCACTGGACTGCAAGTTTGTTCAGTTTGTCATTTGTCCGAGGAAGGTGTTTGATGATTTATTTTCTTGCAAAGTCGTGCCTCACATTCAGTCACGGTTACACACAACCGCCACGCAGATTTCAAACTCAAAGGGCTGTTAAAATGTACCAGGCTTTTTTTTTCTTCACGAAACTGTGTCTCAGGGCTTCTTAACATTTAACAACCTATTAATGTGTCATACCCACTTAACGGGAAGAAACTCAGCTAACTGAATATATGAACCATTTTTACCGAAACAAAACACAAGTCTCACGAGAAGCATCTAAATGAACCCTGAGCGAAAAAATGCTAACGCACTTAGCACAGAACTCACGGTAGAAATAATGTATTACTTATCGGTAGGGATGCTCCGATCGATCGGCAGCCGATCGATATCGGCGGATATTCACTCTCTGCCGATCGATCGGTGCTCTCTATAAAGGCCGATCGTGAGAGCCGATCACATGACGCAAAATACATGACACTTTTCTCTGTGCGGCAAAACAAGCTCGCCAAAATGGCTTCACCAGTCTGGCAGAATTTTAAGGTGTCCGAAAAGGACAATAAAATAGCGGTATGCAACGTGTGTGAAGCAGAAATCCTGCAGCTCCACCCGCTGTGACGGACCGGTGAGCGGAGCAAAACACACACTAAGAGTTAGACCTAACACACTTAGCCATTTTATCTACCTCTGGAACAAGCTAAACTAGTTATAAATATATTTATTCTTCACTGTCGGGTCACTCATTACTGGATCAGTGAGCTGCGTTAGATACTGACAGGCTGTCAGGAGAGAGGGAGAGAGGGGGAGAGAGGGGGAGAGAGGAAAAGAGAGCGCTTCCGCTAATTTCTCCCGTGTTATTATCCAAAGTTAATGTAAACTTGAATAATGTACTTCATTTGAATGTAATAATTATGTTGGTTGTTGTTTGTGGAAGCGCCAGTGAATGAGCCCCATTAACTGAGTTTTAAACATCACTTTAAATGGAAGATCCCCATAGCCCCCACCCACTCGATCGGATCGGCGATCGTTATCGGCTGATTCCGGCGATCCGCCCCACAATGTGCGATCGGAGCATCCCTAGAGTACACCACCAGGATACTGATAGTGCCATCATTAATACACACTTATGCAATCAAAAAAGGAAGTGAAGTAAGCGGATTGAGATACAGCACTTCTTTGTTTCTGGCATTAGTGAATAACTCCAACCAACATGCAATAAAAAATACACCTAAGAAATCTCTAGAGGGGAATAGAGACCTGACTGGGACAAATGTAAATGCAGTTTGCCTTCAGTTACCATCCAACTATCAATAAACCTGTAGCCCACAGAGACGGAATAAGGACAGGAAGTAAGCATCAGATACTGTTCTAGGTCAAATAAATGAAAAATGATGAATGGTAAAAAATATCATTTGTTTTGATGTGGGAGGATGTGTTTCAAGTCCATATTGTGTGTGCAGGAGTTTGGAAGTAATCCAACAGGATGGATCAAAGAGAAACTAAAAGCTCAATGTAAATCTCGAGACACATTGTAAGATCTAGTTACATCTGGCTAAAGAAAAGATACATGTCTCATAGGGATGTCACATTACTAGATATTCAGTAGTCGAACAATACCAGTCAAATTCCACGATTCTCAAAGTAGCATCTACCTTTCTTTATGAAGCTGGTCGTAAATCATTTTAGGAAGATAATACAAAATAGCTCAGTAAACCTCTCTGCCTGTTTCTTATAGACATTCACATGCAACATAAGAAACAGGGGAAACATTTTTATATAACCATCATTGATAAATGTTCAATTAATGGCAAATGAAGATTGAATCTGCGAATCTGGGGATATTTGAACTCAACCAATATTTTTATTCTAACAAAATGTTCTTCATTAGTCAATAATTGTTGGCTTTAACTGTCTATTTACATGGGTATTATAATAATCAGTTGGGTCTTTTTAAATACCTTTCATAATTATGTTTTCCATAAACAGTTTAAACAGATAACAAAAAACGTGGAATTAAAAGCCTATTTACTTACTATAGGTTGGGGGGTTCTAAAAAACCCTCCTATGTTCTTTATCAACTGATAATGTTTTATTTGCCCACAAGACATAGAGTAAGCATACACATTATAGTTTTCTTTTTAGGGACCTATTTGTTTTCCCAAATTCATCAGAGGTCCCCGAGTTCCCAAGCTTCAAACAATCCCCTTTTCTGCCGAAACAATGTTACCTTCTCATATACTCAGCGGTAGAAACTAAGTAACTGGGTCATAACCTTGAATTAAACTACTGTGTGTGTGTGTGTGTGTGTGTGTTGTGTGTGTGTGTGTGTGTGTGTGTGTGTGTTTGTGTGTGTGTGTGTGACACACACACACACACACACATGCATACCAATCCACAGTGTGCTTGCACCTGCAGTACATTTTATGGGGAAAATAAATGAAATTAACTAACTATAATTAAGAGCTCAGTTTATGCACATACACTGTACAACTAATTGCTATTTTGTGCAGGCTTTTATGGCGCCTCACAGAAACACACTCCAGTCCTATTGTACCTCATAAAATGTTGCAAGGTTTGATATTATGAAATAATCTCTTAATAATGACTTCAATAATTATGTCTAAACTTGAATACATTCGTTAGAGCAAACTCACACAAGCATCTCAGAAAGGTAATCCCTTTTAAAACAAAAATATGCTAGTCTTTGTCAGTTTGCAGATTGGTGCTGCATCCATGGAGGGCGGCCCCATGTTGAATAAGCGCAGACATACACACACAAACACATACACCCTTGATTCCTCACTCTGGCCCCCTCTTTTTTTTCCACAGGCAAAAAGAGTATCGCTCATTGCTGACAAGCATTCTCCCACATGGAGAAACATGTATGCACACGCCTACACTTTTGGGATTTCTCGCCCTGACACACACATGCACACACACACTCAGGGGAATACAAGTGGTTTTGCAGTTGGAAAACATGTTAACGATCAGATCAGGTTGCTTTTGTATGTCTGTTGGAGGATCTGGAATAAATGTGGGCATACATTGGCAGAAGTCTGTTACCAGAGTAAAATGGCTATCGTGTTTTTCTCAGAGCTTCCGTAGATGACTCCTACAAGTCCTACCTGAACATTTGGTGGGCTCTACATTTGACAACAATGGTGTCTAAAAGGGAGAGAAAACGTTTTGTTCTTCAGGCGAAACTTGAATTAAATTATGTTTGCCTGGTTCTAACTACGAAGTAAAATGTACTTTTGTCTCTGCTATATCTTCCCTAAAAGTCATTTTGGTAACATATGTAAGCTTCCTGTTAACTTCTATTTCATTGGCTCTTTATGAACAACTACCTGAAACAACTGCAGAAATGAGTTGTGAACGACACATTGAAATCATTATGTAAAGTTGATCTAGCAAACAGCTGTTACTAAGCATCATTGTAATTCATTTGGCGCTCCAATTTAGCTCAGTTTTTGGTCTCCACCACTCCCTAACGGAATAACTGTAGCTTTTTCTCCTGCTAAATGCTCCACTATGTTCACCGGCTTAACACAGTGGCTGTTGCCTCTGAAAACTGCTGCCTGCTTCTGGAAAAAATATGAAATTGGTGAATGTGAACCAAATCAGCGTAGTTGTGGGCCTGACAGTTTAAAAAGCGAGTTGAATCTTAATAGTTTACAGCCCTTATTATTATGTATTGGGGGGGGGGGGGGGGGAATCAAAGAGCTTTCGTTGTTTTAAATACAAACCAACTTGTATATTTCTAATAGTTTTAACATACACAGTATAAGAATGCCCCACCAGATTTAAGATATGCACACTTCCCTAATGAGCTCCCAGACAAGAGGAGTGTGTGAGGGTATTACAAGTGTCAGCCAATTAACAGTTTGCTAGTGGGTGTGGCTAAAAATAGATGTAGCCCAGAAGTGTCTTGTTTTTGCTAATGCTCACATTCACTCATTAACACACTGAATAAACTTCTTAGTGTGTTTCATGGTGTGTCTTGTTCTTTGTATGCACAATCATTTGTTTTGGTCTAACATAAGCATGGTAGGACACTTACCATGTTAATGGATGATACTACTTAAATCTAGTAAGTAGGCTTGTGTAGAGGTGGGGTTATACACTGGAGATGTTTGTATGTGTGTGTGTGTGTGTGTGTGTGTGTGTGTGTTTGTGTGTGTGTGTGTGTGTGTGTGTGTGTGTGTGTGTTCAGCTTCCATGCAACATACTGTCACGCTGCTGCATACCAAGCACGCCACATGTCACAACCTCTTTCCTCCACACTCATCACGTACAGACACATCAAACACATACACTCTTTAAAATGTCTCAAAATCCCCGCCCTCCAAACTGTGTTTCTTTTTTATTGCTGCACACACGGATTGATTGCTGCAAGGTTGAACGGAGGATGTGAAGAGAGGTAGAGATTGAGAGAGCGGGGAGTGTTTTGTTCCCACTTCTCCCAGTGTGTCATTACTGGGTGATCATGGTGGTAATGACCCTGTGACTCTACCACCTGTCAGCTTTACATACACACCGTGTTATTGCTCTCTTTGCTCTCCATTTATCCTTATCTGTGGGGAGTGGGGACTTAAATCAATTAGGACTCAAAATAAGAGTTGGGGGCTAACCAGGGACCAGGACTTTAAACATATGTTGATTAAAAACGAGTGATTTAACTCTCATAATTCTTTATGTGACTTTCTGTGGGTCTATTAACCTGTTAAGCCCTGAGCCTGTTTTTCAGGTCTCAGGCTCGAAAATGACATTGAACAATTGACTATATCTTCACTTCTAAAAGGGGTAAATTAATAATCTTTTTTCTCAAAGCAATGATAAACCTGTGAGTTGGATGTAGAAAAGTCAGAATCAATATAATTTTTTTTAATTTTAAAGTAGATTCAGATTGAACATAGTAAAAAAATGTACATTATAGTGTCCGTCCAAAGGAAACCCATTACTTATAGTGAAAACCACCCTTGAATGATGGGATAGTAGACTAAAAGCTTTAGGAATCCAAACTATAACCTATTTGGATTGATGCAAAACCAGTGACATTTTAACTTTTTAGAGAGATTTAGAAAATAAAAAACACTTCTGGGGTCATTTGGGTGCATTTTCCATATCTCTGGCCCCCCTCGGTCGATTTTGATGATTGACATCTCTTTTGAACCGTTAAAGCCAATAGAATCGAGAAAGAAGTTCCTAAAATCCATCTAAACATTACCCATTGTTGAATGAGTGATGCGTAGCCAGAATGCCCAAAACCGGAAGCTGGGTTGTAGCTCTAATGGTGCTTATAACAGCTAATATGAAATCTCCGTTTTTGAAAGAAAAGGAAGGATGGATTATCAGTAATCATTTCAAAGTGACACAGACACATTGGATTAACCTTAAGCAGCATTTTTATCGTTTTAATGCCATTGAACACAACTTTTGATCAGAAAATCCGCAAAGGTAAGACTATTTTCCGTTTTTGCTCCGTAAAGCTAGGTAGTGTGATGTCTGGGTTTGCCTCCCCTGCCGCGAGTTTTGATCGCTCAGTGATGATACTAATACCTCTAGAATCTGTGGAATCTCAGCTATATAGCTGATATCTTGTTTGTGCAGATCCGATAAGTAGGGATGCTCCGATCGCCGATTTTGGGGCCGATCGCCGATCGCCGGAATCAGTATCGGCCGATACCGATCCGATTGAGTGGGCGGGGCCTATGGGGATCTTCCATTTAAAGTGATGTTTAAAACTCAGTTAATGGAGCTCATTCACTGGCGCTTCCACAAACAACAACCAACATAATTATTACATTCAAATGAAGTACATTATTCAAGTTTACATTAACTTTGGATAATAACACGGGAGAAATGAGCGGAAGCGCTCTCTTTTCCTCTCTCCCTCTCCCTCTCTCTCTCTCTCTCCCTCTCTCTCCTGACAGCCTGTCAGTATCGTCTCATGCAGCTCACTGATCCAGTAATGAGTGACCCGACAGTGAAGAATAAACATATTTATAACTAGTTTAGCTTGTTCCAGAGGTAGATAAAATAGCTAAGTGTGTTAGGTCTAACTCTTAGTGTGTGTTTTGCTCCGCTCACCGGTCCGTCACAGTTGGTGGAGCTGCAGGATTTCTGCTTCACACACGTTGCATACCGCTGTTTTATTGTCATTTTCGGACACCTTAAAATACTGCCAGACTGGTGAAGCCATTTTGGCGAGCTTGTTTTGCCGCGCACAGAGAAAAGTTTCATGTATTTTACGTCATCATTTTACGTCATGCGATCGGCTCTCGCGATCAGCATTTTTAGAGAGCACCGATCGATCGGCAGATAGTGAGTATTGGCCGATATCGATCGGCGGCCGATCGATCGGAGCATCCCTAGATATCACCCTACTGAAAAAAAGCAAAGACAGGTATGGGAAGTTTTATATCAAAGAGACATGAAAAACATCCTGACACCAGCAACAAAACGCAAGGGCAAATTTAATGTCAGCGAGACAAACAGATCCATGGATAGAGAGGAGAGCAGTATAAGTTGGGAGTCGAATGCTTTTAAACCAGAAGCGCAGTCACTGTCACCACGGCAAGCCTTCAGTGTCCGCCTCGATGACAGCGGCACAACGAGAGAGCTAGGTAGAGCCGGCGTAATGTCATCTCGGAAAGCGAGTGAGGTAAAGGCTACGACCTGTGTTCGGCTCACACCGCCTGACACAATGACTGTTAACAATGTAATTACATCACTGTCTGGCAGGCAGCCCGGCCCTGCCTCAGCCAATATAATGCAAGCAGCTGGGTTAAAGTAAAGTGTTACGACAGAAAGAAAGACAGAAAACACCCAGGCAGAAAACACCCAGGCAGAAATACCAGCACTGTCTCAACTGAACAAGAGGTCTTACTGTTCTCTGCCATTTAGATTTGGTTAAAGTAGATCAAGTTTATGGCCTGGATAAGAATAGTTTCTGGTTTTCAAACAGGAAATAGCTAAACACTAATGACATAAAACTTCCTTAGATGGTTACTCATACACAGAAAATTATTTTCAGTTTTAAAAGTTTTATGATATTCTATATTTGAATATATGTTTGAATATGCAAATTAGGCATTATCTTGTTAATTGAGTTGTACTTTGCATACATTCGGACAACAGAATCGTGGACACTTTTTTAATTATGTGTGGTTAACTTTTTATAGTCAAAGGTTTACCAGAGGGGATGTCTGATATCTTTTCGATAAAAAGTCAAAAGCCATCAAAAACAAATGGGCATATTTTCAGGATAAAGTTAAATATAAGTCAGGCTATGAGTGATAAATAGACAAACCTTTTTTTTTTTTTTTAAATGTGCTTAAAATATAGATAGGAATCCCAAAGTTGTGTCATGGAGTTTTTTGCTTAACATTTTGGAGAAAAAAAAACGAAATGTATGTATTTTCTTCAATAAATATCTCATATATAACTTGGAGGAATCTCCAGACACAAAGTTAGTTAAATAAACACTTCAATGTGTCATTTATTTTCGCTAGTCGGACAAAAGGAAATGTTTCACAAAATAAGACCAAAATCGCAAAATTACCAGTCTGCGAAAACAAATGATTTACCCTGAGTTGTCTCACCACAAACATAAAATATTATTTAAGTTAAGTTAACGGGAAACTAGTTTGGTCTAGGTATTAGATATTTTTAAATGTTTGCCTATAACTTTACCGTTTTAAATGTAATTATGTTAATTTGTCACATAGACATTCATTAATTTGTGCCAACACATGAAAACAAAAATAGTCAAAACAATAAAATAAAATAAAAGTTAAATATTTGACAAAAGAAGCAATAATAAATAAAAAAAACGATTTAGTCGAATGGTTGCCTAAATTGGTGAGGTAATACAAAGTTCAGTTATGGATAAAGCTTTAATGATCTCATTTCATATCACAGATGATGCTTTCATTCTCCAAGTTTATTTCTTACATTGTCAAATTGACATCTGCTTGAGTCAGATGTTATTCTTGAAGGAATAATCCATAAATGTTTTCCAAAAACCCAAAAAAGATTATATATTTGATTATATATTTGCATTTCGAACCCAATTCAGATTGATTTTGCCACGTGTTATTTGAATGGCTCATGCACAGTGCCATGTGTAAGGAGATAGTGTTAGGTTGCGTGCAGCAGCTCCTGTAAAAAAGGTTGGTTATTATTCATATCGAGGGCCACTAACGTCATGGTAACCAGATGGTGGGTGTTTCAATCATACTTTTATGTAATACTCATATAGGTAGTGTGGGCCTGCATTATTATGCAATTTAGCACATGGATTAAAGAGTAATCTCTCAGAGAATGTGTCATACCGAGGCTTATGAAAGGCATCATGGGAGCTTAAAGGTGGGCCACAGGCAAAAGGAAAGAATTGACTCTCATTTATTAAAACAAACTGCATTTAAAGCAGTTTGACACTAGTTTAGAGCGGTGCAGGAATGAGTCCTAAACCCTGAAATGAGGGACTTCTGTCAGCCAATGGGTTTTTGAGTGAGCTTTTTGCAAGATTCCCAAAATAAGGTCTGGTTAACATAAGCGTACAATATTTTGTTGTACCATACTGGTTAACTTATGAAGCTTTTACGTGAGTTGTTGCTAACAAGTGGTTTAATAACATGACTAAAAATCGTCCTGCCAAATGTTAGTCACCTTTAGCTTAGCGGTGGTGACGTGAGGCTATGTGAACGTTATGTAGTTTGTTTATAGTCTTTTGTTAGCTTTTTACTTTGGCAATTTAATTTACACCTCAACTAAATAACACTACTAAAAGTCGTCCTGCCAAACATTAGCCACCTTTAGCTTAGCGGTGGTGACGTGAAGTGAACCGTGATGTTTGTTTATAGCCTAACGTTAGCTTTTTTCTTTTATTATATAAGTTTTGTTAATATATGGAAATAATGCTTCTGAAAACATGCAAGTATGTAAAAAAATGTGTTTCCACCAAAGAGCTTTTTTTCTGCAACATTCCAAAATCCAGCAGAAGAATCCCATTTTGTTTTGTCGAGGTAGCCCTTGGGATGCTAACTCTGGCAGCCTACACTTTCCATGCACCACTCTATCATCAAAGACCAATGGTAACAAGCATAAGAAGCTGCTGTTGCACTATAGTGTTAGAAAAAGAAAGTATCTCTAGACCACATAGTGTATCATGTTCTAAAAAGGCAAATATATTACACCAGCGATCATGTTATCAGTTTATGTAATGTAGCTCCATACGAATGTTGCTTCAGCAGTTCTGCACTTTTGGCCACACATGAATTACAATTACAAACTTCACATGTATACTCATGTGTGTATTGGTCTGTAGGTGTATGTGTTTATATAGTGTATAAATAGACATACTGTATGCAGCTGAAGGCGCAGGGCTCAGCACACACACTGCCAGTTCAGTGGGCTCCGATCCACCGGGGCCAGAACACACTGTGCAGGAGCTAGTGATACTCGAGAGGCTTTGGACTCAAAGTCTTCTTTTTACTGCGAGGTGTACAGCAAGTGTATTCAGAGACCCTTTCATATAAGGCTGCACAAAATACAGTTTTTTCGAGTGAGGGTATAACTACAATTGCGCTGTTCTTTATAGTGCCATTTGTATTTTACCAGTATACTAAAGGCATCTGTGTACACTTTAATTAATGTTTTATTACGCAAGTAATAACATTATCAGGATATTCAATGTTATCACAAAATGTCCTCATATCGTGCACTGCCATGTCATACACTGTAAACACTTGTAATGTGTTTATTTCCAGACGACTGCTGTGACCTCCACGGATGGGACAATTGGCGTTGTTGGATAGATATCTAGATAGCAACTTTTGCAATACAACTGCATTTAACCCCCCCAAAAAAACGGTGGCTTATTTTTGACACCACTAAAGTGGTATGTCACTTAAATAGTGAAAAGAAACACAATTATAAAAAAATGTTCTGCTGTTTCCTCGAGCAACCTCAATCGTGGCTGATCCCACACCTTCCGGTATTTAGACAAGATGATGGTTGTTGCGTGTGAGAAGTTCACTTGTTCAAGTTTCACAAGTGATGAGTGCCCCATCCAAGTACTCACTTGTGCATTTACGACAATACAAATAATAACAGTATCAAAGTAGGTGAATTGAGACACAGCACAAGTACTATGATGCAGCAAAGAAATTGCAATCACTTTACATATAATATTTCCCTTTTATGCAATTCATGTAATCTAATCTCTTTGCAGGGATGCAGTGATTTAGAACTAAGTTATAGCCATACTGTTTGTGTTTTCCCCTCTGGCTTGCTGTTGATATAGCAGAGGAAACAAGTGAGTTGCATATGGATTTTAATTAGTTCAGAGGCCAGGCACTCAGGCTGAAGAGGCCACTGATTTCACATCGTATAGAAAACAAACTCAAGCTTGTAAACACAAATCTTTTTACACCCTCCCTACACTTATGTCTACAAATCTCAATCCAATGTTTTTGAGATTATATTAGCTAAATGAGCACATTCTGGGGTGTATTTTTCCCTCTGAGCGTTTTTAATATGCATGCTGGTTTATCAGGCGAGATGCAAATGTTTGAGGAAAAGCAGTCAGAAGCACTTTAACTGCTAATGAGACTTGTGAGTATTGATACACATCTCTAATGTTTGGAATGGATTCTGGCCGAATAGTGAGGCATTTTCCAACGCTCCGGGTTGAGAAGCACATCTTCTAACTCTAATGCCCAATAACTCTGATTATGAATCACGTAATTGAGTTAAGAAGGAAGCAATAAATCAATATGTGAGGAATAGAACGCAATCAAAAGCCCATTACTAACGCACCATTTGTTTCCATTGGAAGATGTGTGTTTTTTGTTTTCCTTTTTGTTATTTAATTAACATTTTAATATATTACCTCATCTAGAAGAATGTTGCCAAGAATAAATGGTCATTTTGACAAAACAAACAAGCCACGAAACAAATTAACAGTGCTATTACTAGAGACAGGGACAATTGTTTAGCCGATAAGGAAAATAACATGTGTTCCACTGCTGAGCAGACCAAGTATGGGTCAGCTGTTTGGTATCAAAAGATTGGAGTCATTTGATTCTGACACTGAAGATTTTTGGAACCGACATCACCCAGGTGTTTTTTCAAACTCAGACATGATTAGGGCATCATTCAAAACAAATGCAGCCCATAAAACGTTTCAATCAATTTTTAGTCTCTTGTTGTGATTTGTATGGTCTCGCTTGGTGTGTATTATTTAATATTAAAATATATTAAAAAAATTAAAAGTAGTAAACAATAAAAAAATGTAATTGCTTTGGACAATCTCCTTTAACCCTCTGAGACCCATGGGGCCGTATACGATCCCAAATATCACGTTGTGTTCAAAGCGTCATAACTTCTCAGCTGTTTGAGCCAGAGACATGCCGTGTTTTTCCTCTTAAACTACAGAAACAGCAATAAACAACTTTATTAAGTGTTTCATTGAGAGGCGTTTACTTATTTCGGTGAAACGGATGTGCGTAAAGTTTTAAAAGATGCGTATAGTCTCACCTTGATTCTGGCGCATTGCTTATCGTTTTGTATGTTTTATAGGTCTATTCTCATCCACCATCTTTGTTTGTGACGTAAATAGTGTAAGAGTCACGTTTCTGAATCGGACACTCTGAGTGGATGCAGTCACAGCCAATCGGAGTCTGATTCAGAGGGTTGCCTGTCAGTTCCGTTGTTATGTGTACTGAAACAAGAGCCGGTATAACTCCACGCGCGAAAACAAAATAAAAGTTGGAATAAGTTATTTTAGTGTTTTGAAAGTAAACTGAGGTATGGCAAGGAAGTTTACTAGAGCTGAGGCTTTGGAGCTGATTTTTCAAGGGGACGATGTTGATGAAAATTCAGACAAATCTTCTCAGCATGCCATGTGTGATTGTGGACAGGAACTACCATGATATATATCATGTGTAGTCTTGACAAAAAAAAAGACAATTCCTCGCAAAAAAACTCCCATGGACACTGCCCAAAAGATTGGGCATAACTAATGAACAGAAGAAGTTAGAATCTTCTAATCAGTTCTGATACAATGATAATAAATGTGTGCAATTGTCTGTGTTGAATGTTTTTTTCAATGCTATGGTTAGCAGTTATTTTTAATGAAATAAGTAAAAAATTCAAGCTCCGTTTAAAAAGAAAACATTTTTTATGGGCAAATATCCCATATTATAGTGTATATAAGTCTCTAATGAGTGGCATATATCATTAGCTGAGGTTGTGCTGATTTCTGGGATGTGTACAACTTTATTATACTGTAAAGAAATGAAAATTTATAAGGCAAAATACAAAAATATACAAAAACGGAAATGTCCTATGTGGGTCTCAGAGAGGGTTAAACCTACAATCATAGGCACCAACACGAATGGTACCCCTCCATTTGTTACTACCTGTGTCCTTCTCACGCTGCATTGATTCTATATTCCTCAAATGGTCCCTTGACAGAATGTGTCGTACAGTTTTAGCTTTCATGACAGCCTTGTGTATTTATTTATTGTTATTATAGTTTCAGTTTACCTTGGTGAGATGCAAAATGAGGCACTTTATTGTCACCATTTGAAACCATTGACTCGAGAAAACGTAAAAGGAACTGTCAGAAGACATGAAGAAAGTAAATATATAACAGCTCTTCATCTTCTCCAGGCCTCGGTCTATCTTACATACAGTAGACAGCGTAAATGGTGTCCCTTCACGTTGCTCAGTGCATAAAGCCTTCATTTCCCTATACAACATCTCAGCCAGTTCAACCTTTTTGTCCTTTTTTGTCTTGGTACAAAAACACAGAGGAGGTCTCCATGTTCTTGCAGGTTGTTTCTGCATTTTTTTAACGATATGTTTTGGTCTACCGATCGCCAACGGTCTCTCCTGGTTTGTTCAGTTAAGTCATTGAGGGTTAAGATATAAAACTCGGTTTTAATAAAAATGTGCAAGTTGTACATCAAATCAAAAGTTCCTGCAGAAACTCCCCACCCTTGAAAACTTATTTTGCTCTTCGTAACAGATGCAAACAGGCTGGAATGCATACAATACCTCTGTCCCAGATACACACACACACACACACACACACACACACACACACACACACACACACACACACACAACACAAAGCAAAACACACTGCTGCAAAATACATATTCTGGCCTATTTCTGAAAATAATGGAACGTGTGTGTCTGATGTCCTTTGAAGTCTGCCGACATTTTGTTGCGAGATACATAATCATGCACACACACGAACAGTGCATGTGTGTGTACGCTGGCCAGTTTCACAGGGCGGGAGATGAAAGGCGTTTGTTTGTCTGTGGCCGACCATTTTCTCATGTTTTCTTCTCCAACTATTTGCAGTTTTTCCGAGGTTTGGGGAAATTATTTTGGGTGAAATCCAGTGCTGTCCCGGTAGCTGGGACCCGAAATATCATATCACCAAAAACAAAACCGTCAAATACAGTTAGACAGATTTTGATCATGGTTGTTTTTTCACACCAAAGTTTGTCCTGAGGTATTAGTTATAAATGCTGCCCTGCCACCTCTTAGGAATATCCCCAAAGGCCCCTATGTTGTTTTCTTATTTCCTAGTTCAGACATTATGGACGAGCATGACATTGTTAGTGTTGACAGAATGTGACTCTGTGAAATGTAAAACAGTGCAACCACTATTTAAATAGGTGGGAAATCTTTCAGATGTTATGCTAAGTGGCTTAAAAAATACAGAAACCTGTTATCACACTTAAATATATGGAAGAAAGGCAATTATATTAAAATGTTCTGTTGAAAAGTGTGTTAGTTGTGTTATATTGCTTGTTGTTTCTGTTGCTCTCTCCTTCATAACTACATTTGAATGGCTTATTTTATTGGTAACACAAATTACCCCAGTCCTGAAGCAAACACTTGCTGTTGGCTTTTGCTACACACAGTAAAACACTGAATACATACATTTTAAACAGTAGACAAACACCTCCATTAAAGGTGTAGCTGAAACATTTGTTAATAAAGGTTTATCCACACATGCCAGTTTACCAAAATCAATAGAGCTGTGCATATATGATGTATTTTTTGTAGGCCGACCCGGAAGTAAGCATCGCAAGGGCTACCTCGACTAAAAGCAATGGGATTTTTTTTTTTGATTTTGGAATATTGATATCTTTGGCAAATACACATTTATGATAGTTACACGTAATAGTTGAAGCGTCAATATAATAGCCACAAGTAAAGGCTAACGTAAGGCCATAGAGAAACCACATCACGGTCGCATAACATAGTTTAGTAGTTTATTGGATCACTTCATCACCATCATTGTTGTTTTGAAACATATAAGGTACAGAAATCACCAGCTGTGTATTTACTGACACATTTGATCTATCTAAGTTTGTGTTTACCATAGACTTGTTTTAGTGGAATCCAACCAACAACTCATTCAAAAAGTTATTGACTTTGAGATGAGGGATCCCGGAAGTGCTAAAATGTAGACTCTTTTCCAGGTTTAGGACTCATTCCTGCACCACTCCATGGTGGGCTTGGTATCAGTGGAGTTAATCGATAGTGAAAGTATCTGTAAACATATCTTCTTTAGAAAACAACACCTACATTAAATGATTAAATAAGGTAAATGAAACCTGTGTTTTGAATAATTTGGGCAAAGCACAACATTTCACAAAAATCCCGTAGATTCCATGACATCTTGCTGTAAACTCTCCCCTTCTGTATGCAAATGTATAAACTGCATAAAACGTTCTATATATGTGCCATTCAGCCTTCTTTCTCTCAGTTTGTTTGTGGATAAACCATCTGCTTGGCTCGCCTTTGAAAAAGTATTCATCATGACATATCACCACAAATGGCGCCCAATGGATTTAACAGCATGGAACAAATAACAGTATTATTGTGAGTGGATTACATGTACACATCCCTGAGCCACCTGCTTCGTGAAATCAAAATGGCATGAATCCCAAATGAAATAAATGGATAAAACTTTGTTTCATGGCAGGAGATTAAGCCTGTGTTGACTAAGTGAGGGAACTAAAGGATGAAAATACTAAGCAGATGTCAGGTTAGCTATTTGGTCATTTAACTGTTAATCCAGACTGTAGGGAGGATAATCCCCTTCTTTAAAACAGACTACCTGGTAACTGTGACCAGTTGTGACCAGGCAAGTATTAGTTAGGGTTAGGGTTATCAACTTAATGTGCAGTAATTTGAAAAAGTCACTCAGAAAAAGATACAAAAGAGGATGTTCCAATGTTTTACTGAGAAAGGTTCTGGGAATATTGTTATCTAATGCATATAGCTTTGATTTCAAATGAAGCTACCATACATCAGATTTTAAGTGTAGACAGTAAATCAAGTTTTTAGCACAATACCTGCCTTTTACGTGTTATACTAAGAAATACGACTGATAGTTTTATGATATCGGGTCAGTTTTCAGTCAGGTCTTCTATAGACTGGTACACATGTTCCATAGAAGCGTGAATCAGTGAAATTGCAAACTAGAAGCGTCATATATACTGTACATATGTCATCTTCCCATTTTCTCTGATTATAAATAATGTGTTTTATAAACCAGGCTTAAATTCAGTTTTGTATAGCATTGTTTTCTAAGAGAGTTCTCTTAGAACTATATGTACTGCTGTACTGCACCATATAGGAACTATACATTCTTACATGTAAAAAAAAAATGTTGATTATTATTATTATACTGTATATATCATGTTTTACCATATATTTCAGCCCACAATGCATAATACATACATTTGCATTTGATAAGATTAGTTGATTGACAAAGAAAATGAGTTTTGCATATATTTTTAAGATTTGTTATTGTTTAGGCCAACTCAATGTGTAAAAATGTCCAACGTATGCTGGTTAAAACACTCAAACATAGGCATTTACTGCTTTTGGTATTGCATATCCTTCTTAATCCAGCTCATGGTCACCACTTCTAATTTCAAAGGCTTTACCAGTAACCTGTAAACGATTGACAGATTAATTAAGTATGAGTATAAGTATAATCCTAAACTGTGTAACATTTGAGAGTCACCTTTTCGTCCTGTGACACTTTGCACTTTCACTATGCTGTCAAACTAATCTCACTCCTCTTTTGTCAGCGACCACGCTCTTTCAGAGATGTTGAATGTGGAGCTGACAGCTTCTCGGGGACAGTGTTTGCACGTTTGATTGGACGTTTGTCCTGAGCTCCTTGCTACTGATGCAGATGTGTGTTACAGTCTACATTGGTAAGGGCCTTCTTTCTGCATTTGGAGAAATTCAGCATCTATCAGACATATTTTCTTTTCCATACGTATTTTTCTCTCCGTCTGCTGTTAAAACAATTAAATCGAGGCAGCTCATTAAAACAAAGACCCTGGGAGTCTTGTGATTCTGCTGCGTGGGAGGTTATTGTTCCAAAACAGCAAATATTTATTGGAGAATGGCTTTTTAAGATCCTGAAATCTCAGCATTCGGCGAAAAACATCGTTATCGATCCATAATCTTTCATCTTTAATGTGAAGTGCTTAGAAAAATATAACCTACCAAAATAATGGAGCATGAAACACAGTATTAGCATCAATATGAAAAATAAAAACATTTCTGGCATCAACTACCAAGTAGATAATAAATAAAACGTACATCTTAACTCCATCAGAATTTCAATACATTTCCAATACATACTTTTTCTTTGAACATGATAGACCTTACCTGCATACCACATGACCTTTGTTTAATGAAAGGGTCAATAAGCAGTATATATGCATTAAAAAGAAGAAAGATGATATGGATATGGAGAAGTGATTTACCAGTTACTAAGCAACAACGTTGGGTTATGTTAATAACAAGCTGCCACCCAATACTCAAGGCTGAACTCTGCTCAGTTAGCGGAATCCTTGAACCTGCCTGTAATGAGGAAGAGTCAGAAACAAGAACCTTCTTGTAACTAAGACGAGACTGAACTCTATTCATTCAAGAGCGCCAACTGACAGTCCAACATGTGAGCAAAATAGATGAATCAGGAAAAGAGATGTACCTTTTTAAAATAACTTTGTTAGTTGTATCATTTGTGATTTACAATAGATTGTGCAGGAATGAGTCCTCAATCCCCAAACATTTTTTTCATTTTACCACAAAATTACGTCTGTGGTTAACCCAGGTTTAATAGATTTTCATGGTTTATTCTAAGACATGAAATATGTCCAAAGATTCTATGTGACCTACTAACAGCAGTTGCTAACTGCTGACTAAATAAGACTACTAAACGCCGGACATTAGCCGCCTTTAGCTTAGCTGTGTTGACGTGAAATCATTTGACTGTGGTGTAGTTTGTTTATAGCCTAAAGTTAGCTTTTAACTTCTGGCTTTTGCAATTACGCTTTAGAAATCTTAAACATTGTTTTAATATGTGGATATCATCTTGCTGAACAAAACGTGTAAGTACCATAACCGTTGTTTGCCACAGATCTTATTTTCCTTGATATTTCAAAATTTTGTGGAAAATTCTCAATGTTATTGTCCAAGGACTCTTAGCTATGTTAACTTCCGGTAAGTATGACACAAATATTTAATAACTGCAACACTCCTCTTTCTAGCAACATATCTAGCAAAGGGTTGGAAAAAGGAAGAAAAATAAAACATGTCTTTCTTTTGGTTCAAGTACATCGGCATCTTTTCTGTAGGGTATGAAGGCGAAGAGAAATAAAAAAAAACAGGCTGTATGAACCTTGCATTCATGGCGTTATGCAATTGTACTTTGTGTTCAAAGTTCCCCTCGATGTGTTCACATTCAATACAAGCAAAGCAAAACATCAACATATTTTCTTTTTATTTTAAATGTACTTCAAATGGAATACTTCACAGGTTGTGACCAAGAGGTGTTCTTTAGGTTTTGAATGGATCTGTGAAAGTCTGTAAAGCCAGTGAGGATGCTTCTTGCTGTGTGTCTCCGGCTGGCTCAGCTTGTGTGAAAGGAGCTTAAGTGAATCTAAGTCGCTAGCAAAGGGATTTCAGACGAAGCCGAACTTTACTGTGTGTTGGTGCTGAATGTGCATCTGGGTAGGAGTGATGCTGAAGTTTTAAGGAGTTGGGTGCCCACATTCTTAGACTTCGTCTCACATTCTAAGCTTCTGTTTGTTGCTTTTTGGAGCCTTTTGTTGAATGGTGAAAACCCTCCTTGTTGTCCATCACAAGTGTAGGACTTGCCAGGAATGGCATGAATCTAAGACCCAGTGTCCACATAAGATCTTTCTCTGGCATAAAAGTGTTGAGCAGAACCTCCCAATGTTTCATCAAAAGAAAACCTTTTACAATTATTCTATGACAAGGATATCTTGAGTCCCGCTGCTTTTAAAATACAGACTAGCTCTGGCCCTTGATTTTATCTATCTATATGGGCTTTATACTTATTTGACATTGTTTTTTCACCATGATCACCAACAGGAAGATTCTTGCTTTTACACTTTGTATGAATGAGCTTCACAGCTCAGTCTGAGAGCCATAGAGCAAAAGGACGATACAATACAAAAGTACAATGTTCATCGTTAGCAAAATCTGTGGTCCAACCTGCCAATCTGAACAAAAAAACATGCTTTTGGTCCTTGTTGTAAAAGAAAACAATGCCTTTCCTCCAATTTCTAAAGTGACGTCGCCAGCACTTTTGAAAGTTGAAATATTTTTGACTTGAGAAGCTCGGAGTGTTTGCTAAATTACATTTTTCCGAATTGTCCGCATCCGTCGGTCTGCCCTAACACCTCATTGGAATCCATTTTTAAAAAGACCAAGGCACTATGTTGACCTGGGTCCTAAGGTAAGGTAAGGTAAGGTACGTTTATTTATATAGCACATTTCAGACGCAGAGGCAATTCAAAGTGCTTTACATGATCATTAACACATAATAGTAAGACAACAGAGAGGAACACAATAAATAAACATAATGGAATAACAGATTCATAAAAACAATGCATTAATGAGATACAAAATAGTTTAAAAACGACATTGTAAATACGGTAGGTGCTAAAACAAGTTAAAAGGCTTCTGGGTAAGCAGCTCTAAAAAGTAGTGTTTTTAGCCTCGACTTAAAAGAACTCAGCGTCGGTGAAGACCTCAGGTTTTCTGGAAGTTTATTCCATTTGTGGGGAGCATAAAAACTAAAGCAGCTTCGGATTGTTTGGTTCTGAGCCGGGGAACAATGAGAAAGCCCGCCCCCGATGATCTCAGAGCTCTGGGGGGCTCGTAACAGGGCAGCATGTCAGACATATATTGGGATCCCAAACCAGAAGGTATGGCTACATGGCTTTGACTCTCATGTGAGCAAAATCCTTACATACCATTGTTTCTCATCAGGAGTATATTGTAGGATTATGTGTTTAGAGGGTCGCTGGCGGCTCTGAGATTATTCGTCTGCTGGCAGACAATCCCACGCTCAATTCACCACAATATGCACACTACTATACGCCTAAAGGCTTAGTGCAGTTACTGGCCTATATGTTGGGTCAAAAGGACCTGAATCGGCCGTTTGACTTCTGTTTTACTGTATAAAAATTATTATTCCGTAAGATGACGGGCTCTAGCAAATGTTGATTTTTACATTGGAATCCTCTTTTGGGTCATCTGTTATATAAATGTAATTTGTGGTTCTGTAAGATTGCTGCTGGACTGCCCTCTTAATATATGCATGCCTCCCACTGTTTTGAAATGCTAAACCCTGAAAAATATGGCTTGACAAAGAATATTTTACTTTACTTTACATAAAACCATGTTGTGAAATATTGATATAATTAAATCTATGAAGCAATGACGCATCCACCAGTAGAGTCTCTACAAATACTGTACTACTTATAATAATGTGCAGAATTAACATAATGATACACAGTATAACGGATGAAAGAAAATAATTGTAGTTTTTGTAAACGTATTTTTTTTGTAACCAACATTTACTATCTATTTATGTATATTTTCTGGGATAATACAATGTACCCATTAACCCAGCTGCAATAGCCTGACTGCACTAACACTCTACCAGTTGACCCCGTGGCTTTGTCTAGCGACTCAGGCTGCAGTTACTGCACTTTGGCTCGGTAATCCAAAGAGCCCTTACTTTCAGAGCCCTCCCCCCCCCTGTCACAGAAACAGGCTGGCTAGCCTTAGCTAAAGCAGAATGTAAGCTTTACACTCTAATTCATTATTTAAAAACAATACTTTGTTGTAAACTTGCTAAACTTTTTTTATCAACTTTTTAATAATGTTTTCACGCTATCTTGGCAAGATGGCACAAACATAAAAATACAACTTGTACAAATGGGAAAGCAGAAAAAGAAACAAGGCAAGATGCCCCTTCTTGTGCAATGTTTCCTTTGTGGATTTGTGTGTTAGTTATACAGATTATAACCAACCTTTAAACATCTAACCTTCATTTACATCTCTATTACATCACTTATTCCTCTTGAAACATTCAGATCTATTACATGTCGAACTCTTTAGGCACGGATGTGATTAACTTTAGACAAACAGTAACATAAATTACAATCGACACTGTTAAGGACAAGCCTGGAAATATATCACAAATGCTATGTAGTTATATTTTTACAGCAGTTTCAAATCTTGACACATGCAATACAAAGAGGGGTTTGATCGTCCTCCGACACACTCTGGCTTCCCACCATGACAGGGGGTGGATGGAGCCCGATGCACTGAGGGATGATGGGAAGGGAGTCTGGTGGGCAGAGATGTATGGATAGATGGATTAAAAGAGAAAGAGAGGAGGGGGGGGGGCAGTTGTCGAGGGATGAGAGATGACAAACGCAGAGATGAAAGATGATCCAGCTGGAGAGACCCAACACACACACACACACACACACACACACACACACACACACACACACACGCAATATGCTGTCATCTGGTGTTTACATTTCTACACAGAGCTATGGGATATAAAAAGCATGATGTAAGTCTGGGAATGATGGGAAATGACTCTCAGATGTCCAGGTTTATTGTTCTCTCATGGGAGATGGCTGTCAGAGAAACCTAACATCTTTACTATGACATTTAAAAACATACAAATGATTTGAAAGATTTAAAAGATAAAAACGTATGTTCCCATGTATTGGTCAATTGTTGGAATCATTTATTTAACAAAACAAAATGGAAACAGTTGAAACAGTCAATCTCATGTACCAACCCACAAAGATGGGTGTCAGGACAACCAAACATAGCTTGGTTTTTCTAACATTTAAAAATGTACACACTGAAAAATGTAAAGATATAAAGTTGGGTTTCCATCTCGAGTAACATCTATTTTTTTGTTTTAAGTCATCCTAATACTTTATTGTAACTTTTGTCAGTATAATGAAAATGAAGGTCAACGGGAACTAATTCATCAGCTGTTGCCAAGTCCAAGTCAGTGAGTTATGCATGTTCACACTCCTGCAGTCTGACGATATTTAGATGAGCTCTCAGCCAGTCGCTGTGTAACTGAGCTGCATTTAAACAGCTGGTGTTTGTTGTGTGCTCTTTATACTATGTAGATGTAGTCAAGCACCTGCGGCCGACAAACTGCACCTCAGACAGCATTCCCTCTCGCCTTCTCAGAGATGTTTTCGAATCAGTTGGAGCAAGTATTTTATTACTTATAAACACCTCTCTTAGCTCAGGATGTGTCCCAGCTGCCTTCAAACATGCCGTGGTCAAGCCACTACTTAAAAAGAAAAATCTCGACCCCTCCATTCTCGCAAATTTTAGGCCCATCTCCCAGCTACCTTTTTTATCTAAAGCCCTGGAGCGAGTAGTCTATGTCCAGCTACAGTCGTTCTTAACCACGCATGGCATCCATGAAAAGTTTCAGTCTGGCTTCAAACCTATGCACAGTACTGAAACAGCCCTTTTAAGAGTTTTTAATGATCTGCTCCTAGCCGCCGACTCAGGTAGCCCAGCTGTCCTGGTGCTGTTAGACCTGACAGCTGCCTTTGACACTGTGGACCATAGCATCCTGTTGTCACGGCTTGAACAGTCCGCAGGCATCACAGGCTCTGCCTTGCATGGTTCAGGTCCTACCTGACAGACCGTAGCTTCTCAGTGCAGCTAGGTGCCTTCTCCTCTGCCAAAGCCCCTCTTACCTGTGGGGTTCCCCAAGGCTCTATCCTGGGCCCCATCCTCTTTTTACTGTACATACTGCCCCTAGGTTCAATTCTCACTAAACACAATATTCCCTTCCACTGCTACGCCGACGATGTACAGATCTATCTGCCTCTCAAGCAAATGTCACACTCACTACAGCAGTTGATGGACTGCTTAAGAGATCAAATCCTGGCTGAGCCAAAATTTCCTCAACCTCAACGAGAGCAAGACTGAGGTCATCTTTTTTGGACCCCAGCCTCCAGCCTCCGGTTGATATTCTGGGCTCTCTCAATGAAAACGTCCTCCCCTCTGTCATGAACCTTGGAGTGACCTTCACACTTTTAAATTTGATAAGCAGGTCAGCACCGTAGTCAAATCCTGCTTTTTTAAAATAAGACTATTGGCCAAAACCAAGTCCTATTTATCTTTTAAAGACCTAGAAAGGGTCATTAACGCCTTTGTAACCTCAAGACTGGATACTGCAACGCTCTGTATGTGGGTATGGACCAGGCCTCAATTAGACGCCTGCAGCTAGTGCAGAACGCAGCTGCACGTCTTCTGACTGGCCACAAAAAGCGTGACCACATCACCCCAATTCTGGCCTCACTGCACTGGCTTCCAATTCGGTTCCGAATTGATTTTAAAATCCTTTCATTTGTTTTCAAAACCCTAAATGGGCTGGCTCCGGCCTATATAGCCGAACTCTTCCATCGCTACACCCCAGCCAGAGCTTTAAGGTCTGCTGACCAGCTGCTGCTGGTAGTGCCCAAGACCAGGCTCAAAACCCGAGGTCACCGAGCCTTCGCAGCAGCTGGCCCCAGGCTCTGGAACACTCTGCCCCTCCATGTGAGGTCGGCCCAGACCCTAGGGGTTTTTAAATCTAACTAAAACTCACTTCTTCTCCCTGGCCTTCTAGTCAGAGCGGAGTATGACACCTGACATTTCCCTGTGTTTTTATATCTGTTGTAATTTATTGTCTTTTTTGTGATTGTAGTAATGTGTTTTTATTACATGTACAGCACTTTGGCTCGACCAAAAATCGCTTTTAAATGTGCTTTATGAATAAACCATGATTTGATTTGATTTGATTTATACTGCCGTCACTGGTTTCAAATCCTCTATGAACTAATGATTAAACTAACAGAAAGGCTTGCAAATATTTATTTTAATTTGTTTTTATAGGGCTGCACGATCCGTAAAAGATTACTAATTTTTTGGACTGATATTGTAACTGAGATTGATTCACGATAATGGAGGGATAGATAATTTTCACATTATTAATTTGCTTGATTTAGGAAAATACATTAAAATTATCAATCAAATATCCTTTTATAAGAGGATCTGTAACAAACAAGTTTGTTATAATAATTCTTTGGAATACTGTTCATGTTTGTAGGCCAGGATGTTTTTGCAGCTCCGCAATACTTCATTTAAACTTTTACAATTATTTAACCTTTAAATATGGAAGAAGATTAGGGCCATATGTGAAAACGTATTGGGATCTGAGCAAAAGTTTTTTTTTTTTATTCTGATTACTTAATCTCAGAATTCTGACTTTGTTCTCAGATCTCTGAAATTAAATCAGACTTCAATCTGATAATTCTCAGATTTCTTTTTTATTCTGACTTTAATCTGAGAAAATTTGAATTCTAAATTTAAATCAGAATTATGTGGATAGTCAAAATTCTGAGATTAAACTCAGAATTCTAATTAAAATGTCAGGGTTCTGACTTGTTTCTTAGATCTCTGAGATTACATTTGATTTAAATTTTGAATTCAAATTTCTGAATTCTCGGTATTAAAGTCAGAATTCAAAGAAAATAATCTGGATTCTTCTGTATTTAACATATATCGTGCCTTCTTAGATTTGAGTATTGCCGTTGTCAGATTTGCAATTTTGATAACAGTTTGTTGAATTATGCAGACGGAGCTCCTACATTATTTGCATTGAATCCAGAAAGTTGCAGCTTTGGAGCTACGTTACACCCACTCCGGCTCACACTCTCCTGCACACTCTGAGTTGTGTGACCTCCTCTGATCACCACACCTCAGTATTATACACTAAGTGCATGTGTGGCAGCACTAATAACCCTTAGTCGTTGCAGTTGTATATTATTCAAATTTGTATCCTTTATCTCTCAATGTACAAAGATAACATAGATTGCAGTTTAAAGATACACTGAGTCAGTGCCTTCTTTATTGTCCCTGCTGCAGTGAGGAATACAGTGGTAAATGGTGATAATAAAATGAAGGCTTCCAGGTCACGAGTAAAAACAGATTAAAACATCTGAGGACTGCCTCAGGTTTAGATGTCGCATCACGTTTGTTGTTTTACCCGGGTCAAGCTTTCCTCGATAGCTAATACGCTATAGCTAAAGGGTCTCCTAATGTTTTATGTTTCTCTTAATGTATTGACTTACACAATATTACATGACATACTTACATTCACTTCAATACCGTACAGGAGCAATTTGGGGTTCAGTATATTGCCCAACTCTTCGGGGAGAAACTCCCTCTGGAGAGAATTTTTGGATTTTAGCCTTTGCAGACCATTTACATGCACAAAAACCTGTATGATACTTAATACAAGTGTTACAAGGGCATACTAGGGCCCTTTTAACACTTGTATTAAGAGATTATTCAATATTTTTTTATTCAGACACTGAGAAGTTGAACTAGTTTACCATCGTAATATTTATAATCCTATTTATTTATTTCATCTCAGAACACTGGTCACCCTTGGAATTTATTCTACCCCCTGTTTGGATAAAACAACAACGCTTAAGCTCCTTGCAACTTATTTGAAGGTTTTTTTGAAGAACTATTAAATATGATCATATTTGCACACACACACACACACACACACACGGGCTGTCCCGAATACCGTTTTTCGGGCTCCGGATATTCGGTAGTAATCAGCAGCGGATATTCGGCCCGCGCGGGGGGGTGGGTAGTAATCAGCAGCGAACCGCTTCAAGACGTGTATTTCGGTTTTATTCACGGCATTCATTTTGTTATTCTACAGTATTGTTGTTTTATAGTAATTTGTTAATGTATATAACCCAATTTGTGTTCTTTGAAATTGAAAAGGATATTGCATTGTGTTTGTTACTTTCGTTGCAGTTGTATATGTCTTAGGTGTAATTTGGCTTGGCTTCCTATTTTTTATGGACATGCTTTTATTTTGAAGGAGAGTTAGCGCTGTTGACAGGAAATTGTTGTTGCTATGGAAACAACGTGACGGAGATTAACGGAGAAAAGTCATATCTACATATAAAGACGGAGAAAGTAAAAGATAAAGTTTATGGTTAAGTGTTAGCACCCACCGAAGAGGCACAAGCTCTTACGTTGATATTGGAAATTTCAATAAATTCAATTTTCAAAAAAAATAAAGAAATACGAATATCCGAATAAAGAAATTGAAACCCGAATAGTACTCCAACGAACGAATATTCGGATATTCGGATACAGCCCTAACACACACACACACACACACACACACACACACACATACACCGCTTTCACACCAAGTACTTTGCCGTACTTAGTTCCCAGTAGGGCTGCACGATATTGAAAAAAATCTGACATTGCGATATTTTCTTCCCCTGCGATATATATTGCAATATGAAAAAATACAGGAATTGAAGAAAAGACCGCAAACCATCCTTTCTTGAACTTCAATGCTATACAATTGGTATTTTTTTAACAATATTTAACCGGATGAAGAATTTTAGTCACTGACTTCTGGATCTTAAGTTATTAGAGCAACAAGCTGAGCTAGCTCGGTTATCCTGCTGTGATCTGATCAAGAATGATTGTGATTGGTGGTTTGCTGTGCATGCAGAGCCTGCATGTCACTCACTCAAGTACCCCTGACATGAGAGCCACGCAAGTTTTCCTTTTGTAGCAAGCAGCAAAATAATTTTAACATGACGTGCTTGAGTTCATTTGCCTACTTAATATCGCACGTCCTAAAAAAAAAAAATTCAACAAGATTCTTACAAAAAATCGCATGTCCTGCGATGTGAATATTGCGCATGCGCATAACGCGATTATCGTCACAACACGATATATCGTGCAGCCCTAGTTCCCAGCACTTAGTTCCCAGCACTTAGTTCCCCCATGGAACTGAAGAGCAGGGAAGATTACGCAAATGAAGCCGCTGATGTCACTTCTTCTTCTTCTGCTTTGGGTTTACTGGCAGGCCGCAAACAACTTCACGGCGTATACTGCCACCCGAAGTCCCCGGCCGGAAGTCTCCGGAGTTGGGGACTGGCTTCAGTAGAAGCTGCTGGGACTCCCATTGGTTTGCAATTCGCCCAGCCAATCAGAAATGGGAACTTTTTTCTCCCCAGGAAAGTACCTGCTCTCTAGCAGGGACTGAAAAGGGGGGAAAGGTTCTCATGAACTAAGTTCTCTTTTTGGTGTGAACGCAAAATCCCAGTAACTATCGGAACTAAAAGGGAAAAGTACGGGGAAAAGTACTCCGGTGTGAAAGCGCCTATAGAGACGCCGTTCTCCTCCTGCTTACTGACCTGTTTCAATAATTCAGCAGAGTGACTTGCTGGCTGCCTGGCAATGGGCTCTATCTATGGACCCGGTCAACTGTTGACACACACACACACACACAGTTTTACATCCAAGCAGCTACACACACTGAACAAGCTTTGATTCCATTAGGATTTGACATGTTTTGCTCTATGAATGTGTGTGTGTAGCTGTGCGACATATTTTCATATCCAATATTCCATAGGCTTTGCAACTCTGTCAGGGTTTACAGTGTGTGTTTGAATGTGTGGCTGCCAGGTGATCAGTATAGTGTATGGCAGGTGTTATCATTTAAAGACTGTATTATAAAAACGTGCTTTGCATAAAAATAACACAAGCTCATGTTTAAAGTTGATAATAAATGATACTGTATCCCTTTTTGTTTAAATTGAAGATAGTACTATTTAGGAACATAGTCTTATAGCTAGATTGTTGGGGATTTTTTAGGGAACCAGCCATGCTTATATTGAAGTTACTAACCTCGCCAATATTCTGGGGCCAGGTTTCGGGTTGGCTTGGTATATCGAAGTTGTAGGGGCAAGAGATCCATTTTTGAAATCAGAAAACATATGTGGGCCAAATAAGGAAGTTGTAACGGGCAGGCTAGCTGCTAGCAAAGGAGGAAATATGTACCTACGGGTATTTAAAATATTGCTTAATTACATTTTATTACATTACATTGCATTTAGGAAGGTTGAAGACCAGACGAGCCGCTGCATTCTGGATGAGCTGCAGAGGTCGGATTGCACATGCAGGTAGACCAGCCAGGAGGGAGTTGCAATAGTCTAGGCGTGAGATGACGAGAGCCTGGACCAGAAGTTGCGTCGCTTTCTGGGTCAGGAGGGGACGTATCCTCCTGATGTTGTACCAGCGTGTATCTGCAGCAGCGGGTTGTAGCAGCGATGCTTGCAGTGAAGGACAGGTTGTTATCTAGGGTCACACCCAGATTCCTTGCAGTCTGAGTCAGGGAAACAACAGAGGGCCGATGTTGATTGTTAGGTCAAGAGTGGGACACTCTTTTCCCGGAAGAAAAGCAGTTCAGTCTTGTCAAGGTTGAGCTTGAGGTGGTGAGCAGACATCCACTGAGAGATGTCTGCTAGACAAGCAGAGATGCGTGCGACGACCTGGGTTCTGAACGGGGAAAGGACAGAATTAATTGGGTGTCGTCAGCGTAGCATGGTATGAAAAACCATGCGGGCTAATGACGATCCGAGCGAGTTTGTGTACAGGAGAAGAGGAGGGGACCAAGGACAGAGCCCTGAGGGACCCCTGTAGTTAATTGACAAGGGTCGGACTCGGACCCTCTCCAAGTTACCCTGTAGGTGCGGTCTTCGAGGTATGAGGTGAGGAGGGAAAGTGCAGAGCCTGAAACTCCAAGTTCTTGGAGAGTGCGAAGGAGGATCTGATGGTTCACCGTGTCGAATGCAGCAGACAGGTCCAAAAGGATGATGACAGAGGAGAGGGAGGCTGCTTTAGCAGTGTGCAGTTCCTCAGAGACAGCGAGGACGGCAGTTTCTGTGGAGCGACCTGCCTTGAAACCAGACTGGTGCGGATCAAGAAGGTTGTTCTGATGGAGATAACCGGAGAGTTGTTTAAAGACGTTCAAGTGATTTAGACAGGAATGGGAGGAGAGAGACAGGCCTGTAGTTTATAACATCGGACGGGTTGAGAGTGGGTTTCTTTAGGAGAGGGTTTACTCTTGCCTCCTTGAGACTGTTTGGAAAGTGACCAGAAGTTAGAGAAGTATTGATGAAATGGGTGAGAAACGGTAGAATATCAGGAGCGATAGTTTGAAGGAGGTTTGAGGGGATAGGGTCCAGAGGACAAGTGGTAGGACGGGCAGAGGTAATGAGGTTGAGAACCTCACTTGGAGAGAGAGGGGAAAAGAGGTTAGTGTGTGGGTGAAGGTGGGTCTGGTGACCCAGTGTGAGTAAGGTGAGTCGGAAAAAGAAGAGCGAATATCATCAACCTTTTTTTCAAAGTAGTTAACAAAGTCGCTTGAAGAAGGGAGGAGGGGGAAGGGGCTCTGGGGGGTCAGGAGGGTGGAGAAGATAGAAAATAGTTTTTTGGGATTGGAATAGGAAGAATGGATCTTATCTTGAAAGAAAGTGCTTTTTGCCTGAGAGATCGAAGAAGAGAAAGAGGAGAGGAGAGCTTGATAGGTTAGGAGGTCGTCAGGGTGTTTGGATTTCCACCATTTCCGCTCAGCTGCCCGAAGGATGGTTCTATTAGCACGCAGTGCGTCATTTAGCCAGGGAGCAGGAGGGGACTGACGAGCCTGCCGAGATGTGAGAGGACAGAGAGAGTCCAGTGCGGATGAAAGAGTAGAGAGGAGAGTTTCTGCAGCAGAGTTTGGAGGCAGAAGTTGGAACGAGTCAGACGAAGGGAGGGCTGAGAGCACCGATGAGGTAAGAGTAGAGGGGGAGGGGAACGAAGGTTACGGCGGACAGGTGCAGATTAGAAGAGATTAGTTTGTTATGTTTGGAAAGGGGTAGAGAGAATGATATGAAAAAGTGATCCGAGGTGTGAAGCGGGTTTACAGAGAGGTTAGAAGTAGTGCAGTTCCTTGAGAATATGAGATCAAGGACATTGCCAGCTTTATGAGTTGGTGGGGATGGAGACAGTGAGAAAGCAAAGGCGGTTAAAAGAGATGTTAGTTCAGATATCTTCCCTGTCTGGAGGTTGAAGTCTCCGAGAAGTACAGTGGGAGGGCCAGTTTCAGGGATGTGTGAGAGGAGATGATCTAATTCCTCCAAGAAGTCCCCAAGGCGCCTGGTGGACGGTAGAGAACAACAATGGTTAATTGTATAGGATGGGTTATAGTAACGGCATGGAATTCAAAGGTGGAAGGAGTGAAGTTAGGTAGTTGGTAGAGGGAAAAGCTCCATTTGGGAGAGAGCAGGAGACCAGTACACCCTCTGCCAGTGGGTCTGGGTGTGTGGGTGAAGGAATATGCTGTGGAGAGAGCTGATGGAGTGGATGTGTTGGATGGAGTAATCCAGGTCTCAGTGAGAGCAAGGAAATCCAGAGACTGCAGGGAAGCGTAGCCAGAAATGAAGTCAGCCCATAGGCTTCGCTTAAATGTGTCTTATTACTTTGTTAAAAGCCACTAGCTTTGCCTGCATTAATTTGTTAAAAACATTGTGGACTAGGATGATAGAGTGCAGTGTGCATTCATTGTTAGTGGTCCATGGTCAGTATATAACTTTTATAACAACCACTAGCTGGCTGCTTGTTAAGGAGAGACATTATTGGGGTGGCAAGCATTCAATACAGATTGGCCATCAATTAAAAGGTTGGGGGTCCCCAGCCCTTGCGGTCAACATGTTGATTTGTCCTTGGTCAAGATACTGAACCCAACAATTGCAAAGACAAGTCATGTCTAAATTCAGTCCATCTACCATAGGCAATCAGTTTTTTTCTTGCACTGGTCAAGAGTTTGTGGCTACTTGGCAAGGCAAGTTTATTTATACAGTACATTTCAACAGAATGCAATTCAAAGTGGTTTACAAGAAAACATTAAAGTTAAAATATAGTGAAACAGTATCAATGTAAAACATTTAAAAACAGTCATAAAAAGCCAAGAAAATACAAATAAAAAAACTTGAAAAGAATAAAAGGTGTATTAAATACAATAATAAAAGTTACAATGCATTGTCATTCATGAATAAATATTTGATTTAATTGGAGTCAGCGGTAAACAGAAAAGTCTTCAGCCTTGATGTAAAATAAGTAAGAGTTGCAACGGACCTGTTCTCTGGGATTTTGTTCCAGATATATGGAACATAATAACCTAACGCTGCTTCTCCATGTTTGGTTTGAACTTTGGGAACTCTGTCTTGTAAAGCCTTTAATGTGATGCAGCATTAACAGAAGGAAAGGTTAATACAGTTCCAATATGGCTGAAAGCATGAGAAAGGCTGGAAGTACAAAATGAACGCAGCAGTGAAACTAAATTCCAAATCCCACGGATGCTTTGAAATCAGAGTTTTCTCTCCCGTCTCCAGCGAAGACACATAACAGTTTATCCTCTGAGGACACAGCTAAGGGGATCACTGTTTCACTGTGTCCTCCCCCCCCGCTGCTATCACAGTAGGACCACCACAGCACAGCATGGATAATACCGCCGACGTTGGCCCATGGAAAAATCCCATCAGTACCTTGACTTAACCGTTCAGTAGCAAAATATGGTTGGATCTTTATAACCCTATGACTGATAACATGTTGGGGTAATTGGTTGGTATACATATATGTCTACAAAAAACCTAAATGTGTGTATCTAAACACAATCCATGCTGTGTTCTTTAAACTAAAGAACAAACAATCCGGCAGATGTCCTGTGGCTGTGCAGCCTAGTTATAGCTTCTCCTAGTTTGGAGTTACATAACACATTGAATAATTGAACGTAATTCTTTTTTGGGAGATGTTTTTCCATGGATGGAATTGTCATTCCCGTTTCACGTGGGGATTCTTTGAAGCTTTTATCTTCATAGGAACCCATGTTGAGTCAAGTTACCAGGACTCATTAAAAAATACATGCGTTCCGGCAAAGTCCAGACTATAACTGAGTATTTTCGCCCTGGGGACGTAGGCTCATTGCACCGCACCGGTTGTGTCTTCCCATTGGGAGTCCAACGCAAAATATATATACGTAATGAAGTTGTCAACTGTGCAATGCTTTGTGCTCTTATGGATTTAATCAAAGTTTAATGCTGCTGCCGTTGTCAGAAACAGCAGTTTGATGCTGGCTGCATACAAAAGCTTTTCTAATAACAGCAGACATAAACATGGTAGATTTAAAGCATGTACTGGTGGAGACAGGTATCACAGCATTTTAATTTTAACTATATACCTCAATATCAATATTGCGACAATATATACAAGTTGACTATTGGCGCTTTCATAAAATATTTACGCATTGACCTTTAAGAAAAATATATATTGGTTATAAGATAAGATAATATTTACTTTATTGATCCAAATTTGGGACATTGTTCGTCACAGCAGCATGTTAAAACAAAGCATTGCACATCATTTGAAAATAAAAAGACAAAAAAATAAGCCAACACAAAATATAAACATCTCAAAGCAGAAAATAAAAAATAACTTAAAATTAAAAGATATACATGTTGACAGTGAAAGATTAAAATCTGTAGACTATATGTCAAATAAACACATGAAGGTATGCATTTCAGGTATGCAACAAAAAAAAACGTTCAGAAAAAGGTTTGAGGGATTGGAACCTCAAGTGATAAAATGCCAACTCATTCCCGGGTTTTAGGACTCATTCCTGCACCACCATTGATCTTTACTTTAGCCTATTACTTTAGACAGGTGGATACAGTATGTGACAGGAGATTGTCTTTTATTCGTCTGTTTGTGTCCATAAATAGCTGCCGCAACACAAATAGGGTGCAGAGTTACATAACGGCCTTGGAACAGTTTCTGCTGTACCGGCAAATCGGGAGAACACTTTCTCCACTTTGTGTCGTCGTGCTTAGTTCTAGCAGGGTCATATTCAGGGTGGAACATCATTTACAATCTTGAAGGAGTTCATAAATAAACAACTGTTTTGAGAAGGCACAGACAATAATTAATTAAATAGATCAATATTTCAGGAAGCTGCGTTATTTGGCTGCCATGCATGTGAGAAACTGGGTTGTTCTATCCAGTGTTTTTTCTTTTTGATTCTATTGGAGTTAAGTCGAGGTAATGCTCATGGCCTTGCGTGCAGTTCAGGGTGTGGCCCTCCATATCAACACCAGTCAATCACCTGGTGCTCTTGGCAGGTTTGCTGACATAGACGGTATATTTTACCTCCGTATACTTTTAGTTATGGCTTTCCCTGTGTCGCCAAGGTCATATTGAGAGTGAGGAGTTCCACTTCATGCCACCTATCCATCTTTCTGTCCGGCGTTCAAAAGTAAAATATGTTGTCTGATCTATCCAATAATTACAGGCAAAATAACTTGTTATACTTATAAGGTCATGCTTTAATGCCAATTGTGATCTCGCTGTATCCAATGGAAAGATTTAGGAAAGGTCCCTCTTTCTGCACAGGATTAAACGCAGTGCATGTGTTTGTGCTGCTCTCGACAGATTTCATTATTGGCTGCCTGTGATAACTCTTCGTGTGTGTATGTGTATTTGTGTGTGTGCGGTGTGTGTCTGAAACTTGAGACCATCACACTATTGATGTGAGAGCAATGTCCAACTCCCCTCTGCATCTATCTTTATCTCCTTCCGCCTTTCTCTTTTTCACTCTCCCATCCTTCCCCCTCTTCCTCTTTCTGCTTTTTATTAATTTGCTAACAACCCTTCCTGTCTTCATCAACCCCCCCCCCCCCCCCCTTATTTCACTGTTTTCATCCCCACGCTCCCTCTTCAGTTCATTCCCCGCCCTGTCCTGCTCACTCTCCCTTCCACCTTACTCTTTGCCCTCATTCTTTCCCTCCTTGCCTCGTTTTCATTCCTCCATCCTGCTGGCTCAGCTGGTATAGAAGCACCCTTTGTTTCAGCTGTGTCCTCTATCCCTTGAAGGAGAAAAGCTAGAGATGGGAGGGGGGGATGGAGGGAAGACGTGAAGCACGGACACGGTAGGAAAGCAGAACATCCAACTGGGAAAATGGAATAAAAAGAAGAAATCGGTGGGAGGATAAACGGAAACGGGGAATAGGAAAGAGAAAGGAAGGAAGAGGGTTATCTTTGAATCAATGGGAGAGGTTGTTCAATTCATTGACATCCAGTACAAAAGCATGTGAGGCCTGTGTGGGGGGGATCACCTCAACTTGGTTCAATGATGCTTAGTTGAAGTGATTTCCTTTTCAATAAAAGGCCAAAAGGAGTTTATTCCCGAAATATTTAAGCTTTCCAATTATATACTCAGGGTTAAGTCTACCCTAGCCAAGTTTACCTTTGTTGTGCTGGAGTCCAAAGTAAAAAGTAAGGTGCAAATACATTCAAATGTAACAGGTTGTGACATGGAGAATCAGAAAAAATGGAGACGAATAGCATGGAGGATGGAAAGAGAAAGGAAGTAGATTCTTTTTGGATCAATGGGAGGGGTTGTTCAATTAATTGACATCCAGTTTGACAGCATGTGTGGCAGGATCCCCAACACTTGGTTCAATGATGCACAGTTGCAGTGCTTTTGTTTTCAATTAAAGGCCAAAATAAGTTTATTTCTGAAAAAAAGCAAGCGTTTCAATTATAAAGTTAGAGTTAAGCTAACCCCAGCAGCACACTTTTACTGTGTGACAATCCAAGTTCAAATCCCCAAAAATGTAACGTTTTCAGCACGAAGAAAGGGATTCACATTGTTTGTTTATGGTTTGCTTTCTGAATCCAACAATGACACATTTTCTTCTTTATTTCCTACCCTTTAGTTGCTGAAAACAGAAGATTTTGGACCTTCACCCTGATCGATGATGTTATAGCCGTGGTAACATGTGAATCCTGAAGCAGAGTGCTATCCGCTTTTACATCTCTGAAGGTAAGGTCCTTTTAATTCCTTTATTTTTCTTGAAATGGATGTGCTTAAATTAATAGTTAAATCAGGCTCTCTTGATGTCTGTATGTTAAGTACAAACAAGCAGGGAAACAGACTAGCCTCTCTATCCTTGACATTTTGAGCAATAAACTGATTTACCTTTTTGCTGACAGTTGGATAAGCTTTCATGAATGTACGCTAAATATGAGGCTTCAACCAGCTAGCTTATCTTAGCATAAAGACTGGAAACAGGGGGGAAGAGCTAGCATGGCTTTCCAGAATAAACAAAACCCAACTACCGGCACCCCTAAAACTAACTGTATACAACCAAATAACCAAAAAGGCTAGTTGTTTCATGGAAAGGTTTTTGTACCGAACCAAGAAACTGTTTCAGGACACAAACCCTTATAAAACCACAACAAGGTATATTTCCATAAATGTAAACTTATTTCTTAAAGTATTCTGCTCGGGATTCTTGTGATAAGGGATTCCTCATGGGACTAAACTCTTTTAGATGGCACTGTTGTCTGTTTCTCCTGGTAGAATAACCAGGATTGTTGCGTTCATGTTGTCAAGGGGAACCGTCCAGTCTGGGTCAAAGCAGGCTACCTTAGTTGCACCTTGTAGTGGAAACAGAGATCTATTGGAAAAAGGAGATGTAGTGGAAACTACGTTAGCATTTGGCTCTGATGACTTTGTTTACTTGTGGAAACCTGATAACTGTAATGTAGTTCTCTGTGAGTTTGGCATGCAGATTGGAGTATCCTGATTCTAAGTGTCTTATCTCCCCCTGAATGTTTTCAGGCAGAAATATGCTAGCTTGTCATCTTCATATAGACCTTTTTCTGGCAGAAATCCACCGGTAACCTCCTTAGCCCCCGATACTCTCTGCTGATCTGCTCCCTGCCTCTTTTCCCTCGCCGACTTTCCCCAATTCCTCTGTTCAGCTGGCTGATCTACACTTCTAACCTCAATATGTCCCTCTGGGCTGTGGCGGACAGCTGAACTCAGCTAGAAGAGGCAGTAGGGAAGTAGAGATGGGGAAGGTGAGGGGTGGAGGGATAAGGGGAAATGAGAAGGTAGAAGTTGGGTTCCCAGAGAAAGAATCTATCTATCTTTTTAGCATTTTTAAGGAAAATACAAAATCAAAGCATTTATAGACAGAACAAAAGTAGTCTGAGTACAGATCTTTGTGGAACTCTAGATTAAGTATCAACCTGTCTGTCTGTCTTTCTTTCTTTTTGTTTTTTAATATAAGACCAAACAAAAACATTTATAGACAGAACAAAAGGGATCTGAGTACATAGCTTCAATGTACGAATACGAAACCCGGTGTTGATTACAGATACATATGTAATCTCTGAATCTACTTAAAATTGATAATGAGATACATGCGGTGTGTGTGGTGTGTGTGGTGTGTGTGTGTGTGTGTGTGTGTGTGTGTGTGTGTGTGATACATTTATAACAATGCCTCAGGCACATGAGAAATTGGCTCTGACCCTAACAAATCTCACACTTCTGCATATTAAGGCTGTTTGCTGAAATATAATTATAGCTGGAGATGGAAGATTCTCACAACATATATTCAAGTCCTGAAGGGTTAGATTAATCCATGTGCTGGGTGTGTGAGTTGGTTATTCACGCCTTCATAATTGGTTATGGTCACCGTCAACAGCTTTACCTCTTCATTTGATTATTTTCAAAGTAAAATAAAAAATGTCAAATAGAAAAAATGGTTTACATAGTTCAGTGGATTGTATTAACCTTTAGTCCACCTCAGGCTTCTCTTCACTCTTCATTATTTCACTATATATATATATATCAGTCCTTTTGTCACTACATGTCCCAACTAGACCTGTCGTAAACTGTTACATCACAGACTGATACATATTGGCAAATCTTCTGCTCTAAGGACACTCAAAAGGGTTACTTCAGTTATTTATAATTGAGCTTGTAAGGAGACTGAAAAGGAAAAGGTACAAAAAGAGAGGTGGAAGGCCGCTGGTTGGCTCATCTGGTGGTGCTGGTTTCCTATTTATTTGATTATGTCCCGTTGACCATTTACGCTTGACACCTTCCTATATCTAGTCCTTTTAAATCTGTTTCTATAGTGAACGGACAGGTTTTTGCCTGTGCTGGTTACAATAAACAGGCAGACAGGAAGTATGGGGGGGAGAGAGTAACAAAGGTCTTAGACGGTATTGAATAATAGCTTTAGTTAAATCTAAAGATGAAAATATGTATTGATTATTCAAATCCATATGAAAATATTCAACTACTATTTTAACAATTGATAAATAGTTTAATTATTTTTTTTAGGGAGAAATGACAACCAAAGTAAACTATATTTCTCTTGGAAATTATTAGTAAGACACTACATGGTCATTTGTTTATCATTTTCCGCCGCTTTAACAACCAGATGAGTAAAGAATCAATTGTGAAATGAATCAGCAGATTGATGACATCATCAGAATCCTCGTTCAAGCTTTGGAAATCAAGTTTTACAGGTAAACTGGTAAACCATGATACCCGTTAAGGCCCTTTTAGGAGTGAAATTGAAAGTATCCCCGTAAAGCTGCATTATCCACCAGTTTGTGCAGAAACCCTAACATACAGATCAATCAAATAGGCAAGGCACTCAAAAAGTAACAATGGTGCTAAAATATATATATAGCATGTATTTATTAGTGTGTTTGTTGGCGGCAGCTGTCAATCATCCGTCCTGTGAATGTGCAGACTGAGGGTGAGTGAGGGATGGTGGCTTCAGGGAAAAAGCGAAAAAGAGAGATGGGCGATCAAACGGTAGCCTCTGTTTGTTTTATCTCCTCTAATGAACAAAGTGCCACACATTGCAACGCTTTGGAGTTTACTCAGAGGCCTGCACGCCGACGGGGGAATTCAACCCGCAACCCTTACAACTTCTGAGAACTTCAACTAATGCTCTCTTTAGAGCTACATCACTCTCGTGTGTGTGTGTGTGTGTGTGTGTGTGTGTGTGTGTGTGTGCCTTCAAGTTCTACGCAAAACACATCAAAGTCAAGTCTCCTGTCCCCTTCTCACTTTGATGAATGGATGGACGGATGGATGGAGACAAAAAAGGGAGGATGGATAAAAAGGGTGAATACGGAAAAAGGGATGAATGGAAAGTGCAAGGAGTTCAGAATGGATTGACGAGGTGGGGGTGGAGGGCGTACGTGAAGTGGAAGTAGACGGATGAAAGGGAAGATGGATGGGTTGAACTTTCCGTCACCTTCTGGAGAGATGGCCCTTTAAGGTGCAGATTTAGTCACATTTTCACACCACGTCTAATCCTTTTTTCTTCTGTCCTGCACTTTGAAGAGAGCCATCCCTTTTATTTTTTCTCCCTCTCATGCGCTTTTAACATTTTCCTTCTGCTTCTGTGGTTTGTCCTTCTCTCTAATCTCAAAATACCTTCAGTTTGTTGTGGCTAAATCTGTGCGGGCACCAGCTCTTCTTGGATTTTTTGTCCAATAGGTTCAGAGAACCACGTTCATAAAAATTTGAGGCTATTTCCTGAGGGGGTGCCAGAGATAGTTTACCTATTAGAGCTGGCGACCCATGTGGTCTCCGACTTGGGGAGCTATTATTCGTGGCATCCCCTCTGACTCCCCCTTTCAAATCTGTAACTCTAATAAAGAATAAGAGGCCATAAAAATATCTTTTAAAAAAACGTTTTATGCTACATAAAGTGTTTTGTCATTCACCAGTTACTTTACTGTTGTATTTTAGAGCACAATGTGAAAATCTTTCACACAGCACATAACACAGCTTGTGTTAACCACTGACCTTATTTCAGGCATTTAACCACAAACATGTTCTAAACAATGTGGACTTCAAGACGAGGAAACCAGAAGTGGTAAAATGCTGACTCAAGGACTGATTAAAGGACCTCCTGCACCACTACCACTTAAGAATGAATTGATTGGAATGTGGTCGCCCAAGGTCAAGGTCACTGTGACCTCCAATACAAATTTTTCCATAAATCAAAAATGAATAAGCTAATTATGAGAACTTAACACAAGTCTCTAACAGGGTAAACTGAAACGGCTGAAGTAGGCATACCACCAAAAGGTAGTAATTTAAGTATTTATTTTTATGCTAGCCCGTTCCCCTTAAAATGTATTTTCCATTTTCTCACATTGCTCTTCCTCATATTCATCCCATATTCCATTTCCCTGCACTTGCCCACTTTCGACCTCCTCCTTACCTCCTTCTCTGGCACTGTGAGTGTGATTATCTTTCAGGGCTGTCTCTGGGTGTGTGTGTGTGTGTGTGTGTGTGTGTGTGTGTGTGTGTGTGTGTGTGTGTGTGTGTGTGTGTGTGTGTGTCGTGTGTTTGTGTGTGTGTGTGTGTGTGTGTGTGTGTGTGTGTGTGTGTGTGTGTGTGTGTGTCCTTTCCCAGAGAGTTGAGAGACTGGAGATCCCTCGGGGCAGTTTGGCAGTTGAGACCTGCTGAGGGGAAATCCAGGGCCTGGGTCACCAAGCTCAACCCCCCCCCCCGCCGCCCGCTCTGGGATAACAGGTGTGATGTAGCTGGGAGGGGTGAGGAGAGATAAAAGGGAGGAAACAAGGGGAGAAAATATAATTCCTATATGGAAAATGCAAATACATAACACTCACACCCCAAGGTATTCAGTTAGTCACGCTCAAAACCTGCTCTGGTTCCCCTCCGCTGCCTCTGTGCAAGTGTTAGTCATGCTAAACACTCCCACAGTGCCTTCTCTCTGTCTCTTTGTTTACCTCACACACCAGTCCCAGCATTACACCTGATATAAGATGAGCACGATTACACAGAGGCAATTTTAATGCAGAATTAGACATAACCATTGTATTGAAATGACACAAATAAGGAAAGTGGAATCAAGATGTTTTGAATTTATACAAGACTTTTACCAGTGTGTGATGACATTGAACAGTTGACCAAGCAGCTAAGAAACAAAATAGTCCATCAAATAATGTCAGTTTAAAATCGTTATTAGTTTACTACTGTAAGTTAGTTAAGAGTACTTACAGTGCATACCAATTTGTTCACATTTAACAGGTATAAAAACAAAAAACAGTTCATGGGAAAATTCTAATAAATCGGTCATGTATTGCAACACACTTTGAATCACCTTGGACCACCTTGAAAAGTATATCTTTGGGGGAATTTTCTGGGTTTTTAAGATTGATTGTTCCTAACACTAATATATTGTGTGCATGCTTATAATTATGTAACACTACCAACCAATAGATAACTGATTCACAAACACATTTTGGATTGGTTTTTGTCCAAAAAAGTGCAAAGTGCTTTTAACCTGTTAAGCCCGATAGCCCCCGCCGGCGGGGGCAAACAAAACCATTTTCACGAAACTGTGTCTCAGGGCTTCTTTACATTTAACAACCTATTAATGTGTCATACCCACTTAACGGGAAGAAACTCAGCTAACTGACGATATGAACAATTTTTACCTAAACAAAACACAAGTCTAACGCCTCTGCATCAGCACTAAGCGAAAGGGTGCTAACGCACTTGGCATATAACTCATGGTAGCAATATTTTATACTTCATGCAATCTGCACAGACTAGATATCATATGAAAGCTGAGATTCCACAGATTCCAATGGTATAAGTATCATCACTGCGACCAAAACTCACGGCAGCGAAAGCCAGCAAAGACAACACACAACTTCACTTTACGGGACCAAAACGGCAAATACGTCTTACCTTTGCAGTTTTCTGATCAAAAGTTGTGTTCAAGGGCATTACAACTCATATAAACGCTACTGAAGGTTAATCCAATGTCTCTGTGTCACTTTGAAATGATTACTGATAATCCATCATAACATTTATGGTAATAAACGTAGTTTTCATATAGAGTCTAACCCAGCTTCCGGTTTTGGGCATGCTGGCTGCGCATCACTCTCATTCATCAATGGTAATGTTTAGATGGATTTAGGAACCCCCCCTCAATTGTATTGGCTCTAACGGTTCAAAAGAGGTGTCAATCACCAAAATCGACCAATGGGTTCCAGAGATATGGCAAATACACCCAAATGACCCCAGATGTGTTTTTCTTTTTCTAAATCTCTCTGAAAAGGTCAAATGTCACTTGTTTTGCATCAATCTTGATACAGGGTACTTATTATATGTTATAGTTTGGATGCCTAAAGCTTGTTGTCTACTATCCCATCATTCAAGGGTGGTTTTCACTATAAGTAATGGTTAACAGGTTAACTTTCATAAAAGTCTATGATTAACATTTCCTGAATTCTCACTTAATTTATTTCTTTAATAAACATTTTCCTGACAAGTTTAGGGTCTCAATTAATAGACTTGAGTCTTCTTCAATAAAGTATGATGTTTATTTTGTAAATCATGGTCCCGTTTAGAGTAAAATAGACAATAAAGCCGGCAATGCTTTTTGTATTGGCTACCTTGTGGTTGACAGATTGCCACCATGGTGTGGTTTGGTTTGAACACGTTTTAGTTTTACAAATCTAAACCCTTTCATATTACTTTACCACTAAATAAATGTTAGATTTAATATTTTGGATGTCTAAAAATGTCTCTTTCAGAGTTTGGTTGTACTTAACTCAATCCTGTTTTTATCCTGAAAGCCCACAGTCTGGCTGGAAACCACTGATTGGTGACAGAAATGGACAGAGACAGTATGGTTAGGGACACAGACGGAGGCTGGTTTTCATTTCAGTCAGATTTTGTATCCTGCTGATGACATTTCGAGCTACAAAAGGTATAAAAAAAAATGTTATGGACGGAATGACTCAGGCACTCAAAATTCAGACAAAAATAAGGGCATAATATAATGTGTGAAAAGGCAAGAAAGCCTTCTCAAATAGAGTTACGTAAGCATCAGAAAATGTTATAATTGCTAGTCAATTGTCTACTTTTTAGCAAGAATCATAGTGTTCTATAATTCCCATATTTATAATAAATTAGAGCTGGGTGAGTCCTGTTTCATCCGGATCATTAACCCGGATCCTAGTAATGAGCTGGTCGTGACGAGTCTCCCCTCTCCATTAACCCGAGTCCTTTGAGTCCTACACCTGGTGATGTACAAATTAAAACTATAAATTGCGTCACTCGCTACTCTCCTTATAACATGTAAAATCACATTACATCGTACCCCAGTCCATCTGCCTAGCCTTTAGCAAGTAGGATAGCTGCCAGAAGTTATCGTTTGGCTCAGGGGAAGCGGATCAGTGAAACTTCCTGCAGACTCGTGCGGACTCAGAGCCGTAACCGTAGCAGATCCAGAGATCCAGAGATCCAGGCAGACTCATCATGCACGAGTCAAAAGTAGACTCGCAAATCCTGACTCACTGAATCAAGGGAACTTCCTTCACTTCCTGCAGACTCGTGGGGACTCAGAGTCGTAACCGTATAGCAGATCCAGAGATCCAGACCATACATCCATGATCCAGACTCGTCATGCACGAGCATAGCCGCGGGAGCTGGGAAGTCATTTTATTTAGGGGGTGCGGACAAAAGTGGGGAGAAATTTCAACAACAGTAACATGAAGTTTTTCAAATGTACACCATTCGCAGCCCCGCCTCCAGCACCCCTACTTCCCGCAGCTATTGTGCACGAGTCAACAGCAGACTCAGAGATTCTCAAATCCTGACTCACTATACAAAACATAGCTGACTCGTGTGGACTCAGAGCCGTAACCGTATAGCAGCAGATCCAGAGATCCAGCAGACTCGTCGTCATGCACGAGTCAACAGCACACTCAGATTCGCCAAATCACAAAATAACCCTTTTTTTTTGTGATCAACATTTTTTATTAAAGCAAAAGACACTGTGTAGCGGAGGTTAATGTAACGTTAGTTTAATATGCTCGTGAAATGCAACAACTTTTCGGTTTCACCGGTAGGATTTCTACGCTCTTGGTGATGCTGACTCATATGACTCAAAGGACTAGTATGATCCGGATCTCTTCAATGACTGACTCAGAAGACTCCGAGTCTGTAAAAGGATCCGGATTTGCCATCTCTAATTAAAATCTCTTTTAAAATGCATTGTACGCATTGTAAAAATAAAGTACAACTACTACTACTACTACTTCTAACCATAATAATACTACTACCTGTATTTGAATACATATAACCCAGACAGCTGGTTTTCAAAGTAATTTATTTCATTTCTATAAATACTATTGAATATGTCTCTATTCGACGGCATAAGCACAGTTTTTGAATGTATTTTCAACATCTCAAATATCGAAAATACACGCTCTTTGACGAGAATTGCAATGGCTCCCTCATCAAAAAGCAATGTAATGTTTCCATTGGATTTCCGAATATTGCATAAAATAAGACCTTTGGCTAACACACTGTTTTGATACATCCATGTTCCATGATAATCTCAACATATCATCACCACTATAATTTTGACTCATAAATGCAATCGCCAGAAGTAAAAGGCTTACCAAATCGCAAGGCAAAGCACCACCATCGCTAATCGGCAGAATTGAGGCTAAAGGCAGCGAATGTTCGGCATGATGACGTTTAGTAGTCTTATTGTTCACATGTTGACAACTGCCGTTTTTTGATGAAACATAGAAGCTCTGACATTCAGGAGCGGGGTATTCACTGACATATTTTATGTCGTAGAACAAAACATGAAAATCTCTTCAGCTTGTGTTAATCACAGACTTTATGTCAGGCATCTATCCAAAAATACGTTAAAAAAAAACATTTGACTTCAATACGACGGAACCTGAAGTGGTAAAATAACTCCAAGTTTTAAGACTCTGCACAGTTACCCCCCACACTAAGTAAAGTAGAGATTACATGTTGAACTCTTTACTGATCCAGCACATTGCTTAGAAAGACTTTCTCAAAGTTTATCTTCCCTCTCCAGTCACCCCGCTCACTCCAACTCTGCCTCTGTTTCGTCTCCTCCTCCGCCTTTCTTTCTTTCTATTCCTGTCTCAATCATCCCAGCTTTACCTCCCTCTACTTCCCTCAGCGTCAGATCCATCACTGTGTCTTCTCTGTTGTGCTCACCTGTCTGACAATGTGCTGCTGCTGACGTGACTACGTCTGCATCCATCTTTATCAGCAGCACAACCTTAAGTGACTCAGCTGCATTCTCTGTATGGATGTGCGGTGCAAAGTGTGTTTCAATCGTACGCGCATTTTCAATGTGTGCATAAAAAACCGTGGGTTGAAATGTTTAAAATTGCAAAAAAAGATTTTACACTGGGCTAAGGTTGAAAACTTGGGCTATCGATAGAAGCAAAAAGCTACAAAGTGAAATGAAAAGACAAAAACATTACGAAAGACGAAAAATGATATCCTCGTCGCCAACACAGATCATTGAGTTTTGAGTGTTTTTATCTCAATTTTGCTACAAATTTTAATTGAGCCCTGGCTACAGTTGCAGTGATATTATGACATGTATGTAGAACTTACTTCATAACCCCCCTTTTATAACCTTTAGACCCCACATTGTTCTGTATTCACACAATGGGCATCACAATCACACCTAATAAACTTTATCTGCAGTTGGTAAGCAAGTTGTCAGGATCTCGACACAAACTGATGAACCCAAATGCACGACCCAGAGACAAAGTCTTGAATGTAAAAAAAAGTAATTTTAATTTCACAGATCAGGTAATCCCTCTTAACAGAGTAGGTACTGGAAATAACAAAAGGCGCTCACAAGGAGGAAAAAACTAGGCATAACAAAAAGAGAACTTAAGAAAAACTTAAGCCTACAAAATTAACAAAAGAAACAAAACCTGACATGAGTGAAAGCGATCCTTTCTGAGCTGAGGCTTGGCACGACCATTCGGAGAAACAAACAAGACGAACTGACACAGGACAGGGGAGAGACAGGACTATTCAAACATGAGGTGAGTGGGAACAGGTGGAAACAATCAGGGGCTGGGCAGACAGTGATGATGGCGGGAAAAACACACAAGGGGAGGAAGAAACAGGGCCTGAAATGAAAGACAAGAGGTAAGTACAAAATAAAACAGGAAATGGAAAACGAGACATGACAATAAACACAGAGACTGACTAGAGATGAAGAACCTAAATAAACAGACATGACCAGAGGTGAAAAAACATGAAAATGATAGACATAATACATAAACATAACTAACACATTTGACGAGACACAACACAAGTAATACATTTTGTGTGCACCAATAGAATTCAATGAATTTGTAACTGTTTTTTGCCCCTGGCTGCCTTGTCTCAAAGTCAATGTTTTTTAAAATCAGATTTTGGTTAACAGGCCAACAAGATTTGTACGCTTTGTTATACAATGTCATGGCCTGGCTCTAAGCTATAACAAAAAGCGTGGGAAGGACAAGAATATATAGGAAAATATATGTATTAACAAGAACTTAACGTAAACCAAAACTAACACAAAGGCAAGGCAAAAAGAATAAGCGACGTGGCTGCTCTCCGAGATCAGGTCCTCTGCGGGGAGAGAGATCGAGACTCTGGCTCAGGCCTTTTAAACCTCCGGTGCCAGCCGTCAGGTGTCTTCAATGTCTCACAATCATACCCAGTAGTTTTGCCTCATTCTCATTTGTGCAATTGCGATTGAGTGGTGCTGGAATTGTATTTATTTCATTATTTAAGTATTTTTGTAGGCCAAAAACTAATTTAGCCTCTTTATAGATTATAGTGGTAATAAGATTTGCCAAATAGATAAATACACATTTATGATTCAAACACAAATTGTTCAGCAGGATAATCTCCACATATTAACTATTTTAATTGAATTTAAAAGATAAATGTAATCGTAAATATGTAAAGGTAAAGGTAAACATTTGATGTTTGTCTATAAACAAACTACTTCCCGGTTGCATGACTTCAAGTCGACAACGCTAAGTTAAAGGTGGACTTGTAGTCGAGTTGGGATGTTTTGTAGTCTCATGTAGCCACTTGTAGCTGATTTGACATTCAGATATTCACCAGTGGGGTGTTTACTATAGCATTATATCTTGTAAAACAAAACGTCAAAATATGGAGAGACTGTGTTAACCACAGAACTGTTTTTGCTTTAAAGATACATATTTAGGTCATTGCTTTGGGTGAATTCATATTGTGGATATAAAGCAATACGAGGAATATGTAAAAACATGTGTCATATTTATTCCCTGTTGGGATTTTTGTTTGGCTGTTCCATTAATGCACCTCAAATCCTCAACATTTGTGTTATTCAGCTGCCCCCATTTCCCTATTGAGATTTGGACAACTTGCAGATGCTATCCTTCCTTCCCTAAAGCTAAAAGCGTCTCGACCAACATTTCTGCCGCTTTTTTATACCTCTTTGGTGTGCACACTCTTTTTCTCCTCTTAGATCCCTTCGTTTTCTTCCCGCTCGGTAGATCCTATCTCTGATTGTTGTGTTAGTTTCATCTCTTAGTTTCCCTCTCTTTCTTTATTTGTACCTTTTTTATTGGAGCTTTTATGTTCAACTTTACAAGCTTTCTTTCTTTCCTTCTTCATCTTTTCGTATCTCTGCATTCTACTTCTTGGTTTTACAAATCGATGTGAGTGTGTATACCTACCCCTCCTTCTCTACCCTTATTGTGTTTATCTTCTCATCCCTGTCTTTCCGCTGGTAAAAATAGATGCTCCTGCACATCCCCAATTCCACTCGGTAAGCATGTGTAGTGCTGGATTGAACACATCTTCGGTGGAGATGTGTTCTCTCGTGGAGATTAAAGGATAACACTGGTGTTTTCTGGGTTCATTTGGTGGTCATTCTGCCCTAATTAAAGCTGCATTTTATCTTGCATACTGCAAAAATAAGGGCTTATTATGTTAGTGATTTTTATTTATTTTAGCTGCAGTACCTCTTATTGGTTGAAAAGCTATTCTGGAGGTTTTTGCTACACCGCCGATGTGAGAAAAGTAGGCCTGAGCTAAGTAGATAATGCTCATGTCTGTATCTGTACCCATGTCCACAGGGCACCACTACACACACCATCACACACAGCTTACTCACAGATACACAACACAAAGAGACAGAATGTTGATATATTCTGAATGGTTGTTAAGGAAAATTAAGAGTATAATAATCTGCTTAGCCACTTTCTAAAACAGCATTAGCTTTGATTACTCCATATGGAACAGTGTACAAATGGCTGTAGAAAACATAATAACTGGTATCTAAAGAGTTTGAAGGGCATACTAAATATAATGATATAACATTGACATCATTTTGATAGTATTAGAGTTTCTAACTAGCTTTAACAATATATTTAAACAATACCGCTCTTTATTTTAATGTCTTTGGGGCTGTACTATAGCAGTATAAAGAGAACTGGATACAGCGTTGCTCAGTGGCGCATAAAGCTAAATAGCCTGACCAGTATGAATACACCCAAATACTCAAAGCATTTTACAACTTTTAGGAATTATTTAAATGAGGGCTATGGTAGAGTTTGTACTGGGTAGTAGATTTCGCCCCAAAAAAGTTATCCGCTGACTTACAGACTTCTCTTTCCCAATGTAAGTGAATGGCAAAATGTTTATTTTGTAGCCCTTGACGTCACGGTACAGACACAGAACTTGTAGTACCAACATTCTACCACCTTTATTCAAAGGCTTGTTCCAAGCATGGCAAAACAGAACAGAACTTCCCGATTTAAAGCTAACAGAACATTAAGTCAGATGGTTGCAGGGCTAATTGGGGACAGGTGAAACAAGTAAACGGACCATCAAAAAAGGCGGGAAAACACACGAGCAGGATTTAAAACCATCAAACTTCTCAAAAGAATTCAAGATACAGATAATCCAACAAGAAAAATAACAACGTGTGGGATTGTTTCTGACTCGTCAAAACCAAACATTTCCAATAACTCTTGAACTTTGTCAAGTCTAATTCAAAAATGTATTAACTGCAGTGTTTCCCCTAGGTTTACTGCTTTGGGGGGGTGCTGCCTGAGCGGGGGGGGGGGGGCATTGGGATATATATATTTTTAAATCCTCTGGAGCAGAGAGAGGAGCTGTGGATTATTGTTATTGATCAATGCATCAGTGTTTCTTAGGGTCAAAAAACACTAAACTCACAACTTAAAATGAAAGCGTTTAGTTTAATTAATAAAAGAGCACATGTTCAATGTGAAAAGTGACAGTAGATATAGCAATTTTTTTTTTTTTAACACCTTGAATTTCAGGGGGGGCGCGGGGCTCCGTTGGCGGGGCTCCGTTGGCGGGGCTCCGTTGGCGGGGCTCCGTTGGCGGGGCGCAGCGCCCCTCCAAGACAATGGTAGGGGAAACACTGAACTGTGTCAACTAATGAACTGAAAAATGCAGTGTGCCTTTACCCTTGGAGGAAAATAAATATATCAATTGGAAATATAAAGGTGATATTTAATGAGCAAATGGATGGACACACAAACAGATGTTGGAATAAAAATAATTGTTTCATGGGTTTTTGCTCCACTGCATCTTTAATTTGTCCTCACTCCTTTCCTTTTTTCTCTCTTCATCCATCGGTCCCATTACGCCTTTGTTAAACGCTGATGTATGTGGAACACTAAGACAGGAAGTGCTCTGCGGTTGTCCAAATATGGACGTAGATGACTACTCATTTGAGAAATATGATGTCAAGTCCCTCTGCAGGAAATATGCTGCCTACGCTTTCTTAATGACTTTTGCTGGTGTGTGTGACGTGTGTTTTCTGTAAAAACCCACTACTTAGCAAACACACTATTTGTCAGGATTCACCAGAGGCATTGAAAATCCGTGTATCTACCGTCCATTTGTTTTTCTTTATTAAACAAGTAAACGGAAGAGCGTCTAAGAGGCCTTTTTGCTTTTTGCTTTTTACCTTACTAAATGGTCTAACGGTCATTGGAGCGAGGGGCGGGGCGAAACTCACGGAAGTGATTTCCAAACAAAAGCACTCGTGTGCTTGGACCGGTGATAATATTATAAACAAGGGGAAACAAGGGGAATTTAGCGATCACAACGAAAACGGCCCAGACACATATTGAGCCCAGAAAATTAATGTTATTACGGGCTATAAATATAATAAGCCTATGTCTAAAATGGACGACATTGTTAGGAGATTTAAACTATGCAGCGATTCTGCAATGCGGTCAACTCAGCCGTCTCTCGAGTTTGTTATTATTTTTTCTGCCATTAGTTCTTCTTGAGATTGACACTGTTGGACTCAGTACTAGTGAAACTACTCCCACAAGTACTATGAAGTACTTTTACTGTGTACTTTTTGAGTAATCCTCTGTCAATGTCCCCTCCTGAGTACAAGAATGCATGTTTCTTTGCTATTTTGAATAAGCGTTAAAACACCTTTCTTCATGAGACTTATATTGTTGGACAGAGTATTTTAAGAGGATATAGTAGACATGATATCAGCACTACTTCCAGTCAGTACTCCAGCAGCAGCATTTTTACCCCTTGGAAAGTCTTTAGAGACTGGCCTGGATAGCTGGTCACAACTATCCTTCAGCACACTGACACACCTTGTCACTCTTGTTGGCCTCTTATGAAGCTGCTGTCTTTTAAATAGGATTATTTATCTGCTCTTAGTTCATTCCTCTCAGATTCCTCCATCAGTCCCAGTCATTGCATGTCAGTCAATAGAGCTTCGGAGAAAGGAAAAAAGGAAAAAAAGTTTACTTTTGAAATGATTTCTCACAAAAATCTTTCTAAATTATAGTAAATTATTAAAAAAGGTTTAGTCAATATACGTTTTTCTGCCTAAAATAGTTGAAATTGAACGTAAACTATATCAAACACCACATCCATGGCAATTAACCAATTTTTGCCCGCTATTTAAATTGACTTTGGTTGAAGTTAATACAAATATTGATATTATATATATATAGAGATATATAGCATATCATTGATGCAGTCTTTCTGAACACTTTTTAAATAAAATACTGCAAATGAAGAATATTTTTAATGTTCTGCACAGATAGTGCCTTAACTTGAATTTAAAAACATGTGGCAACTTTATTAATACAGCAGATGAAAAGATTTGTGGAAGGATCAATTCTTCATGGGCTTCAATGGCTCTCTAGATAAAGGGCGTTTTATGGTTGCTTGTATTATCCTCAGATAGTGGTTTGTTTAAATAACTAGTGACATTTGAATAAATATTGCAAAAAAGGCATATATATATATATATATCCTGGCTGGCTTAGCCAGTGTGTATTTTTTCAAGCACCACAAGATTCATAGTTTATAAAGTACAATTCTGGGCCATTGATTGTGTAATTTCTCCACATACAGTAAAATTGCCTGTTTTGAAGCCTTAAAATGGTGCAGGAAAAGGAAAGCAAATTGTTATAATGGGTGATGTAACATTAATGACTGACATAATATGAGGTCCTTGGCACTCAGACTCTAGAGGGGTCATTTTGTGATCATGAGGCATCACCCTTGTATACAGCATCAGGACAATATCATAAGGAGTCAGACAATGGAAGTGTGCTGGAGGCGTTGACTGGGACTGATGGAAGGATGAGGCTGATGAGACTGAAGAATCTACGAGGAACGAACTAGCGGCTGAGAAATAATCATATATTAAAAAACAGCAGCATCATAAGAGGCCAACCAGAGTGACAGAGTGTGTCACTTTGCTGAAGGATAGTTGTTACCAGCTATCCAGGCCAGACTCTAAAGACTTTCTAAGGTGTAAAAATGCTGCTGCTGGAGTACTGACTGGAAGTAGTGCTGATATCATGTTATGTGTTATGACCTGGCTCAAAAGGCCACAAGAAAGAGGAGACACACCATATCAACGGTTAACAAAATATGTTTATTTAAACAAACAATTCAAATCAACCAAATTAATTAAGTGCAAAGTAAGTAAAGCATGAGGTGTGGACGTCAGTGGTATCTGTAGTGTAAATGCAGGGTGAGGGTTGCATGGACATGTATGTGTGTGTGAGGGTGTTGAGGTGCACAAAGTGAAGCAACTGAAGTAACTAATAGCATATTTAACTGAACCGGGTGCCTGCAGGAAAAAGCAGAGAGAGAACAGAGAGGAGCAGAGAGGCTTTAAATAGCTGCAGGGCACCAGACCCAGGTGCCCTGAGTTACTGCAATCAAGGCGGCTGGATGAAGCACAGCCACACCCTCTCCAGATGAACCCACAGGGGCATCACACATGTCTACCATATCCTCTTAAAAATACTCTGTCCAACAATATCAGTCTCAGGAAGAAATGTTCGTTAATGCTTATTAAAAGAAAAACATGCATTCTTGTACTCAGGAGGGGACATTGACAGAGGATGACTGGAAAAGTACACAGTAAGTAATTCATAGTACTTGTGGGGGTATAGTTTCACTAGTACTGAGTCCAACAGGATCAATCTCACGAAGAACTAATGAACAACAAAAAATAATTCCCTCATCAAACTTAGCAGAAGTGGCTTGATTTTGTTCTCAACAGGGGACTTTGACAGAGTCTTTCTCAAAAGATACCCAGTAAAAGTACTTCAATGTATTGTTAGTAGTAGGCTAACTAATACAAAGTCAAAAATTATCAATTTCATTAAGAACTAATGGTAAAATTGTAGTTTTATCACTCATCAAAGATAGCAGAAAAACATGCATTATGTACTATGGAGGGGACTCTGACAGAGGATTACTCACAAAGTACACATTAAAGTAGCATCATTTATTTCTGGTAGCAGTCAAACTAGTACCGAGTCCAAGAGTGTCAGTTTTATTAAGAACTTGTGGTAAAGAATATTTGTATCACTCATTGAATATAGCAGGAATAATGAAGAGCAGCTGATTTGAAAAAACTAACTTGAGAGACGGCTGGGTTGACCGCAGTGCTGAATCGCTGTAGTTTAAATCTCCTTACAATGTTGTCCATTTTAGACATAGGCTTATTATATTTACAGCCCTTAATAACATTAGTTTTCTGGGCTCAAAATGTGTCTTGGCTGTTTTCGTTGTGATCGCTAAATTCACCTTGTTTATAATATTATCACCGTTCCAAGCAAACGAGTGCTTTTGTTTTGTCACTTCCTTGAGTTTCGCCCCGCCCCTCGCTCCGAACATTAGACCATTTAGTAAGGTAAAAAGCAAAAAGGCCTCTCAGACGCTCTTCCGCTTACTTGTGTAATAAAGAAAAACAAATGGACGGTAGATACACGGATTATTGAAGTATTACTTTATGTTAAAGCACATATGAATACATTGCAGTATAAAGATAAGAAGCATCTTAAATCCCATCATTATCCTTAATGGCTCAATGTATGGAAAGCTACTTTTCTTTTATTATGTCTTGACTTGAAAAAAATCTTGCAGTATGACTATTTCATCTGGTAAACAAACACGCCTAAGTGATGCAGTGGGTCGTAAGAGCCAAGAGATGATGTGTCAAGTTTCATAGGTAATTAGAAGTAATATCACATTATTTTGTTTTGATACCGCACAGCTCTGCTTGGTAACCAGGAATATTGAGGGGAGGAATCACTGTAGATGTTTTGTTAAGATCCTTAGGTAGATCATTTGACGAAAACAAGTCAAGCTTCTCGTTAATTTACTGTCACATGGCCATTGATGAGTCACAATGTTTTTCCTAAGGGAAGATATTCAACTTCCTGAAATCCTCACTTATTACCTGCTAGAGGTTTGTGGGGATGTCGATATCTGAGACATTGCCAATATTTAAAGCCTTCTGCCTGGATTTGCTTTTTTTGCAGTTTTTTGCATGGGAGCCTGCCTGCAGGTGCCAGTCTCAGGACACCTCCACTCTCAGGACAGGAAGCTGTGCACGCTAAGCATTACAAAATAAAATCGCCACTATCAGTACAGCGCCACTTTCCAAACAGGAAATGCACGCAAATACAAAATAAAATCGTACTGACACTTATTATATACATATGTATATAATAAGTGTCAGTACGATATATATATATATATATATATATATAAATAGGGACACATAGTATTGTTTACTCTCAGTACAGCGCCACTTTCCGAACAGGAAATGCACACTAGTAAAATAAAATCACACTGAAACTTATTATATATATAGATATATATTTATATATATAAATAACGACATCTTGTATTTTAGTTACACCCGCTAGACAACAGTGGAGGGTTCGAGAAACAACCGTGTTTGCCGGGTGCAGCGCGGCGGAGGTGGGGAGGTTCCAGCCCGGAACTTCCACCCCGCTGCGGGACCCCTTGGTGGGACCCCTGAGTCAGACGGTGCGTCTTGGTCACGCTTCATATCGGCCGGCCCGGGAAGGAAGAGACACGCAGAGTGGGGGAAGTCCCCCACCCTAACGCAGCACACCCTCTCGGCCATCAGAGTCGAACCCGCAGTTCGGAAAAATGCAACAAAAATTGTCAAAATCCGTTAATATATGGATGAGTGGGGGGGGGAACGGCTGGACACAGGCCGTGGGGGGACACCCGAGACCAGGCAATGTCCCCTGTAGAAGGAACCGGGTGAAATAGCCAAAAAAAGAAAAATGTATAGAACCGGGGAAAATAGGGGGAAAAGTGTAAAAAAGTGTCCGAAAATAGGCACTCGTGAGGCGGGCAGAGTCCCCTGTCAACTCCCGTTGCATTCCTCCATGGTGTCATTTGAGCAACAAATGGCTAAGTCAACTTTTACGAGAACCAGGCATGGGAGGTCAAAAGGGCTTGACCAAGGCCGACCCAAAGTGCATGGTGATTTGAAAACTTCCATCAGACGAGTCCTTCGGGGGGCGGGGGAAAAACGTGAATCATCACTTCCTGTACTGAGAGTGGAAGGTCCTGAGAGCAGGGCTCGAAATTAACTTTTTTCCTCAGTGTCCCACAACTGTCCCGAATTCTACTTTGTATTGTCCCGGATATAACCAGCAGTGTCCCAAATTTAAATTTGTATCGTCGCCCCCCCAATTATGCAGAATACATATCATTTGATACTTTTTTGTCACTTAATCATCACACCATAGACTCTGCTACACCATGTAAGTTTAAAATACTTATTCTTTTAAACATATGAATATTAGTCTGATCTGTTGCCTCTCCTAGAGTAGAAGGGAAGAGAGTTGTTTTAAGACATGTTTCTATTGTTTCTCAATATCCAGACTAATATCATTGATGTCCAACATTGAAGAATTCTGATTTGTTTTTCAATTCAATATGGTATGGCTGTATGGTCTCTGTGTTTTATGATCGGAACCCTCTATCTGGCAATAAAAGTGGTATGAATGATAATAAAAAAAACAGAAGTTCCATAATACAGTTTAATAAATGTATCTGTTTTCAGTTCTAATTACAAGTTATCCTCACAAGTCAGTAGTACTATAGGAATATAAATTGACAGCTTGGCAGAGGTGCGATCTCAGGATTCTCCCGTACTCTGAGAGCCTTCTCACAATCATTGTGAGCAGATGTAAGGACGTGCATTTTTAGTGTTCTCACACGTACATTGTTGCCACTTACACCGATGAACAAAGAACTGTCTTTGGCCTTTGCTGGGAAGGATCTGCATGTTGAGCAGTACATCATTTTGGCAGCTGGATCAAACTCGGCAAAGGGGTATTGTTGCCTCCATTCAGGAAGCCACTTCCTCTTCCTCTTCGCCTCATAGACCGTTGCATTGGCGCGAGTCTAGCAGCAGTCAGCAGCAGAGTGGATGACGTAGAATGCATTTTATGATTTGACAGCCCTATCGTGAGGTGCCGCGAGAACGTAAACCTTCTATAGTTTCGACGTTCACACGTTTTTATTAAATTATTAAAACCGAAAAAGATACTCATATTTAATGACTTTGCAAATAACACCCATTTTGAAGTTTACTTTTAATTTTTTTTTCACTGTCCCGAAATAGTCCCAGACAAAATAGATTTGTGTCCCAGTAGGAATTTTTATGGTCCCCGGGACATCGGGACATCGGGACATCGTTAATTGCGAGCCCTGCCTGAGAGTGGAGCCTGCACCGGAACTGTCCTGAGAGTGGAGGCCTGCAGGCAGACCCCTCTCGTTTTTTGGGACATTTTTGGGCGACAACCTTTATTATAACTTAGCAATCAGGTGCCAGGAAGAAGCTAAAATAAAAAAACAAGGTTAAAAGCTCAGGACCTATTCTCCACCACCAATTGGCAATGCATCACTGGCTCCATTGCACTTCCTTCTGCACATTTTCCCTTTGCTTTCCCACAAGCACAAGGCTTACCATAACCGCCTGAAAGCAATCTCAGTGGCCCGTATGGGATTGCTCAATCTGAGAAGCCAGAGGCACCTTTGAACCAGGCACATTAACAGCAGTTCCACTGTAACTGCCTAGACTGACACTGTGAAGCCTAGGAGACAGAGCTTGATCTTCACCGCCAACCTGCATCGTCTAGTCCCTGAGTGGCACCCCAGAAACTCAGTCTAAGAATCCCCTGCAACTCCTGCTTCTGGTTCATCTGTGGTGCACAGCTTAATGTTTCAGTAGTTCCACAAGAGATACCCCTGAAGCTTTGCTGACATGGCCACAACCAGTGGTCTAAGTCATTTAAAATCCAGATTCCATTCCTACTCACTGGGAGAAATGACCACAACATATCATACCTTACACTTTCCAAGACAGAATTTGAAACTACCCAAAGTTAAAATTAACAATGACAAACTACTAAACCTTGGGACTTACTGGAACAAAAGTATGCCTTGAAGCACCTTTCAGAAGTGCAAGCTAACTCTCAGACAATGTTGTTGCAAGTGAATGCTCTCTGAGCTCGAACACCTTTTCTTTCCAAGAACAATCAGAGAGGGCTGTTAATCTGAAACTGAATTATTGTATTTGTGTTGTATTTATTTTAACAAAGAGGTGGAGTTCTGACCTATAAACAGAGCAGTCAGCAGGATAACGAGAACCTAGTGGCCTGCTTTTCATTAAAACTTAGTGAAAGGATGTAGAATGGGCCAAGAAAGAACCCATTCCATTTTTAAAGTGTGTGTGTGTGTGTGTGTGTGTGTGTGTGTGTGTGTGTGTGTGTGTGTGTGTGTGTGTGTGTGTGTGTGTGTGTGTGTGTGTGTGTGTGTGTGTTGTGTGTGTGTGTGTGTGTGTGTGTGTGTGTGTGTGTGTGTGTGTGTGTGTGTGTGTGTGTGTGTGTGTGTGCTTTGTTGCTTTGTGTTAGAGACTTGTCTTATCAATAGCCACTGGCTAATCACCACAGTATCTAGGTTAAATACAGATCACCACTGTATAGTGTGCTTGTGTGTGTGTGTTACCATATGTTCACCTATAAACATACATACATAACCAAAACCACAATAACTAAGCTAAATACAGCTTTTGTGTGTGTTATAGCTCCTTGCAGTAAAGTACCTTTACGCCTCTGTGTTTGATCGCCTCATAATACCTAGGAGTGTGACTAATCTAAATGTACCCATCAAAAGCTACTGTCACTTCACACTCGTGTAGTCATAGACTGACTACTGTCAAAGATGATGTTTGTGTGTGTGTAAAATCTGCAGGATTGGAGTCAGCTCTGTTATTTATGTGAAGCGTTACAGTTTATCTATAAATAATCCCATTTGAACTTGTCACAGTTATTATTATGATGAGAGTAATTAGCCATTTTAGCGTCAACGGGCATTCCTCTACTCTGGGGAGAGGACGGTTTGAACACTTTTAGCACTGTGGAGAAAGGTTTTCTCCATCTTTGAAGTGAATTTACCTCAAATAAGACTTTTCAAAACAGTTGTGTGGTTTTCAGCGGTGGAATGAAAACTCAGCTAAGTACAAGTACCTCAAGATTAACCTTAGCAACAGTACTTTAGATTATTATTAAAACCTTTAAAAAATATCCCTTTAAGATACATTTTAAATATACAAAACATTTGTGATTAATTGCGATTAATCGTGAGTTAACTATGGAAATCATCTGATTCATCGCAATTAAATATTTCAATCAATTGGCAGCCCTAAAATATATTATAAAGTAGTTCACTATCTCCATAAATGTAAGATAAATGCTGGCAAAGTTTGGTTTGTCAAAGAGCATACATATACCAAACATCAGCAAACTTCTAAAAAATGTCTTAAAGTAAGCAGAACAATCCTTTTAGCATTATTTCAAGTAACATAAATGGAATAAAAAAATCTGACAGCCAATACATGAAAAGGGTGTTTTCTAACCCTAACCTTAATTGCTCTTAAACTACATGTTTATGCCTTGCTTCCATTGTTTTTCCAGTTGATTTAATCATGTTTTAGCAGTATTATTAGGTGCATTCTACTTTTAGAGAGCTATACAAGAGTACACATTCTTTTGAAATCATACATTTATGCATGTATGCTCTTTTCCAGCATTTCATTTCTTAAAATCTAGTTCATGAGTCTTGCTCAAAGGCTCCTTGGCTGCAGCTGGGGACATAAAATAGTGTGTTAGCTTGTACGTTCTCTATTTATATTTAAAAAGATGTTGCCGTTGTGTGGTGGGCTTTTGGGGGAAGAGAGAACTGGAAAACAGCAGTTGAACCGACCAAAACCCTAGTCTGTTCCCTTTGAAGTACTCCGTCTATTTATATTGCTATGACACGATGGGACCAGGGAACAAGGTAAACATTGAGAAAAAGCTTTATGCAACTTTAATACGTCTGCCTTTTATTATTCCTCATGTCTCTTGCTGTGATTCACCTTTCCCCCCCCGTTTATTTTCCATGTTCTTTCCTTTGTCCGTGTGCACATTTCTTAAACATTAATGGTAGTGCTTTCTTTTTTAAATGCTTTAAATGTGACATTTGTGTGTATGTGTATTAGCGTGTCAAATGTGCTGCTTGTAAATAATGAAAGAGTGCGCTCATGTTTGGATACATGTGAATTATTTAAGCGAGTCGGCACGCACACAAATGCACCGCTGCGATGCCACAGTTGTACCTGTCTCTTTCTGTCCGGCTCTGAGACTCCTCTCTTTCGCTCCATGTGTCTCATTTCTTATTGACTACCTCGGTTTGAGAATGACAAGGTCAAGACAGCTTTTGTCAGGAAGTAAACATCTCAGTGGGCTGGCTTGGAACCAGCAGTTTTGGAATCTTTTTCAAACTCGACCAAGTCGAAAGTGCATCCTCCAAAGAGGAAAGTCTTTATTTAGAGACTGTGAGAATAGGATGGGGGGTAAAGTTCCCGTGGAGTAGGGATGCCAGAAACTGACCATGATCAAATTCGAAAATCGGACAGCCCTGGCGAATATTAATCGATTATCCGCCGCCGCCGCAATCCCCCCCCCCCCCCCCCCCCGCGGGAGAGAAAAAAAAAAAATAGTTCCACGAGGATCTCTCCTCTGAACGTGCCGCTTTGTTCATCTTTAGTTGTGTTGTTCTCACTGTTCTGTATATTGCCAATAAATCAATCGCACGTGTGACGGAGAGGGGGGGGGCGGGGTCGGTGTGTCGCAGGCTGCAGCAGGCAGCAGCAGTCTGCACTCTGCGCAGCCTGCGCTGCTGGCTTCCTCCAAGTTTACAGTAAAACAAACTGGTGGTGTGACCAATGGCCATTTACAATTATTAGTACTATTACTATTATTAGCATTAGTCTATATTTTGGTTGAAACTAAGCCAGGAAAAAAAAGAAAAACATAAATAATAATAAAAAATATATAAATAAAATCGAATTTTAAAAATAATTTTCGTTTATGGAGACTGTAACGATTATATTCGAAAAATCGAATAATCGCTGGCATCCCTACCGTGGAGGAGTCCATTTTTACTACAAGCATACTAGTGTTCTGTTATTTTTATGCATTTTCATTCATAATCAAGTTGTCTTTTATACTTATCACAAATCAGGGCCCTGGTTTTATTTGACAATATTTTTCGTGTAGCATTTTGAATACTCATATTTGCTTTTTGCTCACGAGGCGGAGCCTTGCGATGAAAACAGCAAGTTACTATCAGTTAACTTACATGTTATTTTCTATGGTTACCTATTTTTCTCACACTGCCTGTGCTGCAGCACCTCTGATTTTACATTACATTGCATTTAGTTGACGCTTTTATCCAAAGCGACTTACAATAAGTGCATTCGACCAAGAAGATACAAACTTGATGAAAACAGAATCATATAAGTACATCAGGTTTCATAGAGCCAAAACATTTCAAGTGCTACTCGACTAGCTTTAGATAAGCCAGTCCTTTATTAGTATATAAGTGCTTTGTTAGTCATTTTATTGCTCGAAGTGGAGTCTAAAGAGATTAGTTTTTAGTCTGCGCCGGAAGATGTGTAAGCTTTCTGCTGTCCTGATGTCAATGGGGAGCTCATTCCACCATTTTGGAGCCAGGATAGCAAACCGACGTGTTTTTGCTGATGGGAACTTGGGTCCCCCTCGTAGTGCAGGTGCAGCGAGCCGTTTGGCTGATGCAGAGCGGAGTGCACGTGCTGGGGTGTATGGTTTAACCATGTCCTGGATGTAGGAATGGCCAGATCCATTCACAGCATGGTACGCTAGTACCAGTGTCTTGAAGGGGATTCTAGCAGTTACTGGAAGCCAGTGAAGGGAGCAGAGGAGCGGTGTGGTGTGGGAGAATTTAGGAAGGTTGAAGACCAGGTGAGCCGCTGCATTCTGGATGAGCTGCAGAGGTCGGATGGCACATGCAGGTAGACCAGCCAGGAGGGAGTTGCAGTAGTCTAGGCGTGAGATGACGAGAGCCTGGACCAGAAGTTGCGTCGCTTTCTGGGTCAGGAGGGGACGTATCCTCCTGATGTTGTAAAGAGTATATCTGCAGCAGCGGGTTGTTGCAGCGATGTTTGCAGTGAAGGACAGGTTGTTATCTAGGGTCACACCCAGATTCCTTGCAGTCTGAGTCGGGGAAACAACAGAGGGGCCGATGTTGATTGTTAGGTCAAGAGTGGGACACTCTTTTCCCGGAAGAAAAAGCAGCTCAGTCTTGTCAAGGTTGAGCTTGAGGTGGTGAGCAGACATCCACCGAGAGATGTCTGCGACGACCTGGGTTTCAGAACGGGGAAAAGACAGAATTAATTGGGTGTCGTCAGCGTAGCATGGTATGAAAAACCATGCGGGCTAATGACGATCCGAGCGAGTTTGTGTACAGAGAGAAGAGGAGGGGACCAAGGACAGAGCCCTGAGGGACCCCTGTAGTTAATTGACAAGGGTCGGACTCGGACCCTCTCCAAGTTACCCTGTAGGTGCGGTCTTTGAGGTATGAGGTGAGGAGGGAAAGTGCAGAGCCTGAAACTCCAAGTTCTTGGAGAGTGCGAAGGAGGATCTGATGGTTCACCGTGTCGAATGCAGCAGACAGGTCCAAAAGGATGATGACAGAGGAGAGGGAGGCTGCTTTAGCAGTGTGCAGTTCCTCAGAGACAGCAAGGAGAGCAGTTTCTGTGGAGTGACCTGCCTTGAAACCAGACTGGTGCGGATCAAGAAGGTTGTTCTGATGGAGATAACAGGAGAGTTGTTTAAAGACAGCGCGTTCAAGTGTTTTAGACAGGAACGGGAGGAGAGAGACAGGCCTGTAGTTTATAACATCAGACGGGTTGAGAGTGGGTTTCTTTAGGAGAGGGTTTACTCTTGCCTCCTTGAGACTGTTTGGAAAGTGACCAGAAGTTAGAGAAGTGTTGATGAAATGGGTGAGAAACGGTAGAATATCAGGAGCGATAGTCTGAAGGAGGTTTGAGGGGATAGGGTCCAGAGGACAGGTGGTAGGACGGGCAGAGGTAATGAGGGTAAGAACCTCACTTGGAGAGAGAGGGGAAAAGGAGGTTAGTGTGTGGGTGAACGGTGGGTCTGGTGACCCAGGTGAGTAATGGTGAGTCGGAAAAAGAAGAGCGAATATCATCAACCTTTTTTTCAAAGTAGTTAACAAAGTCGCTTGGAAGAAGGGAGGAGGGGGAAGGGGCTCTGGGGGGTCAGGAGGGTGGAGAAGATGGAAAATATTTTTGGGATTGGAATAGGAAGAATGGATCTTATCTTGAAAGAAAGTGCTTTTTGCCTGAGAGATCGAAAGAGAAAGAGGAGAGGAGAGCTGATAGGTTAGGAGGTCGTCAGGGTGTTTGGATTTCCACCTTTCCGCTCAGCTGCCCGAAGGATGGTTCTATTAGCACGCAGTGCGTCATTTATCCACGGAGCAGGAGGGGACTGACGAACCTGCCGAGATGTGAGAGGACAGAGAGAGTCCAGAGAGGATGAAAGAGTAGAGAGGAGAGTTTCTGCAGCAGAGTTTGGAGGCAGAATTTGGAACGAGTCAGACGATGGGAGGGCTGAGAGCACCGATGATTTAAGAGTAGAGGGGGACGAACGAAGGTTACGGCGGACAGGTGCAGAATTAGAAGAGATTAGTTTGTTATGTTTGGAAAGGGGTAGAGAGAATGACATGAAAAAGTGATCCGAGGTGTGAAGCGGGTTTACAGAGAGGTTAGAAGTAGTGCAGTTCCTTGAGAATATGAGATCAAGGACATTGCCAGCTTTATGAGTTGGTGGGGATGGAGACAGTGAGAAAGCAAAGGTGGTTAAAAGAAATGTTAACTCAGATATCTTCTCTGTCTGGAGGTTGATGTCTCCGAGAAGTACAGTGGGAGGGCCAGTTTCAGGGATGTGTGAGAGGAGATGATCTAATTCCTCCAAGAAGTCCCCCAAGGCGCCTGGTGGACGGTAGAGAACAACAATGGTTAATTGTATAGGATGGGTTACAGTAACGGCATGGAATTCAAAGGTTGAAGGAGTGAAGTTAGGTAGTTGGTAGAGGGAAAAGCTCCATTTGGGAGAGAGCAGGAGACCAGTGCCACCTCCTCTGCCAGTGGGTCTGGGTGTATGGGAGAAGGAATATGCTGTGGAGAGAGCTGCTGGGATGGATGTGTTGGATGGAGTAATCCAGGTCTCAGTGAGAGCAAGGAAATCCAGAGACTGCAGGGAAGCGTAGCCAGAAATGAAGTCAGCCTTAGGAACAGCTGACTGGCAGTTCCACAGGCCACCTGTAACTAGATGTTGGATCTCAGTGGAGTGGGATAGACGAGAGCAGGCCGGTTATAACGATTAGGAGATGCACGGGCCAGTAATAATTGTGAGAGGACACATGAACAGGAATGGAGAATATACACATGTTTTTAGCAAGAGTGGATAAAAACACCAGCGATACTTAGCTCATTTAAAGTGCCAGTGAAGTGCATTTTTTTGCGCCAAAGTGAAATGGCAGTTTCATTTCTTACATATAATTGTACCTGTTCATGGCTAAAATAATTTTTTAGGAAGTGCGAGGGACGAGATAAACATCGCAAATTTTTCAGAGTCTGAGCCTACCGCTGCTGCAGACGATAGCGGCTGTGACGTCACAAGATGGGCCCAGTTGTGATTGTTCATGGCGGAGCCTTCGGAAGTGATACTGGTGCGAGAGAAATGAGTGATTTTGACAGCTTTTCGGACAGGATAGATGAGGAAAGTGGCCATGGAAGTCAATTTATTGAGGACATATTTTGTCATAGATCTAGAGTAGATCTACACACAGGATTGGCCGTCACCTGATCATACATTCATCTGTTCATAGCATGATGCAACATTCATGTTCACATGCAGTGTTGTGCTAGTTACTGAAAACAGTAAGTATTACAATTACTAGTTACTTCACTACTTACACACAAAAAGTAATGCGTTACTGTGAAAAGTAACTTCTTAGTTACTTAGAAAAGGGCACCCATTAATGCCCTTATACTGTAGCCTTCATTTCAGTACTGTTATTGCATCGGAGAATAATACAACCTGTTGATCAACTTGACATGCATTTGCATCACTGAACTCTGCTAAGCAATGTGGTCTATACAAACACAAACACAAATATGTTTCAAAGTGCCAATCCAGCCGCTGTTGCTTAGGTGGAGGTGGAATGGCGTCGGATGAGTCTGGGTCTGTGGTCTTAGCTACTAGCTTCGCTACTAGCTTCGTCCCAGCATGTTTTTTCTGCAGATGTTTCAACAGATTTTAATTGCTGTTTTGGCAGTCGATAGGATCTTTGACCCGCCAAGACACAACTTACATTTAACTAAAACCTTCTTTTCTTTGTGCTCGACAAAAGTGAAATAGTGAGAATATCTCCAGGCGGAGAAACTCGACTTGAGCTCTGCCACCGCCATGATAGTCTTGTTAGTTAACACAAACAGTGGCGTTTATTTTTCATAAACAATCTACGAATCTACGAAACAATGACACCAGCCACTCACCTTCATCTTTTGGGAACAGAAACATCGCCACTTCGGCAGACTTCACATTACCACAGCCAGCGGCAATGCATCGCTTCCCGTGTGTTTTTCCTCCCTTTTTCGTCACTGTCGCCTCCATTGTCACTTTTCTCGATTGGCAATCACTTCCAGTCGACTGCGAAACACTTTCCAATCAAATACTCGCTCAAAAACGTTGGTAAATTCGACTTTGAAATAGAGACAAAATGAATGGTGGTGAATGTAAACACTTCGGCTTGGCCCATCTTGTGACGTCACGCAGTAGATCGCAAGCCACGCCCACGAAGGCGGAGGTCGACTGCGAATTTCCCAGCGGAAAATTCAAACTCGTCAAATTCGTTGCTATTCCAACATCTTTGATATGGGTTCCAATGGACAATTTTGGTCATTACTATACGTATTAGCATAAAAGATCATGCACCGTCGCACACTTCAGTGGGTCTTTAAAGTAGGATTTGCCTCCTCTTTGCCTCCCTCGTGACTCACGCAGGACTCTATTGTCTTCGTCTGTCTGACGCTGAAGCTGACGCTCCAGAAAAAAGTGCTGCCTAAAATGGACACTAGAAATGCTTAGAGATGTCTTGACCCTTAGCCATATCATGTATAATATGTCGGCTCGTTATCCAATAGAAGTGTTACAAAGTGATGTCCTTTTGTTAGGGAAGTAAACAAAGGGGTCCAATGGAGGCAGTGTGTGGGAGAGGAACTCCCTCTAGGGGGACACAGGGATTTTAGCCCTCGCAGACCAGAAAAACCTCACACTACACTTTAGATTCCCAACATGGTCAGAAAACACAAAAAAACTTCAGACTGAGCATAAAACCACTAATATTTTGTATAGTAGACAGCTAATATTACTCATTTGAACATTTTGGTGATACCTAGGATTTCCACAAAATGCTACATGTCAAACTTAAAGATAAAATGTGCTAACAAATTGACCAAACCAAAAGCAAACATGGTAAACTTTAATTTAATTTACTTCTTTGTACTTAGGAGTAACATAGTTGTTTGCAAAATTTGAAATGAAGAAAATAAATACTAACTGTACCCTGATACCCCTAACCCTTTCTCATCAACTCCAGGCTGTCCTCAAAGAACTGGCTAAAGCAAATGTCTCTCAGCATTTGCTCATATTTGAAAATCTATTAAACCATGTGTTAAACCATGTGTTTTTTTTCCCCCATTTATAATTAAACTATAACATGCACCACAAAAACAGAACACAAATACAGTAGCAGCTGTATGTGTACCCATTGGCGTTGTTGAGTCATTTTTAATTACCAGCACTTCTTAGATATAAAAGAACAATCTGTCCCCATGTATCTAACATTGCTGTTAGTTTGTTTCCAAATACTGCAAGCACAATGAGATATAATATGATTGTGTGAACCAAAATATTGTTCTTCTTTTCTTAATTGCAATCTAACATCTTGACAATTACGTAATTTGACCACATTGCAGATGCACCTGCACTGATTTAGGATTAAATTACCTCAGCACAAATTGTAATTTTGGAATATATTTCAGGATGATTACCGGTTTACATCTCATTCAGGAACGTTTGAATTAAATATGAATGGGTAATGTCTCAAATAACCAGGTTGTTTGCCTTGGAAATCTAGTTGGACGGAAATAGAACATTCAAGTAATTCACATTCAAGGTAACAGTCAGAACCAAAGGGGGCTGTAGGGGATTGTCTGGATGCTTGTTAGAGACTGTATCCGTTTGATTGCGTCTGCACCAACACAGAAAAAAAGTCAATAGTCGACATGTGAGGGGTGGAAGAAGCTCCTCTTCCTGTAAGAAATATCCTTTGTGTGAGATATCTCTTTGAGAATTCATCCGTTTTATTCTTAATTGTTTGGAAGATCAAACATGGCTGCTTCTCGGTTATCATTTCAGCCTCCCTTTCCGAAGAAGACTATTTTCAGACGCCACACACACACAGAAACTGACAACGTCTCATTACAAGCAAATGCCATAATGTGTTTGCCATGCCCTCCCACAATGCTTTGCTCCATTGGCCAACCTCATTTACCGAACTGCATACAAACAATCAAAAAACAAGGTCTTTGTGAAAGGTTTGTGCGGATATGCATATGTGCGCTGTGCTTTGTGTATTCTTATGTAAGCATGCGGCCTCCTCTAGCCTGGAGGTGATGATGATGGAAACGGTTTGTCATCCTCCCACCTCTCTTTCTCTATCTCTCCTTCTCTATATCCTGTTCTTTTTTTCATCCATTCAATTATAAATGTGCTTTATGGCAAAACAAAGGCATTTCCAGACTAACATGTACAAACAGAAAGATGAATTAGTGCATGACTTTCATTACATTACATTACATTGCATTTAGCTGATGCTTTTATCCAAAGCGACTTACAATAAGTGCATTCGACCAAGAAGATACAAACTTGAAGAAAACAGAATCATATAAGTACATCAGGTTTCATAGATCCAAAACATTTCAAGTGCTACTCAACTGGCTTTAGATAAGCCAGTCCTTTATTAGTATATAAGTGCTTTGTTAGTAATTCTTTGTTAGTAATTCTATCGCTCGAAGTGGAGTCGAAAGAGATGAGTTTTCAGTCTGCGCCGGAAGATGTTTAGGCTTTCTGCTGTCCTGATGTCAGTGGGGAGCTCATTCCACCATTTTGGAGCCAGGATAGCAAACCTGTACAGTGTAGTGTGTAGTGTGGTGTACAGTTTAACCATGTCCTGGATGTAGGAAGGGCCAGATCCATTCGCAGCAAGTACCATTGTCTTGAAGTGGATTCTAGCAGTTACTGGAAGCCAGTGAAGTGAGCGGAGGAGCTGCGTGGTTTGGGAACATTTTGGAAGGTTGAAGATCAGACGAGCCGCTGCATTCTGGATGAGCTGCAGAGGTCCGATGGCACATGCAGGCACAAACGCATATCTATAAAATGTGTATGCGGCGGCTTTGTTGGTATAACAGTGACACCATGTCAGATGTTTAGTTTACATATAGAATGAATGGTCACCGCAATGTCTGAAATAGCAAATGAGAAAATGCCTTATTATGTCTCAATGAGGGCTACAACTATTTTGTTTAAAAAGAAACGGAAAAGAAAGAAAATATAATATAATATAAAAAGGGGAAAATATGTATTTCATTACAAATCCCAAAGACAAGATTGCCATCTTGTTTTTTTGGGGACCAGAAGTGACGCGGAATGGTTGAACTAAACTAACTCAACACTTTGCCTTAAAGCGACCAAAATGTTACCATTAACTTTCACTAGCAGAACAAATATTATAAAAAGGGTTTAAGTTCTAAGACAAAAAGATGGAGAACACCCAAACCAACACCAAACCTAACACTAGTAACCTGTCAATCAAAAGGTACCCACGTCCTAAAGCATACTCCTCTTTATTATTATCATAATTACATTTATTTTATAATCAAATTTAAAACTAATGGGACCTTAATTTAAAAAAAGGCTGTATCCAAGAATAATTAAAACCATCAATAAAGAGGTTATGAAAACTAAAATGGTTAATGAAACCAATGTATGCTAACTGATGCTGTTTGATGCATCTAGTCACATATATGTGGCTAACATCATCCATCAAAAACAAGGAATCTGGTTGTAATTCAGACGCTTTAAAAGAGTTCTTTGTCAGTTATCATTTGTATGAGGTACCAATAATGCATTTGTTTTAGACATTTGAAAAGTTGGCTTCAAATGTCCTCGACACTTGAATGGACAAAGCATCGTCTCTTGTTTCTGTCTCCATCAGTATTTGGTGTTCTTGATTTGCCTACTACTGTATTTCCCTCCATTACTGTCACTGTCTGTCTCTCAAATATTCTATTATAAAAGAGCCTGACCCAATTTAGACTCCTCAAATAAAATATTCATTGCCCATTTCCAATTCATGATTAATACTTTTTGTTCACCCTAGAGAACCCATTATGAAAATAAATCCGTTCTGAGTATCTTATTTTCAACTATTCTTTTGATATTTTTTCTGATCTTATTTATAGAAATCTCAGTTTGGCCAGCTTCCTTTTAAAATTATATGAATATTCTGTCAAATCTTACTTGAAGGAATCCCTGTGCAAATGTCTGGACGGATTTTTTGGACAAACATTATCCGTTCGACTTTATGTAAGGTGGTTGTCATCGAAATTAAGTACAATGTCAAAGCTCCTGAAATCTACTGGACATATGTATTGAGTCATGTACACACTGTGTAGTTTATCGCACGGGACCCACTACCAAACGGCATGATGGGCACTAAGGATGCGTATTGCGTTATTCTGTGTAGAAATACTTTATTGATACACAGAAGGTCAGGTGGATTGGCAGGAAGTTGGTCGGACAAAGATGAATACATCAGAGAATTCAACCAAAATGTGCTGTAAAACATATCTTAGTAAATAAATTGAATGTTAACTAACTGCATAATTTCTGGAAAAACATTAAATAAGAGTATCATATCTCTGGGCCTCTGGTGATTCGCAGGTTTAATGGGTACAGCTTGCACTAGTTTTTATGAAATACATTTTTTCCTAACTTTAGCATTTTTCTTAAGAACTACTGTACATTCTGTATTTCTACTGATTAAGGCCATCATCCCTTATGGTGTTGCCTAATTTCTTCATATGGAACACTCACTTTGTACTTAGGACGTGGACTTCAAACAGCTTAAAATACTTCAAACACATACATTTACTGCACACTGTATTTTTAGCGGAGTCATGTACGGGTCAACAAACTGTGAAGGGCCGTATTTATTTATTGCACATTATTTTGAGGATGTTCTAAAGTAAACAGTATTGTGTATTTGTGACTTACATCTAATGGCAAATTAAAACCAATGGAAACATATCATAGAAGGCCGGTTTGAGTTAAATCATCATTTTTTTGATAAAATGGTGCAAAGTAACGCACACAAAATCTGTAGTTTTGACTCTGACTCTCCTTGGAAAGTCTGTTCAAAACTCCTCCTTATACAATGCAAGTAATATATTGAGTGCGTGTGTGTGTGTGTGTGTGTGTGTGTGTGTGTGTGTGTGTGTGTGTGTGTGTGTGTGTGTGTGTGATTTTTCTGACAGATATTATGAATGCGATTCGATTTGCGATATTTGTTTTTAAGCGACCCAGCGGAAGTTTATTCTAAAATGCAGCCATATCTCCGGCTAGGAAGGTCGCATCAACATGCTCCCGTCTCTAGCACCCCCGCAGCCCGAGCTACGAGTGAAAGAACTAAACTTACATGAAACTTCCGTTGGGTTGCTTTAAAGTCAAGCTTCATTTTAAGATTCACCCTGTAATAGATGTAAAACATGTGATGGAGCATTACTAACCTGACTCAGATGGTTAGTTTCACCAAACCATCTAGGAAAGCTCCATTGGAAGCCATTTGGAAAAGTATTTCAAAAATACTTGGCAGGTGATTGGATCAATCTGTCTATCACCTACTATCATGGGCCACTTCTGATTGGTTAACAGTGGCTGGTACATGTGGAGCACAGCACTTCTGATTGGTGTGGATGACTGACACACAAGAAGAACAAAAAAATAAATAAATTGATAATTGCATCATTTCAAATCGCGATTTCGATTTAAAATCGATTAATCGTTCAGCCCTAGTGTGTGTGTGTGTGTGTGCGTGCGTGTGTGTGTGTGTGTGTGTGAATGCATATCTCAATCTTTATTCATTTATTTATATAGCACATTTAAAACAACCTCAGTTGACCAAAGTGTTTTACAGGGAACAAATACAGTATAGAATAACACAATAGGAGTAAAATAATAAAACAATAATTAAAGACAAGATACAAAGCATAATAACTAGAAACATATAAAAACCTATAGAAATCTCAAAATGTCATGTTCAACTAGTATTAAAATATCTGCCACATTTGGTCTCAGTAGGGATTCGGACCTGATTGCTTGAATCAGAATATTTGCATTATCTTTATGCACAAGTATATTAAAAACCAGCAGAGTGCTTTCCCTTGTGTAAATGTCGAGGAGAATGAAGTACATTTGTCCTGACAAGATTAATTCATGGGATTTCTTTTTACCGAACATATCTCACCCTCTCCTTTGTGCTTGTGGCAGGGAATGTTTCCATGTGCTTTGTCAGTTGGATGACAAGGCGAAATAAATGTTGTCATTGTATTAACATCAAACACTTATTGCCTCTTAGGTGATGAAAACATATACTACAGCGAAGAATAAATCATTACATGTGACAGTATGTGAGGCGCTGTATCTCCTGGTAGATGTTGGAGTAGATTATTGGATGTCTTACAAAGGACACCGAAACCAAAATGAGTGGATTCAAATCTGTTTATTTGCAAGAAATACACACTCGTCAGATATTCCTCACGTTGCAACATCGATATTTCTTGTTCTTTATTCTTTATTAAAGCATACCAAAGTGTTCTTCCTATTATGTTTGTGTTTCATAGGTTACAGTGTGGACTGACGTAATGAACTTTAAGTTTAAAGGGCCCTTCAAAACATCGTTCTAGTCCCAGAAAGACCAAGTGCTACCGAGGTGTCCCTGAGCAAGGCACCGTTCCCTACACTGCTCCCTGGGCACCGTACATAATGGCAGCCCACTGCTCCTAACACTATGATTGGTCAAATGCAGAGACCACCTGAATTTCCCCATGGGGATTAATAAAGTTCATCTTATCTTGTCTTACATTTATTATTAAAAATGTGTCATCTTTACTTACCGGCTAGGCCTACAGAACAGTAGAGTTTACAAATGCTGTTTTAGTGTAATACATGTATTAAAGCAAACACAGTTATTTTGTTTAACAAAGTAGGTGAGCACCTACTGCATATACAAATATAAAAAAGAAGGGAATGAAAGTAGCCTAATGCTAACCAATGTTTTGAAGTCTAAGTGCATTTGATTGTATCAGTACTTTGTGCAAAAACTTGAAACATATCTAAATGAAACCCAAAAAGAAAAATGCAGGTAATATGTATACCTATAATATTGATCTTTATTTTAAAATGTATGGTATGTATGGTATGGTTTATTTAAAAATGTATGGTAACATAGTAATCCTGCTAGTAATCCCCATTTATTTGTAAAGATACCAGTATTCTGATCACACATTTAGTTTACGTATTTGTAACTGTAAGGGAATACAGTTACCTTTGTTTTGTATAATGAATATGTTGAATGTTATCTTTCACTCCCCAAGCCTGTCCTTCCGTCCTTTACACATAGATTTAAATATATATATTTCACATGGGATAAATGTGTTATTTAAAATCCATCATAAATGTAATGTAGGCATAGCCCAACACATCAAGGTTGTCTGGGATGAATAGAGAAGAAATGGGTCTGCTTTTTCAGTGCAGTCTCATGGAGGACATTGTTGTACTCTGCATCTAACACCTCTGAAGACATTTTCACAGCTATTTGCTTTGCAGCAGAGGCTCTGACCCTGGAGTGGTTGCTTGCTGTACGTGTAATCACAGTGAGACCTCGCTGAGAGGGTGCTGGTGTGTCTGTACATTTCCAGACAAACCTTGAAACTATGCTGGAGTGAGAGTTTGAATGGATTTTGTAGGATTTTTGCACGTAACATGATAAAAAAACACACCCGCACTAAGTTGTATTTTCGTTATCAACATTAACGTAAATATCCTCGCATGAACAAAAATCTTTCTATCATGGTCGATAAGTACAAAGTACAGCCTGATTTAAGCAAAAACAGAAAAAACCGACACATCATTTGTATTAATGTATAGTTCATTAACATTCTATTCATTTCATTGTGTTATTTTGATTTAGCGGGACTTTGTCAGTTGGCTGAGTAGCTGGGAACATAGAAGATTTGTCACAATCAAAGTTAGTCATCTCCGAGTGACTTTTACTGTACAGCAGTGGAGTCCAGTGCAGATACAGTGAATACACGTTTACATTTAATAACAACAAAAACTAAACAATCAAGAGAAAAATAACTTAAAATGTATCTAAACTAAACACGGCTTGTCTCTTCCACTATGAAACCCTCTTCTAAAGGTGAGAAGAGGTAAAAAACAACAAATATGAAATACACAAGTATTATTTTATCATTATATGCTTATTATTATATTACACAGTCTGATCTCGCACTGCAACGGCAATTTTGAGTAAATAGGGTCGGTGTGTGTAAATTAACCCTTGACAAACAACCTTTGCTGTGAGGACATTTTGTCTTGAGAGGACATTTTGGACAGTCCACACAAGGAAGATGCTAGGACTAGCTCCTTTGGTCTTAATGAATGTTTTTGTATGAATTGCAGCAAATGTCCCTATTGACATAGAACACTCAGAAGAGTATGTGTGTGTGCAGGGACCTTATGATTTATGATCACCTCATAACATTTAGGATGCGGTAGGATGTTTTTACTATAGTGAATCTCAATTATTTTGGTCACGATGATATATTGTGAAATTTGAATATTTTCCTATGCCTTATTGAAATTGTGAAAACTGCAGCGGCAGAAAACATTATGTGTTTTTAATAAGCTGTGAACTTTTAAATAATGACACACTCCCAGAGCTCCTTATATCTCCTAATAGGGCCTTTAAATCGTATTATTTACTCCTTTCATGTTTTGAAACACAGTGTGCACAATTCGTACAAAATGTACTTATCTGTGAGGCTAAAATCTCTTCTTTCTGTGTTCTGGCAAATTTGACAATTGATGTGTGTTTTTTGTTTTAGTTTTTTATCCACACAGCCAGTGGACATGTTCCTCTGACAGTACAGACAATTGCTTTAACAAAACACACTGTGTGTGTGTGTGTGTGTGTGTGTGTGTGTGTGTGTGTGTGTGTGTGTGTGTGTGTGTGTGTGTGTGTGTGTGTGTGTGTGTGTGTGTGTGTGTGTGTGTGTATGCGCAAACCATCTGCTTTGGGAAGTTAGCAGGAGCTCTTATTATTTCTCCAATTCCTCTTCTTTTTGCTTGAGCCAACACAAGAAAATCCAAACTTTCTTAAAATGCCATTTCCTCCCTGAGGACCTTTTTTTGCAAGAATCCACATATTTCTATTGGACGTATATGCATTCACAGCACCTGCATGTTTTGCTTGGCTTGATATCTGAAAGCACCTTAAGGCTCATAGTATGTAGTTACTTCCCGTCTGTGTGCTTCTGCCAGAATTGGGGAGTTACTGATTACATGTAACGGTATTACGTTACTAAGGGTACAAACAAAGGATTATTGCAGGATTACAATGTTACTAAAAAACGAAAACGAGCATATAGTGTTTATTGTAAATGGATTTGATTTGAATTCCTCTGTGTAAACTGTGAATCTGTTTGCCTAATGCCTGAATCTGCTTTATGGTTTCACTTCCTTTGGTTAATGTGTTCTTTTTTTTATTCCATAGGTGAACCTATATGTTCATAAAATAGTGTGTCAGCTCAGATTTTATTTCTGCGTTTTTAAACTGGTATGTGCTCATGTGTTTTGTTGTTGGTGGTATGCTTCATGAAAGACAGGCTTTCCTATCAATAAAAAATACAACAGTTTACCTTTTTAAATGTACCCGCCCAACCCTGTGCTTTAAGCTAAAGCTAATTGCTAAAAATCAAATGTTGGTTTACATTAAAAGCATGATGTGTCATTCTATACTATAGCAAGGCTAAATACTTATTGTATGCAACTGTTTTGTGCACCCAGCTAGAACACAGATGCCCAGCCATGAAAGCATTGAAGAGGAATTATGCACTAAAGCTGTTTATTTTGTTAGCACGGTACATATAACATGCTACAGCTGTGAGCATTTGAGTAGTGTGTCGGTACATTACCGATTGGGAATGGGAGTGTATCGATCCAGTCTACCATGACAACATTGACCTGAATCATTTCACTTTATCTATTTATGTATATTTTATGTTCTGTCTATATGTGTCAAGTCTCCTATGATTTTGCTTGCAGAGTTCCCCACTTGAAAGGGACTTGAGGCATCTACCGGACTTTAAAACAGGATTCCACTCCAATGACACAGCTTTTTATTTTCAGACTTTTTATTTCAGCAGTTTACTTAAACCAAATGTCCAATTGCTGAATGGGTCATTTTGTGAAAAACCTTTGAAAACAAGAAAGATGCATTTAGAACTTGCAAGTTATCAAAATAAATAAAGCATGTAAACATGTAAATAAAGCATGTAAACAATACACTTGTTTGGCAACTGCTGCCTTAATTGTGAATATGTTACAAATAGACTGGGCAGACTAAGCACAGAAATATCAATTTTAAAGATGAAATTGTTTCTTTAAACCCAAGCTCTTTTAAAATCTCAGCAGATTTCTTTAACTGGACTTTGCTAGATATGTTTTTAACAAATCAAGTTAATCTAAACAAGAAAATATTCTTTCCTCCTTTTTAACAGAAGTATTCAATGAATTAAACAAGACTTCACTATCAATGTTTTTAATACATCAAATGAATTATTTATAACAAGAAAGATTATTTCCTCCATTTTAGCAGGAATATTCAGTGGATTAAATTAACAGTATTTAATTAGAAAGGTTTTTAGTAAATCGAAATGAATACTTTAAGAATAAATATTTTATTGTATTTATTTATTTATTGTTCTTCAATTCAATTTATTTAACCTCCTAAAATCGTATTCCTTTTAACACCTATCAGAGTAGGCTAATTGCAGGATGTTAAATTATAACTAAAATAGGTCCTTATTTTACCTATCCTTTTGACAATAAATAACAGAGCGTCTAAGCTCAGAATGTTCTGCAAAATTAGCGCACCAAATTGAAACTTAAATATATAAACACTGATGCACAGAGTTCGAAAAAGCCACGTGGCACACACACAAACAATTGAACAGAACATAAACATTTTAGCGCATCGCGGCTCTGCGGAGCTCTCAAACAACATTATGGATCTGAGTGTCTTACCGGCTGTCTGTCCTGACTTGGTAGAAATGCCTCCTGTCTACACGCTTCAGTCTACCCGGCTCGCACGCACCAACTAGTGAACTCCTTCTTCAGGATGCAGCACTGGGCTCTGTGATTAGGGTGATTACACCCAGCTTGCCAGAGGAGGCAGGACCGCCTGCGATCATTTCACACTCGTTTTCTATCCCTATGAATTGGTAATTTGTATTTAAATGAAACATTTGTAACGCTAATGATTTAATTTCTTATTAAAATGAAGCTAGTTTGTTATTGGTATGTATTTATATATATTATTTTTTGACTACTTGTAATCTGTTTTTTATTTTATATTTATTAAAGCCTTAGGCTCTGTTTGACTTTACAATATGTGTTCAACATGTAGGGCAGCACAGAAGTATTATGCAAATAATTAGCAAGCATGAACAGCTCTTTAAGTGCTTTCACAAAGCCTAATCTTGTTGGATATTAAAACAAAGGTGAAAATGCCAAAAAACAAACAAAGACTCCTTGAGGATTATGCTATACAGGAAAAAAACAGCTTTATCTGACTAGGGAAATAAGCTTATAGTGGAAGCTCAATTTGAGCTGTTGATAGACACCATTAATAGAGAAGATGTGATCTGAACAGCTGCCTGTGGAGACTATGCTTTATTAAGCTTGCCAGAGAGAATGTAGTCATGCACATGTTCAGGTTTGTGTCTTGGAAATGGTGTGGATTCTCACATTTAGATGGTAGTACATTTTTTTTGGCCTTCAGGAAAATGTGAATAAAGAACAAAACCTAAAACTGTCCCTCTTCTTTGCTGGCCAGGTGAGGCTGTACTCAAGTACACGTCCTAATTCTTTATAGTGACAATTTCAAGATAGAGATTTTTTACCAGTTAGAACTAATCAAAACGTACATCTAAGAATGATGAACATTGTATTAGTTGCACAGGCTTTGGGTGAGAAACCAAAGATGTTGACCTTGTGATGGAAGCAAATGGAACTCGCATATCCTTACTACATTTTAAACTTTGATAGTAAGACTTTCACATTTCAAACCATTCACTGTAGCTCCATCACCAGGTTGATATTTTGGCTTAGAAAAAAACCAAAGGGAAGACTAAAGTCAGAATCAATTAGAGCCATTCTGTTAGTGATACAACAACTTTGCATTCACTATGGATGCCCCAATGGATAGGCCCTTAACCATTATTGGCAGATATTAATTTAAAATTTGCAATTGGGGGTTCTGAATTAATGAGTTTCGGTCTCTGACCTTGATAATGCTACAATAAAATCGATAATTCCATGTTGAGGATAGCTAACGTTAGCTGTTAGCAGCTGGTGGGCAGAACTGTCCAAAATGGCTTGATAAAATAATAAAAGCTAATAGTGTGTGGAGGTTTCATTGAGGTACAAATGATGTGTTAAAGCTATAAGTTATAAAGGTAAGTTATAACATAATTTTAATATGTTGATATGTATTCTTGCAAATTGTACTTTTTGACGAGAAGCTTGAAGAAATGCAGTTGTTGTATTCACAGCAAAATAAAATAGACTTGAAATCGTTTATTATAACCTGTTCAACTTCCTAACACTAGCTTTGAGCAGCTTTTTTAAACCATACCGAATCTTGAAATAAAAATACATTCATATATTTCCTATTCATTTGAAATATGTTCAAATAACCACTATAGATGACAATAAGAAAGTAACAGAATAAAAGTTAGAATTTCCCACTGACTGGTATGGTTGAGTAGATTTTATGGGATGGTTCCAAGGCGTTAAAAAAAAAATTCTGCAGCTGTGTATACCAGGGCTGAAGTTGAATAGTCCATTTAGCTTAGGAACCTTCCTAACGGAGTGAAATTACCCGGAAGTCCCTCAGTGGCAGCCATGATAAGTGCCGTTCGAATTCTCTAGATGATAGGAAAGGAGGTTTCAAACTTCCGATATAACCTCCTTTAGCTTAGGAACCACTGGACCTCCCTCACCGAAAGGAGAGGAGAAAATGCTGCCCCACAATGCCTTGCAGCCGCAGCATTTGCCGTCACACAACAGTCGGCCGTTCACGGAAACAACCAATTATGACCTAGAAATTATATCATGAAAGTTACGGTGCTTATTAAGCATTTTAAAACGTATTCGGTAACTTGCCAAAGTGCTTTGTTTTGAACGTTCATCAGTATTATAATCAAAAAGAGAAATATGAAAGTTAGTTTTTACTGAAATTATCAAATAAAGTCAACATTTCACAGTCTTTACTGAGCTGTGTGGGGGTTGTTCAACTTTTAAAAGATGTTTGAATGGTGATATACACAGTGATAGATGTTAAGGACTAACGTTTATAATAAATACATTTGTATTGATTTTAAGATCTTTTCATAGTTCATACAATCATACGTATTGGGATCATTTGTATTAATGTGAACCGGAGGGATAGGGTGACGACTGAAGAGCATAAGTTTCACTTTCCTTTTTTATTTCAATTCCAACTTTGGTCATGAAGAATATGTTTCTCTGTTGTCCACGTTCATAAAGCATAAAACAACAGCATCAGAGCACGGTGCAGAGTCTCTAGATGAGTTTACAGTAGTCCGTCGTTCTTATTATACATCCATGTTGTAGTCCGCTGTATAGAAAACTGTAGTTTCCATAGTTTCCCCACAGCAGCAGACGCACATTTATGACGTCCGCTGGCGCATCATAAACACGTCGGATAGTGAAAGTGCAGTCGGATTCTCTAAAGTACCACAGTCTCTTCTCCTAAATCCTTTTGAATTCTCCAGCCACTATCCCTTAACCCCGTGACGTTTTACTCAGAGGTCAAGGAATAGACGATAGGGTTAGACGTTAGGAGCTGATTTTTGGATTATCCGACCGCAACCCAGCTGTTACAAAAAAAAAAAAAACAGTATTGGCTCATCAACAATCGGTATAGTGATTCTAATCCTACACTCTATGAATCCTAGTGCTATCTGTTATCTATATTAAAATATATGTTACATGGTGTAATGCAGTTGAAATAGCATTTATCCAGGCCAAATGATGGACTGCTTTACATTCCATACGGTGTATTATGTTTTAATGGCTCCAAGAGTCCCTGATCCCTCATGAAATGGGGGGTTACGTATTGTAACTCTAGTTATATAAGCACAGGCGGAGCCCTCTACTGGACTCTATGGGTACTACTCTCTATCATGTCGTGCGTGCATTCACCTACTGAGTTACGTAAACGTAGCCGGCCAATCGGGGCAAGCCTACCTGAATGCGCGCGCAGGCCCACAGTATATAAGGCGGCTACGCCCTCCGACCGTCATCCTACACCCTCTTCAGCGAGCGGCATGGAAAGACAGGGCCCCCAGGTAGAGGGCTCCGCCTGTGCTTATATAACTAGGGTTACAATACGTAACCCCCCGTTATATCTCACACAGGCTCCGCCCTCTACTGGACTCTATGGGTACAGTGGGCGGAGCCCTGATGGATAAACGCCCTGTCGTCCAACAACATCGACCCATCACACTGCCCCTGACCGGCTTTTGGCTAACATCCACCGCATCCCCACTTCCTCCAATTCGGTTGTAACTGTGGAGAAGTCGGGCCACAGCTTGGATAAGGCACAATCACACACGCTTACCTCGTGTAGAGTTTGCATGGACGATAGTGGGGAGGGCTCCTCCAGCCCTGTATGGGGCTGATTGCGCACCATGTCTCCGGAGTCCCTAAGGAGCATGGGAAAAGACACAAGTGCATTATGTCCAGGGGGGGGGGGTCAGATACCTACTGAACCACAGCCCCCCCCCCCCTCTCACCAGTCATGTGTTGCCCCGGCAAGCACAGATGACGAGAAGGAGCCAGACATCTCCAAGAGATAAAACTTTATCAAGGGGCCTGGCGTAGACGCCGCCGTGCATATATCTTCTACACTCACGCCGCTGAATAAGGCTGTTGACACAGCCACAGCCCGTGTAGAGTGTGCACGGACCCCAGTGGGGAGGGCTCTCCCAGCCTGTCCATAGGCATGTGTAATGCATTCGCAGAGCCATCCTGTCAGGCGCCTCTTGGAGAGAGCTTTTCCAGCCACACCATCCCCAAAGCACACAAACAGCTGTTCAGTACGCCTAGTGGCAGCCGTGCGCTCTACATAACATGCTAGAGCACGCACTGGGCAGAGGAGGTGCAATTTAGCCTCCCTGGCCCCAATATGGGGTGGAAGATTAAAGCCACCTAACTGAATAGCCCTTGACCTGAACGAACTCCTTAGGCTCTTGGGAGCAAAGGAGGGGTTCGGTCTGAGTGTCGCCCCGCTACGGTCACCCCGGGTCAAAAGACAACTTTGGTGCACCGACAGAGCGGTCAGCTCGGACACTCTTGGCCGAAGTCAAGGCAAGTAGCAACGCTGTCTTCCATGACAGTGCTTTCAGGGAGGAGAGCTCCAGAGGCTCAAATGGTTCTGTGACCAGAGCCTCGAGCACCAACGGCAGGTCCCACTGCGGGGAGGAGGCGTGCACTACTGGGCGCTGCCTCCTGACCCCCTGCAAAAACCGCAACATAAGCGGCTGACTGAAGGCTGACCTGCCTCCAAATGCCTCATGGCAGGACGAAATGGCTAATGCATACACTTTAATTGTGGAATGAGCCAGCCCCCTGTCCACCAGTATCTGTAAGTAGGAAAGAATAGAGCCCAACGTACATGATAGAGGCTCTAGACTCCTTTCTTCACACCATCGCTGGAATCCCGCCTACTTTGGCCTGTAACAGGCTGTGGTGGATCCTGCTCTTGCTGCCTGGATAGTCTGAATAACGTCGTCAGACAGCCCCACCTGTCTCAGCCTGTCCCTCTCAGGAGCCAAGCCTGGAGAGGTTGGCCCAGATTGGGTAACGCCCCTATTGCACCTGCTTCCTGAGACAGCCCCCCCAGACCTGAGGAATCGCCCAGGGCTGGCCCACCATCATCTGTGTCAGGGCCCTTAGAGACAACACATTCTGTGAAACCCACAACCACAGGTTCTCTGCTGCGGTCAACAAGGCTACGGAGCGGACTCCGCCCTGTCTGTTGATGTACGCCACTGTGGTGCGGTTGTCGCTCCTCACTAGCACATGTTTGCCCTGTATTAAGGGTTTGAAGTACTGTAGGACCAACATCACTGCTTGCAGCTCTAGGAGGTTGCTGTGCCAAGCATCTGTCAGAGGCCAGCCACCACCTATAGCTCTCTCTAGGCATGTCCCCCCCCATCCTGTCACTGATGCGTCTGTGAAGACTGTGATATAGGAGGTCCCTCGCCCCAGTGGAGCTCCCCTCCGCAGATGCTCTGGGGACCCCCAGAATCGGAGGTTGCTCTCTACTGAGGGGGGGCTGGTCACCAGACGTTGTTTGTGCCTCTTGGGATCTAAACGAAGGCCGATAAACCACCTCTGCAGGCGACGTGTACATGCAACAGTCCGAGTGGCACCACGAAGTGAGCAGCCGCCATGAGACCCAGAGTCTGCATGAGGGTCAAAGCTGTCACCGTCGCCCCCTGATGCAGCCTGTAAACTGCCCGAAGCAGGGATGCCTGTCTGCTTTCTGTCAGGGTGGCATGTAGTCTGCCTGCATTGAGCATCACCCCCAGATATTCTACCTGCTGGTGAGGTATGGGGGAGCTCTTCTTCCAATTGACTGCAAAACCCAACTTTGTTAGGTGTAGGATCAATTGGGCTGTGTGAAATATTGCCCATTCCCTGGACCTGGCCATGACTATGAGGTCGTCTAGATAAAAGAACACCCTCATGCCATGGTCGCGCAGCGGCCACACATTTGCTGAACGTGCGTGGGGATAGGGAGTAGCCGAACGGCAGTCTGTTGTACTCGTAGACTACCCCCTGGAAGGCGAAACGCAAATACTTTCTGTGTTTTGGAGCAATTTCGACATGAAAGTAAGCGTTCTTCAGGTCGATGGTAGTGAACCAATCGCCTGGCTGCACCAGTCCCAGTAACTGTTTTATAGTTAACATATGGAACTTTTTGCATGCAATGTGCCAATTCAGGCTGCGAAGATCCAGAATGGGCCTGAATTCTCCTGTCTTCTTGGGAACCAGGAAGTACAGGGAATAGTGCCCTTTCTCTCTGTCTTGAGAGCGCACAACAGACACCGCCTGTTTTTGCAACAGGGCCTGAATCTCTGCCGAGAGGAAACCTATCTCCTCTTGGGACGATAGATTTGCCTCTCTCATGCCCCTGAACGGAGGAGGAATGCTGCAAAACTGGAGTGAATAACCCAGTCTCAGCGTCCTGTCCATCCACTCTGTCAATACACAGCTGAGCTTCCATTTCCCATAACATTGCGTTAGGGGATGTGCAATCAGCTGTGGAGTCGCAGCTATGAAGCTGTGGTACTCTCTGGTTGCCCACTCCGCCGCCAAACCCTCCATAAAAGGAAGTTTGACCCATGGGGGGCTGACACAGAAAGGGCCGATTTTCCACTGAGGTCCCTGAACACACCGCGGCACGCTCCTGTGGGAGCGCGCGCTCCGCCATAATGCAGTTTTCACTCAGAGAAAAAAAGGCATTAATCGGAGTTTTTACGCTAGGTGCGATGTGTCTTCTAACAACATCACGCCGGTCATAATACCCCTGTACTCGCATAGCGCTTTGATAGCACTTCCTGCGGTTTATCACATGCGCGCGCCCGCTGGTTGCCTCCTTTACTGGAGTTACAACTGGGGCGGCGAGTGGGGAATCTGTACAGACAACATTATGGTGAAGTGTGGGATTGTGGAAAGGAATGACTTTTAGAATGGGATAAATGCAATCATTTGTATTGAAGGCATACACCAACACAGAGGGATCGTAGAGGGAGGAGGCGGGGTTCGCCCTTGCGCCCTGGGTGGAGAGAGCCCTCTCCGCCGGGACGCTTCCTCCCATCGCCCGTCAACTCCGGGAGGACTGTGCACCGCAGCCCTCTGCTGACGCGGAGCTGGGGCAGAGGCCTGTCGGGATAGCCCGGCCTGGCCCCGCGGGTGTTGGAACCGGACCCACCCCGCAGAACCGGCCTAGGAAGCAGGAGAAGCAGCGGGAGCCGTGGGTGCTCTGGACCTGTGCCTCTCTCTCCTTCTCACCGTGGGCTCGCGCTCGCCTCGCTGAGGGAGAGCCAGCGGCAGCATACGGCTGAGCTGCACTCTTTCCTCCTCCAAGCGGCGGAAGCGCTGCGTGACCGTGGTGACCGACCCGAAGAGCCCTTTCGTGAATACGGGAGCTCCAAGGAGATTATCACGGTCCTTATTGGAGTGCCGTGAGTCCCAACCACACGTGGCGTGATCCCACTGTGGCCAGGGACATCACGCGGCCAGCTGCGGCTGCCACACCATGGACCAGAATATTCATCTGTCTGATGCAGCGGTCCACATAATCACCCCTGTCTTCCTGAGACGGGGAGGCAGGGGCTTCCTGTTGAGGAGTAATCAACGAAACCCCTAACACGCCCAGGTTATTGGCCGCTGCGGCCAGCTGTGCCCCGAAATATCTTATCCAGATATTCAAAGGCCTCATGGTCACGAGGCAGCGGGGGCAGAGGTGTTCTCCCCTCCACCCAACCTGCTGCCTGGGGGAGCAGATGGGCCGTGAGGCTCTCATCGAGGGGGGGCACACCGGGACACGTTGTGTCCGAGTGGCCCTGCACCCTGAGCAATCCAGCCATGCCGGCCACCGGAGCCCTCACCATCACCAGCGGAAAATCCTGGCAGGCAGATCTGTGCGGTGGACGCTCGTGGACAACGGAACCAGAAGCGCACGACATGATAGAGAGTAGTACCCATAGAGTCCAGTAGAGGGCAGAGCCTGTGTGAGATATAACAATGATCTGGGGAACCATTTTACATCAGATACTTTGCAACTAGAGGGATGGTGATATCAATGTTATGGAATAGAAAGTGTCGTTTGAGTACAACATCATCTGATAGGTAGTAATGGATGGAATAAGACATGTTTTGAAAATAGTGCCGTGATGTAATGGTGCGGAAATAGCGCTGTAGACCAGATATTACACAGCACCGCCATGAATCAGGCACTTAATGCACCGCTGTTAGTCTCTCACCACCAAGATCTCCTATTACAAACCTCCCTCTCTCTTTCCCTTTGCCTCCTCTCTTACCCGGTCATAATGCATATGAGTATGACTGGGTAAGTGTTTATAACTTGATCCAAAATCAATACTCAAGTGGTATCTCCCTTTGTCTGGTGTACACTTTTGTGTGTGCCTCAAGCATGTCTTTGTGTGTCTGGTTTTAGTGTGTGTGTGTGTGTGTGTGTGTGTGTGTGTGTGTGTGTGTGTGTGTGTGTGGTGTGTGTGTCCATCTGTGTGTCCATCTGTGAGTTCTCTCGTTCCGCAGTTATTAGTCTGACCTTGGCGGCGATGGTCTCGTATTCCTGGCAGCTCATATACTCATCCAGCTGGCTGTTCCTGCCTTTGATTGATTTGATTTCATCCATTAAGTCCAATTCAGTCATGGAGAGGATATATTGATGGAGGAGGGAGGGGGGGGGGGGGATGCCTTGATGCAATAGAAACATGCATGTGCAAACGGCCTCGCAGGTCAATATTAGCAAAGTGGATTGATTGGTATTGACTTTATTCTAAACCCCTCCCCTGAACTGCAATTGTCGAATGTGCAGCTTTGAGAGGTTGTTCAAGCTTTGATTTGATCTACTAAGACAGTCAGATGAATACTTTGCATTTAGATTTGGGAGGGAGCTGCGTATAGCCTTTTGAAATCCAAACACACAAGAGCAAATGGGTAAGAAATGGATTAAAATATGTGCTGCAATTGTTAGTGTAACAAGCTAGCTAGCATACTTTCTACAAAATAAACTTCCAAAGTCAGTTAAAAAAACATTCAAGGCAGCATGTACTGTGTGCAAGCAGCTCCTGAATGATTTCAGTTTTGAAGATAAAGTTAGCAACTCTGTCCCGCTCTTTATTGCATTTGAGGAAGATATCAGTTTAGCAACCCAAGCCACCACCCAACCAAATGCCACAAGACATTCTGCCTGGGAAATAGATTTTGCCTTAAAAAATATAACAACTCCATGTATTTGTTCATTAATTAGTGCATATCTGAGACTCATTTTACATGATTCTCACCTTAATTAAGCCCCATGCCATGGGGAAAAATGCAACATCTTGCAAGAAACAGCATCTGAGGGCTTCTTAACATTTAACAAACTATGAATGTAACAATTTTTAGCTTTACGGAGCCAAAACGGCAAAAAAGGTCTTACCTTTGCTGTTTTCTGATCAAAAGTTGTGTTCAATGGCATTAAAACGATACAAACGCTGCTGAAGGTTAATCCAATGTGTCTGTGTCACTTAGAAATGATTACTGATAATCCATCATCATATTTATGTCAATAACGGAGTTTTCATAGCTGCTATGATAGCTACGAGAGTGTATGACAGCTTCCGGTTTTGGGCATTCTGGCTACGCATCACTCATTCACCAATGTGTAATGTTTAGATGGATTTTAGGAACTTCCCTCTCGATTTATTGGCTCTAACGGTTAAAAAGAGGTGTCAATCATCCAAATCGACCGATTGGTTCCAGAGATATGGAAAATGCACACAAATAACCCCAGAAGTGTTTTTTTTTTCTAAATCTCTCTAAAAAGGTCAAATTTCACTTGTTTTGCATCAATCTTGATACAGGGTACTTATTATAAGTTATAGTTTGGATTCCTAAAGCTTTTAGTCTACTATCCCATCATTCAAGGGGGGTTTTCACTATAAGTAATGGGTTTTTTTTGGACAGAAACTTAAATTTACATTTTTTTACTTTAAAATAAAAAAAAAATGCTATATTGATTCTGACTTGTCTACATCCAACTCACAGGTTTATCATTGCTTTGAGAAAAAAGATTATTAATTTACCCCTTTTAGAAGTGAAGATATAGTCATTTGTTCTGGGAATGTCATTTTCGAGCCTGAGACCTGAAAAACAGGCTCAGGGCTTAACAGGTTAAAACAAATAAACTAGGAACATTCAAGCCAGTCTGTATAAGGTAACCAAATGAATTTGCTAGCTACAGCTGATGACATTTGAAAGCAAGGTAGCCAGCTAGAAAGGAGATACAGCCTTTTTTTTATTCTAACAAGATTTGTGAGTTGTAAATCTGCCACTTAAATGCATATCGTTTTTTCCTGGGTCTTTTGGTGTGAATCTCTTTTTTTGGGCAATTTTCCAGATGTGTTGTTGTTTGTTACAAGCTTTTGCACGCACAAAATGTATGTGGCTTCCGTTATGACCCAAAAAACAAATGCAAATAAATGTTGAGTTTTTTTTATTGCGGTTCATTTTTGTTGCTGCCTGTGTGTTGGTAGCTCATGTCCTTACATAGGCCTGTTTGGGGTTTCAAAAGCTTGGCCATTGGTGGTTGTGTGTGTGTGTGTGTGTGTGTGTGTGTGTGTGTGTGTGTGTGTGTGTGTGTGTGTGTGTGTGTGTGTGTGTGTGTGTGTGTGTGTGTGTGTGTGTGTGTGTGTGTGTGTGTGGTCTTGCTCAGTGCAGCATTGTCAAAGTGCACTAATTGAATAAAGAGTAATTGTGATGCATTTAGGCAGCTGCTGACCCCTGTTGTTCTAGTGGGTAAAGCCATTAGCTTGAGCATAAGGTTTACTCCAGTGGACACACACAAAAATAAAACCAACGAGTGCAAGCAAGAGAACAGGAAGACAGCCGGTTAGTTAAGTGGATCGGGTGCTTTTTTTTTGTATGCATTAGATGCCGGTACAAACAAACCAAGGTTCAAGCTGGGAGGCAAAGAAGAGCATGTAAACTATGAATTCACTTGAGAAAATGAAAACCGCAGCTTAGAGGTTTTCCAGCGGCAACAACAATGTACTATCTCCTCTATGCTTTGAATTTAAATCAGTGCACTCCCGCTTTGCAAAAGCTTTGTCTTGATTGTCTCAAATCTTTCTTAAATGTCTGCTGTATTCAAAGTACATCTCCTGAAAACACTGAGGTGCATTATTGAGTAGAATCAACAAGGATGTCAAGGTTTTTTGTTAAAGATAAACAAAACTCAGCTATATGTTCGAACAGAAATAGGGGGCAGCAGTCCACCTCTACAACTGGGTTTATACACAGATCTTATACCTTCAACATGACAAGCTATCGCTCTTCCGGTGCCGCGCGAGTGGAAGCCCGTTACAACAGCTCCTACTCACTCTGAGTAGTTTTCCTTATATTTACTTATTTTTTTACCTATTTTATCTTTTTATTTTTATTGTATATACTTTTGTTTAACTTACTTGCACTATGGACGTCAGGCCCGTACTTTTTGCACTCTTTTTAGTATTATTTATGTTCACTAACGTGTCTGGGGTTTCTCCGGCCAGTGAACGTCCCATTGTTTGCAGTCGCGACCAGCTGTTAGCCTCCCGTAGCATGGCAATGCTAACCGGCGATAGACCCCCTGTTCCCCGCGAGCTGAGGAGAAAGAGACGGGGACGCCGTGCCGGGGCAAAGCTGCGAGCCAGGAGGAGACGATACAGACCTATCCTTCCATCTATCACCATGGGGAATGTTAGATCTCTCCCGAACAAGATGGACGAGATCGCGGCGCTGACCCGGCATGAAACGCAGTATCAGGAGAGCAGTATCCTTGTGTTTACTGAGACGTCGCTAACGGAGCTAACCCCGGACACTAACGCTACACTGGATGGTTTTCATCTGCTGATGGCGGACAGGACGAGAGAGAGCGGTAAGAGGAAAGGAGGAGGGCTGGCTGTGTTTGTGAACGATAGATGGTGTAATCCAGGGCACACCACTATTAAAGAACGAATCTGCAACAGGGACATAGAGCTGTTAGCCGTTAGCATGAGGCCCCACTATTTACCTCGGGAATTCACGCATGTTATCGCGATAGCTGTATATATTCACCCCTCTTCAAACGTTGAAGAGGCATGTAACGTCATCAGCTCTACTGTAAGCAGACTGCAAACACAGCACCCAAATGCTCTTCTCCTGATCTCTGGAGACTTCAATCAGGCCTCTCTCTCAAGAACTCTGCCCACTTTCAAACAATATGTTACCTGCACCACCAGAGGCAATAAAACACTGGACTTATTGTATGCCAACACCAAGGATGCATACAGATCCCCCCTTCCTCCACTGGGCAATTCTGATCACAACCTGGTTCACCTCCAGCCTGTGTACCAACCAGGGCCGGCCCTAGACTTTTGGGGGCCCTAAGCAAGATTTTGTTTGGGGGCCCCCCTCACTCTTATGATGTTAGTATGAGCACACATATTGTACAAATAAGCATGTAAACACTAAAGTGGGACCTGAGAACAGCAGCACAGTCTTTAAATTGACTACAAATAACTACCTAGGCTATAACTAATGACTATATAAACTCAGTGAACAGAAATATAGAAACTCCTCATTGACATATGTTTTGTTGTTGTGGCTCTGAGTCTGTACTCTAGCACATTAGATTTGAAATGAAACAAGGACTATGAGGTTAAAGTGCAGACTGTGACCAAGTATTAAATATGACTACTTTGTTGAAGTGTATGTTAATTTGTCCAATATTACATTTGATCCCCCATTTTAGGGGATCAAAAGTACTCTGACAAATGAACATAAACTTGAATAAAGTAGTCATATCAGATAGCACTGATGAACTGACAGTACAGAATAAAAAGACTGACAAAGTGACCATCACTGTTCAAAGATAGATATTTTTAATAAAAAACACTCAACACTAAATAGAATATATAAATAGATCCAAAAATACCTTTAAAGGATTAAATAATATGTGCAAAACAAACTGCTTAACAATAAAATGAAATGTAAAAAAACAAATGCAAATACAATGTTCCTCTCGTACGTACAGTCAGAATTGTTCTCTTCTTGTTTTCCTGGAGGCAAAGTCATTGATGACCTGATCATAGGAGATCTGGCTGCCAATCTGGTGGTTTATGCTGATTATTGCCATTCCACTCAGGCGATCCTGGGCCATGGAGGACCTCAAGTATGTTTTTATCAGTTTGAGCTTCGAGAAGCTTCTCTCTGCGGACGCCACTGTCACTGGAAGGGTACAGGCTATTCTCAGCGCTATCCAAAGATTTGGATAGATCTCACACAGCTCGTTTTCATTTAAGAAGGTGAGCATCTCCAATGTGGTCATATCTTCTTTGGGAAGCTCTGGAAGGCTTTGCATCTCCATGGCTAGCTCTCTCCAGTCAACGTCTGCCTCTTCGCCACAGGTCAATGTTTTTCCCAGCAGGGCACATTGGTCTGTAAGTGACTCGTCATCCAGATTATGGAAGTTCTGAAGCACTCCAAACTTGTCTCTTACTTCCCCCAGGGACTTGAATCTGTCCTCCAAAGACTGGATGCCACAGTCCACCACAACATTAAAGAATCCTGTTTCCAGTCTCGTCATGGCATCAGCCACTGCCTCGTCAGCTGCCTCGTAGGGAAAATGCCTCTTTTTGCTCCGCAGCCTCTTTTCTTTCAGCACTGCCTCAACTTTCATATTTCCACAGAGCTCTTTTGCTGTGGCCTGAGCATCTGTGAACCCAGTGGCCCTGTAGGTTACCAGCGATGCTTTGGTTTTGTCTAAGAGACTGACCGCAACATCCAGCTGCATGTTGACAGACTGAAGGAGCTTGCTAACTGTATTGATCTTTGACAGAATATCATACCAGACAACAGTGCAGATTTGGAATCTAAATGATCCAATTTCTTCTGCCAGGGATTGGGCCTCAATTCTGACCATGAGATCATTTGCGTTTTCCCTCACCTCTAGCAAAGCCTCCCTGACCTTATCCGTTTGGTAGCGCAACGGCTCGATGCTATTCACTCTGCTCTCCCACCGCGTCTCACTCCAGGACTTGAGAGTGATGTCCACATGTTTTTTCAGGATGGTCCACCTCTGGGGAGAACCTGAAAACAAGGTGTACAGCTTCTGAACATTACCAAAGAAGCAAGTAGCATCTATTGATCCTTTGGCTGAATCCGCCACCATCAAATTCAGTGTGTGGGCTGCACAAGGAACATACAGAGCTCGAGGATTCTTCTCCAACAGCCTGGCCTGCACCCCTTTATTTCTGCCCTTCATGTTTGCACCATTGTCATAGGATTGTCCTCTGCAGTCCTCAAAGGGGATCTTCAGCTCCTCCAGCCTGTTCAAAATGAGTGTAGACAAACCAAGCCCTGTGGATTCAGGGGCTATGATGAACCCCAGAAAGTGCTCCCTGATCTCAGTCCTTTTCTTCACACTCACTGTTCGAATCGCAACAATAAACCTGCGCATCAAAACACGTGTTAAAATAAAAATAAAACAGCCTAAATAACTTAAAATATATAATATTAATAGGTTTTAACACGGCAACGGTGTACTGAGATAAAAAAAAATTTTAAAAAAAAATTTAAATTTAAATTTTTTTTTTTTTTTTTGCTAGGGGGCCCCTCAGTGGATGCGGGGCCCTAAGCGGCCGCTTATGTCGCTTAATGGGTCGGGCCGGCCCTGGTACCAACCCCTGGTCCACAGACAGCCAGTGCCCACACGCACCGTGAAGAAGTGGTCTGAGGAGTCTGAGGAGGCCCTGAAAGACTGTTTTGACACTACTGCGTGGGATGTGTTCACTGACTCTCATGGGGAGGACATCAACGGCCTTACAGACTGCATCACGGACTATATTAACTTCTGTGAGGAAAACGTCGTACCCACCAGGACTGTACGGTGTTTTCCCAACAACAAACCCTGGATTACCCCTGGAATAAAGGCTCTCCTAAAGGACAAAAAGAGGCCCTCTAGATCTGGCAACAGAGAGGAGCTGAAGACTGTACAGAAGGAGCTGAGGTGGAAAATCAGAGAGGGGAAAAACAGCTACAGGAAGAGGATGGAGGAACAGCTGCTGCAGAGGAACGTCAGCGGAATCTGGAGAGGCCTGAAAACCATCTCTGGCTACAAAGAGCCAGACTCCCAGGTCCGGGGGGACCGCCAGTGGGCAAACGACTTGAATAACTTCTTCAACAGATTTGATTAGTCATGCACCTCCCCCCCGACCCATTCCCCCCTGCTGCACCCCCCATAGTCTCCACTGCCTGGAAATGGCCCTGTCACCTCTCCCGCCTCTACTCAGCCCCCGGCCTTCAGTTCACAGACACCTCTCACATCAGCCCCTGGTTCTTCTCCACCCGCTGACGACACCTTGTCCTTCACAACCAACCAGGTGAGGAAGGAGCTGCAGAAGTGTTAGGCAAGGAAAGCGACGGGTCCAGATGGCATCAGCTCGAGGCTCCTCAAATCCTGTGCGGATCAGCTGTGTGAGATTGTGGAGCTTCTATTCAACCTGAGCCTGAAGCAAGGGAGGGTACCACAACTGTGGAAGACGTCCTGTGTGGTACCTGTGCCAAAGACCCCTCACCCCAAGGAATTCAACAGCTACCGGCCGGTGGCGCTGACATCACAGCTGATGAAGAGCCTGGAGAGGCTGGTCCTTGGACACCTCCGGCCCCTTGTGGGACCATCAATGGATCCGCTGCAGTTCGCCTACCAGCCTGCCATCGGGGTGGATGATGCCGCCATCTTGATTTCTCCAGTGCCTTCAACACCATCCAGCCCCCGCTCCTGGGGGACAAGCTGCAGCTGTCGGGGGTGGATCATCACCTCACCTCCTGGATCCTGGACTACCTCACCAACCGCCCACAGTACGTGAGGACCAGGGAGTGTCAATCAGACACCATCATCAGCTGTACGGGGGCCCCCCAGGGGACGGTGCTGGCACTGTTTCTCTTCACCCTCTACACTGCATACTTCACCCACAACACTGCAACCTGTCACCTGCAGAAGTTCTCTGACGCCTCCGCCATCGTTGGCCTCATCTCCAACGAGGACGACAGGGAGTACAGGGAGCTGACGCAGGACTTCACCCTCTGGTGCCAGAGGAACCACCTCCAGCTCAACGCAGCGAAGACCAAGGAACTGGTGGTGGATTTCAGACGGCGCCAACACTCCCCCCCGACACCAGTGAACATCCAGGGAGCGGACATTGAGATTGTGAAATCTTACAAATACCTGGGTGTTCATCTGAACAATAAACTGGACTGGACTGATAATTCTGCTGCTCTGTACAAGAAGGGACAGAGCAGACTCTTTCTGCTGAGGAGACTGAGGTCTTTCGGGGTGCAGGGGGCACTCCTTCAGACTTTTTACGACTCTGTTGTGGCATCAGCCATTTTCTATGGTTTGGCCTGCTGGGGCAGCAGCATCTCGGCTGCTGACACAAGAGACTGAACAGACTGGTAAGGAAGGCCAGCTCTGTCCTGGGGAGTCCTCTGGACACTGTGGAGGTGGTGGGAGACAGGAGAATGGCAGCCAAGCTGTCCTCCCTGCTGGACAATATGTCCCACCCCCTCCAGGACACCCTGTCCTCACTGTGCAGCTCCTTCATGACAGGCTGCACCCCCGCTGTTCACGGAGAGATACCGCAGGTCCTTCCTTCCTGCAGCGGTCAGACTATACAACCAACAGCCCCTAGTAGACCCCCCCTCCCCCACCCACCACAACACAGACTATATCACCCCTTGCTGCTAAATACCAATCAACTATGTGCAATATGTGCTATATGTGCAATATATATATGCCGTTAATAACTGTAATTTATACCTGGCTGCTAAATCCTTAGAACCGTTACAAGGTGTGTTTGTTGCATTTTGTATTTTGTAAATTGTGTAACTTGTTGCTGTTAAATACCATCAAACTATGTGCAATATGTGCTATATGTGCAATATATACATATGCCATTAATAACTGTGTAATATATACATGGCTGCTAAATCCTAAGAACTGTTACAGGATTTGTATTTTGAAAAGTACTTTCTTTTACTTTTATTATATTTTTTTATTATATCATAACTTAGTACTTTTTTTTAACATATGTAACATTAAGCTGTCTGTGGCTCTTTCCTGCTGTAACGATGCAAATTTCCCCTCTGTGGGACTAATAAAGGTATTCTGATTCTGATTCTGATCGGGGAAGCTTGCATCTTCATTCTTTCATTCCGGACTCCACAGTAAATCATTATCGCCTCTCAAGGTGCACGGTCAAGGCTAGCTCCTATTTCTCCGCAGAACAAAACATAGACACCAAAACTTTCACTTCTGTACATCCTGTTGATAATGTTAGTTCACTCTTCGAAAGTATGAAGACTTAAACTTGACACTAAGGTTAGGGTTAGGTCCCAAATAGCTGTCAGTTTCCTTTAATAAAAGAATAATAAAAATACATTTGATTTTTATAGCGTTTTTCACTATAAAAAAAACGATCAATCGATAAAAGTGGGTTGAATTCAAAACACAAACCATCTGCATTACATGCTACATTTAGGTTGTAGAGCACATGTTCTTTTCTAATTCTGGCTAACTGACTCTTAGGTTAATGCCATTGGGTTGGTGGGTAATGTACATGCACATGTATCTGCAATAATACATATGCAATCAACAATCCTATAATCTACTATAACATTAAGGTCTATATTATCTTTCTCTTTCGCATGCTATATTTCATATTAGGTGATAGAGTACAACAGAGCACATGAAATGACTGAGCTATGCATTACATTAATGTCATATTACTATAATCTGCTTTAGCCTGCAGTCATATGACAAATAAAGTAGAGCGCTAAAAGAACCTTTCTGTATTGGTATACATCATACTGTGCCTTGAGAAAAGCACATTATAGAGTCAATTTTTCACTTATGTAATTTTCTGTCACTCATCTTTTAGCTCTGTGTTTGAACAGCGTGTTGCAGTAAACAGCGTCGCTCCTCTCGACAAGAGCCCGGCACTCTGAGACTGTTGGAGAACCCTTCAACATTTCAAGTGTTTGCCTAACTCTGACATGACTAATGTTTTTTAACAACACAAGCACCATAATAAACTACCTGACACTCCTCAACAAAGAGCCCTGCAGACCGCTGGATGACACTTTAGGATGGCAGTGTAGCTTCTAAAGCCACGTCATGTGCTGAAGATGGGGGCTACGAGCTCTTAGCTGAACAATATGGCTCGCCCAGGTCAGGCAGGAAAGGGTACTTTTCAGCTCTTAGTTGTAAAAACTATTAGGACATTATTGTGCTCCTTTGTCACCTTGTTGACACCCAAACATCCAAAGTTCCCCTTCTTTCCTCTACGGGAGCTAAGATCTTTTTAAACTATTGTATTTTCAGACTTTGTTTAGTCAAATACTACTACTACTGTTTTATAAATTACTTTTACACATTCCTGCAACATTCAGCATGAGAAATGTTGTATATTTGGACACTCAACTACATATACAGTTAATTTTGTATGGGTTTGAACCAATAGCGGTGCACCAGAATGACTATATCATGACTTGACCCACCATTGGGTTGATGCCCAATTCCTGTTTAAAACACTAGGCATCATGGTGCTGGTGTTGTGTCATTGAGCATTTGATTAGCTTATGTGCAATTGCAATGGATTAAGATAAACCATAACTTGTACAGGGATAAATCAAAGCTGCATGCTAAGTTGGATTTAATTGGTAAGTCATATAGAGGCCTGTTCAGCTGTAACGCTGCCAAACTTGATGTAGAATCAATTTAGGTGAGTGTGGGTTAAGATGAGCCAGTGGGTAAATTGACCCACCCCCTTTATCTACGGAACTGTTGTTATTTGACCATACATTCAGGAATCTCCCATCCGTTATAGTTGGCTGTGGGGTAAATTGAGCCGGTGGTTCAACTTAACCTCCCATGAGGCACTGAAGTTGAATTAATTATCTGTAGTATAACAATTTAGTTTTACACAACTGATTAGTTTTTTATGTTTTGAACATAGTTGAAACACAAAACATTCCTGTACCAAACAACTGGAAAGAGAAGGGTTTAGCAGGGAGGGTGTGCAAGAGATCACATGATTCAGTAGGTCAGCGACAGTTAGCTAAATGCAGAATCTTGATCAAATGAATTATATTATTTTAGGTCTAGATTCGTTCAATCATTTTAGGGCAAATGTATGCCCAGAAGGAGTTCTTTGACAATCTGGCTAAAGTGAGCAACAGATGAGAGAATAACCGCATTTGATAACATGAATAACTATCTCTGACTTGCTTATATAAATCAGTACAGTACTTTTACAACAGACTGGTACATGTGTTTACCTACCAGCTTCATTTACAAGGATATCTATGTAGAGCTGTTTAGTTAAACTGCAATTGCTATTTTTTCATAAGACTGGAAGTATTGTTCGCTATAAGACAAATATCCCTTTGGCATAATGTGCATTCAGTGTGGAAAAAGCTGATCAGCAGCAACACAAGTCTACAGAAATCTTCAATCATAGCTTCGAAAGTGTTTGAATGTGTAAATACTTCCAAGTTGCCACTTTAACTGCCAAGTCGTTCCGCCGGTTACCCCCATGAGATTTGAATGAAGCCTAAGATCAGTTTCGGTACATGGAGCCATGTGGAGAATCCATTGGAGCTGTCCTGAAGCCAGTTGTTCATCAGTGAGCGACCGGGGGTGAAACTGGGCTCATGGAGGCCCTTTAGGGACCTGGCGTCAGTGGGGAAGGCTTTCAAAAGAAAGAAGATAGAGTGGGCTGCACACTTGTGTGAATCTGAATCGCATTTAACACACCACTACAAACAGAGCTTAATTTGTCCGTGTTACCCATAATCCCCTTGGTTAATTTTGGTCGTAGCGGTAGCACGGTTAGCAACCATGGGTTTAAGCAACTGGTTAACACTATGGACAAGCGTTATGCGATGCCATCTTGGCATAATTTCACCAGATCTGTACTGCCTGCCCTATATGACAAATGCCGTGGGGAAGTTGAAAAAGTGGTGGCTTCAGCTGAATACTTTGCAGTTGAATTATACTTAAAGTTCAGGGTAATCAACTGTTAAAAAGATACTGTTCAAATTATTAAGTTCAATAAATGGATGTTTTCAAAGTCAATGAATAATCGTATTTAATAATCGTGATATCAATATTGACCAAAATAATCGTGATTATGATTTACAGCCCTAACAGATGCATGAAAAAGACTGGAATTAAGGTTATCAAAACTGACAATAAAGACAATTAAATAGAAAAACTAACATTATATCGAACTTAGAAATACATATTCATAAAATGTCTAGTGTGAATTTTACGACACTACCGAAATCTAGGTTCTAAAGAATCTAAATAAGTAAACATTAGAATATACTGTATTTCAGTTTTCATAGTTCAATGACTTTAACAATTACTTTATTTAATCAATGAAAGCATTTTACCAGCTTTTCTTTGTTAGTGAATGACCAAATAAGCTACATGTTTTTGACATTATTTACCAAAACAAAGAGAAGGTATTTATTTCATATGGAACAGTGTTATCTTCCATTTCCTTGTTATTTCTTTTTATTTGAATCCCAGAAAACCACAGTTAATCACTTCAACATACTTCAGTCAGCATGATGGGAAGTTGCGTTATTTTTCGCACATGCAGAGAACAAATCGGGTCTCCGTTATGGATCGGGTAGTGCAGGCATGGGCAAACTAAGGCCCGCGGGTCATATACGGCCCGTTGGGCTTTTTAATCCGGCCCGCCGAATATTGGTACAACATTTTCCAAATTATAGTAAAGACCGCATTCATTTTGCCTTTTTCCTGCAATACCCGGCATTTCAGTTGATCCCACTAGATGGCGCACTCTAGACACAAATTACCTTTGCTGGAGTCGGCAACCCGGCAAGATCTAAGACCCAAATACGTCACGCTTACATTGGAGGGGGTCAAGATTAACCTGAGCAATAACAGTTCACGGTTAGAACAATACAACGAATACAAGTTGTAACAAGCAGTAGCGCTGAGAAAAGTGACTAGAACGCGACCACACACTTGTAAAAAACACTTATATAAAGTCAGCAACACTAACCAGCTTAGTGTGATTCTGTTTATTTTGTGTAGAAAACGGTTTATGCCACAATATGATAGCAACAAGTAGTCAAGATAGTCTGATTAGCTTCGGTTGCTATGCTAACATCACCTGTAGAATGCCAGAGAAACTTTCATAACAGCGTTGTGATGCCAAACAGCGTCAATTCATACTGAAACACATTCACTGATGGGGATGGGGGATATTTATCAGCTGCTTGTGTGACAGTCGGACAGTGAATACTTTCCAGCGGCCGCTGCCGTGTGAGTTAACAGTAGAATAAACTCCGGTACACGAGCGGGCGGTAATCCCGCTGAACCACATTAATAAACAATGAACCATGGCACTCTGGAGAAAGGTATAAGGTTGGAGAAGTAGTTCTTTAATTTAATCTGGCTTCGTATGATTAAAAACTACCCGACGCAGTCCTCTATTGATGTTGTTGTGAGCGGTGTTTCTGAGAAAATCAGCGACGTAAAGCGCTGTGTGGGTCATAAGAAGGCACGTAAACGGTTACGTCATGACGCAAACGATGACGCAATGACGCAATAACTCACCTTTGAACCTAATTCACCTTTGAACCTGCATCTGTAACAATGAGTGGACCAAAGAAAAGAAAAGTCGACAATGAGTGCCGAGTGTTTAATGAGGAATGGACAGCTAAATATTTTTTCACCGATCTGCTACTGGCCCAGCCCGTCCGTTACATTTTAAAACTCACAGTGGCCCCCGAGCCAAAAGGTTTGCCCACCCCTGGGGAAGTGACACCCCCTGCTCAATGAAATTCCTTCTCCCCCTTTTCCTTTCACGGCTTATTTTAATTAGCTCGCTCTCTGATCTCTGTCTCTTTTCCCCCTCTCCCTCTGTGATAACTCTCCTTTGCATTTCCTCTGTCTCCCTCACTCATTCACTCTCATTACAGTAATTTCTCGGAATGAATGAGCTGATATCTGTTTGGTGTCACGAGGGTCATGAGCTTTCTGTCTCCCTCTTTTTCTCTCAGCGTATTAGTCATCCGACGCTCTATTTAGCCGCCGCTCTGTCTTCCTGCTCTTCTTTCTCTGCACTCAAATAGAAAGAGAAGAAGAAGAAAAAACAAAGGTTATCTCCGACGTCGCCACGGATCTCGGTTCAGTAATTACAGAGGGATGAATGAGATATATACCGCACAACGAGACTAGAGAAAGGTGAACGGCTTCTTAGTCAGACCTGGGTTTTTTATTCGATATATTAATAAGCAGCATTTATATAAACCTGCAGTAGAGTTATTCACCACAGACTTGATTCATCCAGCTATAGAAAAGGTGTCCGTTACAGAAATAGAGACTGAATTGATCTCCAAACACTTCTCTGTAATTGTCCTGCTACAGTAGCAGTCAATGTAAAGTGTATTGTTGCTGGTATGCAGTTTCAGGGCCAATCAAGAATAAGAATGCTGTTATTCTATATTTTTCTTCTCATCCATATCATAGATCTCAATTACATAGGCTTCATAGCAGTCATGTCTCCACTAAAGACCCCCTATTATGGTTTTTGGGGGTTTTCCCTTTCCTGAGTGTGTTCTATAGGTTTTTGTGCATGTAAAAGGTCTGCAAAGGATAACATCCCTGTTTTCCAGGCAGAGGGGGTTTCTCTCCCCCCCTGCCTGAAACGCCTCCATTGGACTCCTTTGTTAATTCACTAACATAATGACATCACTATGTAACACTTGTGCTTCTATTGGCTAGCGCCCGAACACAGTGTGCCTGAAATGCTAATGGGGGGCCATTACTGACACATCCCTAAGCGGTTGACCAATCACAACAGAGGTGGCGAGCTAACCATTCAGAGCAGACTGGGCTCTGGTTTCAGACAGAGGGTGAAAAGAGGTGCTAAAATAATGACCTTATTGAACATTAAAGCATGGAAACATGTCACAGTAGAGGCCCAAAATACAAATATGAACCTAAATAATAGGTAATATGTCCTCTTTAATACTCATTTACACACACAAAATTTGTTTTAATTGGTTGCTCTAGGACCCCATGCATGTCTCTGGTCACTACCTAGATTTCAGTATGAACAATTTCAATGTCATTTGGCAATTGCACCCTAGTGGGGGGTGATGGATCTGCTAAATAGGAAAAGGCATCTATGTAGTCTAAAAATGGGTGCTGTTTACACTGGATATGAAAATGAATATAGTTAAAGATGATTGAACTTACTGAGCTTCTTTAGGAAAAACATGTTATGCAGAGTGTAAATGATCACAGAGCTCAGCTGGATTGAAACCAGATGTAAATGCAAATGTGTGGGGTTTATTATAAAAACAACATATCCAGACACAGTTCACATTTTAATATCAGGTGCAAATTGGGCCAGAAATAATGACAAATACTATACCCCTTAGTTGTTTGATGACAATAACAAAAACATGCTTTGGTGAAGGAGGTGGCACTTTAACAATGGGAGTCAGTGTTCAATGCCTAAACCAAAAATGAACAATACAAAGAAAATGTTGCAAGGGTAGCCATCCCAAATTTCAGTCAATGAAGACAAAACACAAACAATATTATGAATTAATACCCTTTCTTGACTCAACATTTTTTTCTAATTCTAATAAAAATGATATTTAAATAATAATTAAGTCCAATTAAATATCTGTCATGACTCTCTTTTGCCAATTATTGTGATTAGTTAACCCACAGGCAGCAACAATACTTTTACTAACACCTTAAGTCTGACAGTCTTTTTCCAGGAAACACCTCCGGCAAACAGGAAACGGTTTGCTCTGCTGTTATTCATTCCAGTTGGGATGACTAACAGCTCTGCAGGGTTAGCACTCACACAGTATGTTTCTTAGTGAGGGGGGAGTACAGCTCTCTGATCTGCTTTTTCATTACACTTATTCATCAATTCATTACGTGAACGGCAGATAACATTAATTAGAAAGACCTGCTTTAAGTGGGGAGTTTCTTTTGCAAATATTATATTTCTTTCTGTCTTTGATCTTGTTTTTTGTAAGATCAAGTGTCCAAAAAAGCTTATGTATATTTATCTGAATGATAGCAAAGGGTGTAGTGTAATTACAAACACAGAACCATAATCCAACATGGAAGCCTTATAAGTTATAATTAATGGCTTTGGTTAAGGTTAATACATCATATACTAATGCTTTATAGATCCGTTTGAAGTCATTAATATGAAGAGCTGACCTTTATTCTTTCAATTTGTAAAGGTGTCCCCCTTCTAATGTATTAAGTCTACAGTTCTAATTGCCACTGATTCATTAATACAGGCTTTGTTATTTTACCATAATTAATTACATTTATAATACTGTATAACATTCCACCTAAAATGTCTAAAAATTACCAGACAGAGATGTTATATCATTTGTTAGGTTGTGTACTTGCATTATCCCAAATGTTTACAAGTTAAGGGTTAGGGCTGACATACATGTACTCAGGGATGTGAACAGGAACGGGCTAATGTTGCCCGGGTAACAGCCCGTTTGCCATTTTTGTCTGACCTGCCCCTCTGGAGAGAGCGAGAGTTTTTTTTTGTTTTCTATTGTGGCCGAATCAACATGATAAGCCCACAATTAGTATTGTAGCGTCTCGCTGCGGGAAACACACCTTGTCAGCGCTGTCATCTGCCCCCAGTCGCGTGACTTTGTTTACAATCTGACAGCTGGAAGCAAAGGAAAGCCCTCCGCCCTCATATGGCTATGGTGATCACACCAAATGCCTGCCTGGCGTTAGAGTATAAGGGATAAACCAGGGGACTTTACTTCCTCTTGACACTGTCGGTTATTTACAAAAAAAACACCTAAATATACTTGTTATTGTGCTTCTGTCTTTCTGTGTCTTTTACTCTGCTCCGTAAACTCCCTCGACGGGGCCGCTCGCTCTCTTTTCTTCATCGGCCTCTCACATACGGGAGAACACTTCACTGTCCCGCTTCATTGTAGGATTTCTGCCATGTCTCTACCACTTTAGTTTGACCATCTCTGTTATTAAGTTATGGAATACTAAATAAATAATTAATATACGTTACCGTTACTGCGCTCATAAAGAATGATAAGAATAAGAATAATGCGTATTGAACTGGTTTCATTCATTAGTGATTTTATTTAAGGTAATTAGTTAGAAGCCCTATTTTATCAGTATGTCTGCACAGCAGTTACAAAGGTCAAACTACATTAAAACAGGATTGTCCCCATTTTTTCTTTAATAGTTACTAACACTAGATATTTTAATGAGATATGGACTGCAAAACTAAAAATGTGCCTGAATAACGAATTTAGCAGTTGACATAAGTGTCACTTGCAATGACAGTGTTGTGTTTTTTTCTTTTATTAACCTTTTGCATTAAAAACAAGTTAGAATTTTCAAAAGGTCTTATGTTTTTTTTCGGGGGGGAGGTCCTTTTTCCAGTTTAGAGCAATAGCCCCTCCAAATGTCTGTGCACGTCCCTGCATGTACTTAATATCCAGTATTAAGCACATATTTTGTGATCCTCTTTTAGATATTGGTTGTTTTTACCTCTATATAAAAAAGTGTGAGAAAAGGTTTACTGAGGTGAAACATCTACTGCGTGTGTGTGTGTGTGTGTGTATGTATGTGTGTGTGTGTGTGTGTGTGTATGTGTGTGTGTGTGTGTGTGTGGTGTGTGTATTTGCTCTGTGATTCCCTTTAATCCTGACTCGCCCATGTCCTTCAAACCCCAATCAAGGTTGGCATTAATGAGCGTTCTTTTCCCTGCGTGCCTCACCCGCCTCTCTCTCTCACTAAACATTCCCTAATTAACAACCACTGCTGCTTACTAATGATGTGTGTGTGTGTGTGTGTGTGTGCGTGTGTGTGTGTGTGTGTGTGTGTGTGTGTGTGTGTGTGTGTGTGTGTGTGTGCACACCCATAGCAACACTGCTGAGCAATAAATGACTCTAATAAATATCCCCTCCAGTTTTGATGAGCGATGCCTAAAAGTTGGAGGTGATTCAACTCTCTGAGGCTCCGGGGTTCATCTAGTCATGTCTGATCATAACGATTTTTCAACTTCATCAGAATCTGATTCACTCCAGTTGCCAATTTTAATATGTGTTCAGAAGTTAGTCAACGATGTGTGCAAATACTTAAAGTACGATGCATACTAACACAGTACATTGACAACGACTTGCAAATTGCAAGGTCATCCTTTTCCCTACTGCCCGTAACCTGTTTTTTTTTCACGAAACTGTGTCTCAGGGCTTCTTAACATTTAACAACCTATTAATGTGTCATACCCACTTAACAGGAAGAAACTCAGCTAACTGACGATACGAACCATTCTTAGCTAAACAAAACACAAGGGTAATACCAAGTCTCTGAATTAGCACTAAGCGAAAAAATGCTAACGCACTTAGCACAGAACTCACAGTAGAAATATTGTATTACTTATCGGATCTACACAAACAAGATATCAAATGAAAGCTGAGATTCCACAGATTCTAGAGGTATATGTATCATCACTGTGCGACCAGAACTCAGGGCAGCGAAGGCAAAACCAGACACCACACAACGTAGCTTTACGGAGCCAAAGCGGCAAATATGTCTTACCTTTGCTGTTTTCTGATCAAAAGTTGTGTTCAATGGCATTAAAACGCATAAAAACGCTGTTGAAGGTTAATCCAATGTGTCTGTGTCACTTTGAAATGATTACTGATAATCAATCATAACATTTTTGTCAAAAACTGAGATTTCATATAGTGTGTGAGAGCTACAACCCAGCTTCCGGTTTTGGGCATTCTGGCTGCGCATCACTCATTCACCAATGGGTAATGTTTAGATGGATTTTAGGAACCTCCCCTTGATTCTATTGGCTCTAACGGTTCAAAAGAGGTGTCAGTCATCAAAATCGACCGAGGGGGGCCAGAGATATGGCAAACACACCCAAATGACCGCAGAAGTGTTTTTTTTTGTTGCCAAACCTCTCAAAAAAAGTCAAATGTCACTTGTTTTGCATCAATCTTGATACAGGGTACTTATTATATGTTATAGTTTGGATTCCTAAAGCTTTTAGTCTACTATCCCATCATTCAAGGGTGGTTTTCACTATAAGTAATGGGTTTTTTTTGGACGGACACTATAATTTACATTTTTTTTTACTATGTTCAATCTGAATTTACTTTAGAAGTGAAGATATAGTCATTTGTTCTGGGAATGTCATTTTCGAGCCTACCTTCAATGTTCACACTCAATTAAGATAATATAAGATAGGACTTTATTTATCCAGAGTTACAAAGTTACAATAAACACAGCAGCATAATAATAGAAGTAACAATTATAATAATAAAACTGCACACTAACAGTGCAGTAAAAAAAACGAATTAAGCAACTATAAAAAACATAGATGGTTCCGACTGCACTACTCCACGAACCTGTCCACCACTCTCCTGCACTCGGCTGCCTGATCTCTGCTAATACAGCCCACAATAGCAGAGTCATCTGAGAATTTCTGCAGATGGCAGGACTATGAGCAGTGACTGAAGTCTGATGAGCAGTGTGAAAATGAAGGGAGAGAGGACCGTGCCCTGAGGAGCGCCTGTGCTGCTCAATATAGTGTCAGAGGTGGTGTTCTGAAGCCTCACGTACTGTGGCCGAGCTGTGAGGCAGTTTGTAATCCAGCTAACAAGTGGAGCATCCACATGTATCTCCAGTAGTTTACTGCTACTCTCTGTAGCTCTCTGTATTCAGAATGGCAAACAGTTGTGTTAGTTTAAACAGAATTGTTTTGCATACTCAAGTTTTTTAAGAAACTATATAACTTAAACCTTCAAGCAGCGATAGACGGGCCGTGGCGTATCCACGCGTGTCAGGGGTACTTCCTGTTGACACAGCAGTGAATTGCCATGACCGCTGGAGACTGGCCACATGAGTGAACATAAGTTATCGCATGCAGTTTGATACGCTGAAATCTTAAGATGGTACTGACCAAATGTTAGCTCAATTGGATGATCTGTTGGAGGAGTTTGTTAAAGTACATCACCTGTGAAAAACTGCATACAATTCAAAATGGCTGAGTTCCTGTAGGGTCTACCGTCACGCTCTAAGAGACTATCTTTGCCGTCTCCATGTGATACATACTCCCACCAAATTTCGTAGATAGGGCACATTCACAAAGAAAAACAACTTTTGGTTAGTGTTTAGGCCCTAGAAAATGCAATTCCCTGCTCCGACTCTGTCAGTTCATGAGCCTCAATGATATAAAAATATATATAATTTTGTGTCAAGTCTCTTTGTGCTTTTCACTATGTTTTGGTGAAGTGTTGCAATTTTTTTTGTGTCATCATAAAGAAAACGCCATGTCAATAAATGGGCTATAATTCCAACTTTTTTTAATGATGATTTTGGTGATGAAATAACATTTCAGTTGCTCATCGAATTTAATTACATGTCTTTTTATTCCCAGTACGACTTCTATGATGCTAAATAACTATTGAGTGAGAAAATGTGCAATAGCGTTAACATCTCTATTTTTCTCTTGCTTTGTGTCTCAGGTGTCGTCACCAGGTGAGGTGGAAACCATGGAGAGGCTGTTGCTGTGTGTGATGCTGGCAGTTGCCATGGCAGTGCGGGCACAGATCTGCCCGAAGCGTTGCGTGTGTCAGATCCTGTCACCCAACCTGGCAACCCTCTGCGCCAAGAAAGGTCTTCTGTTCGTCCCGCCCAACATCGACAGGCACACGGTGGAGCTCCGGCTGGCCGACAACTTTATCACAACGTAAAAGTCCCATCACTGATACCACCAAGAGAACTAGTACTTCAATGCTAATACTACATAGGTTGCTTTTGGTTTTTCTACCTTAAAATAACAACTCCGAGTACTAATGTTCTTGGAAACAGCTTCATTAATTTCAATGAGAACACAGGTTGGACATTGAGAGGGTTCCCAGGGTCATTTAGCAAAAGAGTTGAACATTGTCAAAATTTGCAACCCAGTCTCACGGCATTTTGTGTTATAGTCACGACATTTAATCTATTGATTCGTGTTCACAACACGATTTTCCCCTTTTTTTCGTGTCACACAGAACGATTTTAAAAGCATTGTATTTCTATTGGTAGTGTGTTTCGTGCCTGCAACATGTATTTTTGTCCGGTCGGGTCTTGGAAGACCGGAAGCTGTGTGGTTCATAAAAACATGTTCTTTATATATACAGTCTATGGTTCTTACTCAATATCAAGCCACGATTATTGTTTTTAATTTTAAATGATATAATGTCGGACTTTTTTTGCCGTCAGTGAGGAAAAGAAATGGGGCTCAGAGCCTCAGAATACTGAAATCTGTATTTTTTAATCTTTTTTCCTTCTAATTTGTTATTCTTTTCTAAATAACACACTGTTATTAACTCAACAATAACACACAATTATCCTTGTTTTTACTTATTTGTTTAATTCCATAATCCGGGCTTTTTTGCCGTCCGTCAGGAACTGAATTTCAAAATAAAATAACCGGAAACAGATACACAACCACTGAACTGATTACCCAAGATCCTCAGTTATGGTTTAAGCTCGGTGATTGGATTGTTTAGCCGCAATGCAGGTTGGGATATGGTGTTTATGCGATATGAAATCCGAAAAACATTTTTAAAAAAAGAAAATAATACTTAATACAAGCATACGAGTGTGCTTGCTTTTCTCTTTGGAAGTCATCACATAACGGCATTGTAATACACGGTTCGGCTGCATAACTTATTACACATCTGCCGTAGTTCTTTATTTATAGAGCCCTTATTAGAAGACCTTTGGACAAACTGGAAGAAATGCCGCCGAAACTGAATACGTGATGTGGATCATTCCTACTGTAAGGGATGCTACAGCTTCCTCTGCTAATGCCTTTCACCAAACCACAAAACTACTGAAAATAGTGAAAGCAGGAAAAGCTACAGTAGTTAATACTAGAATACTGGTACTATTATAACAACTATAACACCCACAAAGTTACTATTTAAAATATTATACTTTTCTGGTGCTTTACACCCACATAATTGAGTGATTATTATATTCTCAAAATCTGTTTGAATAATAATAATACAACTTTATTGACAAGTAATAACAACCTATATCTAATACCACAAGAACTACATATACCAGTTCTTGGAAAGTTAGATTTAATTGTGTGAGAATTAACAATTTTTCTCCCAAGCTGGAAACAGAGACATTGCTCTCTGACGTCAGGCGAGGAAGCCCTGAGCTGCTTTGGCGGAGATTCATTCGTTGCTGGATTTTTGGACTGAGCGGCATCGCCCAGAGCGCTTTTTATGACGATACAAGCACATTACCCACCAGCACTACAATGAAATAAAACTAATTTAGGTGTGAAAAAAGCACTTACCCTAGAGGAAGTCATAGTGGGTTCATAGTCAATGGAGCAGCTCAAGGCTGTCTCCTGATGTCAGTGCAGTTTCAAGCCTCAGTTCTCTGGATTGTTGCCTTTGGAGAGAGTTGTTCACGCTCACAAATATTGAATTAACTGCACAGGATCAAAGGAGTACTATATGGGAATTAGGTCATTTTTGCTTTTGAATATTAAAACAGTTTTCCTATAAAAGTCCTCTTACACAATATTCAAAGACAAAAATGATACACCACCTTTGTCTAGTCCTATGTTATATATTGTGTTGATTGGTGTTCTTACATCATCCCAAACGTTTCCAACAGTTTAACATGGAAAATGTTTTATTTGAATCCAGGTTGCGTTCTGTATTATAAGGTCTCCTGAAATGGTGGTGTTTAACTTTTTAGAACCTGCGGTTATATGCCAAAACCCCAAAAATATGTGATAACTGAACTTTTTATCCAGTTTTAAGACTATGTTTTTACGATACTCTTATGAGATCTCGGTCTTATTGAACTCTTGAATGGATTTTAATGATCTGAAATCTGAATCTTAAGTTATCAGAGAAAGAAGCTGAGCAAACGTTAGCTTGAGACGAACTGCATCAGACCAACCTGACACATTTATTTTGTGTTTCTATAATGCTTTACCAAGGTGCTGCTATTTTCCCGGCTCCAGATCGGACCAAAAACTATGAAGAAATCCTAAGTGAGAAAGGCGAACTGAGATGCTGGCTGGGGACGTTACCAAACTCTGTTTTTAGTTTGTATTTCAATTGAGAGACCCCTTGTGGAAAATTACATATTATCTGTTTAATCAAAGTTCTGCCTTGTTGGAATTGTCTGTGCTACCAAAAACTCTTGCTTAACCCAAAAGCTGTTCTAGTACCAATTACACATGGTATATGTCTTTGTCTAAGTGAATTGTGCTGATCTGTGTCCACAGTGTGAAGAGGAAAGATTTCGCAAACATGACGCGGCTCGTAGACCTAACATTATCCAGAAACACCATCTCCTTCATCACATCTCACGCCTTTGCCGATATGGAGAACCTCAGAGCTTTACACCTTAACAGGTATGTATATAAACCTAGATGTGTTTGCGGTATGAGATGAAATCCACCTAAGAAATCTGAAGTGTCATAGAGTCTTCCAAAGCTACAAAGTTCTGTTTTTCTCAGTTTCTACATTCTCTTTTCTCTCTCTTTTAGTAACCGGCTGACGAGGATAGCCAATGATACGTTCAGTGGGATGTCGAAGCTCCACCACCTGATCCTGAACAACAACCAGCTGGTAGTTATCCACCAGGAAGCGTTCAACGACCTGCTGGCACTGGAAGAGTTGGACCTGAGCTACAATAACCTGGACTCTATTCCTTGGGAGGCCATCCAGGTCAGGATCTCTTTAAACTGCTGCAGCCTTTCAAAACCCTGACTGGCTGGAGGCCATGGGAATAATCCAATCATAAGCACAATGGGATAAAAGGCCATTAAACCTTTTTGCCCATTTATTTGAAATTAAAATAAAGAGATCTTTAGGGCTTTTGGATTGAACTGGGGCCATTATGTGGACTATTCATTAAGCTCCACTGAAGCTTCATTTGTAGGCATTTTCAGCGCTAACACTTTCAATTTGTTCTTCGCCAGGCAACAAGCAAATGTCAGGGTCTCTGTGGATCAGCTTACTAACATGCTTTGCTACTTAGGATGATTAAAAAATATATTGATGTTAGATAAATAAGTGCTGTAGTCATTGTTGAGGAGTAACACAATAAAGAGGCAGTTACATGCTCAATAGCTAAGAAATGAAATGACAAAATAAGTGTAATTGTAATTAAATACAGTAAAATCTAAGTAAATAACAGTTGCTAAACACATTTCCTGTGATTACAAAGGGGATACATCTGATTATATATATATTTGTAGACAATAATATGTAGTATATAGATAAAACATTTGTGGCAGTAGAAGATAACACTAGTTATTTTGCTCTCTTCCAAACTTTTCTGTTAATTATATTAAAAAAAAATTCAATTGTTTTGCAGTTATTAGTGTTAAGTAATGTTACACGGCCTGGTGTACCTTTATGTGTTGGGGTTGCTTTACAACCCAGTTTAAAACATTTGTTAGAAAGCTCAGAAAAAAGTAGTCTAAAGTAATATCTGACAAAACTCTGAAGTAATTCAAATAGTATCATTACTTATTACAGTGATAACAGGGTAAGCATTCAATCTCTGACCTATTCAATTTTAAAACGAAACTTTACTAACAATAGCTTTGTTGTTTTCAGTTAAACCTTACCTTTAGAATGTGCATGTTAGCATTATTTACTGTAGTTCAACATTTCTATCACCACTGTCAAGGAATGCATTAAAAAAGGTAAAGTTTAGTGACAATAACCAGGATTGTACTACCTTAAAGAAAACCATTTTCCTCTAGATCCGTTCTTAACCTATTCCACTTCCTCATTTCAAAGTGATACTAAAGTTAACTCTTGCTCTCTGTTCTTTCTACAGAGAATGATTAGCCTACATACATTGAGTTTAGACCACAACATGTTGGACTACATCCCAGAGGGAACATTTTCCCTGCTACAGAAACTCAACCGGCTGGACGTCACCTCTAATAAACTCCAAAAGCTGCCACCAGACCCACTTTTTCAACGAGCACAGGTATTATCCAATTCTGGAAAGCAGCAGGCCGAAATATATTTTTTCAATCTCTATTATTGTTATGTTAATAGAACTGGTTGAATTAGACAACTACCAGTGCATATGGGTAATCTGACTCAGATCGTGTCACACTTCCAGGTTCTGGCAACATCAGGGATCATGACTGCCACTTCTTTTGCGTTGTCATTCGGGGGGAACCCTCTCCACTGTAACTGTGAGCTGCTGTGGCTGCGGAGGTTGAACCGAGAAGACGACCTGGAGACGTGCGCTTCACCTCAACAACTCTCTGGGCGCTACTTCTGGTCTGTCCCTGAGGAGGAGTTTCTCTGCGAACCTCCACTCATCACAAGATACTCCCACGAGATGAGGGTGCTTGAAGGCCAGAGAGTTACTCTCAGGTACGTTTTTATGCTGTCCACGTAAAAAATCCTAGACTTGGGCCAGTTGAAAATAAGGAGGAATAATTTCACCAAAAACTTAGATTTGTTCAATGTTGTATGCATTAGATTCTTAAAGAGGCTCTATTATGCTTTTTGGGGATTTCCCTTTCCTTTAGTGTGTTATATAGTTTGTATTGCATGTAAATGGTCTGCAAAGGCTAAAATCCCTGTGTTCCCTCCAGAGGGGATTTCTCTCCCACACTCTCCCCCCCTGCCTGAATCGCCTCCATTGTACTCCTTTATTTACTTCCGTAACAATGTGACATCACTATGTAACACTCGCACTTCTATTGGCTAGCGGGACATTTCTGATACATCTCTAAGAGATCGCCCAATCACAACAGAACCGGCCAGCAAACCAATCAGAAAAGACTGGGATCTGCTTTCAGACAGAGGGTGAAAAGAAGTGCACACATGATGCTATAGAACATTATTTCACCAAAGAAAAAAAGCATAGGCAGACCCAGGAATCACACTAAACAGTGGTTGTTTTCTTGCGTTCTTATAGCCAACACACACTTGTTTCCTTTAGTTGATATTCGACCAAGGATTATTTTCTTCCTCCCATTTTTCTCAATTTTTTGCATGTTTTCTATTTGTTTAAACGTGTTGTAGTAGTTTCACTTTGTTTTCGTAAACTCATGACTCCATTATTTATTTTTTATTTTTTGCAAAGTTGTGCTCTTTGTATACCTGGAGGGACCCATTTCTAAAAACTCTGAAACCTTTATCTTTGCAGTCCGTCAGGCCTAACTCATCCTGGTTTACACTCTATATATACTTTTAACGTTAGGTACAATACCTCATATGTTTTGGGTACATTATACAGCATTCCTCCTAATATAACGTAAAAATATAAGAACAATATAAAGAATACAGTGAAACAACTATACACTTTGTCAGTTTGTATTCCCGTAGTTGAGCATTATGTTTACAAGCCCCTATAAATGCCTGGCTGTTCAACGAAATACAGGGACAGCGACATCAGGATAACATTTTAGGGAGGAAGAAACGGGGGGTTACGTATTGTAACCCTAGTTATATAAGCACAGGCGGAGCCCTCTACTGGACTCTATGGGTACTACCTCTCAACCATACTATGCGAGCATTCATCAACTGAGATATCTATAACCGTAGCCGGCCCCCTGGGGCGGGCCTACCTGAATGCGCGTGCAAGCCCACCGTATATAAGGCGGCCTCGCCTCCTGGCTGTCATCCTACACTTCTCTTCAACGAGCAGCATAGGACCGACAGGGCCCCGAGTAGAGGGCTCCTCCTGTGCTTATATAACTAGGGTTACAATACGTAACCCACCTTATATCTCACACAGGCTCCGCCCTCTACTGGACTCTATGGGTAAAGTGGGTGGAACCCTGATGTCTAAACACCCTGTCGTCCAACAACATCGAATCACCACACTGCCCCTGACTGGCTTTTGGTTACCAGCTACTGCACCGCAACCTCCTCTCCCCCGGTTGTGACCGTGGAGAAGTGGGGGCCGCAGTTTACCTGGCTGGTAGGGCACACTCAGACACGCTTACTTCGTGAATAGTGTGCCTGGAAAACAGTGAGGAGAGTCCTCCAGCCCTGTATGGGGCTTACTGCGCACCATGTTTCCCGGGTCCCTAAGGAGCATGGGAAAACATAAGTGCACTATGTCCAGGGGGACACTATACCTGCTGACCCACAGCCCCACCCCCCCCCTCACCAGCCCTGTGTTGCCTCAGCAAGCACAGATGATGAGAAGGAGCCAGACATGTCCAAGAGATAAAACCTTATGAAGGGGCCTGGCGTAGACCAAGACGCCGCCGCACATATGTCCTCCACACTCACTCCGTTAAATAAGGCTGTTGACACAGCCATACTCCGTGTAGAGTGTGCACGGACCCCCGTGGGGAAGGCTCTCCCCGCCTGTCCTTAGGCATGTGAGATGCACTCGCAGAGCCATCCTGCCAGGTGTTTCTTGGACAGAGCTTTTACCGGCCACGCCGCCCCCAAAGCACACAAACAGTTGTTCAGTGCACCTAGTGGCAGCCGTGCGCTCCACATAACATGCTAGCGCACGCACCGGGCAGAGGAGGTGCAATTTAGCCTCCCTGGCCCCACCATGGGGTGGAAGATTAAAGCCCCCTAACTGAATAGCCCTTGACCTGAACAAGCTCCTTCAATTCTTGGGAACAAAGGAGGGGTTCGGTCTGAATGTCGCCCCGCTATGGTCACCCCGGATCACTAAGCAACTTGGTTGCACCGACAGAGCGGTCAGCTCCGACATTCTCTTGGCCGAAGTTAAGGCAAGTAGCAACGCTGTCTTCCATGACAGTGCTTTCAGGGAGGAGAGCAACAGAGGCTCAAATGGTTCTGTGACCAGAGCCTGGAGCACTAATGGCAGGTCCCACTGCGGGGGCGTGCACTACTGGGCGCTGCCTCCTGACCCCCTGCAAAAACCGTGACATAAGCGGCTGACTGAAGGCTGACCTGCCGCCAAATCCCTCATGGCAGGACGAGATGGATGCTGCATACACTTTAATTGTGGAATGAGCAAGCCCCCTCTCCACCAGTAACTGCAAGTAGGACAGAATAGAGCCCAACATACACGTGGGGGCACTAGACTCCCCTCCTCACACCATCGCTGGAATGCCAACCACTTTGGCCTGTAACAGGCTGTGGTGGATCCTGCTCTTTCTGCCTGGATAGTCTGAATAACCTTGTCAGACAGTCCCCCCTGTCTCAGCCTGTCCCTCTCAGGAGCCACGCCTGGAGAGGTTGGCCCAGATTGGGTAACGACCCTATTGCACCTGCCTCCTGAGACATCGCCCCCCAGAACTGAGGAATCGCCCAGGGCTGGCCCACCATCATCTGTGTCACCTCTGCAAACCACGGCGCCAGGCGGCGGTCTGGGGCCACTAGGATGACTGACAGACGCTCTCGTCTCACCCTCTCCAGGAGGGGGAGAATGAGGCGTACCGGTGGAAAGGTGTAGAGCAGCTTCCTTGGCCATGGCTCGTGTGCAAACGCGTCCACCCCCAAGGGCGCATTGTCTCGCCGAGCCATGGAAAACCACAGGGTACAGTGGCTGTTGCGCCGGCTAGGAGGTTTCCCGCCCCAGTGGAGTTCCCCTCCGGAGGCGCTCTAGGGACCCCCAGTTACAGAGGTTGCCCTCCACTGAGGGGGGGATGGTCACCAGGCGAAGGCTGGCAAACCACCTCTGCAGGCGGCGCATATGCAGCAAGCCTAGCGGTACCACGAAGTGAGCAGCTGCCATGAGACCTAGAGTCTGCATAATGGTCAGCGCTGTCACCGTTACCCCCTGTCGCAGTCTGCAAACTGCCCGAAGCAAGGATGCCTGTCTGCTTTCTGACAGGTTGGCACGTAGTCTGCCTGCATCGAGCAGAACCCCCAGATACTGCACCTGCTGATGAGGTATGGGGGAGCTCTTCTTCCAATTGACCGCAAAACCCAACTTGGTTAGGTGTAGGATCAATTGGGCTGTTTGAAACATTGCCCATTCCCTGGACCTGGCCATGACTATGAGGTCGTCTAGATAAAAAAATACCCTCATGGCACGATCGTCTGCGGCTGAGGCGCTGTGGCAACACATTTGCTAAACGTGCGTGGGGATAGGGAGTAGCTGAACGGTAGTCTGTTGTACTCGTAGGCTACACCCTGGAAGGCAAAACGCAAATACTTTCTGTGCTTTGGAGCAATTTTGACATGAAAGTAAGCGTCCTTCAGGTCGATGGTTGTCAACCAACCGCCTGGCTGCACCAGTCCCAGCAACTGTTTCGCAGTTAACAATTTTCTGCGTGCAATGTGGAGATTCAGGCTGCAAAGATCCAGCATGGGCCTGAATTCTCCTGTCTTCTTGGGAACCAGGAAGTACAGGGAATAGTGCTCTTCCTCTCTGTCTTGAGAGCGCACAACAGACACTGCTTGTTTTTGCAACAGAGCCTGAATATCTGCCGAGAGGAAACCTGTCTCCCCTCGGGATGATAGATTCGCCGCTTTTATGCCTGTGAACGAAGGAGGGATGCTGCAAAACTGGAGTGAATAACCCAGTCTCAGCGTCCTGTCCATCCACTCCGTTAATACACAGCTGCGCTTCCATTCCCCATAACACTGCATTAGGGGATGTACAATCAGCTGTGGAGCCGCAGCTAAGAAGCTGTGCTACTCTCCGGTGGCCCACTCCGCCGCCAAACTCTCCATGAAAGGGAGTTCTGCCCAAGGGGGGCTGACACCGAAAGGGCCGAATTTCTACTGAGGCCCTTGAACACACCGCGGCGCGCGCTCTCGTGGGACCCAGACGGTGAAATGCATCAAGCGAAGTTTTTACACTCGCCGTTGTGTGTCTCCTAACCCTAACACACCGGCCATAATGTCCCTGTACCCGCATAGCGCGGTTTATCACTCTCACATGCGCAGCTGCTGCTTCCTTTGCTGGGGCAGCGAGTGGGGAATCTGTATTGTTAACATTATATGGAAGTGTGGATTTGTGGAGAGAAATGACACTTAGACTGGGATACATGCAATCATTTTTATTAGAAGATGAGCGTGTAACAACAGATGCATCATACAGGGAGGAGGCAGTGACTCTCTCCGCCGGGACGCTTCCTCCCACCGCCAGTCAGCTTCTGGAGGACGGTGCACCCCACCCAGAAGCCCTTTGCTGAGGCGGAGCCGGAGCCTGTCGGAGTCGGTCAGCCCGTCCCCGCGAGTGCCGGTATTGAGCCGGTACTCCGGGACGAACCGCGGAGGCAGAGGGAGCAACGGGAGCCACGGGGGCTCTATACCGGCGCTTCTCTCTCCGTCTCACCACCGCCGGGCGCTCTCGCCCCCGAGGAAGAGCCTGAGGACGAGCCAGCGGCAGCATGCGACTGAAGCGCTGGGTGACCGAGGTGATCGACCCGAAGAGCCCTTCCGTGGATACGGGGGCCCCAAGGAGATCATCCCGGTCCTTTTTGGACAGTGCGGTCAGACCCAGCCACACGTGACGCGACGCCACTTAGGCCAGGGACATCACACGTCCAGCTGCGGTAGCCATACCGTGGACCAGATTATTCATCTGGCCCACGCAGCGGTCCGAATAATCGCCCCTGACGGAGGCGGGGATGTCCTGCTGAGGGGTGATCAGCGAGACACCCAACACGCTGAGATTATTGGCCGCTGCTGCCATATGCGCCCCGAGCCTGAACATCTTATCCAGATATTCCAGGATTTCACGGTCACGCGGCAGCGGGGGCAGAGGCTTCTTCCCCTCTGTCCATCCGGCTGCCTGCAGAAGCAGATTGGCCGCCAGGCTCTCATCAAGGGGGGGCACACCGGGACACTCCGTGTCCGAGCGGCCCTGCACCCTGAGAATTCCCGCCCACGTTGCCACTGGAGCCTTCGTTCTAAGTGGCTGTCGCCATGTCGCCTCCACACACTGCCAGATGTCTGGCAAGGGGGGTGAAACGAAAACATACTGCGCCTGGAAGTGCTCCAGACGCCGGCGGCGGCAGAGCCGCGGGATCAGGCGGCAGGCGTTGCAGGCCGGGAACTGGATCAGGCCGGCCGCCGCGAAGGGCAGGGTCGTTGCTCCAACAGTGGTGAGTCCATGATCTCAAACTTCTTCTTTCTGTCTTTTCTCGTCTTAGCTCAGTTGTTTCCTTGCTCGCTGAAGAGAAAAGGATGACAGCCAGGAGGCGAGGCCGCCTTATATACGGTGGGCTTGCGCGCGCATTCAGGTAGGCCCGCCCCAGGGGGCCGGCTACGGTTATAGATATCTCAGTTGATGAATGCTCGCATAGTATGGTTGAGAGGTAGTACCCATAGAGTCCAGTAGAGGGCGGAGCCTGTGTGAGATATAACTAAATCAAGAGCAGGTCGGGGAGACGATGATTACTTAATTTGCATATATATTGGTCACACGCTTCCAATCATGATAGATGTTATGTTTTTCAAATATGGAATTATGGGAGAAAAAGGGGCCAAAGAAAATCAATGAGGTGCTATTATTCTTTTTCCCTTATTGGATCTCCTCTTCAGGTTCATATATAAGGTACAAGTCCAGGGTCAGAGGTCAACCCACCCGACATTTCTCATCTTGTACAGCTTCCATTTTAATGTATTCAACTGCAAAATGGTTAGGAGTCTTTTTTGTATCTTCTGGTAATAACCTGATGATAGTTTACCCAGCCTATATTTTTCAATTTCATTACTTGGGGCTGCTATCGTTTGTCTCTCCCCCTCCATGAAAACATGAACTTTACATCATTTCGAGCTCACTTCCGTAATAACGTGAACTTCATATCATTTGGAGTTTGCTTAAGTTCATAACAGACATTGCCAGAGAGCCTTCAGCTTAGTCGCAAGAAAAATAACGACTCCCCTTCATTAATTTTTCATAGCACTTCACTGTAATAACAGTAATCGAGGCGGGTCACAGTGACCATGACACTCCTTATTTTTGATTGCTTATCATTCTAATGACATCAAAAATGATTGTTCCCATTTCAATTTAGTCACTAAATGCATGCACTTTTTAAAAGATCATCTGAGTGTGAATAGGCACATTTTCCTCTAGCTTCTTAATATTGTACATACAAAATAAATAATTTAGAGCTGTACATGTGGTTGAGAATCCATCAAAAATTATTATTTAAACAAAAATAATTAGCACCTATCATCTATCTTTCTTCATCTATGTATTGGGTGGGATTGGAGGATCTATGGGACAAGCAAAAACTGGACTCTTCCAAGAACCGACTTAAAGTCCTGTGTCAAAGACCAAAAGTAGCTAGTAAGCAAAGTCACGTAACGACGGTAACATTTAATTTTTAACCTAAACATCAAAATCATTAGTTCTGAACCTAACTGCATAGTTTTAGTGCCTTATCCTTAAAGTAACTGAAAGCGAAACCTAGGAAAACTGTGACCCTTTCTTAACGTTGGATATGCACCTTTTTCTCACTGGTGGCTGCAGTTGGCCCCTTCTAAAGCAGCAGAGTGGTAGAGAAAACAACTGGATACGACCTGTTACTGTCCTGGTAATATTCGTACTTATGAGAATTTAGTAGCCAAGATATAAATCCACCACTGTTATTTCTAGGCTGTTATGTAAAGCGCATTATAACTGGAAATATCTCTGCCATCACAGTAGAAAATGTAGACTCTTCCATATACATATAGACATATTGTGCTAGTTTTCAGGTTCATATTAGTATTTTAAGCTACTACTGTGTCATGTTTCCATGCTTTAATGTTCGAAAAGCTCTTTATTTTTCTCATACTGCCTGTGTTGTAGCACCTCTTTTCACCCTCTGTCTGAAACCAGAGCCCAGTCTGCTATGATTGGTTAGCTGGCCAGCTCTGTTGTGATTGGTCAACTGCCTTAAGATGTGTAAGAAATGTCCCACCCCTATCGCGTACAAAGAAACTCCCTCTGGAGGGAACTTTGGCATTTTAGCCTTTGCAGACCATTTACATGCACATAAACCTACAGTATATAACACACTACTGGAAAGGGAAAAACCCCAAAAGCACTATAGGGCTTATTGAAGCATTTCTTCCACTGTACAGTTAACCCCATTCTGACTTGTTTCTAATACGATTAACTCAATTGCTTTTCTCCTCTAAAGGTGTAAGGCCAGAGGTGACCCGGAGCCAGCCATCCACTGGATCTCTCCTGAGGGCAAACTGGTGTCTAACTCCTCCAGAACGTTGGTCTACAACAACGGGACTCTGGACATCCTCATCAGCACGGTGAAAGACACCGGCTCCTTCACCTGCATCTCCTCAAACCCGGCCGGCGAAGCCCACCAAACAATAGAGCTCATTATAATAAAGCTCCCCCACATCTCCAACAACACCAACAACATACAGGAGCCCGACCCGGGATCCTCAGACATCTCCACGTCGACTCGAGGAGGGGCCAACGGGAGCAACGTGACGGGCGACGTGAAGGGCGGGGTGGACAAAAGGGTGGTGACAGCCGAGGCCACGTCATCAACGGCGCTGATCAAGTTCAACTTCCAGAGGAATATTCCGGGCATCAGGATGTTCCAGATACAGTACAATGGGAGCCAAGATGACTCGCTGGTTTACAGGTAAGACTGACAGAATCACCATGAGTCAGACAGTTTACGCAACAGAAACTGAACCATGATATGGCTGATGTGGGAGGTAGAGGATAACCTGAGCTGTATAGATTACATTACAGTAGATTAGATGCAGCTTTAATGATACTGTGGGGAGGAAACGCTACCAGGGTGCTAAAATGCTTTGTTAATGAAAGATAGACTCGGAATAAGCACCGAAAATTTGAAAGATACCCAAAGGAAAAAAAGGCATTAAGGGCTATTTAATGTGCGGATTCTTCAGTATGAGGTACATTTGCATAAGTATAATGAATGTTATCTTGACATTGTTTTTATCAGAGTACATGCACAGACTATTTCTCACGGCTTTATTACATTAGAGCACAGACGGTTCATATCAGGGCACATTAGACCAACACGGAGATGAAATCGGGATGGACAGCACTGAAAATGCAAAGTGAGAAAGTTCACAATCCGGGGGAAATAATGCTGCTGACTCACTGACACGGCCTTGAAGGCGAGAGCTCTGCGGGGCCCTTCTTAACTTTTGCTGTGTACTCAGGATAACACAGATTAGATCGATCTCGCAGGGAATGATTGTTGTTTGAGCTAAATATTTACTCCAGTGAAATGGGGGGGGGGGGAATTAACAAACACATAAAGCTTCTGTAGGGATATATGCCTGTATTATCTGCCTTTCATATCTGCTGCTAATCCCTATACATACTTCATCTGTATGTATCATCATCAAGAGTTATTAGGGGGGGGCGGGGCTTTGACATGACCGTCTGGGTCATGATGGTGACTAGAGGTTGGATGTTTTTCGTTGTGATCCTTGATCCATTACAGTCTTTATCTCTTTGTGACTACACCAATATGGTTAACAAACAGATCATTGATAGGACAATCTGATGGTATTATCTGCCGTGCATATTATTCCTAATCTCTGTACATGATTCATCAGCACTCAACTCCATTCGTCACGCAACATCGAGAGACGCCACTGATAGGATTTATGGTGTCGGTCGTGCTAAAGAACTTGTTTTCCACATCAAGAAAGCCGATCTTCCTCTCCGTCTATCTCTTCTTTTATTCTCAAAAGCTTTGGTGTGTAAGATTGTCATTTGACAAAAGGCTGTGTTTATACTTTTGTGCCCCTTTAAAATACTTGCTGTAAAGTATCACGTCGGAGAGCATAGACAAAGAGCTTCCTGTTCTGGGACTGAAAGTGAAACCTATAGAAACTGCAAGCCTTTCTTAAAGTTAGATATGCACCTTTTTGCTTACTTGTGGTTGCAGTTTGCCCTTCTGAAGCACCACAGTTGTAGTGAAAACAACTGATTACCACCATTTAATAACGTAATAACATCTGTAGTAATGAGAAGGGTTATGGTTAGGCACCCAACATGTACTGTAAGTCCACCCTTTCTTAACGTTGCATATGCACCTTTTCATGCAACATCGGGAGACGGTGCCGATAAGATTTATGGCCTTCGTTCTTGTTAAAGATCTCACTCTCAACTTCAAAATACCGCTCTTCCTCTCCGTCAATCTTTTTTATTTTCAAAAGCCTTTGTGCATTTGTAAAATTTGTATTCGACAAAAGCCTACGTTTATACTTTTATGCCCTAGACTTTGAAATACAAGTGCTTCCTGTTTGTGGATGGAGGAGCCACCAACCACCAAGATCATTATCGGCCTTTTTTCCTCAAAGTCTTCTCTTTTTCCCTCCAATATTAAGCGCCGAACTCATTTGCGTTTCTCCGTGTTATTTCGCAGCCCTCCTGTCTTTAGATAGCGGATTGATTTCCAATCAACGCCACAGCTTGCACAAAGCAGCAACCCATTGATTCTGTTTTCTTCATTACCCAAACACAGAAGTAAGAGAAAAGGAGGAAAACAAAAGAGTGAGAATGAGAAAGGACATGTTGAAAAAATAAGGGGGGTTGGGGTGGCGAGGATACGAGAGGAAGACGGAGAAGGAGAGACTGGGACTGTCGTCACTGACAGGGTGCTGACTTTTCAGGTTCAATGAGAGCTTATTGATTTGCCGCACGATGACATTTCTGCTTTTTTACTCCCCACCTGCTCCACATAATCGTGCATCAGTATCTTCCCTTTATACCGTGAGTTTGACAATGTGAAAACAGATGGGTAAGGAAGTAGTGGTTTAGAGTCGGTACAGGCACATCCTCCGGGCGATGTTAACCTCCTACACATGCAATAGGCAGCAGATCAAAAAATGTAACAGTTGATGCTGTATTGATCCCTGCAGGGAAGCCCCGCCCCCCGAGGTCAGGGTCAGCTGCAGAACATCTCTCCCGGAGCTGACAGGGATTCAGTGTCTCGCTCAAGGACACTTGAGACGGCCAAATTTACAAGTTTACTGATACAGTACTGCTGTTTTAACGCCACTGCTCCTGCTTAAGTATTGTATTTCTATTCCGGAGGCAGGACTGCTACCCAGCCGGACACACAGCAAACCCCCGCACAAACTCAGCAATTCTGGTCAGGCTTGTTGGACTTCTTTACGACAGTATAGTGTCCCAGAAATATTTGAAACAAACAATATTATGTTAATTTAGGAACTTTTGTATGCCTTTGATGCAGTATAATGATAATTTGATAATGATAATATAATATCAAAATAGTGCAAGTAGACCCTTTGAAATATCTTCATTAAATAAAACTAGAACAATGTAAGAATAAGCAAGTAGTATCAAATCCAAAATGCCTGTTATTAGGTACCCAACAAAAAAGATAAATGTGGTTCTGCTTTTGTTCTCTAACATGCACGTTGAGTTAGGAACGTGACACAAAGACTTGGTTTTAGGAAAAAAACACAAGAGGTTATTGGCTTGAAAACGCTGGCTCTTGGCATAACATGGAACAAAACAAACTGGCACAGAACAAAGGGAGACAAGGAGTATTAATAGAAGAGTTAATGGGACACAGGTGGCAACATCAAGGGTGGGGCAAACAATCACAGTGGCAATTATATACCAAATTTGAGTATGTTTGAGACAAACCTATCTTGTGTTTTAAATAAAGGTCTTTAGTTTCATTTTTAGGAAAACAATTTTTTTAGTTCAGAGTCCTAAGACTAACTTCAATGTATCATGTTAGTATTTAAAGCGCTATTTGAACAAGGCAGAGTTTTTTTTTTGGAAATGTTTCGGCCTGAAATTTCACTACTCACCCCCTCCACTGTGGTCAAGGGACTCTTTAATACAACCTTTCTTCTACGAGAAGTAAGAAATCAGGAGTTCAATTAGCTTGTTTTGTCCGCAAGGCACCAATCCAGAGCACTATATTTTTCTATTCATTTTAAATACAATGCAGAATCCTTAAGGCTTTGCTTGTAACCAATACGACATGCCTACCAAAAACAAAACACATATTTTTTGTGAATCTATGGACCTTTGGTGTCTCTTTTCCTTTCCTTCTTTAATGCAAACTGTAAGGACTTAAATTGAGTCATGCACAAAGCCTTTATCCAAGCCTCAGCTGTTAACCCCTTATTGTAAGGCCGGATCAAGGAAAAGCTGATGTCAGAACAATGTTCTGACCTTTTACACATGACCTCTCACAGCACAGAGGCACATGCAGTTTTACACCTCACTGGTTTTATTGAACGATCCACAGCGGCGTCGATGATGACCATAAACTCACAGCCAGAATAGACAAGACGACCGTAAAACTGCCACAAAGCACAATGGGCTCTTATTCAGAAGTGGAGCCAATTATTACTCTTAATTAAGGGTTTGGATGAATGCAAGCCACGCTGGGACAATTGAAAGAATGAATTCACAAATTATAGGATAATAAGATGTATTGTTTAGTCAAAGATTCAATTAAAATGATGATGATACTAATGCTGGTATGTGCCCTGAACAGAGTAATAAAGATATACAAAATACTGCTTTTTAATAAGGAATATATGTATAAAAAAGTTGTTCCAACATAATTATAGGTCAAGGCGATACCTTTATACAACCCAGTACCCTTATAGTCTATTGTCACCGGTTGTGTGTCTGAGTTGAGAGCAGCTCAAATAAAGGGTAATTGTGTATTTTTTACTACTGTATGGGAGACATAACTTTAACAGTAGTGTATTTTCTAAGAAAGAAGTATAAAATAACGTTTTATTTCCTACCGATACCCTCTAAGTCAGTGATACGCAGCTTATGATGTGGACCCAATACAGTGCCAGATGGCACGCCGACTATTTCCTACTTCAAAATGGCCTCTTTTTTTTTTAATGCCAGGGGAGGATCCCCCATCGCCCACCTAGCAGAGGTCTGGGCTATAGATGTTTGTTAAATTTGCAAAAAGTGTTCCCCGGGGAAAGAATTTGAGTATCCGTTTATTATATTTGACTGTCCCGACCCTCAGCTTGGAAACCAATAGTCTTCTATTTTTTATTTTATTGATTGCATTAGGTAAAGAGTTGTCTAATTTAAACATTTTGCATCTATACTCTTCAATATTCATAAGGATGTGGCCAGTAAGCAATAATAAAAGTTACAATAGAAGCAATAATAATAAAAAGCTGGGCCTGTGTGTAACAGTATAAAGAAATGTAAAATGAACACATCTTCACTAATAGCTGTAGTTCTGGCTAAGATATGTCGTCCCTTGGAAGGGGAATCGATGAAAAAGATATATCCCATTTTGGAGAAACATGTTCATCAGGAAAAAGAACCTAGCATTAGAGCTAAAAGCTAAACTAAGCTGATGTTTAAAGATGAGTCAAAAACACCAACATCTATCTATAAACACAAGCCCTAATGTATTAAGGCTGTGGTACTGTAGAATATACTTCAACCACTCAGAGTATACAAACATGAAAGGCTTCAATATATCTTTCAGAGCCAAGGCATCTTCTTCTTTTTTTAAGAGGCACAAACTCCACTTTGGCATTCACTAAGTTGCTTAAGAACACTTTCAAAACCCATTCTCCCTCCACCCTCATCCTCTGCCTGTTGTCAATTCAGTGGCTGTTTTCCACTCCAGCAGATCCATCGAGCTACAGGGGCTGGATGCCATTTGCAACGAAAACTACACATCAAGCAAATTGTGTGGCAAGCTTTTTTTATGAGGCTACACAGCAGGGGATGGGAGGTGAATCCAGGCTTTTAAAAGGCATACTCTCCCCTTTTATCTCCCTCCTTAGCAGGAAGTAGTTTATCCCTGCCTATGGTCCCTGCGTATAACACCTTGCTCAGCTGTGCTTAAGGCGTGACAAAACAACCGCCTTTATCCCGGCGTAATGTTCCAATTCTGTTTTTATAGGACCATAAACTTATCGCAGTAACAGTGTTATTGTCGTAGGTAGTCAAAGGGGCTGCAAACAGGGACATGTTATATAAAGGGAACTACCACAGCAATAAGGATGATTCTGATGGGTAGACAGAGTGGGAAAAGGCAGGGAGTTGGCAAGGAGGGTAAGAAGGATATAATCAGAACATAAAGAAGATTTATGTGAGTGTTCAAAGGGATGGGGGGAAAAGAAAGGGTGGCCATGTGGAAGGGAGGGACAGAGGAAGCGGAAGGAATTTAAAAAAGGGGCAAACAGAGCAAAAAGAGGTTGGCAGAAAGGAAATAATGAGAGCAATAGGGAGTATGGGGGAAAGACCATAGAAGAAGACTTAAGAGGATCAATGGATAAAAACGAGATTGGACAAAAGCAGTTGTATATTAAAAGAATAAAGACACTGGTAAGATGAAGGGTGATAACAGGAGGAAGGGTGGAAAAAGTAAGAATGCAACTAAATTAACTAAAAAATAATAAGAGGGAAGAACTAACAGAAAGGATGGAAGAAAGTCAAGTAGTAAGAAAAGAAAGAAAGCCAGGAAACTTATATTATCAATTACCCGAGTAAGATATAAAGAGATTCAAAACAAAAAAGAAAGTAAAAATCTAAAACGGCAGTTTGGAAAGTGCTGACCACAGCATTTAAGATAAATCGAAATGACTCAGCTGAATTGGAGGAATGGAGCTGAGCTCGGCAGATGGAGGTCCACACCCGTCTGCAGATGGTGCTGAAACGTATTCCCCACATCTGGGACGGCTGCACGGCACTTTGACGTGTACTCTGCAGTTTGCACTGAGCTCAGCAGTAACCAGATCTCACTAAGAGGTGAGCCGTTTCCTTAAGTGTAGGAATTAAGAGTTGACCATAGTGAAAAACTTGTGGTCTTCTGCAAGAGAACATAACAGACTGGTCATCAGTGATCATTCTGTAGAGGAAAACTATGACTAGATATATCTGTCATGGACAATTTTGCATGACTAAGACAATGATGTAATAGCAACAGTTAAACACTTACTGAATCAGCATGCAATGTGGTTCACTAAAAATTCACTAAATGAGACTATAAAGTCATTACAACAAGTATTAGCTGCCTTTTAGATAAGTGGTGGTGATGCGCCCCAACAAAAATATTTTAACTTTTCATGATTCCATTTACACTTCAAAAATCACAACAGTGGTGTCAATGTTTGGAGATTGTCCTGCTTTTTTTATTGCAATATTCCAAAATCCAAACCTCCATGATCAGCCTAAAAGAATACGTCATAACTAAACCACTCTTTATGAAGACAAGGGCAACAACTCACAACGGGCACAGTCAGAAACACTCGGAGTCTCTTTCCAACTAAGTTAACGTTTTAAAAAGTGTTATTGTCTGTACAGCTCTCATTGTTCTAAAATAGTTTTAAAGACAGTATAAGGCCTAAGAAAAGTTGCTGAATTGTGTTAGTTGTTAATAGAAATCAGAACATGTCCATGTCTGGAAGTTTTCCTTACATTGATAACATCAGACCAAAGTCTAGATACACTGAGAAGCTGCTTTTAAAGTCTTTAACCAGATAATGATTTGATGTCAAAATCTGTTATGTAATAATACAAATACTTTTATTTATATAGCACCTTTCATGCAAGATGCAGCCCAAAGTGCTTTACAGAGAAAAGTCACTAAAATGCCCAGACTTTTGGTCAACTCATATTTGATTAAAAAAACAGGATTACTAAATATGGACAAAACTTACAAGGACATTTGACTCAGTATAAATGGCTGACACAAAGAAACACCAATAAATATCACATAATAATTACTGATTTATTATGATTCATTCCATGCTTTATCACACTTATATTCATGAATCTAATTTCAAAGTTATGATTTGCATGTAACCTTGAAAACAAAACTTGCCATCTCTGTTCATTGAGAAGACAAAAATATTATTACCACACAAAGGAGCAGAGCAATTGTTCCTTTCAGTTATTTTAAGGAGGATTTTTGAGCAAGTGACAATAATGCCAGTTTTAAGATAATGCTGCTCCTCTCTTAAACAAAATGTGTTTAAGTGGGGACTGTAATATTATGACTTTGATTAGAATACACATTTCAAGTGTTAATTAGTGGGGAAATATAATCCTGATCTTCTGGAAGTTATTGCCAACCATTGTTCCAATCCATTGCTACATTAATTAAAATGTGTGCTTGCTCTGTGGCTAACTAACTTTATCTGACTCTGAACACGGTTAATGAATAAAAATGGATGGGGAGGTGTTAGCACAGCCCACCTGGCCTGGGCTCAAATCCCTCTCCACCTCTGACTACAAGCTGTGCTGGTGCTTGTACCATTAGCTCAGGCATCAGGGGCATTACACGCTGTGAAAAGAAGATAAGAAGTTAGCTTCTGCAATGTTCAGCCTCAGATCTATTAGCATGGTAGGGTGCCATCTGCTGTGTAAGCCACATTAGCCCGGGGGTCAACAGTAATGGGGCAGGAGTCGAACTACCATTAATCCTCCACTCTTTGCTTAACTTGGTTTGATGCGCCTTAGTGGGGGGTTGTTGTTTGTTTAATTGTTGAGAGAGCTAACAAGGAAACATTTATGTTGAATTGGAAAGATATGTAACTTGTTGCCATTTAGGTTGGGTTGTACCAATATGGATTGATTTAATACAACATAAATCATCAGAGTTTCGGAAAACTTTAGGTTTGCAATAACTTAATCCAGGTTAGAAATCAAGCGCATTGTACATTGTCGCATGAAAGAAAATGTAAACAACGTTCTGTTAATTCAAGTTTATTAATGTAAACCACAATTAAATAGATTTGAATCAATAAAGAGTTGCTCATTTAATCCAAATACAAACAAAATAAAGAAATGCTATTTATTAGTGGGATTTTGAACGACGTGTAAGGGTCAATTTATATAGCACATTTCAGACACAAAGACAACTCAAAGGGCTTTACATAAGCACACAATTTCCTCCTTAACCTGTTAAGCCCTGCAGGCTTTTTTTTCACAAAACTGTGTCTCAGAGCTTCTTAACATTTAATAACCTATTAATGTGTCATACCCACTTAACGGGAAGAAACTCAGCTAACTGACGATGTGAACCTTTTTTACCGAAACAGAACACAAGTCTCACGAGAAGCGTCTAAATGAGCCCTGAGCGAAAAGATTCTTACGCACTTAGCACAGAACTCACGGTAGAAATACTTTATTACTTATCAGATCTGCACAAACAAGATATCAGCTAGCAAGCTGAGATTCCACAGATTTTAGGAGTATTAGTATCATCACTATGCGATCAAAACTGGGGCAGGGGAAGCGAACCCAGACATCACACGACGTAGCTTTACGGAGCAAAAACGGGACATTGTCTTACCTTTGCTGTTGTTAGATCAAAAGTTATGTTCAATGGCATTAAAACGATAAAAATGCTCCTGAAGGTTATCCATAGGTTAATCCAATGTGTCTGTGTCACTTTGAAATGATTACTCCATCATTCCATTTTTGTCAAAAACGGAGATTTCATATTAGCTGTTATTGCAGGCTCTGGAACACTCTGCCCCTCCATGTGAGGTCGGCCCAGACCCTAGGGGTTTTTAAATCTACACTAAAGATACACTTCTTCTCCCTGGCCTTCTAGTCAGAGCGGAGTATGACACCTGACCATTCCCTGTGTTTTTTATATATCTGTTATAATTTATTGTCTTTTATTGTGATTGTAGTAATGTGTTTTTATTACATGTACAGCACTTTGGCTCGACCAAAAATCGCTTTTAAATGTGCTTTATAAATAAACCTTGATTTGATTTGATTTAATTTGATTTGATTAGCACTATTAGAGCTACAACCCAGCTTCCGGCTTTGGGCATTCTGGCTACGCATCACTCATTCACCAATGGGTAATGTTTAGATGGATTTGAGGAACTTCCCCTCGATTCTATTGGCTCTAACGGTTCAAAAGAGATGTCAATCATCAAAATTGACCGAGGGGGGCCAGAGATATGGAAAATGCACCCAAATGATCCCAGAAGTGGGTTTTCTTTTCTAAATCTCTCTAAAAAGGTCAAATGTCACTTGTTTTGCATCAATCTTGATACAGGGTAGTTATTATATGTTATAGTTTGGATTCCTAAAGCTTTTAGTCTACTCTCCCATCATTCAAGGGTGGTTTTCACTATAAGTAATGTTTTTTTTTTGGACGGACATTATAATTTACATTTTTTTACTATATTTAATCTGAATTTACTTTAAAGTAAAAGAATTCTATATTGATTCTGACTTTTCTACATCCAACTCACAGGTTTATCATTGCTTTGAGAAAAAGATTATTAATTTACCCCTTTTAGAAGTGAAGATATAGTCATTTGTTCTGGGAATGTCATTTTCGAGCCTGAGACCTGGAAAACAGGCTCAGGGGTTAACGGGTTAAAGAAAAACGTTTTGAACATTGTATGGTTAAATACATCAAGATACTAGCTTCTGTAATGGTAACTGGTAACTTTAGAGCAATTTATTAGCAGCATAAAACACTGTTAGGTTGTATATGTTCTTTAAGAACTTGATTATTTTGTCTCAATCTATTTAAAAATTTTTTAAAACCACCTCAAGTTAAGAAGTTAAGTTAATACTGGACACCATTTTTAAATTAGTGCAACTGAATTTAATTTAATCTAGATTTCCTCTAAAAACAAAACTGATGTTTAAAGAGACATTTAAATGTAATCTTTTATGTTAGGCTAGTTTCAAAGTTTATTGTAACATGAAATGGTTTAAATCATATTTGTAAAATACTTCCTTGTTGGTGCAACACAGCCTTATCTTATGCATTATATAATAGAAAGGGATAGGAATGTGTGGATAACACATGTTTAAAAAGTGCAGTGTAAAGAAAAGTTCTTTTAAACACATATCTGCTTCTGTCTGCTGTTTTGTTTGGCTTATCTGACAAAGTCTCCATGTTCCGGGCTTTTAATTTCGACTCGTTTGCATTGCAGTATCATGGGGAGGCTTTAGCCAGAAGCACTTTTCTGAAATAATTGGACACCCTCCTTTCAGATATCTATGACCCACATTCTGGAACACTGCTGTGCATTTTACAATGTTTTCTGTTCAAACACTGCTTATGAGAGTATGTATACTACAGGAGCTCACATTTGCACAATTTAATGCTCCTCTCTGTATTTACCAAGAAAATGTAACAGCTGAAACAGCTTTGTTTTCAGTGGGTTGGGCTTTGATTTGATTTGAGAAAACTTTATCTTTGAATCATGTGCTGCACAGATTCGGGCAGGTGCTACTGACTAATGAGCACAGTCAGGAGGATGCTCTTAGATTCTTGAAAATAACAATAAAGTCTTACGTAAAAGGAAATTGACTGAAATGTTCAATACAATCTGATAACTTAAAAGTTGAAATTTGGCACAGGATTACATGTAGAGTAAATTGACTTTTTGACTACAAGCACAAATAAGTTGTCCTTCACAAAAATTAACTGAAGACTTAAGATGACTCAAATGTGGCTAGAACTAATAAGCGTCTTTATCTAAAGAGATAAAACTAAGATAAAATAGCTGACAGATGAGCGCTGCTAATGACTAGGCAGTGTCAGAAAACTCAAAAAAAACACAAAACTGGATAGCTTCCAATCCAATTATGAAATCCAAAAAACAATATACCCCCGCAGCTACATGAAACCACTAATGAGCTAGCCCATGTCGCTGAATATCATTGAAAAACATGGCTGTCACATGTCGTCCTGCGGGGCTCTGGTTCCATGGGAGCCCAGTTATTCCCCCCCCCTGCCTTATCGCACGGCTCCAGCCCGACCTGGAAGCATGTGTGTTGATTCATAGCTTTGGATGCCTTTTTTTCTCCCTTCCTTCTCCTGAAATAATGCGTGTTTGTGGCCTGCAGCCTTTGTCCAATATTTAATCAAGTGAAATGGCCTGAAAATAGAACAATCTGGTATCATAGTTCACTGTTCCGTGCGCGGCGGCAATCATTTGTCTGGAGACAAAAAGATGAGAGCGGCTAATGGAGATCGCATTGTCCTCCTGGCTTTCTCTCCGGCTGGAGTGAGGAAAGCTAGAGTTGATTAACGTGCACGCTCACATCCGTGCACGCTCATTCGCGGTAGGATTTACCAGCGTGCATTGCTGTATCTGTGGTGAGCGCTGGCAGAGAGCCAGACACAGTGACAGCCACTGGGAAGAGGAAGTCATGGGAGGAGAAGAGTACTGTAGTGGAACTCTCACACACACTCACACACACACACACACACACACACACACACACACACACACACACACACACACACACACACACACACATATATATGTACATACTGCAGACACATAGACGTAAATACACAAATGCATACTCATAGGACCATGAAGAATTTCAGTCTTGTAATGAAAGCGTAATGAAACCCGGAACCAAATACACGCTAACACACTCAGAGGCTTGGCAGAGCAGAGTAGATAGATTAGTTTAATAGTCGCGGCCAAGGCAATCATCTGCCCACTGTAGGGCTTCAAATACTGGCAGCAAGATCCAGCTCTGACACAAAGAAGTTAGCCACAATGAATGAGTCATTTTGGATGAGTTCACAATGCTGACGGCTCGCACACAGTCAAGAAATAATCGTATGCAAGACAAAAAAAAACAGTGATTTGCATTAAAATGCATTTGTGAACTCAGCAAAACAGGGTCCAAAAACACATTATCAATATATCTATTGTTCCTTGTATGTATGAATTATAAATGACGACTGCTCAGCTTACACGCTCACTATGAAAACCAACTGTGCAATGTGAGCGTCATTGGCCGGAGCGTCTGGTTGGATGGATGTTGTTTAGAAACTAGTTGGGATGTGTCCAGATGGAGTCATGTAGCTAACGGTTTCTTGGCAGCGAAGGTTTCTAAGAATGTTTTTCATGTCTGCAGATACATGACAAAGTAGCAGACAATCAATAGAGCAAGGTGCATAATTGCGGCCCATTCATAGACTTTTAACCAAAACACGGGCACTGCTATTGAAATTAAACAGTTTTGTTTTTTAACTTGCCCTCTTACTGTTTTAAATCACAATTGTCTAGCTTCACTTTAATACAGATGAAAGATTACGTAAGATTGATCTAACATATATTATCTTTTATACTAAAGAAAAATCTAATTTCCTTGTAAACCAATTAAAATTGTCCATGGATAAACAACATAAGCCTAAACAGGACAATTGTTGTTAACTATGGCAAATATATTGAAGGCATGACATTTCCCATGATATTCCTATATTAGTTAGGAGCACATCTGATTTGAAAGGAGTCTTGAAGTGACTGTCTATCCACAAAGACAACCCAGCCACTTTTTGACAGCTGCCTTAAACATAATAAACATGATTCAACTTTCTATACACATAAACCTGTAAACAGCATTAAATGCCTCTCTATATACATATTATTCTTGTTTATAACATTAACCATAATATATAATTTTGTTACTATAGTTTACGTCTGGCAGTGGCTCAGTCAGTAGGGGCTTGGACTGTGAGCCGTAGGGTCGCCGGTTCAAGTCCCCGGCCAGACCTAAAATATGGAGTGTGGACTGGTACTTGGAGAGGTCCCAGTTCACCTACTGCGCCCTGCCGTGGTGCCCTTGAGCAATTCACCGAACACCATCCCTCCGATTCTATCTATAAATGAACATCTTTCTGTACAAAAGAAAGCTTGAATCTATGAATTGAGATCAGTAATTCAATTGAAAAATATTTACTGAGGCAATTAATCAAGTAAGGCCATTTTCGTGTAGACTTCTACACAACTAGACTTATGTTTTCCAACCAGTGGAGTTTAAATGATTAAATACACTACCACGTTGGCTTCATTTCTCAGACCCGGAGGTTGCCATTTAGTTTTGGAATCAAATTTTTATTTAACTGAGGATAATGATACAAATGAATATTAACCAAAACCAAAAGAAATACCACTTGTTTACATATTCAGTAGTGGCATAAGTCTCTCTCCTATACTGTCCAAAAGAAAAAGGGTCAGGCCTTTAGGGTCAAAATATCAACTGTATCTTCATCTTTTATATCCTAGAGACATACAGTATTAATGAGGTGCTTAACATTGGTATCTGTGTTAGAACGTGACGGCGTTAAAGCCTGCAAGAAAAAAAGATGATGAAAGTCAGGCCAAGCCGAGGCATGAAAAACAAACACATTATTTCACCGATATAAATGCTTTGCTGGCTAATGTGACACACAACCACACACACATCCAAAACACACAAATGACGCCCAAGGCCACGGCAATAATAGGGAAATGAATCTCTGTCTGTGTATATATGTTTATACAAGTGTAGCTGCTTATATCAGAGCTTGTAGTAGCCAGCGACTTTCGCTCCAATCATTAACCTGCACACTTCAATGTCACTTTATGTGTCCCAACACAGAAATAATGGCATTGTGAGTGTGTTCACCACCCTAATGATGAAAATATCAAGAGGAGCAAAGAGGAGGACACTCATGGTCAGCCGGCGTTCAGATGGTCCGATTAGTATTCATAGGGTCATATAGATGCTCACACACACACACACACACACACACACACACACACACACACACACACACACACACACACACACACACACACACTCTACAGCCTTGTTCTGTTATTCCAGAGGGCTCGCTAATGACCTACCGCCACATGTATTCCCTAGCTCTTAATGCTAACCATTAAAGCTCACCATATCTCCTAACCTTCACTTAACTCCAGCTTAAACCCAGATGGTTAACCTGGCCGAAGCAGCACTCTGCTCCTCTCGGTGCACACAAGGCTGCGAGCTGTGAACTAGCCACCCTCTTTGCTTTTACTGAGGAATATCATTAGCATTTTAATGAGCAAACCCAGGAAAGCTGACACGGCCTTTAAGCGAAACTGAAGGACAAATGTGCAAATCCTCTAGTCAATGTGTCCAGTGAAGAATTACCAACTTCAGTCAAAGTGGCAAAGTACCTTCGGAAGTGTCGAAAAGAATATCTGTTTTTTTTTCATTGTAAGCTGAAAACTATTACCCCGGTATGTTTTATTGTGAAACCTTAGCAAGAAAGATTTGGGAAAGGAAGGTCATCTCTTCCGATCCGTGCAATAATAAATCATCTTAAGTGTCCTGCTCTGCTGATAACTTTTTAGTTTTTGAGGATTCAGCACCTAGCTACACACAGGAGAGCTGAGTGCATTCATTCTTTACAATTACCATTCTTAATTCCCTTTGAAGTATTTTATTTATATAGATATAATAACATCATATATATATATATAATAGTTTTAGAACTTTAGTAACAAAGCAGAAGGTAAATGCATTATGTAGGTTGTAAAAAAGGCATTTGAGTTTGCTATCATCACATGCTAAAGAATTTTGTCCTGCCTGTACTCGTACCGTTACACAATAATGTATCTATGCAAAGTAAAATGAAAATAAATGTTTCCTTGAGTTTTTTAAAGCAGGTTAGTGAAAGCGACATTAGAAGTGACAAAGGAATTATAACCAGGAGGACCGAACACAAATTAAATAATAATGCTAATATTACTACATATTTTAGCTGGCTGTTTGAATAAGCAACTGTTTGCTAACAAGTTCAACATATCAACTTATAATGTAATGTAACTACATTGTATCTTTTCTGGTATTTTAACTTTCTTTAGACATTATATAAGCCTTGGAAATGTTCCAGAGCATACACACACAACTGCTCGTTCTTTACGCTAGTACCACTTGAAAGCCTTATGTAAACGTTTTTGGTTGAGGAACATCAAAATCTGTTACTTATAGATGAAATATACATAAACATATTGGAATAACATGATTGGTCCAAGTGGTAGTCCAAACCTTAACTTTCCAGTGGATTCAGCTCCGTATTGTGATTTGCTGTTGATCCTCTCAAAGACTCAACTTTTGTGTCTGCCGCTGTTTATAAAAAGACGTAATCAAACATAATCCCTATTCCTTGGATGTAGAACTCCATATTCCCCGTCCATATGCTGACTTGACCGTGTAGATGTTCTAAACAAATGTTCATCACAAACGATTATAGCACTACTTGTGGCCTTAAGAATTCCCAATCAAACAATACTACATAACTGAAAAAGTAGGGAAAAATCTAAAACATAAGATATCAGTTGTACAACAAACAATACTTTTCTTACGTGCCATCTCCTCCTACTTATCCCTGTCATTTTTAAGTTGTGTTAATCAATGACTCTATTGTGTTTGTTTTAACGTCCACATTGCCTAACGATATATGCAGGAATTGGTAAATAATGGAAAAAACACAATCATTAAAACGTCTCCCCCTCCCTCCCCGTCCCTCTGTTTTACCACAGAATGATCCCCCCATCCAGCAAGAACTTCCTGGTCAACAACCTGGCGGCGGGGACGCAGTACGACCTCTGCGTGCTGGCCATCTATGATGACATCATCACCTCCCTGACGGCGACGCGCGTGGTGGGCTGCGTTCAGTTCTCCACCGAGTCGGAGTACATGAGGTGTCATTTCATGCAGTCTCAGTTCCTCGGCGGCACCATGATCATCATCATCGGAGGGATAATCGTAGCCTCGGTGCTCGTGTTCATCATCATCCTGATGATACGCTACAAGGTGGGTCTCTGTCTGTCTCCATTAATCCCCTCTGCTCAGAAAGGACAGAGAATGAGAGGAGAGAGATTTTCATTACAGGAGCGAGTGGCGTTGTCACATGGCCTGGTCTGCTGCTTATTAACAAGCAGATCACTTCTCTTTGAGATAAGATAACTACTGTGGAATATTCGTTACATATGTTTCTATACTTATTTATTGTGTATTATTGACTTTTTGTGGAAGCCCCCCCCAACCACTGAAATTCAAATTGATAGAAATAAAATATAGTAATAGGTTATAAAACTGACCCAAGATTTAGCTTCCATTGCTATTTCATCCTGCAGAATTAAGACATTAAAGTTTTTGCAGCTTGTATGTTTCGAAAAATGCCTACTAGGACATTCCCTGCTTGTTTACATTGGCGGTTCTGGGGGGGGGGCAGTGTAACAATGAGCTTTGACCCCCCCTGTGGCCCCCCTCCGAAAGAAAAAGTACATGATAATACTATTTGTGATAGTGTTGCAGCAAAGATTGCTCTGACATGAGCCAAGTTAACAGTAATGTATTTTGTTTTACAATTATGTAATCTAATTAAAATGTCAAGTTTCTGACACCAATCATTTTATTCTTCTTTTTTACTTATGACTAGTGACTTGATATTGTGACATTATACTGAACCAGAAATGTTCTTGAATGAAAGTTGAGTCTGTGTCCCGTTTGTCGTGCATTAAATGCCCCTCTCGTTAAATAACTGGCCCCAGCATGGAACCCCAAGTAGAGTTGGTCTAGAACTCCCACTGCTTTTTTAATTCATGTAATAACAAACTAAAATGTTTTTAACTATACGTAAAACTTGATATGTCCATATTTCGGAATGAAACAAAAATGATCAACACCTCATTGCTTTCCTCCTCTGTTCCCCCAGGTGTGTAACCCCGGTGAGGGCGGTAAAGGCATCTCCTTGTCGATGACCAACGTTCACTCGCAGACCAACGGGCAGCAGTCTCAGGGATGCACCGTCACCCCCAGCTCCTCCAAACACGGCTCCATCGGGTTGGACGACCTCTCTGGAGGCTCAAAGAAGAGGGGGGGCAAGGATACCATAACTCAGTCGTCCGACTCCTCCCTGCCCGACTGCTCCACCGCCACCTCGGTCCTCAGCCAGTCCTGGGCGGCCAGGAGCCCGACGACAGCCGGAGCCGAGGACCGGGAGAAGGGGGGTGAGGAGAGGGCCAAGGGTGGGGTCTCATCGCCCAACGGCACCACCGGCACCCTCCCCAAGCCGAAGCGTAAACCTGCTCCAGGAAAGCCGGGCGGTTCCAGCGCCTCGGCCCCCCCTGAAAATCCACCATCCCCCTCCCCTCGCCCTCCTTCCTCGGCATACTCCACCCCCTCCTCCGTTCTCCTGCCCTCCACCCCTCTGGAGAACCTCAACACCAACCGCAACAACTCCACCTCGCTCAACCAAACCCCGCCTCCTTACGTCCCTTCGCCTTACCCCACCCTGCCGGCCAAACCGAGCCCCGTCCCCTCCATCCGGTTCAGTGAGACCCCCATCCTGCGCCGGGCCCCCCGTGGCGCCTCCGCCTCCAGCAAGTACCAGACTCTCCCTGCGGAGGAGCTGGGGAGGAGCAGGGCGAGGAGGAGGAAACTCGCTCTGTGACGGAGGCTCAAAGACTCACCCCGCCCATCAGGGAGCAGCAGGACCACCCAAAATAGGGCGGATAATGCGGAACAAAAGGAGCCAATCAATGAGCGGGATTCTACTCCCCAAAGACGGGGACGGAGAATCGGACAAAGGGCGGTGCGACTCGGACTGGATCCTAGAGAGCACCGTTTGAACTGGAGAGAGACAGCAACCATTCAAATAAACTTTGTTTTTCCATTTTTTGTATGTCTGAGGTTTGGGTCGGTGAGTGAGTTTGAATTTGTTGAGAGGTGTTTGTTTGTGTGTGTGTGTGTGTTGCTGTTTAGAATGTGTGTTTTAGGTGTGTACAGTGTGTTTGTGTTCATGTTGGAACCTTTTGTTGTGTGTTTCTGGGTGAGCTTTTTCTGTTTTCTGCCCGTTTTTTTTTTAAATGTATTATTTTCATACTCTTTTCACCACAAATCTCAGTTTACAGGTTTTTTATTCACTTTGAAAGATTCCTGTCTGTTTTCCGGTCGGCGGGGTGTAGCTCGCCTTGTCTCGTAGCGTCTTCGAATCTCGTCGGTTCCACTTTATAGCACAAAACAAAAACAAGACAATGCGTTCACCACGTCATTTTCCCGATTCACATTCACCTTATCTGAAAATACCACGAAAAGGGATTTACTACAGGAAAAAAAAGAGGAATAAAAACTTATACAAGAACTGCAAAGCACACCATTCTCACGTTCACACGCACACAAGAAGTGTGTCTATACCGTGGCAAGAGAATAGCAGTCGGTGCCTTCTTTTGCAACAGACAGATGACACAACTGGATTTAAGAGGATCCTGACCGAGGGGATTAGGACCCAGGGGACGGAAAAGGAAGAGATTTCACACATAGCCTTTCTTACCTACCGAGGAGTAAAGACCTTTCTCGAGATATACACAGACACAAACTGTGACGAACAGATGAAGACTTTACCTCTTGTGAAATTGATATTTTTTAAAGGGAAGAATACAAAAAAAAGGTAACATGAAAACCCTGTGAGCTTTTCACTGACATTGGTATATACAGCCTGTGTTGGTCACGAGCTCCCGGAAAGCTTCTGTACAGAAAAAGACAACATGTACTGTGTTGTTATGTTGTGTAACAATAAAAAGGGATAAAATGAAAACTGGAAATGTGAAAAGTATGTTTTTATACCGGTTGAAATTGTACTTAATTGTTCCATATTTCCATTCAAACACAACATTAATGGGATGTCACAGTCACTCTTCATCTTTCATCAATGTTTGTGCCATCAACTGTTCCTCCCATTATTGCACCATTTCAATCGGAACAAACAATTTCCCCCTTGCAAATCACAACAGACGGGTGGTAGTTTTTAATTAAAACCCTTGAAGTTTCCCATTTTCATTCCTCTTTTCTGTGATTTGATGCGTAAGTGTTCTGTCAGAAACCCTGGACTTACACACAAACACACACAGACATATTGTCCCCCTGTGGCCCCCATCCGAAAGAAAAGTCTATCATAATACTATTTGTGATAGTGTTGAAGCAAAGATTGCTGTGACTTTAGCCAAAGTTGACAGTAATGTATTTTTATTTACAATAATGTAATCAGTCAGACATATTGTGAGGCTGTTCATTTATTATAGAGAGTCTTATTTTCCAAACCTCTCACATTTCAGAGTGTGACAATTCACAAAAAACTGCTCCCACGAGGCCTTGACAATGACGAAGACTAATGGGATATGTTGAAATATTGAGATAATCAAACTTTAACGTGTAGAACAGTAGCAGTAGTTATTGAAATAGAAGCTAGGTGACAAGAGGCAGGACTTTTTCTCTTTTAAAACGATAGTCTTATAAATGAACTGCTTTTCATTCTATTCAAAGGAGACATGATGCTGAAGATACAGTGTGTGAGTCTTAAACCATCATAGTATTAAAAAAAAAAACGACATCATGGTAGGGGAAAATACACATTTCTTCATCGTAAAGAAAGTAGCAACAGTGCAGAAAGTAAAATATACTTAAAGGGGACATAGTTTGCTCGTGTTTAGGCTTTACACTTTTATTTTGGGTTCCTACAAGAACATGTGTACAGGGTTCCATATTCGGGAAAATACTCTTTTTCTCGTAGTGTCTGTCTGAAAATATCAGTTTCACCCTCCGTCTGAAATGCTTTGTTTTGGCGACTGTTCCTTTAAGACCTCTGGAAAAGCCTGGTGTGCCCTGATTGGCGGGCAAGAAAAACTGCAGCGATAGTTCAAAGGGGCAGTTTTTTTAAAGATTTTTTTATTTTTCCTTTTTACTGCCAAACTAAAGTAGTCATTATGCAGAATGGATAAATATTGTAACGGTGTAATGAACCATTGGATTATAATTAGTGATGCATTAATTTGCACATCCCTTTAATGTGCAGGTGGGATAATTGTGTTTTTATTTTTACTGCCGGATAGCAATGCATCATCATTTGATTGTTTTATATTTTGTATTGAGAATCTAAATCTTTGAATAGTAACCAAACTAGCCAAATTAATGTAATACAAATGACAACATTGTTGTATATTATAGTTACAGAGTGCTTTGGAAAGACATAAAAAGCAAGAGAAGTTAATAGATTGAAATACGCAAAATATCGACCTCCAAAATGTAGTAAAAAATCAAAAGTTGTATAAAGCTCATTTAATTAAATATACCTAGTTTAATTCCAGCACTACAGGGTGACACATGGAGGAAATAGTATGGTGCTCATGAGTCATAACTCAGTTTTAATCTGAAGATACAGCATCATACACATTACCATCATTAGTTACTATTTTCAGCTACATTAAATATATTACATGGTAATGTCTTTAATGTTAATTTCTCCTAAAGCACCAAAACATCCAGGATTGAAGCAAAGTGAAAACATATAAATTGCCGTTAGTTCTGCTCTGTTTCATGTTTACTGACGTCTTGCATAATAAAGAGGTGACTCATTTATTGGAAAGTTTTGGTGCCTGTCATCCTGCATCATCAGCACTGCATGTTCCTGTGGGGAAGGACAAGTCCTGCAGCGCCTCCCCGCACTTTATGTTTTTATATATGTTCCCTGGTGATCATGAGCATTATTACTTCAGAGTGGAAGTGGACCGTATGTCCTAAATAATGATGGACAGGTTATGTACTGCAATATATACACAGAGAAGCCGACAAATACACACAAAAAGCACCTTTTTTAAAAACTGTTTTCACTTTTCTGATTGTTCCGTGAAAGTCTCAAATAAATTCTCCCACTTACTGCCGTGGATATGTTTTACCATGGTTACTAAGTGATCTTGTATAATTAGATAAATCGTGTCCTTGACAGTCACCATTATAAGAAGATGAATTCAATGGTAATTAAGGTTGGAATTATTGCTAGAAATGAAAAATGCCAGCGTTTGATTGGACCAAAGCCAATCCGGTCCGCTTCTACATTATCAGCTGACACTCCAATATGTAAAGCAAGTAACCAGGAGGAAGAACATTAGTTTCTTTTAAACTGCAACATTTCAAGCACTTTAGGTACAGCTTCAGGGATAACAACAAAAACGACAACAGGTTGTGTACTAACCTTTGATGTATCGACTACCAATGGGAGGCAATCACAAGAGCCGTGTAATAACATATACAGTTGAGTTAATTTGAATGTCATCAAACAGGAGAGCAGTGATATTACCATATCTAATACAAGTGATAAATCAAGAAAAATATTCAATTCATTTCATTCCTAAACTCCACCTTCAGATATATAAATACTTTGTGGTATAAAAATGTTAGAGACCAAACGGTAAGTAAGACATTTCTTATTGACCGAAATGTTAATGTTCACCAAATGTCTTAAAACTGAAAACACAAGACTTCATGGTAGCAACCTGTCAATCACAAGGTAGCCAACCCTAAAGCGTACCTATTTTATTCTAAATGGGACCATAATGTATCCAATGAACACCATGCTGGATTCCAGAAGACTTGACTCTACAGATTGAGAACACAAAGTCATTAGGAAGTGTGTCACTGAGGTAATAAATAAAGTGAGCCTCTGGCCATCACCAGCTTGGTTAACTGAGTACAACCAATCACTGAATTAGACATTATATAATATATTCTTGGAGAACAAAATGTTAATGTTGACTGAATGTCTTAACCTTTCAAACGAAAAACAATCTGAAAGGGGTAAAGCTAGATAACGCTGTGGTACCAACCTCTCAATCACAAGGTGGCCACGCCCTAGATCATTGGAAATTCCACACTTAATCACCTTCTGGTAAGAAAAGAACAAATATACAAGCTTCAAACCAAAGTTGTGTTATTTAATGAAGAGTTATAGCATTTAACATAATCAATCTTATTTCCAGCTGGAAAGGGCAGTCCTGCACTAGTAGATAGTACCAAGATCTGACCACGTACAACAGAAAATACAAGCACTTTATACACTCAAAACACACAGAAAGGGGAAGGTCTCAGCAAGGCAATATACATTACAGGAAGTGTTGGCCAGATGGTTGAAACTTGCATACATGGTCATTACAAACCTAATATCAATCCTAACAATGGTTGAAGAGACAGCTTTCTGTCTTATCTGTCTTAATATTAAGTAGCTAGATGTGAATTCAAACCGCGGGAAAATCAAACCAGAGAAGGAAGTTATATACTTAAAGGAGACTTAATGATGCATTTACTACAACAACCAGGGCCGTCCCTCCCTACAGGCCGATCATGCAGGCTGCATGGGGCCTCACATTGCGCAGGGGGCCTCGCGCAGGGGGCCTCGGCTTATGAGCTCGGCTTGTGCGCAGCTCTCAGCGCAGTTCTCAGCGCAGTTCTCAGCGCAGTTCTCCGCGCATCCCCCCCCCCCCCCGCTGACACGCGAGAGTGAGAGGTGACAAGGGGAGCCCGTCTGTAACTGCAGGTGAAGAGATGTCGGCGAAAAGACAGTTTCAGTCCGGCGCAAGCAAGAGGGAAAAAAAAAAACATGAAGAAACTAGAGCATCACTCGAAGGTGGGTTATTGTATCAGTCAATTGTACAACTTGCGAGTGTTGTTTAAGTCAAATGTCAAACTTTTGCCAATTGCCATATTAAAACATCAGCTGCAATTCACGACATGAAGAAGGCAGTCTCTGCATAGCATATAGGCTAATGGAGATGCAGTTATTTCCAGCATTCTTTATTTACCATTCATTCAAGTATTTTATGCCTTTTATCTGCTAATGTACAGGAGGAAGAGTGATAAACTGTCTGTCTAGTTGGCTTGCATAACAGTTAAAGTTTACGGCCTAAAAAACATGGAGCATTTTTTCCCCTTTTATTAATTTTTTGTCAATTTGCACATTTCATGGTGATGCTCAGCCTCTCCCCCTAACTCCTAACAGTCATCATCATGTCAACCACAACACAGAGAAATACTGATAGAAATGTGTGTGTAGTTGATACATTGCTGACAGAGGGAACTACATTTGAATACAGATTTAAGAAATATCAGTTTTTGAGCATGTAATAAGCATGTTTTGTCTTGACTATATTACAACTATATTATAATAAAATAAATGTAGTATTTATATTATTGAATTGATTATGATTATTATTATTAGTAGAAGTAGCCTATTTTATTTGCATTAATTATATTTTAATCTTTTTGAGGCTAGTATTTGGCAGGAAATGCAGACGTATTCACCTGTAAACGCATACTGAATGACATACATGCACATTTACCATTTACCTCACTGTATAAAAAAGTAACTGTGTTGATAATAATAATAAACAGGAATTATATTTGCAAAGTACTTTGTTTCCAAAAAAAAATATGTCACTCCTGTCGGTGGGGGGGGGGGGCCTCATCTCACAATGTCGCTTGGGGCCCCAAGTTGGCCAGGGACGGCCCTGACAACAACAACACACATACCATAAACAGCATAACATCTGTCATCACAGACCAGCAGCACCCACGGCATTGAGGCGACCCGGGGGCCACCGCCCGTGTGGGTGAAGTAATTATTGGTTAACATCAATGCAGGAAATGTATTAACTTTGCAATTAAATCACTGACAATTGTTTGACATTAAACACTTCTGACAGGCAATCGCAAATGGATGTTCTCACTTCAATTATCAGATATTGCCGTTTTAATGGAGAACATTGAATTGACTGAAATGATTGAGAATCATTACTGACCTTTAGTGAGCATATTTCAGTTTTTCCTGCAGTCACTTTAGGTCAAATTATTAATAATGAAGTCAATAAAGCTGATGTCCCTTATCCTGCAAAGTTATTTAATTAAAGAGAGTGAGATACAAACTCCAACTCAAGAGGGATTAAAACCAAAATTACCCCCACTAGCGCACTCTGGTTCGTCCCCTGGTTTTGAATAACAATAGCTGATGACGCCAGCAGACATCAGGTGAATATTTAAACAGGAACACGAGTCGCTGGAGAGTCACCCGATAGGAGGAGAGAGGAAACAATTGTCCTTGTTTAATTTGAGTAAAAAGCACATTGACTCCGCTGTACAGCTGTCCATTACAGACACAGATGTCCCACAATCCTCCTCTCCTTAAAACTGTGTCAGTAATGCCTAGGTTCATGCCTCCTTCAATGACCTTCCTCTGACTTTCTTAAGCTGTAAATGCTAAGAGGCTTTGGAGGATCCAATCCCTCTCTATATCCTTCTTCCTCATTTCTCCCTCCCTCCTTCAATTTCTATGATTCATCAGTTGTATTTCTTATAGAAGAACCTCAAAGTAATAATTACACTTACTAATTATAATTAACTTGCAAATATATATGACTTAGGGTTAGGGCCTGTGTCCACAAAGCGCCTTTTTCTAAACTCAAGCATATTTTTTAAAGGGGCCCTATTATGCAAATGTTTAGGTTCATATCAGTATTTAGTGCCTCTACTGTGACATGTTTAAATGCTTTAATGTTCAAAAAGCTCTTTATTTTTCTCATACTGCCTTTGCTGCAGCACCTCTTTTCACCCTCTGTCTGAAACCAGAGCCCAGTCTGCTCTGATTGGTTAGCTGGCCGGCTCTGTTGTTATTGGTCAACCGCTTAGAGATGTCCCGCCCCTTAGCCTATCAAGTACAATGAGTTGAAGTGCTAGCCAATAGAAGCACAAGTATTACATAGTGATGTCACTATGTTCTGGAAGTAAACAAAGGAGTCCAATGGAGGCGTTTCAGGCAGGGGGGGAGGGTGTGGGAGAGAAACTCACTCGGGAGGGAGCTCCAGGATTTAACCCTTTGTAGACCATTTACATGCACTAAAACCTACAGAACACACTACAGGATGGGGTGAACCTCAAATAGCACAAGAGGGGCTTTTTTTCTGACCGCTCTGCCTTTTTTGTGCGCCCACTCCAAGCGCTTGGAGTTGAAAATATTCAAATGTAGAGTTTTGATTTTATTTGTTATTGTTGTCCAAGAAAGAATAATAAAAGCCTGCCAGTGCTTTTCCGCCAGAATAAGGCGCTATGTGGACAAATGCCGTTAGGGTTAGACTTCCGAGTCACATGATTCATGACTCTGGAGCACAACCTGGCGGAGCCTCTAATGGAGGCCGCCGGATAAGGCCCCGGCAGAAGTTTGAGTCATCTGGTGGAAGGAAGTGGTGGGCAGCAGAGCGGAGCCTAGAGACAGAAGAGTTTATTACAAAAATTTGAGAAACAGTTGGAGAGACTGATGACATTATGATTAGAGGAGAATGGACAGGAGCAGAGAAGCTTTTTTGCAGAACTCCAGTTCAAAAAGTTGTGAAGACTTTTGTGTTCTAAAACTGTTTTTATATTGAAAATGTGCGTGAAGCCTGACATCTAACACTGATGAACAGACTGTCTGCTCTATGGAGCTGGTCTTTGGCTCCAGGTGAGGTCACCATCTGTTGGCCCATTCATACAATTAAAACTCTGAAGTCAATTCATTTCATTGGGAATCTGCAATCTGTGGATAAGGTGAAGGAGTTTTTTTTTGTCAAGTTCATGTTTTTTCTGCTAACGTATATGTTCATGTTGGTATCCTTGACCACAAAAGACGGAGGCAAATTAATTGTAGGGAAGAAGGAACACAAGGGGGAAAGAAAAAAAATACAAGGTCCCATTCACCCCCTCAGACTGACAACAAAACAAGACAAAGAAAATGAGGAACTTGCGGATTCAAAGCCTTTTCTGATCAGCATTAAATAACATTATGACATAGTTCTCTATTGCCCATGGTACCTCATGTTCTCCATAGTCGCATTCTCTCTGAATTCATAATTTAGCATTTGGAGAATGTGTCTAATGCTCTGCTGTGAACAACACTGAATGCACAAGCACAGCAAGACACTGTCTGCTATTCCTTTGGGGGGAGGGGACTGAACATGATCAGCATCTCTGGTTTCCATCTAATCTGTGATCAACCTTATGAGTAGATGATAACATCCTGTGGAACTAGTGGTAGGTGTAGCATGACCCTTGTAAACCATACGTATGGATCTGATATCTGCATATCAAACAGCTGCTAACATTCAAAGCAGTTGGCTGAAGGGTGTGCTAGGTGATGGGATAGGCCGATGGAGTTGGAAGACTTGGAAGTCTGTCAAACTGTTAAATGAGATCAGTGAGTCAGGCTGAGCGTATTCTCGTTTACAGGAGAGTAATCAAGGCTTAAAGTGCCAGTGAAGTGCATTTTTTTGCGCCAAAATGAAATGGCAGTTTCATTTCTTACATATAATTGTACCTGTTCATGGCTAAAATAATTTTTTAGGAAGTGCGAGGGACGAGATAAACATCGCAAATTTTTCATCCCGTGAACGGCCGTCTGAGCCTACCGCTGCTGCAGACGATAGCGGCTGTGACGTCACAAGATGGGCCCAGTTGTGATTGTAAACATGGCGGAGACTTCGGAAAGTGATACTGGTGCGAGAGAAATGAGTGATTTTGACAGCTTTTCGGACAGGATAGATGAGGAAAGTGGCCATGGAAGTCAATTTAGTTGAGGACAATATTTTGTCATAGATCTAGAGTAGATCTACACACAGGATTGGCCATCACCTGATCATACATTCATCTGTTCATAGCATGATGCAACATTCATGTTCACATGCAGTGTTGTTCACATGTGCTAGTTACTGAAAACCAGTAACTAGTTACAATTACTAGTTACTTCACTACTTACACCAAAAAGTAATGCGTTACTGTGAAAAGTAACTTTTTAGTTACTTAAAAAAGGGCACCCATTAATGCCCTTATACTGTAGCCTTCATTTCAGTACTGTTATTGCATCGGAGAATAATACAACCTGTTGATCAACTTGACATGCATTTGCATCACTGAACTCTGCTAAGCAATGTGGTCTATACAAACACAAACACAAAGATATGTTTCAAAGTGCCAATCCAGCCGCTGTTGCTTAGGTGGAGGTGGAGTGGCGTCGGATGAGTCTGGGTCTGTGGTCTTAGCTACTAGCGTCGTCCCAGCATGTTGTTTCTGCAGATGTTTCAACAGATTTTAATTGCTGTTTTGGGCAGTCGATAGGATCTTTGACCCGCCAAGACACAACTTACATTTAACTAAAACGTTCTTTTCTTTGTGCTCGACAAAAGTGAAATAGTGAGAATATCTCCAGGCGGAGAAACTCGACTTGACCTCTGCCGCCGCCATGATAGTCTTGTTAGTAAACACAAACACAGTGGCCTTTATTTTTCATAAACAATCTACGAATCTACGAAACAATGACACCAGCCACTCACCTTCATCTTTTGGGAACAGAAACATCGCCACTTCAGCAGAATTGACATTACCACAGCCAGCGGCAATGCATCGCTTCCCGTGTGTTTTTCCTCCCTTTTTCTTCACTGTCGCCTCCATTGTCAGGTTTCCTCGATTGGCAATCACTTCCAGTCGACTGCGAAACACTTTCCAATAAAATACTCGCTCAAAAACGTTGGTAAATTCGACTTTGAAACAGAGACAAAATGAACGGTGGTGAATGTAAACACTTCGGCTGAGCCCATCTTCTGACGTCACGCAGTAGATCGCAAGCCACGCCCACGAAGGCGGAGGTCGACTGCGGATTTCCCAGCGGAAAATTCCAACTCGTCAAATTCGTTGCTATTCCAACATCTTTGATATGGGTTCCAATGGACAATTTTGGTCATTACTATACGTATTAGCATAACAGATCATGCACCGGCGCACACTTCACTGGGTCTTTAAGGAAGCCATTCTAACCCTCATGATCAACCTATTGCATTGAAATGTAAAGGGGCCCTATTCTGCTTTATTGGGGTTTTTCAGAGCCGGCTAACCAATCAGAGCAGACTGGGCTCTGGTTTCTGACAGAGGGTGAAAAGAGGTGCTGCAGCACAGACAGTATGAGAAAAATAAAGAGCTTTTTGAACATTAAAGCATGGAGACATGTCACAGTGGAGGCAAAAAATACGTAAAAAGTACAATATATCCACTTTGAAGGAAAAACATAAAAGTTTCAAAGACATTTATTTTATTTTAGTTGGGATGAAGTTACGTTTCTTAACAGCTGTTGGTCCCAGAGGAAGTTCCTAACTGCTTCCTGTAAACATTTGTAAATGTCACTGATAATCATATTTTATATGGAAACTAGAATACATTCTCTAAATGTCTTCTTTCCACTGGCTTTAAAGCAATTATAGCAATTCATTAGAATGTGTGTGTGTGTGTGTGTGTGTGTGTGTGTGTGTGTGTGTGTGTTCGTATTGAGTTCCTTAGCCAACGTATTAGATACTCTCACTATCAGCCCCCCCCATCTTGCGCAATCCATATGGTTATATATGCATCAAACAGGTGAATCATGTATTGTACACATACACACACACACACACATACACACACACACACAACACCCTGTGGCTTTGCGGGAGATTTCCCATTCTGAATTATCTCTGCCTTCAGGGATTGTGGTGCTGTATAACGAGCCGAGCACTAATTATTCCTCTGTGTGTGTGTGTGTGTGTGTGTGTGTGTGATAATTTTTTTGTCAATCTAAAACCAACTTTATTTCTAAAAGATCAAACTCAGGGCTTAAAAGAGATGCTAGAACTCGGGTTAGATATAAGTCAATGCACCACTCCGAAAAGTACAGTATGTGTGTGTGTGTGTGCGTGCGTGCGTGCGTGCGTGCGTGCGTGCGTGCGTGCGTGCGTGCGTGCGTGCGTGCGTGCGTGCGTGCGTGCGTGTGTGTGTGTGTAAGATGATGCTGCCCCATGCTCATGTAGCCAGAAGGAATGCTTAATGAGTATGTCAGCATGTGCCAGCCAACTGTGGTGATGTGTTTGTGTTCCAGAGAAAGAGAGCGTCAGCATGTACGCGACTCAGAAAGTGTATGTGTATGAGTGTGTGTGTATGTGTCTGTGTGTGTGTGTGGTCTGAACGTCTGTGTCAATATGCAGTGAGTGATGGGAATATCACCGCGACATCACCTCAAAGGAAAGTAACGAGATTGGTTTCTGAACAGCATCCTATTAAATGAGTGCAAAGTGTCAAGTTTAGCCACGTCATTTTGTGTTAAGCAAATGGAGCGCACCGGGAACAAATGAGGCCCTGCATCTTGTTTTCCTCTGAGCACACATTCAAAAGTTACCGACTGAGGGCATGAGTTTCAGAGCCTGCTGGAAAGAAATGAAAAGTAGTTAATGAACTAATCATTTAAGGCAAAAAACACATTTATGCTGTAAAACCAGAAACTGGATTAGAATTGGATTTGTTGTTCTAAATACGGTAAGTAAAATACGGGAAGTAAGTTAGTCCAAAAAAAGGAGATTCTCTGACATTTAGTGATGTAATTCTTATCATGTGAGTAACATAAAGACATGTGTTATTTTTACGGCTGTCAGTCGATTAAAATATTTAATCGCGATTAATCGCAAATTAATCGCACATTTTTTATATGTTCTAAATGTACCTTAGAGGGATATTTTTCAAGTTTTTAATACTCTTATCAACATATGAGTGGACAAATATGCTTTATGCAAATGTTTGTTTATTATCATTTGAACAATGACAAATATTCTCATGAATATTAAACACAACAACCTCTGAACATTACAAATATTCGCCTCAATTCAACCTGGAACCTCTGTGTGTGTGTGTGTGTGTGTGTGTGTGTGTGTGTGCATGCGTGCGTGCGTGCGTGCGTGCGTGTGTGTGTGTGCTGCCTGGACGCTGCAATCATGTTGCGCGCACTATCCGTGCTGAGTGTGCTGACTTTTCGTACAATGTCCCACTGTCTGGCTACCTGCATAAAGTCAAGTGCTCGGCGCAGTTGTCGGCGAAATGTCGCTCCTCTGTTTTCATTGAAACAGCTCCTTATATCCGTTAGCGCAGCTAGCTAGCACCAGATGCTAACAACAACAATACATGTAAGGTGTGCGCTTTCTCTCTCTCTCGCTCGCTCGCGCCACACATACACACACCCTCCCGGTCCTCCCGATGGCCAGTCCGGGCCTGCCGGTGAGTGTGGAAGTGTGGTCTGCCGCAAGCGGGCGGCAGGAGCGGGGCTGTCAGCCTCAGCTTGTAGATGGTATTTTAAACTGGATGCGCTCTGAAACTACGGGGCGGCCGAGGACAAAAAATACACATGTGTTAATCGCGTTAAAATAATTAGTGGCGTTAATCTTTTTTTGCGTTAACGCGTTAACTTGACAGCCCTAGTTATTTTGTTACCTGTATTATTTTGAAACTGTCTTTTCTCCTCGGTTTTCCCGCCTGTTTGATTGCCTGATCCTTTTCACCTGCTGCCCTTGTGTTTTTGCCTGCCCTCCCCAGCTGTGTCTTTTCTTGTGTGTATGTATGCCGTCTTCCTTTGTGTTCTCTGTCTGTTCGGTCTGTTTTAGTTCCTGGTTTCCTGTCTCTGTCTGATTCTGGATTTGGATACCGGTTTGTTCCCATTGCGTTTTGCTGTTTTCTTTTCTTTTTAGTTTCATATAAACTGGCAAGAAAAAGTAAGTGAACAACCTTTGGAATAACCTGCATTTATGTATACATTTGTTCCAAAAAATGGTCGGATCTTCACCTAGGTACACAATCTGTTTTAACTAGAAATACAATCCATATTGTATCAAACATTCACAGTGTAGTTTGGAAAAAGTATGTGAACCCCTTGACTTTCACAAAAGCTTACTGAGTTAGGAGTTATCAAACCTCATTTTTTGTGTTCTTTGAGCTATTCTGACTTATAATAATCGCTCAAATATTTTGAGTTTGCTCCAGAGGTCGTGTTAACCGAATATTTTCCGTCTATGACGGATTTTTTTTAACAATGACGGAAAAATCTGAAAGCCGTCCGTCATTTTGACGGATTAGAACAAACTCAGAACAGCGCCACAGTTTCCCCGCAGCGAGGCTCCGGTGTTATGCATGCCCACCCAAAAGGAAATTATACAGTTTCCAAACCTAACTTTGCCGAACAGATCATTGAAATGTCTGTGAGTATTTGCTTTACGCTGTGTGCGCTCCCGCGAGGTGCAGTGGACATGCATAACACGGCGCTAACAGAGCCCGGCAGAGTTGTGTACAGGCCGACGGGTAATAATGGATTTTGACGGAAATTTTACGATCCTGCCCGTCAAAATGAAAAAGTCTAGCGCAACCTCTGGTTTGCTCATAACCTGTTAAACCCAGAGCCTGTTTTTCAGGTGTCAGGCTCGAAAATGACATTCCCAGAAAAAATGACTATATCTTCACTTCTAAAAGGGTTAAATTAATAATCTTTTTTCTCAAAGCAATGATAAACCTGTGAGTTGGATGTAGAAAAGTCAGAATCAATATAGAATCTTTTTATTTTAAAGTAAATTCATATTGAACATAGTAAAAAAATGTAAATAATCTTCTGAGATCTTTCCTTTCGAGGCATGGTTCACATCAGCAGTTGCTTCTTGTTAAGCCCCATAGGGCTTTTTTTTCACAAAACTGTGTCTCAGGGCTTCTTAACATTTAACAACCTATTAATGTGTCATACCCACTTAACGGGAAGAAACTCAGCTAACTGACGATATGAACCATTTTTAGCTAAAGAAAACACAAGGATAATACCAAGGCTCTGAATTAGCCCTGAGCGAAAAAATGCTAACGCACTTAGCACAGAACTCACGGTAGAGATACTTTATTACTTATCGGATCCGCACAAACATTGTTTTGATTAAAGCTGAGATTCCAGAGGTATAAGTATCATCACTGAGCGATCAAAACTCGCGGCAGGGGAAGCAAACCCAGACATCACACGACGTAGCTTTACGGAGCAAAAACGGCAAATAGTCTTACATTTTGCTGTTTCTGATCAAAAGTTGTGTTCAATGGCATTAAAATGATAAAAACGCTGCTGAAGGTTAATCCAATGTGTCTGCGTCATTTCCAGCAAATCCTTGACACATTTCATTTAAACGTCTCTGCTTTACTAGGTGAAAGAAACATTGATGCACATTATTGAAAGTAGAAAATGAGAGAAATTTTATTTTCCATTGCATAGAAATAGGTTGTAAAGGTGCATGTGTAAGGCAGAAAAATATGTGTTACTCAGGAGGATCTGGCCTTGAGTTTTCCAACCATGTGTGACTCTTCATTCATGGGTGGTTGCATTACATTACATTGAAAAATGTCAAGACCATGTTTAAATGGCGCTGGACTCGATAGAGGTTACTATGCTGCTTCATTTTACAATAACTGTAAAAACACAGAAACAGATTGAAGATTAAGGGTTAAAAAAGACAAGCTTCTTTAGTTTACCATCTTTTAAATAATCCACTACTTGCCATTTTGAAACAATACTCCCATGTTATCACTGATGCTGTATACACATTACCTATACTTCCATTGTTGTGTATTCTTGCCAATTTTCATACATATTAAAATTGAAAAAATGTTCCGCTGTCTCACAGGTTGCTCACACATGTTTCTCTTTTCAGTTCATGGTGACCTAAATCACACCTAGGACAGAAATCCAAAAATGTAAATAAACTGACTGACAGGGGTCATGCTGCACCTCACTTTACATAATTGCTTCTTTTCCTTATGGTGTTTAAATCAAAAGTCAAAGTCAACTTTATTGTCAATCTCAAAATATGTTTGTACACACAGAAAGATCAAAATACTGTTTCCCACAGACCCGAGGTATAAAATAACACCGTAAAATACAAGAACACTCAATAATTACAAAAAAACACAAAATAACCGTTTACTTCAAGTACGCAGGATATATATATATAAAAAAAGACGATGTACATAGTGCAAATGAGAGTGCAAAATATTTCCATAGCAGCGTAAAAGTCTGTGTGGGGGGGTGTTACAGTCCCGGTCCAGTGGGGGCAGGGTGGAGAGCTGAGATAGAGGGGAGAGGTGGGAGGAGGAGGAGATAGTTCAGCCTTCTGACAGCCTGGTGGACAAAGCTGTTTTTCAGGCTGGTTGTGCTCGACCTCAGGCTGCGGAACCTTCTCCCTGAAGGCAGGAGAAGGTGTGCATGATGGGTGTGGGAGCTCCTGCTTTCTTGTGAACTTGTGAATCCAGCAAGGTGTTACAAACCAACATATTTACGGTACAAGCAGATGCCTAACTGTAAGGCTTCTCATGCCACCCCTCACACTCTTTGACTGATTGACAGCTGATCTGAAGAAATGTATTCCTGTACCACGGCTGCAACTGTCATGATTCTGGTTTTCAGTTTCCTGTTTTATTTTTGAAAAGTGTGCTTCCACTGTGTTATGTCTTTTTTTACTTCCTGTCTGTGTGTGTTTTCCCACCTTTTTGATAGTCTGTCATGTTTTAATTCGTATAGGCTTCGACCTCTAAGGCTATCGCTATTGGGTAATCCCCTGCGCGCCCGCGCAGCACTGAAACACTTGTAATCCACCTGCGAGGTGGGCCCCACCTACGGACTAGAGATGGCAAATCCGGATCCTTTTACGGACTCGGAGTCTTCTGAGTCAGTCATTGAAGAGATCCGGATCATACGAGTCCTTTGAGTCATATGAGTCGGCATCACCAAGAGGGTAGAAATCCTACCGGTGAAACCGAAAAGTTGTTGCATTTCACGAGCATATTAAACTAACGTTACATTAACCTCCGCTACACAGTGTCTTTTGCTTTAATAAAAAATGTTGATCACAAAAAAAAGGGTTATTTTGCGATTTGGCGAATCTGAGTCTGCTGTTGACTAGTGCATGACGACGAGTCTGCTGGATCACTGGATCTGCTGCTATACGGTTACGGCTCTGAGTCCGCACGAGTCTGCAGGAAGTTTCACTGATCCGCGTCCCCTGAGCCAAACGATAACTTCTGGCAGCTATCCTACTTGCTAAAGGCTAGGCAGATGGACTGGGGTACGTTGTAATGTGATTTTACACGTTATAAGGAGAGTAGTGAGTGACGCAATTTATAGTTTTAATTTGTACATCACCAGGTGTAGGACTCAAAGGACTCGGGTTAATCGAGAGGGGAGACTTGTCACGACCAGCTCATTACTAGGATCCGGGTTAATGATCCGGATGAATCAGGACTCACCCATCTCTACTACGGACTCACTTCCGGTATAAATAGGAAGAAGGCCCGACAATCTGCTCTGTTACAATGTGAGGTGCAGGTGAAAAAACAATACGTGGAGAGAGGGTTTTCTTGCAAAAATAAACAGGCGTTTTATTTCTTAGCCTTCCACATTATTCCACAGAAACACAAACTGCATGCCTGGTGCTGCGTTCACCAGCAAGGAACTAACTAAAATGCCACCCCTCCCCTATCTTCCCAACCACATTTATAGGAGACTGCCCGCCTTCCCAATCCAACCTGGCCAATCAGGTCATGGTTCTGAAAGCGGACTGAAGGGTTACATACAAAATTAAACACTGTTGTCTACATTTAATAAAACCCTAAAGGCTTAAGTAAATTCATAATTGCATCAACATAAATATTGTACCTTCAAAAACAAGATGGCTTCCAGGTCTGAACAAAGGAAATGGTGATTACTTTGTGATTGTGTGTTTTAAAGACTGACAAATTATTTTACATGCATTTTATTAATTTGTCTATGTAAACTGTTTTTATAACTTTAACTGAAATAAAGACAACTCTGAAGAAACATGTACTACCTTCCTAACAAACAAATTAAGCCAAAATGTTAGTAAGGGAGTGTGTGCGCTTCCTCACATGCTCCCACTTTTCTTCAGCACCCCGTTGCAGAAGCACTGTAGAGACACTAAAGAGCAAAAATTCCTCCTAAAAAGCTTTGATCCTATAAAACACGAGTACACAGGGTTGTGTTCGAGTTTACTCCTCATGCCAGCCGGGTTACATAATGAGCTACGACCGGTGTCAGTACCATATCGGCTCGGGTACCATATCGGCTCGGGGTCACATCCGTCGGGTCATATCCGTCACACATTGGCTGTAGTACGGCAACTCAAGAGGGCCACCATACACGGTCAAATTCCGAACATTTAAACATAGCCTACACTTCATTCTTTACTTTGTCCGTTATTATATGTAGAAGATATTACTTTTTTCTCCGTCATGTTGTTTCCATAGGAACAACTTCAAACAGGAAGTTTAAGACATTTAAGACACTGCAACGAAAGTAACAAAAACAATGTAAAATCCTTTTCCGTTTTCACAGAACACAAATTGGGTTATTTACATAATTATGTTTACACTGTCGATTGTTATTTTTTAACATTCAAACATTACAACGTAATTAAATCCCGAACATTTAAATATGAATATGGTGAAATACATTCTTAGAATAAGCGAGAAATTGATTTAACTCCTGTTTGACAATAACTGTGAATTTCTTTCCTTTTATTTAAAATTAGAAATCAAATTTGATCATACACCAGGGCGGGTCATACTCAGGTGCTAACATGAATCTGAAGGAAATCCTAACATGGGGGTGTCTAAATGATGTGTTTTTTATGGGGAATTCAAATATGAGCTTATTTTTAGGATAACTCTAACCTACATCGTTTTGTATTTCTAAATTGGCAATTTTTCTAAGTCCACAGCCAAGAAAATGTTATTTGCATGTCATTTTATTTACGAGTATGGAATTCTAACACTGGAGCTTGTTATTATTTAACTTGATCATTCTGCTTCAGTTTGTGGGCTACAGCCAGTTTATGTTAGCAGCACGTTAACAGCTTCATCCTCTGAACGTGTGTACTGTCTGTTCAAAAAACTGCAGGAACCCAGAACACAGACAAAAAACATAACCCCCTTCACATCTCAACTATAGTAACAGGTCCCCGATATGACCAGTGATGATACCTGTATTAAGCACCTTGCAGATCGCTTCTCTGATTGTTTTATTGCACAATAAAATCATGTATATTAACTTTCTCTTCTATGCATTTCAGTTCTTCATTAACATTCTTTAATTAACACTTCGCTTTCCTGACACAGTTCCACTAACATACATTCACTGTCAGTTACCCTTTTCTGTGATAAACACATATTTCACTTGAATTTCACATTCAGTAGACATTTATTGTACCTTAAAAACATTTTTCCACAGTATTAAATACTACTCTTCTAAAAACTTGAAAGTAGCATAGTAGCCCTTTAAACTGTCATGTCGAGCATTAACTGCAAGTCACTGAAATGCATAAACTGGAGAATAATTATGTTACAAGTATTACAGAAAACATATCCAAGTGTAACAAACATCCAGTATTAACCTTACTGTTTTTTACTAACAGTAACCAACTAATAATTTTCATAAAGTGCATATTTATTCCAAACTCACAATATATATAGATATATATATGTAATAAAACGTAATGCACAATGGTACACAGTATCCAAACTCTTTAGGCACTGGTCAGAGGCATTCATGTAAAGCAGATCACCAGAATCCAATACTGGTAAAAACGTTGCAGAGATCAAATGTTTCCTTGTCTGAAAGGAGAAACCTAATTTTAAAACAACATTTTCAGTGTGTGACTTGAAAGATAAGTTCTGATCAATAATAAAACCTAGATATGTGTATGTAGTGACCCTTTCAATGTCAATGTCAGTCCCTTGAACAGTACAAATGTTGGGGAGAAAAGAAGTTAAGTTTTTGCCATTTGAGAATATCATGAGTTTGGAGTTGTCTGCATTTAATACTAACTTGAGTTGAGATAAATGGGATGGAATAACATCAAAGGCAGACTGGAGGAAATCAAGACTTTGCTCTATAGAAGAGGATGAACAATAAATAACAGTATCATCTGCATAAAAATGGAAAGCAGCATTTGATAAATGATTAGTCCTAATATGGAACCTTGGCGCACACCCTTTCAAATCAAATCAATCAAATCAAGTTTTATTTATATAGCACATTTATAAACGATTTTTGGTCGAGCCAAAGTGCTGTACAAATAATAAAAATACCCTACAGTAAAGACATTTTACAGCTAATACAACAGCACAGTTTGTTCAGAATATCAGTATGAGAAGAAAACGACACCCTCTGTCCTTAGACCCTCACATCGTACAAGGAAAAACTTCCGGAGAAAACCCACAGTTTAAAGGGGAAAATGGGAGAAACCTCAGGGAGAGCAACAGAGGAGGGATCCCTCTCCCAGGACGGACAGACGTGCAATAGATGCCGTGTGTAAATCGAAGAGATAATACATTTACAACATAGGTAGACCGAATGTTAGCAGCATGACGAGACCCAGGCAGGACCGCAGAGACAGGTTCAGCCACAACCCGAGGTCCACGACTTAATCCAGAACTCAGGATAGAGGATCCAGGATGTGGTACCACAGCAAGAGGATCAGCCTCGACTCCGGATCCCGGCGTCGATATAGACACAAAAGAAGAAAAATTTGGCTGGGTTAATCGGAACATGAGAATACACAGACAGACAGAAGGAAGAACAAGCTCAAACTGTCTCACTCTGTTTCAATGTACACATACAACACATTTCTGTAGATCAATAATCAGTCAGTCAAAAACTCCCACCCATTTCTTCACGTCTTCCCGAATAGTGGACCAGTGGTAAGTTGCCAAAACCTTCTCGGTGGTGCGCCTTATCCCTGCATGACCTCCGGAACCCAGGTTATCGTGGCACTCCTTCAGGACATCGATAACCTGGTCCTTGGTGCACACAACCAACCTCTCATTGTCCTTGCACGTGTAGTACAATTCTCCAGCTGGCACATCAGGAACAAAAAAACAATAATTTAGAAGTGTGTAGAGATGAAATTATGACTAAAAGCTGTTCAAGAAATCCAGTGGCCTTGACAAGTTGCAAATAGGGTTTAGACGTAACAACTACAGTAATAGTGTGTATACTAATGAAAAGAAAAAGGAGAAACAAGCTGTGGAGTCCTTGCAATTTACTGAAAATGTTGGAATTGCAATATGATAAACCATTAGAGGTATGATCACTTTTGCACCAAAAAACACCATTAGATAAATAGATAGATATATACTTTATTGATCCCTAAAAGTAAAGGGAAACATATTATATGAGATATAAACAATATAAAAGATTAAGGATAATTTAAATGTTCTAAAAAACTACAAAATACTTCAGTTAGGCCTAGTAAGTAGCAGGAATATGTGCTTACACTACAGGAGCAAAATCATGATGATGTCACATGTACAGGGGGTTTATACCTCATAATAAAAACGTATGTTCGTGACTTAACCATGGTCTTATTCTAACTGTTACTTACATTTGATCAGGTATTTTTTTGAAGCCTTCCGAATTGCCGCCTTCCTTGCATCAGGATGTTTAGCGGCGATGGTGAGATCATGGTAACCACCACTGAGCACATAGTGCTTTATCTCTGTATAATAACTATCCATTTCTGTCAAAGTTAAGAACAAAAGAAAATATTGTACTTTACCTATGGCGCAAAAATGTCGTATATATACACATTTAATACATACTTATTTTTAATAATCTATTATATTGTGTTATTTCAAGATGGAAAATGTTTCTTTTTGATAATATATAATATATAAAAGTATATCGTATTGATATATAATATATCATTTTTTGATAATGTATAACATAATCAAATATAAAAATCAAAACGAAATAAGTAAGTATTAGGGCTACTGTATACTGGCACTTGTAAGCATTAACTTTAATTAATTTAAACAGAACAAAAGAACATATTTTACTTTACATGTGGCGGGAAAATATCTTATATTCTTCTTACCGTCTCCTTCTCTCTCTCTACCTACTGTCATTCGTCTTTGATCAGACCCGCGGTATACCCTAGTCAGCGCCCCTAGTTACACCAATCAGCGTGCGAATGCGTGAACGCGTGATCGCGTGACCTCATTGGTAAGCGACGGATATGACCCGACGCATATGACCTAGAGATGGCAAATCCGGATCCTTTTACGGACTCAGGGTCTTCTGAGTCAGTCATTGAAGAGATCCGGATCATACAAGTCATTTGAGTCATACTCTGAGGCCGCACAAGTCTGCTGTGTTTTGCACAGTGAGTCAGGATTTGCGAATCTGAGTCTGTGAAGTTCCGCTGACTAACTCATAGGCTACTGGTCTCTCTCGATCATTGACCTGGATCCACGGATCCCGCGATTTTGATTAAGTCTATTATGTTTCCGGCTCTAAATGAAGTTTCAGTGTAGACTTCTAACAAAATTGTCATGTTGTGCAACAGTCTCCTGCGTGTAATAGATGCATTTCCAATAAGGATCTTACTTGGCAAAACGTTTATTTTGAACATAGCACACAAAAAGAAAGAAACAATGACAAATGATAGAAAATTGCAAACAGTTAGAATATATAAAATGTCTTAATTATACAATTATTTTGTTATTGGGTCAAGGGGGCTGGTCAACAAATCACCACTGCAACAACTTCACCCAGTATCTCCACCCATGATAAAATAACTATGAAAAATAAAAAATTAATTAAAATGAACATATATACATATTTGGGTCATGAAAACAGTGTGTATGTAGATCTAATCATATGCCCCCCCCCTATTTTCTCATGGACTGCGTAATCATTGCAATACTGGTGTTTGTAGGCCCTATGTGTTAAATGTGTGTAAAGTGGTGTCTTTTGCTTTAATAAAACATGTTGATCACAAAAAAGGGTCATTTGGCGAATCTGAGTCTGCTGTTGACTCGTGCATGACGACGAGTCTGCTGGATCTCTGGATCTGCTGCTATACGGTTACGGCTCTGAGTCTGCACGAGTCTGCTATGTTTTGCACAGTGAGTCAGGATTTGCGAATCTCTGAGTCTGCTGTTGACTCGTGCATGATATAGCCGCGGGAGCCGGGAGCCGGGTGCTGGAGGAGGGGCTGCAACATGTTACTGTTAATCTATCCCCACTTTTGGCCACACCCCCTAAGTAAAATGTCTTCCCGGCCGCGGCTATGCTCGTGCACAATATGACGAGTATGGATGGATCTCTGGATCTGCTATGCTATTACGGTTAGGAGCCGTAATTTACGGCTCCCTTGAGTCCCCACGAGTCTGCAGGAAGTTTCACTGATCCGCGTCCCCTCCCCTGAGCCAAACGATAACTTCTGGCAGCTATCCTACTTGCTAAAGGCTAGGCAGATGGACTGGGGTACGTTGTAATGTGATTTTACATGTTATCAAGAGAGTAGCGAGTGACGCAATTTATAGTTTTAATTTGTACGTCACACCAGGTGTCGGACTCAAAGGACTCGGGTTAATGGAGAGGGGAGACGAGTCACGACCAGCTCATTTCTAGGATCCGGGTTAATGATCCGGATGAATCAGGACTCGCCCATCTCTAATATGACCCCGAGCCGATATGGTACTGACACCGGCACTCACGATGTGAATCCTGCCTGGGGCGCACGCGGCTCTCACCCAGCAGGTGTCGTGTGCTCATTGTGCCCGTCTCCCTCTGGCCGACAGACAGCGGAGAGCAAAACACCACAGCATTTTAGAAAACACCACAGCATTTGAGAAAACACCACAGCATTTGAGAAAACACCACAGCATTTCAGAAAACACCGCAGCATTTGAGAAAACACCACAGCATTTGAGAAAACGCCACAGCATTTCACAAAATACCACAGCATTTCATAAAACACCACAGCATTTAAACATATACGGAAAGGGTATTCCTTTAGGGAGAACACTTCTTGTTTGTGATTGGACAGAGCCAGCCAGAGAAGCACTGCTGTGATTGGTTGTTTTTGCTGCAAGTCAAGAAATGACGCTTCGTGATTGGTCATCACCCGACAGCGCAACATGTCCCGAAACATCAGCCGTTAGCTGTTAGCACACAGAGCTCACAGCTCCTCATATTTGTTCAGAAACTGGACAAAAGTTAAACATGAACAAACCACAGACTGTCTGTGTCATGGTGAATACAGTCGCTGCTTTATTTATGTCTGTGTGCCGTTGTTGTGAGTTTGGACGGAGCAGCTACAGGTTAGTTTATCCTGATCGATCCGATCTCCATTCAGAAAACACGCATTTTAAAAGGTTTTTCGCCTGCCGTCTTGTCTGCACACTTGTCACAGCATTAATTCATGGTTTTTACTAACCGGTATCAGTATGTTGTTACTTCGGCATCAAACGTGTATTACAATTAAATCACGGTAAAATATGTTCATTTTGTTGTAGTTGGTATCTACCTAAGTATTTGCATGGATATAAGCCCCGCCCCCTCTCCAGCGCGTCTTGTTTGAATGACAGGAGTAAACACAGCTGACAGCCGTGGTGAAACCTGAAACTCGAGCGATTAGAGCGATGCGAATATTCGGGGCTTATATCCATGTAAATACTATGGTAGACTACAACAAATGGAACATATTTTACCGTGATTTAATTGTAATACACGTTTGATGCCGAAGTAACAACATACCAGTTAGTAAAAACCATGAATTAATGCTGTGAAAAGTGTGCAGACAAGACGGCAGGCGAAAAACCTTTTAAAATGCGTGTTTTCTGAATGGAGATCGGATCGATCAGGATAAACTAACCTGTAGCTGCTCCGTCCAAACTCACAACAACGGCATACAGACATAAATAAAGCAGCGACTGTATTCGCCATGACATAGACAGTCTGTGGTTTGTTCATGTTTAACTTTTGTCCAGTTTCTGAACAGATATGAGGAGCTGTGAGCTCTGTGTGCTAACAGCTAACAGCTGATGTTTCGGGACATGTTGCGCTGTCGGGTGCTGACCAAACACGAAGCGTCATTTCTTGACTGGCAGCAAAAACAACCAATCACAGCAGTGCTTCTCTGGCTGGCAATCACAAACAAAAAGTGTTCTCCCTAAAGGAATACCCTTTCCGTATAAGTTGAAATGCTGTGGTGTTTTGTGAAATGCTGTGGCGTTTTGTGAAATGCTGTGGTGTTTTCTCAAATGCTGTGGTGTTTTCTCAAATGCGGGGGTGTTTTCGGAAATGCTGTAGTGTTTTCTGAAATGCTGTAGTGTTTGTGAAATGCTGTAGCGTTTTCTGAAATGCTGTATCGTTTTCTGAAAGGCTGTGGTGTTTTCTGAAATACTGTAGCGTTTTCTAAAATGCTGTAGTGTTTTGTGAAATGCTGTGGTGTTTTATGTGTGTCTATGTGTGTGTGTGTGTGTGTGTGTGTGTGTGTGTGTGTGTGTGTGTGTGCGCACGTGTGTGTGTGTGCGAAAGAGTTGATGTGCCAGGCAGACAGGCAGGTATCAGTAGCTTATCTGACAAATAAATTGTCAAAAATTGTACTTTTTAGCCTACGAGCTCCCCGTTTGAGCTAGCAACTATTTTCTTCGCAATTTAGCATCATATTGGATATGGGCTGAATTTGTCCTGGATTGGAATTTTTCCGATCATTTCCCTAGGAGGAGTTTGCAAAAATGTGCATGAAATACGCACATTTTTCAAAATGGCCAACTTCCTGGGGGGCGGGGCTAATAAAAGCCAATTAGAAATATCTCCGCAATCATAAGAGCAATGTGTATACAGCGTTTCGTGAATATCGGAAAAACTATATCCGAGTAGTTTGGAGTAATTTGCGACATGTAAATCGTCAAAAATAGTGTATTCGCTGTTAGCTTACGTCCTCCACGATTGATTTATCAAAAATGTGCTCCGCAATTTAGCATCATATTGGATAGGGGCTGAACTTGTCCTGGATTGGAATTTTTCCGATCATTCCCCTAGGAGGAGTTCGCAAGAATGTGCTTAAAATGCATGAAAAACGCACATTTTTCAAAATGGCCGACTTTGTCGGGGGCGGGGCTAATGGAAGCAAATTAGTAATATGTCCACAATTCCATGAGGAATGTCTGTGCCAAAATTCGTGAAGTTCTGAGAAACTATATGTGACTACCACACAATAGTTAGTTAGTACAATAGCTAGTGAGCAGTTTTTTGGAAAAATTATGTTTTTTTTTTACATTCTCGAAAAAGTCGTGGGCTGTGACGTGTGTCCCAAGTTTTGCGTCCGAAGCTCATTTTATGCTATCGCAATTTAAAAAAATGTATAGGCCACGCCCACATTCTGCATTTGTTGCGACACTTTAAATCTCAGTTTGTAGTCACCCCCAGAGTATGTGTAAACATTTTTTTTTAAATTCGTCCATCCGTTCTTGAGTTATAAAGTGGTAGTGTTTTTGGCCCCCCCTATAGTCCAAAATGAAAATGCTTTGGTGTGCCTATTCCCCAAGACAGACTGAACCTATCCACCAAAATCTGTGATATATGGATACATTGTTGATGAGTTATGAGCATTTCTTTCTAAGCCCCGCCTTTTTGCGAGTACGTTTTGATTCATGGCGGCAATATTTATCGTCTGAACATGCTGATTTTCTACCGTAATGTGTCTGACCCTCCACCGATGCTGTATGCGAAGTTTGGTGTTGAAAAACTGAAAATTGAAATTTAAAGGTGGGGTAAGTTTGAGAAACCGGCTCGAGATATACTTTTTGTTATATTCCATGGAATGCTCTTAACATCCCAATAGCAATGAATATCTTAAGTGCTTTGACAAGAAATCCATACAAAAATGTCATCTGTGGAAGCCGTAGTACTGTAAAAAGCACGACCAATCATTTTAGCCAGCCTGGCTAAAATAACTGGATGGCCTACCTGCCTGTCAGCCTTTCATCTGTGCACAAACTTATCTCGTGCCCTCATTGGTCATGTTCGCATTCGTGTGTGTTGGAGGAGGGGCTCTGTAAGGAAGTGGCAGATTTTTTCCGCTGTGTATTTTCAAATTCTAGCGCACTCGAGCTGGTTTCTCCAAAATTACCTGCCCCACCTTTAAGTTAACATTTCACTGTTTTTGAAAATTATGCTAATTTAAAAAAAGAGTTCCAAGAGGATTATTTGTAGAGCAGGTCCACCCGGATATGTGTGCACAATTTCAGGTCATTCGGAGTTACGGTGCGACTTTGTAAATGTATTCAGAAATGGGATTTTGATAGGTGGCGCTAGTGAGCAGGTTGGAATATTTAACCCATTGACTCCAGAATGTCAAATTTTTCACCGGTTCTGGCGTCCGTGCAAAATTATACAACTTTTGAAGCGTCCTAAAGGCCTCAAAAACAGGAAACGCCAGCAGAAAAATAATAAGAATTCCTACAATAACAATAGGTTCCTCGCACTTCGTGCTAGGACGCCGTTGGGTCCTAGCGCTCCATGCTCGGGCCCTAATAATTATAAATTATATTTATATAGCGCCTTTCAAGGGACCCAAGGTCGCTGTACATGGTGGACAAACAAAACAAACAGACAATCAAAGGGCAAACAAAAAATAAAGGAAGCCGGGGGACCAAGGCCAGGGTGAACAGGGTGAACAGGTGTGTTTTTAATGATGATTTGAAGATGTCCAGGGAGGCAGCATTATGGATCTCGGCAGGAAGTGCATTCCAGAGGGTGGGGGCCGCAACACTGAACGCCCTGTCACCAACAGTTCGGAGGCGAGAGCGGGGGATGGAGAGCAGGCCCGTGTCTGAGGACCGTAGACTCCGAGAAGGGGTGTAGGGATGGAGGAGGTCCGATAAGTACTGGGGGGCGAGGGTAAGGAGGGACTTGTACTGAATCCGGGACTTGACCGGCAGCCAGTGTAGGTGGATGAGGGTGGGGGTGATATGTTGCCATGGCTTGGTGCGGGTGAGAAGCCTGGCGGCAGAGTTCTGGACGTATTGGAGCCTGGCCAGGGTTTTGCTGGGAACCCCGGACAGGACTCCATTGCAGTAGTCAGGCGGGATGTGATGAAGGCGTGTACAAGTGTTTCTGCCACAGAGTCAGAGAGTGAAGGCCAGAGTCTTGCAATGTTTTTGAGATGGTAGAAGGCGAATTTGGTAACAGATTTGATGTGCGCCTGGAAAGAGAGGGTGGTGTCCAGGATGACTCCCAGGTTGATAGTATCGTGTTTTCAACACAGCATGTGTCAAAGATCTAGCATTACCTATGCATTCAAACAAAACATGTCTTGCTGTGTTGGAAAGCTAGTGCATATGGAGTGCTGGTATGTTATTATGTATTTCTATATGTGAAGATAACAACATGTTCTAACCTGTCGAAGGCAGAGACTTCAATCCAAGTAATCACCGTATGGACCCTCAAAAGGTTTTGCATCAAAACTTTCCAATTGGAGAAGTTGACATTTTTGTTGGTATATATGTGCACTTTCCTGCAAATAAATGGATAAGAAGATTGATGACTCTATTTTAACAATAAGCTCAGTTAAAAACTATAGAGCCAGGAGATGGTTAGGATATTAGCATGAATGCTCAGTACACCAAGCCCACCATTACGAACCATGGCATTAAAATGGACCGTGAACTAAAACTTGAGAGTCAGATTAATCTTGGCTTCGCTCCACTGGCTGCCAATACATTTTAGGATTCATTTCAAAATCCTTTTATTTACTTTTAAATCCCTAAATGGCATGACCCCACCATATCTTTCTGAGCTGCTACACCCTTACACACCCAACCACCCTCTCAGGTCAGCTGATCAACTGCTCCTGAATGTGCCCAGAACCAAGTCAAAGCTCAGAGGGGGCCGTTGCTTCTCTGTAGCAGCTCCCACACTGTGGAACGATCTGCCCCTGCACATCAGACAGGCCGCCACACTGCCTGCTTTTAAATCGCTTCTTAAAACCCACCTCTTCTCCTTAGCGTATTAACATCTTTTAGAGCGTTGCTATTATTGCTTTTAAATTGTCTATTGTTTTTACTTGTACTTGTTTTATGGTGTGTGAGCTGTGCTGTGTTACTTTTTGTATGTTTTGTTTTGTTTATTTGCCTGTACAGTACTTCGGTCTGGAGGTTTAAAGTGCTCTATAAATAAAGCTGTATTGTATAATTATAGTTTTCTAGTTTGTAGTTTCAAAACGGAAACGAAAAATAGAAAAGCTGTAGCCTAGTGACTTTTGGATGATTTTATGTTTGGACTAGTCTCACTTACCATCTGTCAATCATTGTCTATCACAGGTTAACTTCATCATATCAATGTTGGGGCCTTAATACTGATCTTTTCCACCTCAAATTCACCCATAGCTGCCAGAAATGAATTTGAATACAGGATACTGATCGGTCAGATCAGATGTGACAGACAGACAGCTGCCTAGCAAGGAAAGGAAACTGGCCTTAGATGAAAAGTCAGGGTATAACGTCTTTATATCCTCTTTGTGGACACACATTTCTATAAAGTTTAATTTAAATTGAATTGATTTAGAGACATTTTTGTCCGAATCAAAGCGATGGATCGACAGGTCAGAATTGACATCCATTAGCATGGCTAATAGATAATTGCCTTTCTTCAAATAAAAAACTCAAGGGTTAATCTTATGAATATATTGTATGCATTGTGAGTCCTAACAGAGTCTAAAAGCCACTCTTTGGCACATATCTTTCAACTGTAATTGCATGGTGGACAACTCCAGTGAAATAATTGTATGCCTTTATATTGTATAAGCATTTATTCAGTTTGAGCAGTGAAAGGACCATTTATTGTTGCTTAGAATTACATATAGCTCTCTTTTCCACTTTTCTAAAGTGGTGTCTAGACTGTCTGACCAACTTTTACTGTATATCTCTCAAGATTAACGTTTTTTTTATTGGTGTTGGTAAGAAAACCCAAGGCTTGGGTTTTCTTACATCATGGTATGGCTCACTGCAGAAGAAGGTATAGCATAAATAAAAAAATAACAATTGTTTTATGTGGATCCATTAGCAGTTGGCTGAAAGCAAGAGCAGTCATAATAAAGGTTGAAAAGATGAGATAGCTTTTTGTTAAAGCTCAGAGGCCATTTGGGGTCAGATCATTCTTATCGTTTCAAATGCAGTTTAATGTGTTTATTATGTGTATTTATTAGTATCAAGACTCAAGAAGGCAGTAAAAAAAAACACTTTGCAGAAAATGATCCCACAACGCTGGCAGCTTTTGCAACATTTATATTCAAACCTCTGAGGGAATTAGTTGAGGAGTGAGTTAAAGAGAAGTGGAAGAATGAGGGCGTGGAAGAAGAGGAAGGAAGCATGGGTAAACATACTGGATTGTGGGTCAAATGCGTAAAAGCAGGAGTGAAATCGATGGCGAGGCATGGAATACGGAATAAAACATTTGGAGGTCAACAAAGGCAGTTTCCCTCTTTACATTCCAGAAACTTTCCATTCTTTCTTCTCCTCCCCTCCCAGTCCTTTTCCTCCTCCCCATCCTTCCATCCCAGTAGTGCAGGCGTTTGCCAATTTACTCACTCTGCACTGTGACCACGCTCTTCAGTCCCTCTCTGTGGATAGATGGATGAAAGGTAAGTGGAGAGATGTTTAAATAGTGAGAGGACCCAGGGGGAGAGGGCGGGAACACCGATAGATTGACAAGGAGAAGGAGAGAGGAGTGAAAAAGGCGCATGAATATATGTTTTTTAAGTAAAGGGGAGGAGAGAGTGGTGGATGGGAGAATGGAAAGAAGAAAGGGCAAATACATGATTTGTTTCTACTTGGAGAACACGTGGAAGAGAGGGGAGTTAAAAGACAAGAACAAATACAATTGTGAACAATCAGGGACCCTGGGAGGTTTACAGCTTTACTGTGAATGTTAGCATGGGAGCTGACCAGGTAGGAGTTGGGCTACGTAAAAAGTATATTAAAGAGTCCCTATTATGCTTTATGTGGTTTTCCCTTTTGTGTTTTTTTTTTTATGTGAATGGTCTGCAAAGGCTCAAATCCCTGGGTTTCTCTCCCACACACGTTTTTGAGTTTCCTCAAGGAGGTGGTTTGCACACGCTTACCACTGCATGATCTGAACCTATTAGTCAAGCAAAAATATATTTGATTCAACATGCACTAAAGCAGAATTAGTATTAATGTAGATTTTGGAAACACATTATTTAACAAAATTCTTTCTCCAACCTGTATTATTTAAGTTCGCTTTGTTAACGGGCCCAATAAAACACTTTCCTATAACCATTACAATGCTTGCTTTTTTTCTTTCTCAGGAACAAAGAGTGCTTCTTCCATGAAAAACATTTCCCATCACTGTAAGTCGGATATTGATTCTTACTTACATGACTTCCAGAATACCAAAGTCTATTTCCATTGTGCTAGAATATACTCACTTTAACCCCTTTTTTACCAAAGCAGTTCCAAGGCGGGTTTGGAGCTGGTGCCTGATTGTGATGTTTTGATTTTATACTTGATTAAAATTACAAGTAGTGGTTTGACATCTCAAATATATGCCACCAAGCCACAATGGTTTTGTGTTGTCTTTTGGCCATAACATATTTGGGGGCTCATCAAGGATCTGTCTCGGGCATTCTCTGGTTTGGTCATATAGTTTTGCTACTCTGTTGCGCTGAGCTTATCGGTTATTATGATATCTAGAGTTAGGGTTAGGGTTAATCTTGTAGCACTTAGTGTATGCAGTACCAGCAGCAATGTGTTATTAGGGATTTCTGAAAATAATGGGAGCCTATGATGCCTGTGAGGTATATTAATCTCGCAGCAGCAGACAAGTGGTAAATACAGCGGTTTAAACAGTTTATAGGCTTACTGCATGCAAACAAAGGTACACCAGTATGATGCTTTAACTTAACTTCCGCATGTCCAAAGCCTCTGTCGTCGCCCTGAGCGAAGAACTGCACCCATATATCGAAAAGCAAACAACAACCATGAGGGCACCAATTGATCCACTGAAAAGGGTTGCGTTAGTACTTTATTACCTGAGCGATGAGGGAAGGCTACGGAAGACTGCTAAGGCCTTCGGAGTTTCGCGCCAGGCTTTGTCCGTCATTATTAGGCAGACATGCAGAGCGATCTCCATCCACCTGGGTCCAAAATACATCAAGCTGCCTTTTACTGAGCCCGAGACCGCGGATCTGGTTGAGGGCTTCGATCGTGCTCATCGCATGCCACAATGTTTAGGAGCAGTGGACGGAACCCACATCGAAATCAAGCAGCCATCTACCGACTCCACCAGCTACATCAAGAGGAAAGGCAAATATTCCTTTAATGTACAGGCCGTCTGTGATTACAAGTACTGATTCATGGATGTCGTGGTAAAGTGGCCTGGGAGTGTGCATGATGCACGGGTCTTTGCTAATTCAAAGCAAAACATGTACTTAAAGACTGGAAAGATCCCTGCTCTGAGAAAACAGATTGTGGACGACGAGGAGGCCATACCAATTTATCTTCTTGGTGATCCTGCCTACCCGCTTCTGCCGTACCTGATGAAGGAATATGCAACCGGTGGCGCCACAGTTCAGGAACAGTACTTTGGGCTATCTTTGTATGGTCATTGAGTGTGCTTTTGGTCGCCTCAAGGCCAGATTTGCTGCACTTAGAAGGCCTGTGGACATAAACTTGGATGACCTGCCCATGTAATTTACTCCTGCTTTGTCCTCCACAATTTTTGTGAGGCCAGTAAGGAGGCTGTGGATGATCACTCAGTGCAATAGATATCTCACTGACTGTAATGAGGGGGAGGGAAAGAGAGTGAGGAGAGTGCTTAGGGCATACATTGAGCCTTAGGACTACATGAAAGACGGACTGTTATTTTTTTTGGAAGGTTTTTATTAAGATCTGATAAACATTCTTTGTTACATTCCCTGTCCTCACTGTGCAACACCTTCAGCGACAGGCTGCTGCACCCCCGCTGTTAAATACCAACCAACTATGTGCTATATGAGCAAAATATATATATGCCGTTAATAACTGTACAATATACATATACCTGGCTGCTAAATCCTAAGAACTGTTACAGGATGTGTATTTTGTAAATTGTATAACTTTTTATTTTGTATTATATCATAACTTTTTTTTTAACTTAGTACTTTTTAATGCATGTAACATACTGTATGTATGTATTTTTTAAGCCATTTAAGAATTACAATGCTTACATAACATGTCCTTTATTACATTTAACCTGTTGTGGCAACATTTCTTGATCAAATTGATATGAAACAAATGAGACAAATCGCCGTGACTCTGGTGTCACATCGGGACTTTAACCCTAAACTTTCACAGTAAACACAAAGTGACATATATGCACAATTAGAAATATGATTATGATCTGCTCAGTTAATTTAGGTGATTCTAGTTAATATATTCTTTATTCTTCAATTCAAAGAATGTTAAAGATCATCCTCATTAATGAAGTTATATATAAGTTATTTTACCATTAAAGCCCAATGTGACACATATGTCACATTTCAGATATTTGACACTAGGGGGGGTTACATGTCAGAAATGTGGTCTATTTAGTCTAAATTATGTTTACAAGGTGAAAAGGACTTACAGCCTCCCACACAGTGCAATAGATATCTCACTGACTGTAATGAGGGAGAAGGAAAGAGAGTGAGGAGAGTGCTTGCGGAGTACATTGACCCTTACATGAAAGACAAGACTGTTATTTTTTTTGCAAGGTTTTTATTAAGAACATTATTTGTTGTAAGAGCTACAAGGTGTACACAGTAAAAGGAAATAAAACACCTTTTCTAGCTAAAACAAATATGTGATTCTCCAATGTTCAAAGTGTGGAGTTAAAAATAAAATTGGCTGCACCCACTTCCAGACTTCCTTTGAACATAAAGTGCAACAAAAAACTGAAGCTCACTGCTTTATCAGTCCTCTTGAAACAGTGACTGCCTGTATGAAAAAGAAGAAGTTTGTTGCTGTGGGGTGTCAGGTATCATCGTTTGCGTGTGTGGTCCAGAGGGGTTTGCTCTTGGTGTGTAGGCCAGTGTAGTCGGGTGTGGCCTTCTACAGTATGCATGAAAGGTGATGAGTGCTCCTGGAATTGTCCATATCCACCGCTGCTACTGTGGGGGGGTGCATGCATTAATTCCCATATCAGGGAAAAGCCATCCTGGATAGTGCTGGTAATGTTGGCAAGGTTGGCATTCATCTGCTGCATGCTGTCTGCGTTGCGGCTGGATGTTTGCTCCATTACCTCCACCATCCTTTTTTTATGTTGAGGTATTCCTGCACTGCACAGTCAGCTGGAAGTTTTCTCTTCATGTGGTCACTTCTGTGGCCGTTCAGCTGTGCCTAGAATAAACCAGAGAATGTTTTTATTATTACACAATAGGACCATAGCCACCAGATAACATAAGACCAAAGGCATGTTGTGAAATAGCTCTCAATACATTTTACTTTTACAAATACAACAGCTCTCAATACCTTCTAATTTTACAAAGCTTAAACATGTTCAGTTTTTCTGTGGAAGGTACTGTATCATAGTATATAGCAAGTCCGTTAAGCTTGAAATCATGAACATACCTGGAGCAGATCCCTGCGATGCTTTACAACCGCAGCAGCTGGCAGACTTCCGCTGGATTCGCTCGACTCTGGCTGTGGCGAATCGTTTGAAAGCTCCAAACTCGGGGATGAGCTTGTTCCGGAAGACGACTCTTCCAGGTCCCCCGTCTCGATGAGGGACCGCTAATGGTGCTGCTACGCGCACCATTAGCTCCGGCATCGAGACGGGGGACCTGGAAGAGGTCTGGGGCGAGCCACCCCAGACCTCTTCACACAGCTCGAAAAACATGAGCACAATACGTCCTTGGCCACTCCGACACCCAAGGTCCACCGCATGCCTTTACTTAATGCAAATTTGCCTAAGCTTGGCGGTAAGCTGTCCCTTTGTTATGGCGCTCAAGTCGTGAGGGAAATCCTTCTCTGTCGGGGTCCTCGGATACTGCGCCTGAAATAAGTCCCCTATTTCGCTATATTTACACTTGCAGGACTCCCAGTCAACATTCTCCTGTACTTTGGATGTTTTGTAGTCTAGTGTGACCCTAAGCAGAAGTTCTACCTCGTCGTCAGTCCACGAATATCAGCCATCTTCTACCTTGTTTGTTTGTTTGTTTGTGCCTTACACATCCGGGGGGGATCTTATACTCGCTGCTTTTGGTGTATTTTCTGGCGGAAGTACTACAGCGTCTCCAGCGCTTTCGAGCAGTCTCGTGTGAACAGAAGACTTTTTTGATATCGTATTCGGTTAGTTTGCGTTTCGTTTGCGTGTAAATGGGGTCTTAAAGATGTGTGTCTCTCTGTCTTGGGTGAGGATGCAGAGAACAAAATTGAGTCTGTCCCACTCTCAAACAACACCGTTGCATCCAGAATCAAGGATATGTCAGCTGACATCCAAGAAACAGTCACAGAGTTAATACTGGAATACAAATTATTTTCACTGCAGCTAGACGAGTCTGTGGATGTTGCTGGGATTCCCCAGTTAATGGTCTTTGCCAGATACATTAGTGGTAAAGATATCAAGGAGGAGTTCCTATTCTGTGACCAGCTGCACACGACAACAAGGGGAGAGGATATTTTCAGAGTGGTGGACACACATTTGAAAGAACTGAAATTAGAATGGGAAAACTGTATAGGGTGTTGCACTGATGGTGCAAGGAGCATGACTGGGTGCAGGTCTGGTTTTGTGGCCCATGTACGTAAAGTGGTCACAAATGTGAAGGTAACACACTGTATTATCCACAGGGAGGCTTTGGCTAGCAAAGCATTGCAGCAGGACTTAGGTGAAGTTCTTGATGTGGTTGTTAGAGTGGTCAATCTAATAAAAAAGCAACCAGTACAATCAAGGCTCTTCAGAGAGCTCTGCAAGGAAATGGGGGCAGAGCATGAGCACCTACTCTTCCACTGTGAGGTACGGTGAACATAGTCGAGCACTTGTCTCAACTACAGGAGAACTTCAAGCGGTACTTCCCTGACTCACAGAGAGCTCAAAACCTTCAGTGGGTGAAGTTTCCCTTCCAAGCTGTGCCATCACAAGACCTGGGTCTCAGTCAGGCAGAGTTAGAGGCACTGGTCACAGTGCAGGTCAACAGGGGCAGTAAGATGCTGTTTGAAACAACCACTTTGGCACAGTTTTGGGTTGCTCATTTCCAGCAGGCTGAGTTCTCCTGCTTGGCTAAGATAGCAGTACAACTATTGATACAGTTTGGCACCACATACTTGTGGGAATCTGGGTTTTCTACTTTAGCATACCTGAAAAACAAATACAGAAACAGGATAAATCCTGAGCATGACCTCAGATTGGCACTGTCAAAAACCCAGCCCAGAATAGATCTGCTGGTGGAAAACTACAACCAGCAACATAGCTCTCATTAGATGTCCTTGTTATTATCATGTATTCAATATATGATATAATACCCCTTCTAGCATGTCAGATCAGAAAATATTGTAAATAGGTCAGTAAAGTTAATCAGTTGCCAAGTGTTGGAGTTTCTTTGTCTCTCAGAGTGTTTTAAAACAGCTTTGTTCATTTAAAAGTGTTTAAAAAATGTGTATACATAGTTTTTGATCTAGTGACAAACTTAATGTTGCACTTTTGATAATTTTAATTTGGTTTCACCTCTGATGTACTATATATACTTGACTGCACTTCCTATAGTTAGTGTTTTGTCAGTTTCTGTTTACAACATGGTTGTTCTTTGTTCATTTCAGACATGCATACAATATCTTTGGTTGCCACATGTTATTTTTGGAAGCTAAAAAAAACATAGTGTGAACTGAATTTCATCAGTGAGTGTACACGCTTGCCTGCACATGTAAGTGTGTGTGACATTTTGTTATTGCCTTGCTTTTTGACTTCATTAGTTTTCCGTGGTGAAAATAAAAATGTTTGCCCTGCATTTGTTTTTGCAGTCAGTACTCCCAATATGAGTGAGAGAGAGCAGTTTTAGGGATTACAGGATTGAAAATGAGGGATTACAGTAATGGTGATTATTATGGGGATTATGAAGAAAACATACCTGTATTCAATATGAAATGATGAAAATAGAGATAAAAGAGTGAATAGGTGAACAGATGTGTTTTTAAAAAGGGTTACGCTTAATATGCGAGGTTTAATGTGTGCTTTGAGAACTGATGTAGTCAAAATGAAGGCTTTTCTGAGTATCAGCGTTTCATTGGAACTGTCTAATGTAGTGTGTTTTGATAGCGAACACAAACATATTTTGACATTATGGGAAATGCACTATGGCCAAAATTATTAATCACACACATAATTTTGTTAATTAATGTAAAAATAATCAGATTTGTCTTCTCACTACATTTTCAAAAATGCTGATAAGTGACAATACACTCAAAGACTTAAGTATGTATGGATTTATCCGATTATTTTGTTGTTGTTGTGTGTCCCATTAAAGGAGCACTTGCCTATGTTTTTTTTTTTGTTTTTTTTAAAAGGGAACTAGGTGCTTCATAAATACTATGAAAGTAACAAAGCCCTCAGTCAGTGGAGAAATGAACGAAGTACATTTTCAGAAACTGTGCCTTAAGAAAAGCCATTGGGACGTTTTGGGTTTAATGCCTCATGCCTCTTGGGATCCGTGCAGAAAAATGTCATAGCTACAGGCATACTGTGTTGGAGGAATATGGCATACACATTTACACATGGAAAATAACAGGGCATTGTATCTAACATTACTGCTCTTGTCTATTTTCACTTATTGTTCAAAAACAGCTTTCTGGGTAAAAGCTTGTTACGTATGAAGTATTGATGTGGTCTGTCCAGGTACTGGCTTTTCCTCAACTACAAAGTTTGCCAGATAGGCAAAGTTCAGGGTTAACCCACCTTTGTTACCAGAATCAGCTCAGACTGATGCCAGGTTAGAAATGTACTCATTACAGTCCTCATTACTTCACCAGCCTTTAACTTCATTAGAAAGCAGTGACTGGCCAGATTTAAAGCTGAGAGTATCAACATTCCTCACACGTCACCAAGGTAGTCAAGAAATAGGCAGAGCTTGTAAGTCCATTTAACTTAATTTAACCAAACAAATGACAAACAACATGAAAGTGCTGGTTTTCATCTTAGAAAAGAGCCAGGTTAGCTGTAATCTCATGATTGAAGTATTTATGCTAAGCTAAGCTAACAACGTCCTGGCCCTAGCTTCATAGTTAGAGCCGAGACACGAGATTCATGGCAGGTTTCTCATCAATTCTCAGCAAAAAAAGAAATGTATGTGTTGTCACTAAACCTTTAAAAGCAAGTATTTGAGCATTCTAAGCTATTAAACAGATAAAGTGGGAAGACAAAATAAGTGTCAGTAATTCACAAACACGATCTGTTTTAACTGATAGTACACAGTTTAGGTCGAACCCCTAGACCAGGGCTATTCAATTGGCGGCCCGCGGGCCAAATCCGGCCCCCGGGTGATATTTACTGGCCCTTTGAGTATAATGTTAAAAAGTTTAATTTTTAAAAAAAACTTTTATTTTTTTTTAATTCTTTTTAAATTTTTCTTTTTTTGGGCCAGAGTGCCTTTAATCCAGAGAGGGTGTTCAATTGAGAGATAGAGGGGAAGACATTGCCTGAAAACTTTGGCGGGCTCGGGTTTCAAACCCACCTACTAGCTACTGTAGTGACAACTCCTGTCATTTATTGCGTCTCTGCGCGCGTCCTCGCGGCTCGCGCTGCCCTTCACTACAAGCTCGCGCATCTTCGCCGGTTTCGTGCCAATGGTACGATTCATCAAACCTGGTCAGCATAGTTGGATATCAAAATGTCTCTTTCTACGTTAAAAAAACGAAAGGTTGACACCGAAAACCGGCAATTCAACAGCGAGTGGAAAGAGATGTACTTGTTTGTAAATGTCAGTGGGAGGCCCGTGTGTTTAATCTGCAATGAGTGTTTATCGGTGTGTAAAGAGTACAACTTGAGAAGGCATTTTAAGACAGCTCACGCCAACTTTGACGTCACTTTTCCAGCGGGCTCTGATGCTCGCCGCCAGAAGATTTTGGGGCTAACTTCGTGCTATGACCAAAGACGTAGCTCCCTGTTTCGGGCTTGCACTGACCAAGAGAGAGCTACCGCAGCATCCCTACGAGTGGCCTGGATATTAGGCAAAAATAAAAGGCCTTTTACGGACGCAGAGACAGTCAAAGAGTGTATGCTTGCATCAATTGAGGAAGTGGTTGCAGATGAGAAAATCCGAAAAAGCGTTATTGACTCAATTAAGAACATTCCGATTTCTGACACGTCAACATCAAGGAGAGTGGAGACCCTTGCATCGGACGTTTTTGAGATTCTCTTGGACAAACTGAGAAAGGCGGAGGTTATGTCGCTAGCTATTGATGAATCCACTGACAGCAGCGATGTTGCACAGCTGTGCCTCTATGTTAGATTTTTTGATGGTGAGTGCTTTCGGGAGGATCTACTTGGATTAATTCCTTTGGATGGACACACGACCGGTGAGGTGATGTTCCACAAAGTGGTTTCGTTTTTCAAGGAGCACAAGTTGGGATTGGATCGTATTAACATGCTTGTAACGGATGGGGCACCTGCGATGTCGGGCCGAACACAGGGACTGTCCGCTAGGCTGGCAGATGTGGCTCCACAGCTGAGATCGCTTCATTGCCTCATCCACCAAAGCCTCCTGTGCGCAAAACTAAGTGGTGAGTTAAAAAACACAATGGACTCTGTCATGGCGATTATTAACTTTATTCGTTGTAACTCCAGTTTACAGCACCGCTTTTTCCGCCAGATGTTGTCAGACATGTCAGCTCAATATAATGATTTGCTCATGCACAGTGACATTATATGGCTAAGCAAAGGAAACGTCTTGAAACGATTTTGTGAACTTAAGGAGGAGATCATGGCGTTTCTCCGCAATTCAAAACATAAAAAAGCCAACGCCTTTCTGTGTCTGATAGAGAATGAGTTTTACGCTGCCGTTTGCTTTTTGAGCGACATTTTCCAACATCTGAACCAACTCAATTTGGAGCTGCAGGGCAGAGATAAAATGGTCACACAACTTGTGGAGAGACTCCATGCGTTTCAAAAAAAGCTCACACTTTTTTCTACGGATTTAAAAAAAATGCTCCATTTTCCAACACTGCGCACTGCAGGTTTACAAATCACCGAGGTGATGACAGGCTTTATGGACGCATTGAAAACCAACTTTACCGCGAGGTTTGAACATTTCAGTCTCCCGACTGAAGTGATGAGATTTGTGAAGGACCCTTTCTCTGTGAATGTGGAGGGGGAGTTTGCACTGAAAGCAAAGGAGCTGATTGTGACATTAAATGAGGCGTCTTTACAACTCGAACTCATTGACATTCAGTCATCAGATGACCTGCGACAGTCATTTCAGCTGGCAGGTTCTGAAAAGTTCTGGACTCATGAAGTCAGCCACGAGAAATTCCCTCATTCAAGGGGTCTTGCACTTTTTGTCCTCACAATGTTTGGCTCGACTTACACGTGCGAATCGGCATTCTCACACATGAATGCCATAAAAACTAATAATCGCGCATCCCTCACTGACCAGCATCTGCATCACTGTATGCGTATTGCCATGACAACGTATACTCCCGACTTCCCTGCCCTTGCTAAATCGAAAAAATGCAATTTCTCTCATTAGATGGCACATATCTGCCAAGTTGGTTGCATACTGTATGTCAGTTATCACTATGTTAATCAAAAAAGGTTTGAGTTTTAAAAGGCTGTGTGTTGTGGTTTGGTAATTAATACAAGTCTTTTGATAATTGTTTTTGCTTTTAATTAAGCAATTGATGTGGTATGGCTCACATGTCTTTATTGTTATTATACCATAATATGCACTGTTGTTTGTGTATGGCCCTAAATTGCTATTTTGTGTGAATTATTAGATCATTTAATCTAAATCTAATGATGTTGATGGTTATATTAGCTTCACATGTACTGAGTTCTGAACTGCCATTTATAAAGGCCTTGGGGCTATGTTTGATTTAATTAAACAAAATATATGCACTCCACTATGCTGTTGTAGTATTTACTGTATCTGAAGCTCTTAATATGATTGCTCATATTTCAAGCAATTCTTTTCCCGGCCCCTTGCTTTGGATAATTTTCATCAACCGGCCCTCATTCCAAACTAATTGAATAGCCCTGCCCTAGACTTTAACAAAAGCTGAAAAAAAAAAAACTGAGTTAGGAGTTATCATTCCTTTTTTTAATCAGTGAAACAAGGTAAGAAGTGTTGGTTGGGCTTTTCTGACCAAAAACAATCAATATTTTTTCAGTTTTCTCTTAACAAGAAGCATCTGCTGATGTGAACCATACCTCGAATTAAAAGATCTCAGAAGACCTAAGATCAAGAATTTTTTATTTGCATGAAGCTGGAGAGGGGTGCAAAGTTCTTTGTCCATATTGAGACTAATTTTCTATAAAAGGAGCCAATGTAGCACTGCACCCCCTAGATGGGTTCACCGCAAAGATGCCTCGGCAGGCCAATGCAGAATGATCAATGATTTAAAAAAGAACCCTGCAGTAACAGCTGAAGGCTTGTAGGTATCATTAGATCTGATTAACACCTCTGTTCATGACTCTATCATACGTCAAACAGTGTACAGCCATAGGGCTCATGACATGACACCACTGATGACCACTGTGTGCCTGAAGTTTACCAAAGAGCACATTAACACAGCACAAAGCTAATGGGAAAAAGTGTTGTAGTCTGAATAAACTAAGGTTGAAATATAGGGTAAGAACACAGCACTGCGTAAAAAGGCACGGCATACCAAATGATAAGAACATCCCAAAGGCGATGTTCAGTGAAGGCAGCATCATTATTTTGGAGTGCTTTGCTGACTCGGGGCCTGGAAAGTTTGCCATCATCAAAATAAAAAATATTCTCAAGATTATTAAGATTTACTAAGGGTGAATGTCAGAGAAGCTGTCCGCAAGCTGATGCTAAGCGGAGGTTGGGTAGTGCAGAAGGACAATAACCCTAAATATAGAATAATGTGATACAGTATGGCATGTACAAAGAGAATCTGCCTTTTGGAGTGGTTCATACAGAGCCCAGACCCTATCCTAATGGAAATGCAGTGGACTGATCTCAAGCGAGCTGTTCACTAGAGACATCCTGAGAATATGGCTGAGCTGAAGCAGTTCTGTGAGGAAGAATGGTCCAAAACTCCTCCTGAACGTTGTGCAGATCTGATATGGAGCTACTGAAGTGTTTGTTTGAGGTCATTACATTACATTACATTACATGTCACTTGTTAGACGCTTTTATCCAAAGCAACTTACATACTCAATACTGTGGCCAATCCCCACAGGAGCAATTTGGGGTGAAGTGTCTTGCCCAGGGACACAACGACATGCTGACTGCAGTGGGGTTTGAACCTGTGACCCCCATGATCCCCATACCAAGGCTCTATCCACTGCGCCACACGCCTCCATTGCTGCAGATGGAGATTTGACCATTAAATCCAAGGGGTTCACTTACTTTTTCCACCAGCACTTTGAATGTTTATTGTTTGTGTTCAATAAAGACATGAAATAATATTAAAAAAAAGTCAGACAGGGCTATACAGTGGTCGCTTTACCTTTGTGTCAGTGTATTGGTTTAAGAAACTTCATTCAAAGTCAGAGGTCACATAGCTCAGAGCTTTACATACTTTTCAGACTAACCATGGAGTGTATGAAAGGCTTGGAGCTGTGTGACACAAAACCTCTTCAGATTGAATACCGTCTCGCCTGCTGTCTTTTCATTTTGACCAAAGACTCTTATAATAAAGTTATTTCAAAGTTCTTAAACCCAAGACAGTCCTTGTATTACAATATTGTTACTTTCTTAGGTTCAAGGTTCTTTATTTGTCATACGAACATAGCTACAGAGTAGTTATGTCGATGAAAATCTTAGGTCACAGGCTTCTCCAACAGTGCGACACAATAATACAGAAAAACAGAAAAATATAGTGCAAGTAAATATTAAAAAGTAAATACAAAAAGAAAAATAGTTTTAAAAAAGTGAAATAGTGAAATAAGAGTCTATATGCAAGTTATTGGAATGATATATTAGATAAATAGATAAATAATTACTAGGTAGCAGATGAATGTTATGGATGTTGTTTCAACAGTTCAGGTGTTTAACAGTCTTATTGCCTGTGGGATGAAACTGTCCCTGAGTCTGGTGGTTTTAGTCTGGATGCTGCGGTAGCGCCTGCCAGACGGCAGCAGACAGAACAGTTTGTGGCTGGGGTGATGGGGGTCTTTTATAATCCGGAGGGCTTTCTTCCTGAGCCGCTGGGAGTATAGGTCCTCCATGGATGGCAGCTCCGTCCTGGTGATGTTCTGTGCAGTTTTCACCACCCTCTGTAAAGCCTTACGATTGAGGGCGGTGCAGCTGCCGTACCAGGCCGTGATGCAGCCAGTCAGGATACTCTCTATGGTGCACCTGTAGAAGGTCAGGATGCTCTCTATGGTGCACCTGTAGAAGGTCAGGATGCTCTCTATGGTGCACCTGTAGAAGTTGCAGAGTATCCTGGAGTCCATGTTGAACCTCCTCAGCCTGCGGAGGAAGAAGAGCCGCTGTCGAGCTTTTTTGGTGATGGTGGTGGTGTGAAGAGTCCATGTCAGGTCCTCAGTGATGTGGACACCGAGGAACCTGAAGCTGCTGATTCTCTCCACCGTAGTCCCATTGATGGCGATGGGGGCGTGTCCCTCTCTCTGCTGCTTCCTGTAATCCACAATCAGCTCCTTTGTTTTGCTGACGTTGAGATGGAGGTTGTTATCCTGGCACCAAGATGTCAGGTTTTCGACCTCCTCTCTGTACGCCGTCTCGTCGCCGTCTGTGATCTGGCCGATGACGGTCGTGTCGTCAGCAAACTTCACGATGGTGTTGGAGCTGTGTGTGGCCACGCAGTCGTGAGTGAACAGGGAGTAGAGGAGAGGGCTGAGCACGCAGCCTTGAGGGGCTCCGGTGTTGAGGATCAGGTTGGAGGATGTGATGTTTCCCAACTGCACTGCCTGGGGTCTGCCCGTCAGGAAGTTCAGGATCCAGTCACAGAGGGCGCTGTTGAGCCCGAGGTCTCTGAGCTTGATGACCAGCTTGGAGGGCACAATGGTATTGAAGGCTGAACTGTAATCAATGAACAGCATTCTCACATAATGTGTTCCTCTGGTCCAGGTGTGAGAGGGCAGTGTGGATGGTGAGGGCTATGGCGTCCTCTGTGGACCTGTTTGCTCTGTAGGCAAACTGCAGGGGGTCCAGAGAGTCAGGGAGGGAGGAGGTGATGAATGATTTGACTAACCGCTCAAAGCACTTCATTATGTTGGAAGTGAGTGCTACTGGGCGGTAGTCATTGAGGCTGGTGATTTTTGTCTTTTTGGGGACAGGAACGATGGTGGAGTGTTTTAAACATGTGGGGACAACAGACTGCAGCAAGGACCTGTTAAAGATGTCTGTGAACACCTCTGCCAGCTGAACTGCACACACCCTGAGAACACGGCCAGGGATGCCATCAGGTCCAGGAGCCTTGTGTGGGTTAACCCTTTTAAAGGATTTACACACATCTGCCCTGTTTAAAACAAAAGGGCAGGGCTCCTGATCCTTCTCTGCACCCCCAGCCTGGGTGCTCTCAAATCGTGCAAAAAAACTGTTCAGCTCATCTGGGAGAGATGCGCATGCAGACACTCCCGCAGCACCCCCCGCTGCTCCTTTGTAGCCTGTCATTGTTCTTAGTCCCGCCCACATGTTCCGGGTGTTACAACCTTTGAAGTCAGATTCCACCTTGTCTTTGTACTGTCTCTTTGCGCTGCTAATTGCTCTCCGGAGTTCATACCTAGAATTCCTGAACTCCTCCAAATCTCCAGCTTAGACTCTCGTCTTTGATAATAATGTTGTGGCTGAAATTACATTGTAGTGTGTCTGTTCTAAATTGTTGTCATTACCGCATCTCTCTGTCCCATCTGTTGTACACTTATGCTAACGTGCTAACAGCTCAGTGTTTCTTGCAATTTTATTTCGATTTATTTAAAATTAGCAAGCGCTCCTGCGTGTTATTGTGCTGTTTGCAGCTGTAATCTGAAGTCGAAGTCTGAAACACGAGCTCTGGTGGTTTAGGTAAATATCCTGTGTTTGAAGATGATGATGAGGGAACTGTTGATATTTGATGGAAGTGATCTTGAATACATTGGCAGTTTTTCTTTTCTCTCTTTGAAGTGTCTTTTGTGCGATGTTTTTCATTCTCCCGAAGTTCACCTCCTCCTCTTTCTTCTCATTTCAAGGTCCTCATTTATTGATATTTTATTCTGTCTTTTCTTCCATCTTCCTCTTTGTCGATTATTTGCTCAGTTTACCATCAATGTATGAATGCGTCTGCGAGAGAAGAAAATTGTAAAGAGATTTGTACAGTAAGTAAGTAAACATGCAATCCATTTGCCTTTTGGCACTAAGCAGATCAATATACATAAAAGATCTCATACTGTATATGAAAAGAGACATTTCTTTTTTTATGATTTACCAAGGCTAGCTATGGGTTAGAAAGAAAATATAATGTGAACATTTCTGTAACTTGCATTCTCCAATATTTACAGAAGTCTATGACAAAATGACGCTGCTTCTTGCTTGATTTATTAACATTTCACTGAGAAGTTCATGTCTTAAACACAGGTTTTAGTTTTTCTCAATACAGAATGATGTTTATTTTTGTAAAATATGGTCCAATATAGAGTAAAATAGACAAGTAACTGTGAACTTTAGGGTGGGGCTGTCTTGTGATTGTCAGGTCGCTACCACAGTGCTGTCTGGTATGGGCGCGCTCTGTCCACAGCCTTACGAACTTCGCATAAACATGGATTGACAGATATGCCATGCCTAGTTAGTGTTGCTGTACTACGATTGAACAATCACCTACATAATCATTTAAAGGTCACCTATCATGCTATTTTTAGGCAATAGCATAGGTCTCAGATATATAAAAATATACAAAAAATACGTCTAGTGGGAAGTGAAGTGTTTTGCTCAAAATACCAAACAGATCACCCATTCTAGCCATGCCTCAAATCCCTCTATTTCACTTCCTTTCTCAAAAGTGCTGATTTGGGGTATAAAGTACGGTGGCCCTGAAGTGCAAAACACCACAGCATTTCAGAAAACACTACAGCAGTTCACAAAACGCCGCAGCATTTCACAAAACGCCGCAGCATTTCACAAAACGCCGCAGCATTTCAGAAAACGCCGCAGCATTTCAGAAAACGCCGCAGCATTTCAGAAAACGCCACAGCATTTCACAAAACGACGCAGCATTTCACAAAACGCCACAGCATTTCAGAAAACACCACAGCATTTCACATTGGACGGAAAGGGTATTCCTTTAGGGAGAACACTTCTTGTTTGTGATTGGACAGAGCCAGCCAAAGAAGCACTGCTGTGATTGGTTGTTTTTGCTGCCAGTCAAGAAATTACGCTTCGTGATTGGTCACCACCCGACAGCGCAACATGTCCCAACACATCAGCCGTTAGCTGTTAGCACACACTCAGAGCTCACAGCTCCTCATATCTGTTCAGAAACTGGACAAATTAAACAAGTACAAAACACAGACTGTCTATGTCATGGCGAATACAGTCGCCGCTTTATTTATGTCTGTATGACGTTGTTGTGAGTGTGGACGGAGCAGCTACAGGTTAGTTTAGCCTGATCGATCCGATTCCGATAGGATTTACATGGAGATACGCCCCGCCCCCTCTCCAGCGCGTCTTGTTTGAATGACACAGCTGACAGCCGCGGTGAAACTCGAGCGATTAGAGCGATGCGAAAAAACCATGAATTAATGCTTTATTAATTCATGGTTTTTAAGGGACTTATCTCCATGTAAATACTACGGTAGACTACCCAATATTCGCATCGCTCTAATCGCTCGAGTTTCACCGCGGCTGTCAGCTGTGTTTGCTCCTGTCATTCAAACAAGACGCGCTGGAGAGGGGCGGGGCGTATCTCTGTAAATCCTATGGGAGATACCAACTACAACAAAATGAACATATTTGACCGTGATTTAATTGTAATACACGTTTCAAAGTGATGCCGAAGTAACTACATACTGATACCTTAGTAAAAACCATCAATTAATGCATTGACTAGTCTGCAGACAAGACGGCAGGCGAAAAGCTTTTAAAATGCATGTTTTCTGAATGGAATCGGATCGATCAGGCTAAACTAACCTGTAGCTGCTCCGTCCACACTCACAACAACGCCATACAGACATAAATAAAGCAGCGACTGTATTCGCCATGACATAGACAGTCTGTGTTTTGTACATGTTTAACTTTTGTCCAGTTTCTGAACAGATATGAGGAGCTGTGAGCTCTGAGTGTGTGCTAACAGCTAACGGCTGATGTGTTGGGACATATTGCGCTGTCGGGTGCTGACCAATCACGAAGCGTCATTTCTTGACTGGCAGCAAAAACAACCAATCACAGCAGTGCTTCTCTGGCTGGCTCTGTCCAATCACACACAAGAAGTGTTCTCCCTAAAGGAATACCCTTTCCGTGAAATGCTGTGGTGTTTTCTGAAATGCTGTGGTGTTTTCTGAAATGCTGTGGCGTTTTCTGAAATGCTGTGGTGTTTTCTGAAATGCTGTTGTGTTTTGTGAAATGCTGCGGCGTTTTGTGAAATGCTGCAGCACAGTGCTAATGTTTACTGTCTAACTTATTCATCATTCTCTTTTCCCCACAGTTAACCCTTGCTGACTAAAGGGGGTATTATAGGTGATCCCCCCTTTAATTATCTTTATTTGTTTAGGTTTTAGTCAATTAACTGATTCTTGAGCAGCTTGAGAGTTTCAGGTCAGACTAGTTGTGAAATATTGATGGAAGAATATCTTTTAATGTACAACCTTTGAATGAAAAGAAGGCAAAAATATTTATTCTAAAATGCATTGGATTCTAAATAAATGCCTTTTAAATAAGTGTAATTTGTTTTGATGAGTCTTCATTGTTTTGAAGTGTCTAAGCTTGACACGATGGGCTCATAGGAACTCAGATGCACGAGTACTTTATTTTAAAAGACTATAACGTTTTCAAGAATGATCACTAGGATCAACTAGGACTCTCAATAGAATCTCTAGGTTCGACTAGGTTTTACATACAGGTCTCTCGTATACAGGCATGGACACGATGAAGAGACAAGACGTACCAACACAAGACAAAGGGAGAGAAGGGCTATATATACACACACACATTAGGTAATGGGGCACAGGTGGACACAATCAGGGGCGGGGACAACAATCAGTCTGACAGGTGACACACAAGGACAGGAAGTGCAGACACCTGCAACGAGAGGGTAGAGTCATTACCAAAATAAGACAGAATTAAACAAACACTAGGAACACAACACAACAACTAACAGTACACTAACACTGAAACCTTACAAAGCTCGGTTTTATTGGGATCTCTTTTAATAGTTGTCTGGCATAATGTGGAGTAAAGCAAAACTTAAGGCATAAAGACAAAGTTATCTCTTGGGGCAAAAATAAACTAAGTCCCAGAGTAATGAGTCTAAAGCTCATGCAGAGAAAACAACAAGGAGATATTAAAAACCGTAAAAGCTAGAGAAAGGATCTGCAATTCAGTACCTAAATAATAAATATTCCACCTTGATGAATCACAATTTCCTCCCATTCATATTCTCTTCAGATTGATTACAAGAATAATTTTATACCTCTGCTTCTACATTAAACTGAGGGGTTTGTGTCCATGTAATATTCAAGTCTGCTAAGAAGCTTGGGATTTTTCATCCTTCGCATGCTCAGTTCGGGACTGCGTACCATAATGTCCCCTGTGACCTGGGCTGATGTAGAGCAAACATACACCGGATGGACCCCTTCATCATCCTGTCAGCTGGTCCTTTGAGGAACGGGATGCAACCGCCCGAACCTCCGATGTCTTCTCTCGGCGGACCGGGGAAAGTTTGATAAGTGACTCTTGGCCCTGCCACAGTAAATCCTGCCATACATGACTGGCGATGTAATTCTTACTACAAGTGTCTGTCCTGTCCACTTAAAATGGGATTGCTGTTTAACCCTTGTGTGGTGTTCATATTTGTGTTACTCAGCCAGTGTTCGTGGGTCTCGTGGACCCGCTGCCTTTTTGGGATTCAATTCAACACAATCAAACTATCTTGTGTTAAAATACTCAACAGATGTTTACTTCATCTCAATTACAAGCAATATAAACAGCATATACGGTTAATATTTGCTCTTTTACATTTGTTAGATCACATTAATGGAATAAAGTGCTACTAGTTTTTTGCCCGCTGACCGGCTGGTCCTGTGGCTCGTCCTTTTTTTGTAACTAGCTGATGCTCAATCTCATCCTCTTCTTCAAAGTCACTGTCAGACTCAGAATTCTCAGAAATGTGATCCTCACATTCTGAAACCTCTTCCTCTTCATCATCATCAAATGGTTCTCTCTCTTCCAGAATCATTTGCAAGGCCCTCTGAGCAGAGAATCTTTTGGCCATCTTGATCAGTTGTGATAAGGACCCAAACTGGCTAAGCTTTATTTATTGTGTCTTGCCCCAAATTTGCAGCTTGGATAGAATGTGAAAAAAATAAAGATTGGTTCCCGCAAAACATAATGCGGGAATGTGAGAGCAGACAGGTGTTGGTGCTCGAATTTATCAACAATGTTGCAACCTTGTGCGGGAATGGCAGGGGCAGAAACACAAAAGTCTCACACACACACACACACACACACACACACACACACACACACACACACACACTCTCACACACACACACAAACACACACACACACACAAACACACACACACACAGGAGGTGTCACACAAGTGTACAGGACCTACAATTTCCACACTTTTGTTAGCCCCGGGTGGACCCGAACATCCTGTATGTAATATAAATGTGTAGGGGGGGTGTACATTGAGTGGTAATTGAAAATGTGTTCTGATATATGTTCTTCACAGAAAATGAGCTAAGGCTATTGAGTGTGGGTTTGAAAAAAAAATGTATCATATCATTTTTCTTTAGCTAAATAATGAAAACGGGTCCCACAGACCCGATCACCATACAAGGGTTAAGACACATGTTGTTGCTACAACCATTAGAATGATGTGCACATTGCAGCCAATGTAGTTGAATTGTTCCGCCAGTTTGCTGGCAGATTGTTTTAAAGGGGACCTATCATGCAAAATGCACTTTTTGATGTCTTTTATACATAAATATGTGTCCCCGGTGTGTCGGGGAACTCACGCAGCGTCAGAAAATAAAACCCTCTCTCTTTTCCTCCGTACCCAAATCTCTAAAAACGGGGCTACAACGGAGCTGATCCAGATTTGCGTCCGATATGACGTAATATCGGAAATGTAGGCTGGCTTTACACCGACAGCCCTATCAGAAACGTTGCTATCAGAAACAATGCCCGACTGTTTTGGACGTAATATGGTCGGTGCATGTCACATTAGCATCGCTAACACTCAGAGCTAACCTGTACTGCACAGAGCATGTGTGTGAAGAAGCAGGAAATAAAAAGGAACTCACCTTGTGGTATAACCGGAAAGAGAGAAAGCCTTTGAGCTCCATACTGTTTCAGAAATAATCCTTGATAATCCATGATATGGAGTTTCATCACAGCAGTATCTGCCGGTAGCATCTCCTGCATGAGCTCAGCCCCCTCCTTTTTTTTCCCATCAAATCTTTTTTTTTTTAAAGCTTTATACCCCTAATCAGCACTTTGGAAACAGGAAGTGAAATAGAGGGATATGAGGCATGGCTAGAATGGGTGATCTGTTTGGTATTTTGAGCAAAACACTTCATAGACATATTTTTTATATATTTTTATATATCTGAGACCTATGCTATTGCCTAAAAATAGCATGATAGGTGCACTTTAATGCTATGTGCCTTAGCTTTCTGATGTTTTTGTATCTTTGCCTGCCTGTGTTCAACCCATGTTTTGACATGCCTGTTTTTTCCCCAGACTCTGGTTTTGCCTTGCCTTACACTTTGTTTTCCTGACTGGATTTGTGTATCCTTGCTCTACTTCTCCAGGTAAAGACTTTTTGCACCTGCCTTTGTTGAGTCATGCTTTTGCGGTTTTGTCCTTGCATTGTGTTTCATATTTGTAAAACCTGTGACATCAACACAAAGCAGGAACTCATATCCAGCATAATAGATCAAGGGTAGGGACAGCGTTATAAGTGGTAACTGCCAATGATTGCTGTGCGACTGCCATTAGCTAACTAGTGGGAATCACTTAAAGAGGTACCCATTTACTAAGGTAAAGTAATCTTTACACAGCAAATATTTTTTTGGCTGCTATGTTAATGCTCTGAATTTGTATCTTCAATCCTTTTTAATAGGCATGTGACAACCAAAGAGAGAAAAATGTGGCTTGAGCAGAAGAAAATAAGCGAAAATTAGAAATGTTAACTTCCAGTTCAGCTCATTGTGTTCCTCACCAACAAAAGAGATGTGCAGAAAAGCTGAGGAAAAGTAAATAATAACATTGCACTAAATTTAGAAAAGCATGAAAACAGAAGAGAAGGGGGAACAAAAGAACCGGGAGACAAATATGCTCTCAGTATTTGTATACAATGTGCATTATGTTCCTGGAAGCTTGAAGAGAAAATAACAAATAATTCTCTGTGAAAGCAACATTATTGCATAAACTGTGGTCTGAATGTGTTTTTAGTTTAAAAGAAAAGAAGTGAGAACAGGACATGATAAGCCAAAGGAGGACAATGAAAAGGAACAAGACAGTTCCAGTATTCCAGTCCATTGACCACAACTGACAAGGTCCTCCATCAGATGGTTAATCAACACATTCTCACTCCCAACTCGGCCTATGTTGACGTTATGTCAGGGTCCCTGTCGTCACTTTCCAACGCAAGGGGGGGCCCTTTAGCGTCGAGTTTCAACTATCAGCGAGTCCCATTGACTTGCATAGAGCTCCCTGAACGTTGGTAATAGTCGAGTTGGGATCGCGGTGAAATGCTCTCCGCAGATCCATTCTCACAGCGTTTATCAACCTTTTTCTAACTCAATATCAAGCCACACTTATTGTGTTTAGTTCTTTATTTTAATTGAATAATGTCGGACTTTTGTTGCCGTCAGTTATGGGGAGAGTAGGGGCTCAGAAAACTGAAATCTGTATTGTTTCATGTTTTTTCCTTCTAATTTTGTATTCTTTTCTAAACCACACACTGTTATTTACTCAACAATAAGACACAGTTATCCTTGTGTTTATTTATTTGTTTGATTGTATAATGTCGGACTTTTGGAGTCCGTCAGGACCGAGGGTCGGAGCAGCTCATAGTAGTTGCTTAAGAGAATTTTACACCCGGAAGTAAGTATTCTCTCCGCTTTGCTCAAACCCCGTGATGAGTCCTGTGACGAAGGTAACTTCGTCACTGTGGATTGACGGCTTCGGCCTTGTGATATTGCACATGGTTTAGTTTGAAAGTGTTCCCCCTCCCGTTTTGTCTGTGGCTGGTGATTGTGTTCACCTGGTGCCCTGTGTTGTCTCCTCCCCCCTCACCTGTGTCTTATTGGCCGGTAGTGTGTGTGAGATCCTGGTTGTTGGTGACTGTTCACATAAGACAGTCATATTGAGCCGTCCCCAGAGCTACACATGCTGGCTATTGTGTGTTTCGCAACATGTTCTATGGCACGTCTCTACTGGGAATCTACTGGGAAGACGTTTTGTATTTCCCATTATAAGAAGTTGCCAGTATTAAACTGTGTACATCCCTGGAGGTTTAGGGGATAGGAAACACCCAAATTTAAAACATATAATTAATAAATGGGTGAAAATTGCTTGTGTCCATAATGGGCAGCATTAATATATACCCACATGAAGAGCTTTATTTGACAGCTGTTCTTATGTCTGTGACCCCTCCTGTTGTTAATTGATAAGCCTGAAACATGCACTTGTCAAGGTTCAGAGGCAAATTTTGCAAATATGGCAGTAGCCATCGATCATCTTAGGATAAGATATACTTTATTGATCCCAAGTTGGACATTTTTTCGTTACAGCAGCATGTGTAACAGTTGTAAATATGCAGTGGTGTTTATTTGTAAATCATTTAGTATAATCACACAAATTCTGTGTTTTATATTTAATAATTCTGTGTTCTTTGTTTATTGAATGTTCAATACCTGACAAGGTCGGAGATGAAAAACTTGGGTCGCAGGTTCCTCAACAGTGCATTACAAGACATCTATCGATATGTGTGTATACCTCCACCATTAAACTGTCGTATTCTGCACATTTCTTATACTATCTATATACATCTTCTAAGAGTATAATACATATGTATAATATCAGTTAAAATAAGTGCTTAAACATACAGTAGTTAACATTGCAGGAAAGCAATATATTAGTACTTTGTCAGGCTTAATATACACCCAAAGCTTTTTTCTTATTCAAAAGAAGACCTTAACCTAAAGTATTCTTTAATGTTTAAATAAAGCCTTATTAGTTTGTCTGTCTGTGTCTCCTATTAATATCTAATAATAAAAATAATAAAATTCAATAACGTGCTTTAACTACTAGGTGTCCCTTTCTATCAGCTGTGCACCGTTATGGTGTAAATACAGCCTATCTACCAATTGGATCAAATAAAAAAAGTCAGCCGAATTCGTATTGATACTGCAAGGAGACGTATATTGTGATGAGAAATTGAAGATGTTGTTTAATTGCTGATATATTTATGATCCACGTCACATATTCAGTTTCGGCGGCAGTTCTTCCAGTTTGTCTAGAAGTCTTCTAATCAGGGCTCTATAAATAAAGAACTACGGCAGATGTGTAATATGTAATGCAGCCGAACCGTGTATTACAATGCCGTTATGTGATGACTTCCAAAGAGAAAAGCAAGCACACTCGGAATAAAGTATTATTTTATTTTTTAAAAATGTTTTCGGATTTCACATCGCATAAACACCATATCCCAACGTGCATTGCGGCTAAAACATCCAATCACAGAGCTTGAGGACTAATCACGGGGTTTGAGCAAAGCGGAGAGAATACTTACTTCCGGGTGTAAAATTCTCTTAAGCAACTTCTATGAGCTGCTCCGACCCTCGGTCCTGACGGACTCCAAAAGTACAATCAAACAAATAAATAAACACAAGGATAATTGTGTCTTATTGTTGAGTAAATAACAGTGTGTGGTTTAGAAAAGAATACAAAATTAGAAGGAAAAAACGATGAAACAATACAGATTTCAGTTTTCTGAGCCCCTACTCTCCCCCTAACTGACGGCAATAAAAATTCGACATTATTCAATTAAAATAAAGAAGTAAACACAATAAGTGTGACTTGATATTGAGTTAGAAAAAGGTTGATAAACGCTGTGAGAATGGATCTGCGGAGAGCCTTTTGCCGCGATCCCAACTCGTCTATTACCAACGTTCAGGGAGCTCTATGCAAGTCAATGGGACTCGCTGATAGTTGAAACTTGACGCTAAAGGGCCCCCCCTTGCGTTGGAAAGTGACGACAGGGACCCTGACATAACGTCAACATAGGCCGAGTATGGAGTGAGAATGTGTTGGGTTAATATGCTGATCCAGCCAACTGTCGGGGATCTCTAAAAGGGTTTTTAACCCCATGAGGGAGGGCGAAAAAACTGAATAACAAAGAAGTCATAGTTTGGTAGAGAAAGATTAAATAAAATGAGGTGAAGGAAAGATTGCATTTTACGTTAAGTTAACTTGTTCCAGGTGTAAGAAATTAAAATCAATGTTTATATGGCGTAATTTGAATTAAATAAACTGTTTTAATTTAAAACAGTTGTATTCTGAAAACCGGAAGTTCGGAACATGACTTGCGGTTTCCGGCAGTAACAGACGTCATATCCGGTTAGCATTAGCATGTGGCTAAATATTACGTTTTCTAAGAAAAAGTGAATTTAAGATGAAATGACACGTAATGTTGCACACTAAACACACTGACTTTGACGCTGAGATGTTATTATTGCTGAATATTAAATGAATGCACCGTTTTATTTTAAAAAGCTTTATTTAAAAGGGAAACCCCGATGTTTACATGACGTCACTTCCGGCTTCACGTTATCTATGTTTACAGCCGTCAGAATGTATAGAATAAAAAGTCATGAATGAGAATATGAGGAGGAAAGACTTGTGGTGTTATACATTAAACACACAACCTAAATCTTCTTATTTTATGCGAAATGAATCCAGAGAAACGAAGCCGGGAGGAAGACCCGCCCATCGTCGAAGCAGCCAATGAGAAAAGGAGCCAGGAATCACATGTACACACGCAGCACAGGCAGGCTCGCTATTTAACATTAGGTCAGGAAAGATCATAGATTTTTATTTTTGTTTTATTTATTTCATGTTTTTTGTTGATTTATTTTTTGATTAGATCATAGGTTAAGAGATGGAATGATATGATGACTCATACTCATGTACAGTAGGTGGCGGTATGCACCTTTAAAGTTGTTTGCAATCCGCCAAAAATCGATAGAAGAAGAAGAAGAAGGCAGGCTCGCTTCTTCTCCTCTCGACAAGGCGCTGTGTTGACCTGCTTTGTTTGTTCCAAAACCACGTTACTTAATTAAATTGCTAATTTGAACTTTTCCGAGACTCCATTGTCTCTTTTTAACTTCCTCCTGGCCTCGGGAACAACGAACACGATCTACACAGGCCACATTCTACTTGTATACCTTACCCCCACTCACATTTTGCATTATAATGTGAACTTTTCACCTAGCCACAACTACCAGAAGAGTAGATAAAGGCCCTCAGTATTGAAATGTATAAAAACAAGAGTACCAGGAGACCGAATCAAATCAAACTGTCCTACACAGCTAGCAAACGTTAGCTATCAATCTGACAAGCTAAATAGTGATCAATAGATATCTATCTAACAAGCTGGCTAGCGTAAGTTACAAACTAGCCTACATTTGCTATCTATCTAACTAGTTTGGCTTACGAGCTTAGGTTAGCTACCGTCTAACAAGCTAGCTAGCCAAAGTTAGTTATGTAGCTAGCTGTCGGCAAATAGGTGAATCCCATAATTAGAATTAGAATACAGCGGACCTGTGCCTACCGATCTGGGATTGAGAGCATGAAAGTACATTTAGCTCTGTTTCTTTACAAGACTAATGGAGTGTAAATTGAATATATTAAATAAATATTTGTTCATTGTCAAAAAGTGCAAAGCTGTGATCTTGTTATGTATATGTCATAGTGCAAATCCGTACAAACTCAATGTGTATACACTTTTGATAGTATTATATCAACTATGACAAAAAATGTTTACCAAACAAACTATCATACCACGTGTTAAACCTCAAACAGCTCAGTTTAAAGTCCAAAAACCCAGCTAGTTGTTAGCATTTTAGCAAATTGTTTTCTTAACAGGTTTTTGGTCAGATGCCTTAAATAAGGTATGTTGTTCAAACCAGCTTAAAACTGTTTTCTTCTATCGTTTCTTGACACAAAATATGTCTAATTACCAAATTGGTGAATATTGAAGCTTTTACATGTTTTAAAAAAGGTGATTACTAAAAAGTTGCTAATACTGGTAAACATCATCATGTCAAACACTTTAGCTTAGTGGTGGTCACGTAAATGATTTGACCATGATGTAGTGTATTGTTGTAAAGATTAACTTGGTGAACAAAACATTTAAGTTTCATTATTGTTTGTTTGCCATAGAGCCTATGTTAAACCCCATGGAAAAATCCTGTTTGATTGAACATAGGACTTTTTTCTCAAAGCAAGGTTACATCTGTGAGTTGGATGTAGAAGTGTCAGAATCAATATAGATGTTTTTATTTTAAAGTAAATTCAGATGGAACATAGTAAAAACATGTAAATTCTAATCTCCGCCTAAAAAAAACCCATTACTTATAGTGAAAACCACCCTTGAATGATGGGATAGCAGACTAAAAGCTTTAGGAATCCAAAGTATAACATATAATAAGTACCCTGTATCAAGATTGATGCAAAACAAGTGAAATTTGACCTTTTTAGAGAGGTTTAGAAAAATAAAGTCCAGGCGGACTCACCTCTGGATAATTTGGGAACCATCAGTTCCATTTGACCTTTTTCACTGTAAAAATCATTTTATTACTTTGAATTATCACTATAGGTATTCATTCCATCCAAATACAACTGTTGTAAAAAAAAGAAAATTAAAAAAACAAACATACAAAATGAAGTTTGACTCCAACTGGAGCAGATTTATTTCAAACATTTACAATGTTACAATATTTTAGTCAGAATTAATAAAGTATTAAAAGTCTCTTTCCTGCGAGCCATTATTTGACAAAAGTCAAAGTATAGAAAAAGTCCTACAGTGAATGCAAATCTTGTAATCTGCTCTGTTATCTGCTGTCCGGTCTGTGCTCCGTGCGCTCTGGGTCCTGCTGCAATTCCTGCTTCCTTACGTAGTAAACACTGCGTAGAGTCTGCTGCGTAATGTGCTGACGCCAGCTGGCATTCTTTATACTTTACGCAGGACCATATCTCTGGAACCCATTGGTCGATTTGGGTGATTTACACCTTTTTCTTAACCGTTAGATCCAATAGAATCGATGGGCAGTTCCCAAATCCACGTAAACATTACATCTGCGGACATAATAGAGATACAAACAAAGCATATCTGAAAGTACAGCCTTGGACTGTAAAACTTTATACTCACTATATTGCCATAAATATGATGATGGATTATCAGTAAAAATGTCTACGTGACACAGAGACATTGGATTAACCTTGAGCAGCGTTTTTATTCCGTTGAACACAACTTTTGATCACAAATAAAAAAAGGTAAGGCTTAATTATTGTTATTGTTTTGAAACCGGATGTTGTTTTTTTTCTCTTTTCTGGCTGATATCTCCGCGAATTCGGGGTCGTACAGTGATGACATTACTTACATGTATGGAATCTGTGGAATCTCAGCTACTTAGTCGATATCTTGTTTGTGCAGTTAAGATAAGTAATAAGGGCATTTCTACCGTGAGTTCTGTGCTAAGGCCGTTAGCATTAGTTAGCATTTTTTCGCTCAAGGCTAATTCAAAGGCTTGGTATGACTCTTGTGTTTTTTTTAGCTAAAAATGGTTCATATTATCAGTTATCGGAGTTTCTTCCCGTTAAAAGGGTATGGAACATTAATAGTTTCATAAATGTTAAGAAGCCCTGAGACACAGTCTAAAAAAAAAAGGTTTGGAGGCCCCCTTTCGTGGGGGCTTCAGGGCTTAAGAGGTTAAACATATATTTATTATATTGATCTTGTCATGTTCAGCAGCTATTGATCCACTAATCTCATACTTTTTCGGAAGGAATTAGATGGGGCCACATTACAGATAGTGCAGACAGCAATGCATATTCAAGTCATGTGTAAATGCAAGGGTGTGATTGCTCAATATCCACAGAGCATATCCTCATGCAGATCACATCTTAATACCAGGTGTAAATGAAGTCTGCATCCCTCTCTCTCTTATATCTTTCCTTCCCCTGCGACTGGATAAGTGCTGAAGTGGACTCCTCATCTAAAGCTGCTTGTGCACCCCTGCATTAGCCGTGGCATTTCCATTCAACCGGGTGGCATTAATAGGTCTTCGGATTATTAAAAGGTGGACGGTAAAGTAAGAGAGGAGGAAAGCTTAGAGGCAAATCAAACACTAAACAGTAGATGAGATAAGGATGAAAAAATGCCAGCACCTGTTTCACTCTCTGTCCAATGTAATTTCCACCGAGAATTGAATCAAAGGTGTATTGATCTACAAAGGTAAACATCACAACACACATCTATTCAGTGATGATAACAGAACACAGTGTGTCAGTAGCCTATAGCTGATTTTCGACCCAAGTATTGATTGACAAAGGTGGTATGAAAAATGTCAGATTTGTTCTCGAATGATAAAATAACTGGAGCAGGAGCTCCAACAAGGCGTTTAGGACAGCGAGAGTGAATACACATACTATACAGAGATGCTGTATGAGAAAACCAATGTGATTTTGGAACATTGAACAATGTAAATCTAATATCTAAGATTCTAATCTAATCTATTCTAGTAAACCTCAACAATAGAATTATGATCAGTAGAAATGGCCATGACATGGGACCTTTAATAAATTGGATAATGTTGGCCCAACATAAAAGGATAATTTTCCAGATTAAGGGCTCGAATCAACCTCCCAAACAACAGTAGGAGTCTTTCCAATTCTAGGATGGTGTGAATGGATTATCTGCCAAAATTATTATGTTGTGTGAATAATTTACAGACATGATCTTATTTTTACCAACCTATGTGAAATCTCTTGTTATGTGAAAGAACGGCAATAGCCTGCGTACCAGGTTTTTTGTCTCGAGCTAATTCCAGCTCACCGCAAATTGAAACATAAAATATAATGCTAAATAAGACACGCCCATATTCATCAATTATTATGAAACTTCAAATCTTAGGTAATACTTGCCCACAGAGCATGTGTATCAAATACTTGGTGTTGAGCTATTATTCGTTGTGCCCCCTATGAGTCGGGATGAACATGCTTTGATCAGCCCAACACAGACGTATCCACCAAATGTATGATTGGATAAGTTTTGTAAGAGTAATGAGCATTTATTTCTGATGTCCGCCTATCCTTATGAGTGGTGATAAAAGGCAGCAATTTTTTTTTGACTTTTTGACTTTTCTTACGGAAATTTGTATGCCTCTCACTTGATGCTACATACCAAATTAAATGTTGATAGTCAAAATGCAAAAATATTTAGTAATTTAACTGTATTTCACATTATGCCTATTAGCAAAATTCTAAGTTGGTGAAGCTTCGTGGTTCCTGTTAAGTTTTGGTAGAGCACCTTCACCTGAATATGTGCCCAATTTCAAATTAATCATGGTTAGGGTATGTGAGGCGTGGCCTTTCATAGATTGCTTTTTTAAGGGGACGCTCGAGAGCCAGCTTGTAATTTTTGAGCCAATTTACTGCAAATGTACTAGTTTAAGCCAGTCCTGACATCAGTGTAACACTTTCAGGAGCTTTTGAGCATCCTAAATGCTAGCCGAGCAGAATAATAATACACTTTCAGTGCCAGGTCGGTCAAGGTGGTTTGTCATTTGCAGTGTTGGGACTAACGCGTTACAAAGTAACGCGTTACTGTAACGCCTTACTGTAACGCCGTTATTTTTGGCAGTAACTAGTACTCTAACGCATTATTTTTTAAATTCAGTAACTCAGTTACCGTTACTACATGGTGCGTTACTCCGTTATTTTTTTTATATAGTCTCGGCTCCCAGACGTTGGTTAGCGGCGCCAACAGCGAGGCGAACAGAGATGAGAACTGTACTTAAGTACAGTACTTGAGTAAATGTACTTAGATACTTCCTGTGTCACATGCGGAGACGCGCTGTGGGCGTGTTTGTGTTTACTAACAAGACTATCATGGCGGCGGCGGAGCTCAAGTCGAGTTTCTCCGCCTGGAGATATTCTCACTATTTCACTTTTGTCGAGCACAAAGAACAGAACGTTTTAGTTAAATGTAAGTTGTGTCTTGGCGGGTCAAAGATCCTATCTACTGCCCAAAACAGCAATTCAAATCTGTTGAAACATCTGCAGAAACAACATGCTGGGACGAAGCTAGTAGCTAAGACTTGATAGATTGTATTATTCTCCAATGCAATAACAGTACTGAAATGAAGGCTATAAGGGCATTAATGGGAGCCCTTTTTTTAAGTAACTAAAAAGTTACTGTTCACAGTAACGCATTACTTTTTGGTGTAAGTAATCAGTAAAGTAACTGAGTTACTTTTGAAATGAAGTACTTAGTAATGGTAACTAGTTACTGGTTTTCAGTAACTAGCACAACACTGGTCATTTGTCATATGTTCTGCCTCCTGGTGGCCACTAACTGATTAATACAGTTTTAAACTCCTGAGCAAGTGTAGTTTCGAGGAAAGGAAAAGAGACATCAGAAGATTATACAAGAAAATACTTGAAATAGAAACTGAAAAGGTGAGTATAAATGGAAGATATGAGAAGATAAGGGGAAGTCATAGGTTTTGCCAACGGACTACATTGACCTCTGTCTCTGTCCCATGTGACTTGTGTCTGGATTAATGCCAATGGTGATTGACAGGCGCACTAATCCGACTGGGGGGTCGCCAATCAGGGATTTAACACTCGATAATTGGCCTATCAGCCCAAAGCTTTAGCTGTGAGACTTAAGTACAGGGGGGGGGAAATCCACTAATAACACAAATGGGAACTGGGAGGGCGGGGGTAGGGGGATCGGTATGCTGGTGGGGCATTGGTGGAGGTATGTTGCGTGTATGAAATGTGTGTGTGTGGTTTTAGTGGGTAAAAAAACTCCACACATGACCTGTGGTGTGTGTGTGTGTGTGTGTGTGTGTGTGTGTGTGTGTGTGTGTGTGTGTGTGTGTGTGTGTGTGTGTGTGTGTGTGTGTGTGTGTGTGTGTGTGTGTGTGTGTGTGCACACAAGCGTGATTAATAAGGTGTGGGCGAGTAAGCATGCGGGTGGGCATTTACTCTTTGTTTGTGTACTGGTGCAAGCAAGCATTTGTGCATATCTTTGTGAGAGTGTGTGTGTTGGAAATGGACAATTTGCTGCATGACACCTGGACATCAATCACTGTCACATCTCAAACGAACCATCGGCAGTACCATTGGGTGGTCAGCAGGGGGCTCTTAATCTGCAACCCCCGTCACAATGACAGGATGTGAATGGGCTTTTATTTTGACATTTAAACACACTTATTTTTTCTGCCTTTTTCATTATGAAACTTACTTAAATAGATGAGATGTTTGTATCAAATATTAAAAGTCATGATAACAAATATAAAGTTAATGGTGGAAAAGGTACTTATGTCCTTAAAGGGGACCTATCATGCAAAATGCACTTTGTGATGTCTTTTATACATACATATGTGTCCCCGGTGCGTCGGGGAACTCACGCAGCGTCAGAAAATAAGACCCTCTCTCTTTTCCTCCGTACCCAAATCTTTTAAAAACGGGTGTACAACGAGCGGACACAGATTCCATCCGCGCTGACGTGAAATCGGCAGCGGACCCACAGAAAATTGCTATCAGAAACAATGCCTGACGTGTTTTGGACGTAATCTCGTCTTTGTTTACATTAGCAAGCCTCGCTAACACTCAGAGCTAACCTGTACTGTGTAGAGCACATGTGTTTAAAAAGCAGGAAATAAAAAAAGAACTCACCTTGTGATAAACCCGCAAGAGAAAAAGCATTTGAGCTCCATACTGTTTCAGAAATAATCCTTGACGTGGTTTAAACAGGAGGGCGTTTTATCACAGCAGAATTTAACTTTATCTCCGGTAGAATTCTGATCAGGCATTAGCTCCGCCTCCTCTTCTTTTTTTTTTTCAAGCTAAGGACCCAAGTTCCGCGTTTCTCTAACAGGGCTGCAAAAGAGGGGTATGAGCAGTATGAGGCATGGCTACAATGGGTGAACTGTGAAGAAAAAAAACTTCACAGACATGTTTTTTATAGGTATGGCCCTACAATATGTTTCAAATATAGCATGATAGGTCCACTTTAAGTTAAAAATAGCTATATGCCATTGTAAAATCCAGGTCTTTATATAAAATGTAGATGCCTTTAATAAAGGGCGGAATGGCCTAGTTATATCAATCCTATACATCATTATAAAGGCTTATTTAAGTGTAGGCAGCATTTTAGTCTGCAGTTTAATCTGTTTGGAATACATCAGAGTAGTATTGAGTTGCTGCTACTGCAAGTATCACAAATACAATTGACTGAATTTCCTTGGTTTGGGTGTTAATGTACAGATGGACAGTTTCTATTGTATTTCTGATAAATTAGTTGCGAAAGGACTGTTTTAATAATTGCTTGTGGCAATAGTGCAAAGTCATTATTGTCTACTAAAAGTGCCTGTTTTTTGCGTTTGTTATAAGGATCTGACAACTTTAGGAATAACAGGTCATGAAAAACCAGTTTGGGATTAACAAAACGTGTAAATTCTGAGCATTAGTGCTCCTGGACGGCTTCAATAAACTCTTCATCAGCAAATTCCTTGACTTGATTAAAAAAAGAAATCCTCTAGCACAGCTTGACTCATCCTTCCTGTCTAATTCATACTCAATATATTATTAATATACAATGTGACAGGATTTATTTTTAGCTTACTTCGCCCTATAGGGCAGTAGAGATAGAAAGTGGCAGGTTAGGGGTTAGAAAATACGTGTGGAAACGGAGGAGGTCAAGGATGGAGAGAGAGCGAAGAATAGATTGACCGGCCAAGAAGCAAATAAAGTGACAGAACTTTGCTGTCTCGAAAAAAAATTGGGCTTCAACCCTGTGCAGTTTGTGCCCAGAGGAGGGAAATTAACAATCTGTCTATTCGTTTAGGTGTCCTATTAACCTTTGTATAAATAGTCCTCCTCTACTCTATCCTGTGCAGGTTTGTCTTGTTTCATGCCATGGCAAGAAAGCCAGTGGTTTCCAAGCCATGTATTTAGTTTGTACCAACAGCCACGTTTATTTAATCTTGTATGTTTTGCCTCTTCAACAGAGGTGTTTACTCTTGAAGAGTGATTTTTTTGTTTTCCTACATTTAGTAAAGGCTTATGTTTTTATACTTTTGTCTCCAGTTGTTGCATTTGAGTCCCAGTCATTGAGTCACATTCCTGACACATTTTCCTTGTAGCTCTGTTTTGATCTTGAATAACTGAGGAAAACCTCTTGCTGTTTAGCTGCTAAATCTTCCACTATTTTCAATCAACACAGTCTCACTCCCTGAACGTCCAGGAGCGACGCTTGGTCCGGGTCCTATGGCGTGCAGTTGTGACGCGCCGAGTCTCCTTCAGCTTCATAAACGGACGCAAAGAGCTTTCAACTGATTGCAATGTATTCCCATCGGTGGCGGTATTTGACGCTCAGGGAAGCACCGCATCGGTCCATGTCGGTGGCACTTAAAGGCAATGTGAGCGTCCATTCCCATTGGATAACGGAGGATTTTACACCCGGAAGTAAGTATTCTCTTTACTGTCGATTGATTTTACAGTGATATCTGCACTACTCATCAACTCAAAAACACCAGATTATCCTTGTTAATTACACAACATTGATTGGTTTAAATTGTGTACAATGCTTTTGTATTTTTCCCCTTCGATTCGGAGAAACAAATATCTTTTCGGAGTTTAGGATGGCAGAAGACACTACACTACCCAGAATCCTCAGCTATCGTTTGGGACTACAACATGTGCTTTGCTTCACAAACCCCGTGATTAGTCCTCAAGCTCTGTGATTGGTTGACCTCCAACTGCATTCCATATGAAAAAAAACGTTTCGTAAAAGATAAAATCATACTTTATTCAGCAGTGCTTGCTTTACTCTTTGAAAGTCATCACATGAATGCATTGTAATAAATGGTTCGGCTGCATTAAATATTACACATCTGTCGTAGTTCTTTATTTATCTACAGAGATCGGGCCTCAGAATAGACCGGAAACTATTCTTTTACCGTTCTGTTTTAATTTCACAATAAAGTTAGTAGTAATATTTTGTTTTGATATTATTGTTTTTTATTAACTACTAGACCGCTGGGTCATGTTAAGACCATCTTTTCTGTGTTGCTGTGGGTTTTTTCCATCGCTTTTGTTACAAATATCAAAACAATAACAAAATATATCCGTCGTAAACTAAACCGGAAACAGCAGTATATTTTATTTTGTTAACACTGTAAACTTGACAGCTTTTTAACCCAAACCACCTACTGGTTAAAGCACGTTATTACACGTTTAGAGTAATTGCAATGCAGGTAGATTGTGTTGCTTTTTAATGACTGTTTAAAATGCCTTTTTCTTAATGTCTTTCATTTTTGTAAAGCACTTTTGAATGTGTTATATTTTATGAAAACATTTAAATATTAAGAGTACATACAAAATAGGAGGAAAGTAGAAGGTCAATGATAGAAATATAGAATAGAAAATATCAAGAAGATACTGTAAATGATATCTAGAATAAAACAGTTTAGTGCCGGATGTACAAAGATATTAATAGGAGGATGTGCAAAACAGACAAACTAATTAGGCTTATTTAAACATTAAATAATACTTTAGGTTAAGGTCTTCTTTTAAATACATGTAAGCAAAAAGCTTTGGGGGTATCTGATAAATATTAAGCCTGACAAAGTACTTAACGTTTAATATATTGCATGGTTTGTTTTGGGACTTGACAATCAACTTTCCTGCAATGTTAACTATGTTGAAGCACTTATTTTAACCGATATTATACATATGTATTATACTCTTATAAGATGTATGTAGATAGAATAAGAAATGTGCAGAATATGACAGTTTAATGGTGGAGGTACACACATATTGATAGATGTCTTGTTGAGGAACCTATGACCCAAGTTTGTCATCATTGCATAACTACACCGTAGTTGTGGATATGATATGTCAATAAACCTTTGAAAATCTTGAAATCTTGAAAGGGATGTGCAAAATAACGTAGGACACGTTCGATACCTGTTTTGGTTAGTGTGCCGTCGATGGGATTCATTGCATTTCAAAGTGCTGTCTGACGCTCCGTGTAAACTTCGCGCACCGCCACTCCAACATCCAATCACAGAGCTTGAGGACTAATCACGGGGTTTGTGAAGCAAAGCACATGTTGTAGTCCCAAACGAAAGCTGAGGATTCTGGGTAGTGTAGTGTCTTCTGCCATCCTAAACTCCGAAAAAATATTTGTTTCTCCGACTCGAAGGGGAAGAATACAAAAGCATTGTACACAATTTAAACCAATCAATGTTGTGTAATTAACAAGGATAATCTGGTGTTTTTGAGTTGATGAGTAGTGCAGATATCACTGTAAAATCAATCGACAGTAAAGAGAATACTTACTTCCGGGTGTAAAATCCTCCGTTATCCAATGGGAATGGACGCTCACATTGCCTTTAACTGCCGCCGACATGGACCGATGCGGTGCTTCCCTGAGCGTCAGATACCGCCGCCGATGGGAATACATTGCAATCAGTTGAAAGCTCTTTGCGTCCGTTTATGAAGCTGAAGGAGACTCGGCGCGTCACAACTGCACGCCATAGGACCCTGACCAAGCGTCGCTCCTGGACGTTCAGGGAGTGAGACTGTGTTGTTTCAATAGCTAGTTGTCCATTTTGTCTGGCTGCTTTTTGATATTTTTCACTTAGTTTAAACATGAAAAAAATCTAAAAGCAGGACTGCATCTAAAATAATTATGTTCTGGAAAGCCTGGGCAATCAAAATCATTTGGGAGTGTTAATATGCATGCATGTTATACCAATAACTAAATGAATTCCTTAGTGCTAAAAGGGCACACCTTAGTTGTAGCTCAGTTTTATCTTCAAGAGTTGGAGGTAATGAGTCGTACATCTCTCTGTATCACTCTGTGTGACTCCCCAGTAACTGCTGTTACTGCTGCCCAGGACCGCAAATGGGAGCAGAACATTTGCTCCCTCACCAAAAAAGCACAGCAGAGGATGTTCTTCCTGAGGCAGCTGAAGAAATTCAACCTGCCAAAGACGATGATGGTGAACTTCTACACCTCCATCATCGAGTCCATCCTCACCTCCTCCATCACCATCTGGTACGCCGCAGCCACAGCCAAGGATAAGGGCAGGCTGCAGCGTGTCATCCACTCTGCAGAGAAGGTGATCGGCTGCAATCTGCCATCCCTCCATGACCTGCATGCCTCCAGAACCCTGAGGCGGGCAGGGAAGATAGCGGCCGACCCCTCCCACCCTGGACACAAACTGTTCACCCCCCTTCCCTCTGGCAGGAGGCTGCGCTCCATCGGGACCAGAACCTCTCGCCACCTGAACAGTTTCTTCCCCTCTGCTACCGGCCTCTTAAACAAGGCCCGGCCCCCCCGCTGACACTTTACCTCTGCCACATCATAGACTATATGCATTACATTAATGCACACAATGTCATACTCCTTTCTGCACATATTCTGATTTCACATTTCATAGTTTATATGCAAAAATTCATTCATAGCATTCTATTTACATGTAAATTACTGCTTTATTTAATTTGTACTGCTATTTAACTGTATTTTATTACGGTGTAAAAGATTTTGTGTTTTTACATCAAGTCAAATTCCTAGTATGTGCGAACCTACCTGGCAATAAACCTGATTCTGATTCTGATTCTACATAGCACACATGCTCACCTATCAGCCACTTAAGATGTGTTAAAGTGTGTTATTTCTCATGAGAGTAATTATGCTGCTTTTAAAGTGGACAAACTGCTATTCTGCAAGAAAGGACTACCTTGGATTTAAAATATATACAGCTACACATTTTTTTTCTGGGCTGAACATCTGATTTACTAAATGGAGGAAACACTTCACTGGCAGCCTGTATGAACACAACAAAAAATAACATGGAAAAACAGATATGTTGAGACAGAAAGAGGGGGAGAGAAAGGGAAATACAATTTGAGAGGTTTTGGGGAAATAAATCTAAAGAAAACCAGTCTTTAGTCTTAACGCATATTCACACTTGGTCAGGGGGAATCAGTAGTACAGAATAGATAGAATGTAGAATTAAAGGAAAATTATGACAATGTGTTAGAATTATAACAAGGTCATTTAAAAAGTGGCTGGAAGTCTGGTCTAAGATGCCAAAATGTCAAAGAAAATGAACACAAATGTGAGGGTTATTTTTTTGTGTGCTGCAAACATTTATTAGCTCTGGCTCTGTTTTTTATCGATACATTTCGCTCAGACAATGGGCACAGAGGGAAGTCCAAACAACACTTGACTGATGTTCAAACTGATATAAAATATCCACCCAAACTCTGCTCAAGTAAAACCAGAACCATACAGAGTGATCCTGCCTCTGCTGTGTAAATCTCTTCTTCTATTGACGTCACGTCTGCAGTGCCAGCTGACTCCCCACATGACATTGATTTATCCTGAACCACACTAATTTCGAATCAAAGAGTCCCAGATTGGCTGACCAGTTTCATCGGCTGTGACAACACACAGCTCAGTTTAGAGGCTGTGCAAATACACCAGTAGACAGAGTCAATGGCACACTGTCTGAGGGACAGGGCCAAAAAAGAAGCTGCATCACTGCATCGAAGGCATATTGGGCCACCATAGTGTGGGAGTCGGGAGGCCTGTTAACTTATTCCGGCAAATTACTCAGACCTACTAATTACATTACATGTTACTTGTTAGACGCGTTTATCCAAAGCGACTTACATACTCAATACTGTGGACAATCCCCACAGGAGCAATTTGGGGTGAAGTGTCTTGCCCAGGGACACAACGACACGCTGACTGCAGTGGGGTTTGAACCTGTGCTCCCCTGATCCGAACACCAACGCACTACTCCACTGCGCCACACACCTCCCTGTTGACCTAACAAAAGTTATTGAGTCCATGTAAGTTTACTGCTTGGCTCAGATCCACCAACGATCAGCAAGGTCTCACCTCTATTAACTCCTGAAGAACAAGGTTCAATTAACTGCTGTTTCAATTCAGACGACCCGCTAAATCTGTTTAAGCGATCCCAAAGGATTTGGGTATCAGTAATGAGATGTGGCCCTACCTAAGTGCAGAGTGGCAGTTGTGCGATCTTACCTTTTAAGTAGGAGAGGAGAGCGCAGATGTCTTTTAAGTTGTCCCAGTCCAAAAGGTGGGATCAGTTTATTTGAAGAAAAATTGGTCCACACTTGTACAGGGTTTTTACCTTCTCTCGTTACAACATGACAATCATACAGAATATTTCATGCTGTGGTCAATTACTAATATGAAACCTCAATTCACAGTCTTACATTTATTACACTAAATTGTAACTTCAACTGCCCAATTCAGTTGTGACATTAAAATCTCCCGACAGAATTTAGAGGCATCTCCTCATAAAAGCTTGGTGATAAAAACCACATTCAAACTTTCATTCAACAAATCAATTCACATACACACCTAGTCCAGCATGAATTCGGAGGAATTTCCTCACAGGTGGCTGGGTGCTAAACATTCAACAAATCAATTCGAGAGATATTTACCAAGTTTGAGAGAACCTTACCGAGGAAAAACCCAGCTCTCGGGAGAGAGCTTTACAGAGGAGAGAGCTACCAGGGTAAAAACCCCCCTCTCTCTCTCGAGTTTGCTCCCTCTCAGCCAGTGTTTTTATGCTCAAAACAGGACAGAAAAACCTAAAGACACCTCCTCCATACCCATATTTGTGGAAACTGGGCATGGCCTCTGATGTGCGGGACGGGACATGTCCAGACCTATTCTATGGTCTATGGCATAAACACATTTTTGGGGCCTTAGTATTTCTCCCACAAGTCATTTAAGTCGGCACTCTTTTGCTATTTGTGGGGGAAAAGGGGTTTTATAGAGTACATTACATTTTGTTGGTAACCGTCGTATTGGTATGGAGGCAGAGGTACAAAACAGAGGTAAATTAGAAACGTTTTTTTTTATTTGCCTGAATAAAATTAGGTAAATATACTACTTATTTTTAATAGATGTTTCACCATAAATATAAAGGCATAATCATTGTTATGTTTAGGAATTCAAAGCATTTGTTTAACATCAGGGGAAAGATTGTGGGATAGTTCAGGTGCATTTTTTGGATTTTAAGGTTGGAGTTAGGGGGTTAGGGGGTCAGGGGCGCCTTCCAAGATCATTTGTTATCACTTTACCTTCCAGATTAATAAATTGAATAATTGTGAAAATTAGAATTGTATAGTTATTATTTATATGATCAAACATTTGAACCTAGAGTTTGAGAACTGTTTTAAAGAGTTCTTATTCAACTTTTTGTTTTTGAGGCTGGAGTTTGTGCTGTTGTTCTGACAGGGGTTTATACTACTATGTTAATCCCCTTTATATTGATGAGGGAATGCAAAAAGCCCTTGTCTACTACACAATTCAGTTTAAATGAACGCGATATGCTGTGGGATCAGACAAAATGCGAGTTACTGTAAACAATGGCACTTACAATCATGATGAAGAGACAAAGATAAATCATGGCAATTTCAACCATTATTGAAAATGAACTCCACAATACAGCTATTTATTATTCAGCAGGCTGTTATGTTGCAATGACTATCAAATATTTCACACATAATAGGTTTTCACAAGCTTCAAATAGGCTTACATTTAAAATGAGATTCAGGGTGTAAAACAAAGTGACTCGCTTATGGTTAAATATCATAAAAAGTCAAAAATGACTGGAAACACAAGTTCAAACAAAAATATTTGTGTAAAGGTTTACCAAAACCATGATCATATCTTAACCCAGGTGCTTTGAATGCCTACAACTAACCCCACTTGGGACAATGGATTTGAACCCCAGTCTCAGTTGTCTGAAAACAGCATGGTTTAACCTTTTAAGCCCCAAGCCTGTTTTTCAGGTCTCAGTCTCGATGATGACATTCCCAGAACAAATGACTATATCTTCACTTCTAAAAGGGGTAAATTAATAATCTTTTTTCTCAAAGCAATGATAAACCTATGAGTTGGATGTAGAAAAGTCACAATTAATATGTTTTATTTTATTTTAAAGTAAATTCAGATTGAACATAGTAAAAAAATTGTAAATTATAGTTTCAGTCCAAAAAGAAAGCATTACTTATAGTGAAAACCACCCTTGAATGATGGGATAGTAGACTAAAAGCTTTATGAATCCAAACTATAACATATAATAAGTACCCTGTATCAAGATTGATGCAAAGCAAGTGAAATCTGACCTTTTTAGAGAGGTTTAGAAAATAAAAACAACCTCTGAGGTCATTTGGGTGTATTTGCCATATCTCTGGAACCCATCGGTCGATTTTGATGATTGACACCTCTTTTGAACCGTTAGAGCCAATAGAATCGAGAGGGAGTTCCTAAATCCATCTAAACATTACCATTGGTGAATGAGAGTGATGCGCAGCCAGCATGCCCAAAACCGGAAGCTCTCATACACTCTCGTAGCTCTCATAGCAGCTATATGAAAACTACTCTTATTGACATAAATGTTATGATGGATTATCAGTAATCATTTCAAAGTGACACAGAGACATTGGATTAAACTTCAGCAGCGTTTATATGCGTATATATATATATATATATATATATATATATATATATATGTTTTGTTTCGGTAAAAATGGTTCATATCGTCAGTTGTTGTGCTTTACTGGCAAATAGAGCTGCACTGTTTCTGTCCAGCTCTTCCCTTGTTCCCTAGGCCAAATGAGTGATGTAATTCTCTCCGGGTGTCCTTGGTCTGCCCCGGAGTGTTCCAGATGAAGTGCTCAGAGTACTTCAATAGTAAGGCTGCTGAGGGGCATCCTTAGGCCAACCAGCCCTGAAATCAAAGGATATTTTCTGAATCAGAATGTACTGACATTGTCACTGTGGAGTTTTATCACCATCCCCCTGTGTGAAGGTTTCTGTTTAATTGCCATTATGTGATCCTGACCTTGTCTCGGACATCCTGATTCTTATCTGACGTGCTTTATATATATTTGTTTGTGTAAGGGGTCAGACAACTCAATTGTTTAAATGGAAATTGCACCGGATAATGTGATATGGTGTCAGATAAAACCAGATGTAGCGGATGCCTAGTTTGTCTAAATGACTAAGCTACTTCATGAGGATTCTGTCAGCTCAACTGAGCCTTTGCTCATCCGTTTGGTCTTCTGTTACTGAGAGCAGGGTGCAGGGTGGACACAAACGCAGGACAAACAAGGGTTCAGAAAAATACTTTTATTGAAGGGTTTATCCTGGCAAACAGGGAAAACACAACAGAACTCTCCAGCGCACGACAAACAAGGATCTGACAAACACTAAGAAAAGAAAACCAGAACGTTAATACATGCAGAACAAAAAGGGCAGTAGGTGAAAAAAAACAATCATGCAGGCTGCAAAAAAAAAACGGTGAAATGTTTTCCAAATAAAACAGCGAACAATGTTATGTCACTAAGCCTCTACCACCTATTGCAAATGTGAAAGAGTAATGGTAAAGATCTGGTGCTAGACCAAACCGTTACTTTAGAAACTGAATATGAGATTCAAGCATTGACTGGTGTTTTTTCGGTGATTTTGAGGAAACTGTCGATGCTAGCTGAGCAACATACTGCACTTTCTTTAAGAGCTAGAAATGATTCACTTCATCTCGTGCACACCCACTGCCTGTAACTTTGCACATCTTGTGGGGGATAAAGAACGGTAATTAGGAGCACTGTTATCAGTGACGGTGGCACATTCCCTGTAAACACTACAGCAGAGAGGAGCAGTGTTGTGCTAGTTACTGAAAACCAGTAACTAGTTACCATTACTAATTACTTAATTTCAAAAGTAACTCAGTTACTTTACTGATTACTTACACCAAAAAGTAATGCGTTACTGTGAACAGTAACTTTTTAGTTACTTAAAAAAAGGGCTCCCATTAATGCCCTTATAGCCTTCATTTCAGTACTGTTATTGCATTGGAGAATAATACAATCTATCAAGTCTTAGCTACTAGCTTCGTCCCAGCATGTTGTTTCTGCAGATGTTTCAACAGATTTGAATTGCTGTTTTGGGCAGTAGATAGGATCTTTGACCCGCCAAGACACAACTTACATTTAACTAAAACGTTCTTTTCTTTGTGCTCGACAAAAGTGAAATAGTGAGAATATCTCCAGGCGGAGAAACTCGACTTGAGCTCCGCCGCCGCCATGATAGTCTTGTTAGTAAACACAAACACGCCCACAGCGCGTCTCCGCATGTGACACAGGAAGTATCTAAGTACATTTACTCAAGTATTGTACTTAAGTACAGTTCTCATCTCTGTTCGCCTCGCTGTTGGCGCCGCTCACCAACGTCTGGGAGCCGAGACTATATAAAAAAAATAACGGAGTAACGCACCATGTAGTAACGGTAACTGAGTTACTGAATTTAAAAAATAATGCGTTAGAGTACTAGTTACTGCCAAAAATAACGGCGTTACAGTAATGCGTTACTTTGTAATGCGTTAGTCCCAACACTGGAGAGGAGTAATGTCTGATGGGGCCGCAGACTGCACTTACTGTAGCAGCAATGCTGCTCGCCAGGACCCAGTGATAATTAATACAGAAAAATAACTAAAGAGAGAGAACTTATTTGGAAGTATCTAGCCGCACCATGATGCCTAGGTGCCAAGTTGAACCAGAAGCAGAGATATCTTATAACCCGCCTATATCTAATACTGGACTTCCTCCTTGTCTTTAACAAAGTAAGTTTGGCTATCTTTCCTCATTCATCGTTAGCCAACACAAGCTAATTTAAATGCAACAGCTGTTTAGCTGGATATATATATAAACTGCAACCCATGAAATAAAAATCCGCAAAAATAACATATCTTAAATCCATTGACGTACGTGAGAAATCAAGCAGTGTGCATTTCTTCGTGGAAGTGTACAAATGTAAAGGTTGTATGCAAATATTCTAAATCTCCATTGGAGTTATAAATCTTTAAAAAATAAGTTTTCATTCCATATTGTTAGACTTAAGTAAGTTAGTTGGACACAACTTATGCTGCATTCACATGATACGCGACTTGCTCTCTGTTCACACTGAAGTTGGGCGCAAAGTCTTGCGGTGGAAAAAGCTAGCTATGTTTTGTTTCTATGGTTACGTCACCTGATAGCTTGCGGCGCTACATACAGCTGTTCTCTAATTTGTTGCACGTTGAAAAGTCAGCGGTGAACAAGGTCCAAGTTAAAATCATTTGAACTTGAAGCACAGTGCTCTGCAACACATTTGAGCTGTTGAATGGTTGCACTTCCACCTAGTCGGGGGGCACCGATCACTCCAAAGAAATACAACGGAAACTTCAGGGCAGAGCCGTTTTACCGTTTTTCTTGTGAATGCAGTTTTAGGGAAAAGCCAAGACAGGTATGTTAATGACATTTTAAACCTGCTTAAAGGGGACCTATCATGCAAAATGCACTTTTGTACGTCTTTTATACATGAATATGTGTCCCCGGTGTGTCAGGGAACTCACCAAGTGTCAGAAAACACAACCCTCTCTCTTTTCCTCCATACCGAAATCTCTAAAAACGGGGCTGCAACGGAGCTGATACAGACTGATACAGATTTGAAATTGTTCTGACGTCAGAAATGGGGAGCTCCGCCTATATGGCCAACTCTCCACCAAAAGCCTCTCTCTCCATGAACGACCGACGCCTTGCAAACAATATGAATCAGTTCTACTGCAGATTTGAAGACAAAGAGTTCAGTCCTGACACCATCCCCCATGATACCTCTCAACAGCTTCAGTCTCACACCTCCACCCCTTCAGTATCTCACTCCCACACACCGCTGCCCTCCCCCGACACATCAGACTCTCTCTCGATCAATGAAAGGGATGTAAATAGACTATTCAGAAAACTCAATACCAGAAAAGCGGCTGGCCCTGACAATGTCTCCCCCTCAACCCTGAAGCTCTGTGCTGATCAGCTGTCTCCTGTGTTTAATGACATCTTTAACACCTCACTGGAGACATGCCACGTCCCAGCATGCTTCAAAACCTCCACCATCATCCCGGTTCCCAAGAAAACAAGGATCACAGGACTAAATGACTACAGACCCGTCGCCCTGACCTCTGTGGTTATGAAGTCCTTTGAGCGCCTTGTCCTGTCCCACCTGAAATCCATCACAGACGCCCTCCTGGACCCCCTGCAGTTCGCCTACAGAGCTAACAGGTCTGTGGACGACGCTGTCAACATGGCCCTTCACTTCCTCCTCCAGCACCTGGACACAGCAGGAACCTACGCCAGGATCCTGTTTGTGGACTTCAGCTCCGCCTTCAACACGATCATCCCGGCTCTGCTGCAGGACAAGCTCTCCCAGCTGCACGTGCCCGACTCCACCTGCAGGTGGATCACAGACTTCCTGTCTGACAGGAAGCAGCACCTGAGGCTTAAAGTAACCTGTTTCAAATATATAACCTGTTCCAATAATTATAACCTGTTTTAATAATTATAACTTTGTCTGTGTAAAATGTATACTTATGAAACTAGACCAAGTGTTCTTATTTTGTTTTGTTTGATGTGGTCAATTGTGTGTGCGTTGACTTAGGAATGTAGAGGATCCAGTCGCCCCCCCCGGGGTTTTTAATGGGCCGGATAGGAGCATGGGGGGGGTTGTAGGAGAAAGGTAATAAAACTGACACCATTGAGTCTATGCAGAGATTGTACTGAGAGAAAGATTGGGATGCGGAGTGGTACGGCCAGGTGCTGAGGATAAACGAAGATAAGGATTGGTACCTCACCCCCGTGCGACCCAGAATTGTTTATTTTATGGCTGCCATAAAATATGACCTGGGACTGATCGGCGGCGCAGGAGATCCAAAGTTCCCACACTTATGGCTGACTCACTCTGATTCGCTGTTTAGACCTCGTCGATGGCTGACTCACTCTGATTCACTGCCTAGGGCTCGCCCAGGAGTGAGTCCACCAATGGATGAACACCTAGGAAGGAGCAACCGACACAACTCCTCCCACACAACTCCTCTCCGTTTGTGGGCATAAATATTATGAATTCTGTACGCTCGGGGCCTTTTTTCTGTCTGACTGTCTGATACATACATCGCACGGTAGTAAGAGCCAAGGCCCGAAGTACTTCGTTATATTGTACTGTTGTTTTTACCATTAAATCAGCTTATTGTTAAACCTCATATCTCTGCGTCTGAGCCGTTCCTTTTTACAGCAGACCACTCATCAAACGAACGGAGCGGAGGGGGCTCGAACCTTCAACCACTGAAGGCTGCTTCACCCCAACAGGCTGGGGAAACACGTCTCTGACCCCCGGACCATCAGCACCGGTTCCCCTCAAGGCTGCGTTCTTTCACCTCTGCTCTTCTCCCTGTACACCAACAGCTGCACCTCTAGTCACCAGTCTGTCAAGCTCTTGAAGTTCGCAGACGACACCACCCTCATCGGACTCATCTCTGGTGGGGACGAGTCTGCCTACAGGTGGGAGATGGACCATCTGGTGACCTGGTGTGGGGAAAACCACCTGGAGCTCAACGCCCAAAAAACAGTGGAGATGGTCGTGGACTTCAGGAAGAACGCAGCCCCGCCCGCCCCCATCACTCTGTGATGACTCCCCAGTAACTGCTGTGAAGTCTTTCCGCTTCCTGGGCACCATCATCGCCCAGGACCTCAAATGGGAGCAGAACATCTGCTCCCTCACCAAAAAAGCACAGCAGAGGATGTTCTTCCTGAGGCAGCTGAAGAAATTCAACCTGCCAAAGACGATGATGGTGAACTTCTACACCTCCATCATGGAGTCCATCCTCACCTCCTCCATCACCATCTGGTATTCCGCAGCCACAGCCAAGGATAAGGGCAGGCTGCAGCGTGTCATCCGCTCTGCAGAGAAGGTGATCGGCTGAAATCTGCCATCCCTCCACGACCTGCATGCCTCCAGGACCCTGAGGTGGGCAGGGAAGATAGTGGCCGACCCCTCCCACCCTGGACACAAACTGTTCACCCCCCTCCCCTCTGGCAGGAGGCTGCGCTCCATCTGGACCAGAACCTCTCGCCACCTGAACAGTTTCTTCCCTTCCGCTACCGGCCTCTTAAACAAGGCCCGGCCCCCCCCGCTGACACTTTACCTCTGCCACATCATAGACTATATGCATTACATTAATGCACACAATGTCATACTCCTTTCTGCACATATACTGATTTCACATTTCATAGTTTATATGCAAAAATTCATTCATAGCATTCTATTTCGTATGTAAATTACTGCTTTATTTAATTCGTATTGCTATTTAACTGTATTTTATTACGGTGTAAAAGATTTTGTGTTTTTATATTAGATTTCTTGTTTTTTATATTTTATTTATGCACCATGACATCAAGTCAAATTCCTAGTATGTGAGAACCTACCTGGCAATAAACCTGATTCTGATTCTGATTCTGATCAGGAGGAGACAGCCACGGCCATTGCCGCTCGAAAGCGCTGGAGACGCTGTAGTACATATGCCAGGCCTGTAAGTGGCGCTGTAGTCTGCCACAAAAGCAGCGAAGAAGACTTCTCAGAATCAGCCCTTGAAAAAAAACAGGGCTAAAAAAAGAGCAAATAGTATGAAATGAGGCATGGCTAAAATGCATGATCTGTTTGGTATTTTGAAAAAAAAACTTCACAGACATGTTTTATATAGGTATGGCCCTACAATATATTATTCAAATATAGCATGATAGGTCCACTTTAAAGTAAATGTGCTTACATTACACTACTGCATTGGATATAGTAATATTATTTGCAGTCAGACTGAGGGCCAGGCTGTCAATCCATCCCATAAACTCTTTAGATGACAGGAGTGTTGCCAGGACAACCATTCTAATCGGAGTTCTGCAGCCTGATAACTATCAAAGGATGAATTGGATTATGGAGACAGACACACAGTAAACTGTAACGTCTGTGAAGTGTTTGTGACCTGTTCTATCTTTATTAGACAGCATCAAGATTATTGTCATTCTCCAAAAGCAACATTGAAGCTTTGAATCACAATTTTTCAATGTTTTGTGTATCTACCACTGTAATAAACGAGTGTAAGGCACAGCAACCCAGGACGGAAAAATAACATTCAGACTGGTACCTGAAGGACAGTAAAATAATATTGAACCTGCATTTTTACATTTTGTGCAAACCTCTGATTCACCTCACAACTTCATTTCTCACTTGTACTTGGATAAAATACCACCTATCCTGTTGCCAAGTACTAGAGATTACCATTGCCAGCTAACCCATAATAAAAATGGACAGGACCTTGGTTGAGTAAGCACACACATCCTTCCCTGAACGCTTTGAACTGTTTCATCCATATTTTAACATTTCTTGCTTTGCACACTTTAGCTCAGAACTTTTTTGTTTTATTTAAATTCACACATCCAAGGGTTGAGGAAAGGTCTGAAATGGAAACACCTAAAGGCAAGTTTCTTTGGTCAAATCACATTTTTTTTCTTTCATATCATGCAGGTTCATCCCGGTTGCGTGAAAATCCCAAAATGATCTGGCAAGTGTCAGAATATTTTAGAGAATGTGCATGAAGTCTTAATCTTGGTGGTGCTATAATATCCATGATGGTATCTTTGTAATATTACAGTGAAATTAAAGGTAGGGTAGGTAAGAATGGAGAAACCAGCTCGAGTGCGCTAGAATTTGAAAGTAAACAACCGAAAAAAATCTGCCCCTTCCTTCAGACTTTCTTACAGAGCCCCTCCTCCAACACACACGAACGCACATGACCAATGAGGGCACGAGATATGTTTGTGCATGAGATGGAAGGCTGACAGGCAGGTAGGCCATCCAGTTATCTGACCCGGGCCGGGGCAGATAATTGGTCGTGCTTTTTACAGCGCCACGGCTTCCACAGATGAAATATTTGTATGAATTTATTGTCAAAGCATTTAATTTATTCATTGCTATCGGGATGTTAAGAGCATTCCATGGAATATAACAAAAAGTGTTTCTGAAGTGAAGTACTTTAGCGCACTCGAGCTGGTTTCTCCATTCTTACCTACCTTACCTTTAACATGTGAATAAGAAGATTTTTTTACATTATAAAATGATATTAAGAAATATTACTTTTGTGAATTTATTTAATACTTTATATATACTTTTTTTGGTGTGTACTTCTTGGGAAGGCGCGTGCGGTTAGTTAGTCCTTTATTCCGCTCATATATCTCATAAACTATTCAATGGAGTGACTCCATATGTTGTAAACACATTCGTGATCTGCATAGGGAAATGCATTGTGAGCTTTTCTTTCTCTCATGCCACCACAACGTTGATATTATTTGTTTTTAGTACAATGTTTTTAAGACTTCTTGATGGATTACCAATTAAATTGGGTATGGACATTCATGTCCCCAGTGGATGACTCTTTAAGTTCCCCTCCAAACATATTAAAGTATGTAAAAAAGATCGGCTAACCCTAACCCTGGAAGAGTGACTGGAGGCACATCTACTCTTTCTACCAACATGTAAGATTGTTGGATCTCGCCTTGCCCTACCACCCAATGCTGCTAAAGCCAGTACCAGGACCATTGACATTTACTCTATTAGCAACCCACCCGGTGTCTAATTTCTTCACTTCTTTCTTTAGTGTGTTTGCCGCCTGTGTGGCTACCTGCCCTGCCCTAATCAGATTGACCTGTCCTTAATAACCCTTGCTCCCTTTTGTATTTAGTCTTAACTGTGAGACAAAAAATACCTGGCCTTCTGCAGTTGCCAGACACATATTGCACAATGTCAGCACTTATTGTATGAATCTTTGCTCTAGTGTGTATTCAGGTAAAACTAAATCAATGCACTACCTACCAGGAACATTTGCAGGATTACTCTATTGATTCAATTTTAAGTTTTCAAAACGTTACATACTTGCAGTAAATAGTTCATAGTTTTTGGAACTGGCACATGTTTATGCTTTACCCCAACAACCACTTTGATGTAGAAACAAATGCATCAAAAAGTCAGTACGGTCATATTTGAGTCTGAGAGCCATACAATGTATTAAATAATAACAGAGGCAAAATGTGTAATCGCTCTGAAATGGTAGATTATTATCAATCAACGCCGCCCCGCTGAAGGGGACATGTTTCACTCTGGGGTTTTGCAACAAGCAGCCAAGCCCAAACACACAACTCTGCACAAACATATGTTCCTGTGTATGCACATGTGGGTATTAACACTTTTCACAGCAGGTAAACACAGATACACCCACACAAAAACCTACATGTATGCATACGCTCCAGAAAGTATTAAACTGTACAGAGAGAAACAAACACACACACATACAAACACTTCCGCTAGATTCAGTGAGCTGAGAACATTTCCCTGCATAATGAGTCTTGGTCACATCTGAATAATTGATAGCAGAAAATGGATTTGGGAATACATAGTAATTTCTCCTGTGAGCAAAATAACCACTTTCCCAAAACAAAACACTGCTGAACATGTATATCAGTGGGGGCATGGGGGTTGCTTGTGTCTGTGGGAGAGTTCACATAGTTTAGTGTTAATTAAATCAATATTCACATTTACCTGAAGCAGCCTGATGTTGCCCTTCACACTTCCTGCCCACTGTTTCCTTCTGTTCCTAATCCACTCCTCTTCCTCTGTCTTTTATTCATCCTCTCCCGCCTCCTCTTCTCCTTCTGTTCCTCCATCCCTTCTTCTCTTGTGCTCTCTGTGGTGCAGTTCTTATGCAGTTAATGAATACTGCAGTTATAGACTCACAGAGCCCATCTTCATTTCTATAGGGTGCAGCTTACATTAAAGCATGGGATTTAAATATGGATATTAATATTTAAAATGCGGGTATTCATTCTTAATATGGCCATTCCCTTTTAAAAGATCCAAACCTAATTCATACAAATTATATGATAATTGACTTCTTTAGTTTCAAGTCAATACTGCCATTCGCATGCTCAATGCTAACTAAAAAGTTAAGATATGATATGATGGACCTTTTAACAATCCCTGTAGGGAAATTCACGTGCCAAGGCAGCAACAGAATAAGAAGAAGCACAGATGTTATATACATGGTATATACACGGGAATAATACAAATAAAGAATAAAAGGAGAATAAACATGTATTAACGGTATTAATTGAACTAATGAATAATGGGAGTTAAACTTTGATCCGGTGATTGTACATATATACAGATATGTGAGCAGAACAGACATGTTTTATGTGCATGTGCATACATTGCAGATATTATTAAGGGTCAGTACAGGTTATTAATGGCTTACAGGGTGAAGCCCTTGATTTTGTAGCCTGATGGCTACTGGCACAAAGGTCTCTCCTTGGTGCGCTGTGCCGAGGAGAGATGAGTCCAGGCTTGGAATTTCGTCATTTTAGGGGAAAGGCCATTTGGCCTTTGGTGTCACACATTTTGTTAGGGCACAAAGGCCATTGAGGGAAATATTTGGATTTGGAGCTTACAAATAAATAACTTCACTTTCTGATAAGAAAAACACACGAATGACACGGAAAACAAATCACTTTTTTTATATCAATAATGTCAAACATTATATCATCATATAGGCCTATGCCTCCTTAGTATTACAGTATATAGAATGAAATACTCTACCTTTAATAATTAGTGTTTGGTATGTTTGGTAAAATCCGAAATCAAATCATAAAATCTAAAAATCTATTAATACGTAACAAATATTTCAGAGCAGAAGTAACAGCCTTCAAGGGTCAAACTCTGCACATAAATCCTTCAGCAGTGCACAGTGAAGCTCAAACATTCAACTGTACGAGTACTATTTGACAGTTTGGCTAATTTCCATTATCATTCTGACTTCATAATAATAACTGGAGAAAGTAATACATTCTTAATATGTGTGGAATTACATACTTATTGCCAATTTGTGAAATACGCAACCATGTGTTCCATTTGAGTATACCTTTAGTCTTTTCAATGCAATTCTTATTCAGTAGTAATGTTAAAGCAGACCATGTTCCTCCGCTTTCAACTCCAAACGCCTTCTGTGGCTAAATAGAATGTCAGTTTGAAGCTATACTTTAGAATAGGCTCTATTTGACAGTAATGTTAAGAATTCTGAAGCAACATTTGTTTGACTTTTCTTCTAATTTACTCTTCTCATACTAACCAAGGCTAGCAAACCACACATTTAAGTTTTTACATCACATTTGTGTCACAAAGCAAGCTTTTTACTTGTTTTTCCAAACTTGCTCAAAATGTGTTAGCAATAGCCTAGCTTACTATTTTCCTCCGCTTCTAGTCTTTACACTAAGGTATACTAATCGCTAGCTCCAGCTCTGTACTTAATGCAAAAGCATTAAAAGTAAAGGGTATTAATTTGCTTAGCTTCTATTTGGAAAGGTTTTGCAAGAAAATATTATTTTTCAAGTACGGGGAAATTGAAAGTTGAAGACCATTTAACTTTTTTGTCAAACAGTAGGATATTTGCATTGAATTAAAACTAGGGATACCTCTTTTAACTCCAGCTCTAAAACGTTGCCTTTTGTAGAAAATATGTGTTTTACAAAAATACAAGAATTTTGACTAGAGGGAAATGGACCTATCCCTATGTGTGGACTTCATTTTCAATTTGGATGTAACATCAGATTGATATTCATCTATAATGGCCAGTTACATCCCATGTGGTATACAGCTCTTGCTAATAACTGTTAACCTCTGACAGCCATCACATGGGAAACACAGATTTCCTTTTCGAGGCAGCAGATTTGAGCAGGTGACCCCTTTCAATCACACTCTCGTTCCTGCTCAACTAGTCAAGTGCTCTGAATTATGTAGAAGGAGATTCGGAGTGAGGTGGATGGAAACGACTGAACTGGACCTTTTAAGACACTGTATGGCTCGATATGCCCGAGAACCATGTTTAAATAAACATTATACGGAGAGAGAAGGTGAGAGTCATGCAGAGTCATACTGCCAAGCCAAGTCATACATTATTCCTCTTGGCTTCTAGTCTATCAAGCTGCTTTAATGCATTCCAGATGTCCACATGTAAGTCCAGAGGTGGAAATATGTATGCATATACCTACTGTAAATGTTCTGCTCCTGTTCCCTTACACATGTGTCTTGAATTGGAAGAGGTTAGCCAAATGTAAAGCGAGAAACTGTAAAAACAAAAGAAAAACATTCCCATGTTCAACCTTCTGGTCGAACCTTTAGTGGATCGTGCTTTTGTTCAGGAATGTAACAAAATTAGGGCTTCAAATGCTGATATTTTATCAAAACCATTTAATTTTTCATGCTTCATTTAATAGATTCTGGACAGTGGTGTGCAATTCTAACCCTAACCCCACGGTGGAAATCTGTGAGAAAATTACCCAACTTCTTACTGGATTCTTCTCATAACCTACACGCTTTTACAGTCTATTTTCAGTGCATTAATATGTATTTTCACATTTGAGTCGCATTAAGACGTCTTGTTCCGAGATCGGGCTGTACTTAGCTTGGCCCCCAAAAACCAAGATGGAGACGGCCAAAATGCCAAACTTGAGGATTTGAAAATAACAAGTACAGAAGGATTCAACTCCTTCAAACTATATGGAGACGTCATGGTGATTGCATACACTTGTTATATACAGTCTATATGTATATAGATTCCAATGTATTAGTTTTTCTAAAATACATCATCATGAAATGCAACAGGTTGTTAATTTATATATATTTTTTAAACTATAACCGTGTCATACTTCACAAAGAACAATTTTAGTTCCTTCTACTTGTATCCATGATTGTGCTGTTTCCTTAAAGGGGCAGGACCTAAATATACTGCAGTGAAAAAAGGATCCAAAGTGAACAAATTGCAATAGACGCCCTGAAACTGCTTGGGGTTCAGATGAGCATAGATATCAACCATCTTGTGTCTGCGTATGTGTGTGTGTGTGTGTGTGTGTGTGTGTGTGTGTGTGTGTGTGTGTTGCCTGTGACTGACTGACGGAACGAACAGCTTTTCCTCCCCTTCTCATCCTGAATGTGTCCCCTCAATGACAGCAAGGGGACTGAACATAGACGTTGACGATCCCCTGCATGTGTTGACCCCGTTTGAGCCCATTTCTCTCCGTTTTTGACTCTATCCATCCAATTTAAATCTGACTGTGAAAGCATAGGGCCCGAGGGTGGGCACTTACAAAGACATGTGGTCTGCACATATGTACGACTTATAACATTTTTAATTTATTTTTTATCGCACTATATGTAAAAAAACAACACTTATTGAGTAAAAAATCTTCATATTGCCCACATCCCAATTACTTATAGGGAAAATATAATTCAATGATTTATTCTTCACTAGATTGCAGTGCATCTTTGTTATGAGATAAACTAGTGTCAGCACTGAGGTTGTGGCACTCTTTAATTTGCTCACCCTGCTGTTGGGTGCAATTAGGGAGCAGTCCAGAGTTCCCTTTCTTCTGAGAGCACAGCAGTACGCTTCTGTCAGGGGGGAACTCTTAGCCACTAACTTATTTTAAACCATGACTTATTCTTTCTTTCTTCCTTCCTAACAAATATTCAGTATACATCGCTTCAGCTGAATCTGGAATCTCCTTATGAAGTTTCTTCTTCTTGTGAATTTTTGTTATCACCATACGTTGACGGTCGCAAAGGGACTCTTTTAGTTATTAAGCCTTGTTGGCTCTTGGGTTTTTTGTTTTAAAAAGAGGAAACGGCTCTTCAGTCTTTCACTTCTTGAGTTTGACCCCAGTTCTTTTTAAATGCCAACCATCAGCTATGAGAGTGCCATATCAAGTTTAAATTGGATATAATGTGATTGTTACATACTTAAACAATACCATGTATTGCTTTCTCTTTTGTTTCTTCTCTTGTCAATGTAATGTCTCTAACGCCCCATGCAGGCAAAGATGATGAAATATATTTGAATGTGGAATTTCTTTGAGCAATACCTAATAGCATTTTTTTTAAGCTGCATTCAATGATTGTTTTACCTTTTGCAAAGTAAATCTAGAATATCTGCTCCACAGTTGTATGCCTCCTCCAACCAGTCAAGTTGCAGTTTACGATCATGTCAGTCCAAAATGTCATAATTTCATAATTGTATGTGTGTGTGTGAAATTGCCATAACTTTGTTGACAGTGTGAATTCACGCAAAATGTAATGTTAACAGCGTGAAGGCACAACATCAAAAAATCGGAAACATCATCACTTCATATTTTTAATTTTCTGAAATGTGTTGACACATCTAGAAGACATGTTGCAACATTTGCAGTTGCGTAGATTGCTCTATATGTATTTCACCTCTAAATGTGGGATGAAAAAAATAGATTTTGAAGAAACAAATCAAAGGAAAACCCATTGAGCAAACACATTAATGTGTCTGAATAAACAGCTCTCCTCTCTATTATGTATATGAACCCTCCATACGTAATAGAGTCCTGTCTCCCCAGTGGACGGTAAATATTCATGACCATTGGAAAGAGCCTACGCTCGGTCAATTCGGTCCAATACATGACCAACATACATATACATCAGAGGGAGGATCATACATATTAAATTGATGTGTGATTCTCCTCTGAGCTATTTGTTAGGACGCTGGATGGAAATATTTTATTTCCATGTCAGTTCGACCTTTAAAGAACTGTAAACAAACTTTTTGTATCCATCACGTTTAATGCTGGTTGTAAAAGAGTCATCAACTCAGATGAAATACGTTTTTTTAACTCAAATACAACATTTTTTACTAAGCCATCAAACCTCAATTAAACAAGGTGAAAAGCACCTGCATGTGATTAATTCTCTAAGTGTCTGAGAGAACTCAAATGTGTTTGGGCTAATGAATGTCAGTCTGCTGGGGAGAATTTAGACCTTTGGAAGCCATCATTTGAGCCACCTGTCTAAATGAGAGCAGTTCCATTAGAATCACTCAGAAGATTGAAATCATTCAACTATTTAAATGATTTCACAATTGCTGCATCACTTTTACCCGCTCTGACACTTAAATGTTAAGTGGAAGAATTGATAGTACAACATTTCTCAGTCTATGGCACAGGTTCAGCAAGAATTGTTTAATTGGAATTGTAATACTTTAACATGTTTGACATGTAATATCAAAATGTAAATAATGGTAAAGAGGACAAATTGTACTCATGTTTAGGTTCATATTAGTTCACTCCTCTCTGAAACGAGGGTCCAGTCTGCTTGATTGGTTAGATGGCCGGCTCTGATGTGATTGGTCAAACGCTTAGAGATGTGTCGGAAATCACCCCTTGGCCTATGACGTACACTGTGACGTGTCGTCCCCATTGACTGAATACCAGTAACACCTCTGTATATAATAGCAGCAGTACAACACCATTATAACGTACTGTGTAACTTAATAATTGTATAATTCTACAACATACTATATAACAACGAACATTAAAGGCATCATAAAAAGTGAATTTAATTTGAGTTGTATTTGAGATCCTCCTAATTGTGACAATTATATTTTGAATCAAACGTGTAAATGCTTGCTTCAGGGGACAGTTAATGTCGAAATCAAGGCGTATTAATATCAAATTAAGGCAAACAGATAATTAACCATCTGATTCATATGAATTTAAGGATTCATGTTGAATATTGTAGTGTGTCTCCTCAATAACTTTCAGGAAGGAAGAGCGAGAAAAAGAGGAGCAGATGCGAGAGATGATTAACTGCTTCAACCTTTTACTGACGACAATCTGGTCATGTGTGCTCAGCATAGTGTGACCCATCCTTTCTGCTAATAAGGCTCATGTGCAGAACCTTCTCCACTCTCCACTTTTGTGTGTGTGTGTGTCGCCATTGTCTTTGTGAAACTGATTTGAGTAAGAGAAATGCAGTTCAGCTAGAAAACTCCATCGATCAGTGTGATAGGTAATCACCAACAGACTTAAGGCCAATGGGAGACAAAGACTTGAGTCCTCTCACTTATCTCCCCCTGTTTAACTCTATTGTATGTTATGACCCGGATACTGACCGAGTGGAAGCTCTTCATTCAAAGGAAATAATTCCATAACAGTAGTGACACATTTTCCTGTGGAGACAAGGTAAGGAGCTTTGTATACAGTTAGTATAATGAGGGTTGGAGGAGATCATTCAAAAAAAATATATAATCAGTAACAATCTCAGTATCAAAACATAAAATTCATGTAACCAGACTACTGACCATTGTTTTTGGATACCAAATGAAAAAGAATGAAAGTAGCCTTATTGCAACCAAAAATTCATTCATTCTGGCAGTATCAAAGCTCAGAGGGGGCCGTTGCTTCTCTGTAGCAGCTCCCACACTGTGGAACGATCTGCCCCTGCACATCAGACAGGCCGCCACACTGCCTGCTTTTAAATCGCTTCTTAAAACCCACCTCTTCTCCTTAGCGTATTAACATCTTTTAGAGCGTTGCTATTATTGCTTTTACTTGTTTTATGGTGTGTGAGCTGTGCTGTGTTACTTTTTGTATGTTTTGTTTTATTTATTTGCCTGTACAGCACTTTGGTCTGGAGGTTTAAAGTGCTCTATAAATAAAGCTGTATTGTATTGTATTGTACTTTCATTATTTTTTATCAAAATGTTTTTAAATGTATTGTAACCTCGTGATCTTGCTAGTTATCCCATTGGTTGGAGCTGTGTCTCATGAGGTAGAGCTGTTGTACACCAATGGGAAGTTTGGTGGTTAGATTCCAATCCCTTGCAATCAACATCTCAATGTGATATTAGGCCAGATACCTATACCCAAATGGCTCCAAATGGCATGGCTAACAGTGTGTGTGAATGTTTTAAATGATAGTGGGTCGTAAATACTGGAAAAGCGCTACATACAATAAAGTCAATTACCATTATTCTGATGTAGCTGGTAAAGGTAGAGTTAGACACTACTTTAACTACTTTATATACAGTCAGGAGTTTGGTAATTAAGTCCATTGGTTTCAAATGTGTTATAATTAATTACAAGTTTATTATGTCATGCATTAATAATCCTGGGTCCCTGTTAAAATTAACTATAGTTCTTACATATATATTGTGCGGTTGCTCTTTCATAAGTAGTGTTTCGTGAAAAGAGAAATAAACATAAATCCTGGGGCCAAGCAGTATGCAATATAGAAGTTGTGTGTCTTTGTGCAAACTATAATGAAGATGCTATCTTTAGTGTGCTGTGTGCATTGGACTGGAATGGAACATTGGGACCACAGGGGGCCACCAAACAGGATAATCCTGTCATGGCTCATCAGATGATTATTGAGGTAGAAAAGGAAGAAAAATAAAGTCCAGCTTCGCAGGTTTGACTTCATGTTTTGAGCTTCTTATGCAATTCCATCTGTATTAATTCTTTTTCAAATAGTTAGGGAGAGGGGGGATCAATTCGAGTTAGGGTTATGGGTTGGTGGGTGATAACCAAACAGGATAATCTTACCATGGGTCATCACACCCTTTAGGAGGTCAAAACAATAAGAAAAGTTCCACTGCACACATTTGGGTTCATATATCTCTTAAAGGGCACCTATTATGCAAAATCCACCTTTTTCATGTCTCTTCTACATCAACATGTGTCCCCTCTGTGTAAAGAGATTCTGAAAGTTTCGGGAAAAAAGATTCTCTCTCTTTTTGTCCTGATCCATTTATATAAAAACCTGTCTGAAAATGAGCTGATCAGATTTTGGCCACTTTACGATGTCATAACGATTTGTTGGCTTGTGTAACCCTTAGCCAATCACCAACCAAGGTAACCCCCGCCCCCACCTTATCACCTGAATCTCCTCCTAGAGCACCATTGTGTTCTTTTTAACCAAATATCTCTCAGAGGGGCGTGGGGAGTGGCTCCTTATTTTCATCTAAAGTAACAGACAGAGAATCAGCATTTTTTAAACAGGGCTGAAACAGAGGGGTTTATGGCATGCTGCAATGATCTGTTTGGTATTTGGAGCCAAACACTTCAGAGACATGTTTTGTATATATCTGAAACCTATAATATATTGATGAAAAACAGTTTAATAGGGGACCTTTATGCAATTCTATTCTTATTCTTACCTTTTAGGCGTTATTGCAAATACAAAGTTAAGGAAGGGTTAAAAAAAAGTGTTATGGTAAGTTGCTCAAATCAATTAAACAGGTAAATTCATGGTAAACACACTATCAAGTTAAAAACAATTGCCTCCTAAAATCTATATTGTTTGCCACATTGGGTCATTTGGCAACTGTGACCTTGGAAAATAAATAGACTGTTTCATGGAATTTATGGAAACTTTCGTATCGGACTTTAATTCATTAGACAAGCTAAAGTATGTGTTATTAACGTTAAAAAAAGCACCTCAATGGCTCTAAGCGTCGGCCTAGCTTTTTCAATTTAGGTCAAAAACAGTTTACCCTTCCGGCGGAAACCTGGTTATTCCAGGTGGTTTATGTGCATTTGGAACAGTAAATATAGTAAAACTAAGAAAAGTAACTGATATATACTCAAGAAACCTTGAAGTGTTATATTTGAGAATGGTATTTGGTGTTGTGTAATTGTATTAGTTCCTCGCTTTGGTAATTCAACCCCTGCTATCAACATTGAGTATATCTATCAAATGATGGCACAAATGCAATTGTCACACATTTGCACATAAGTAGTGTCATATCACAAGAGTTGCAATGAGTGCATCACAGTTCATTACACATGGAAAAGAAAGCGAAGTGTTGCCCAAGTGGTGTCTCTTCAAATTGGCATTGCTATCTCTCTCTCTCACACACACACACACACACACACACACACACACACACACACACACACACACCACACACACACACACACACACACACACACACACACACTGGTCCAACTTCAGTCACATTCACTTTTTGTGCTGCTGCAGTCCTTTCCACCTAGCTGGAAGACCATCCATCAATTCACCCACTGCTAATTGTAATTGCTTGCTAATACTTTCACCAGTATCTGTCCCAACACATTGAGCATTCTTTTTTTGAAAACCTACACCTTGATAACCAACACAAAATGTAATAGGGTGTTAGGAGGTCCTATTTAGTGAGGGTTCTAGACCAATTGTATGGGGTGGGTCTTGATGGTGCCAGTTATTTTAAGACAGAGGCAAATTCAGTTTACTGCTAGCCTTTTGACGCGCAACCAATCAGACGAAAGTATGTCGCGACGCAAGCTAGCAGGGGTAGCCAAGACGTTTTCAACACAAGGCGCGGCGCCCAACTTCAAGTCATGTGAATGCAGCTTTAGCTTTATGTTTCCTTAACAGTATTTGTTTAAGTATATTAGTTACAATTTCACTGAATTACATTATCCAAAAATAAAATACATTCCTGTTATCTTCAGCTGTTTCTGTTTTTCACAACTGTCAATGAGGCATAGTGTTGACTTTTCAGAACCAACCTTTGTTATCGTAATTTAGAAAAACCAGTAAAAAGTTAGCTACTGTACTCGCTGTGCATTAACCCAGCTGTCCCATGTGGATCCATTGATAAACAGCATCAGTCATTCTGTGCTGTATATGTTTTCACAAAATAATTTTCACAAAAGTACATCCCTTGGGTAAACTCAGAAAGCAAAAGGATTACAGTTCTTGATGCCTAGTTTTCCTTTCCTCTACAACATGTCCACCAGAAAATAACACCCCAGTCAAAAGAAATTGGTAGCACCATGTTTTTGTCTGTGAAGGAAAGAACAACTTCCCTGTGATTCCTGACTTTGTGGACATATCCGTATGTTGGTGGCTTAAGGCTCTTTTCCGTGTGGGTTGACGGAGATTGAACGCTAGATAAATGGAACTCTGTACTGTCTGTCTAGCTGCCTTTCTGGTCATCCTATAGGCATTGACTGAAACGTGGCAGAGAAGCTACAGAGGATGGACTTTGATAGCAGGAGAAGAGGGAAGGCTGCAGTGACTGATGGATAGAGCCAATACGGACGTGTCTCCAGGTTGATAGAATGATTGAAAAACAGCATGGGAGACAGGAAGAGATGGGGATTGATGGGGAATGATCGATGGATGGGGGCTCCGAGCAGAACACTCTTAAGCTGAGAACAAATAGTCATGAAGAAGTCTGATAGCCAGAACACTTTGTCTCTTTCTCGATCAGATCTCCCCTTAAATGAAACGTTCTCTACCTATCATTTATCACCTCTCTCCGTAGCAGACAAAAATCTGCATTTTTGAATAACTAGAAAGAGCTCCCACATGTGGAATACACCAATCACTCTCAAATTAATTTGACAGCATACTGTAATGGCTGTCAAAATGAGGGCGTATTGGCGAAAAATAAATTATTCCTTGTGTTGTTTTCGGTTTTTATTTGATGTCTCCCTGGAGGGGCTTTCAAGCAAACTGCTTGACTTGACTTGAAAAAGTGCAAAGCAGGGTGAGAACAGACAAGCTGAGACGTTCATAAGCTACGTGTTCGGCATCAGCTGCTGCTGGAGCTCGAGTTACGCCTGCAACAATCAGGATAACCAAATCAGTCAACCAATGTATTGTCAAGGGAAGATAGATCCAAGCTGATGTGTTGTTATGCTCCGGTAGATGAACTGTCTTTCAGTGTCACAACATAGAAGTTAATTTCACATCTGTTTTCCCACCCAATCGGGTTATGAGACAGCAGATGATCAAGCATCACTCAACACATAATGAGAAGTGATTGTAGTTGGACACATGTACATTAGGTGAGTTTGTTGACTGAGTCTGGTAGAGCTGAAGCTGCCACTTGCAGACAATGCACAACCTAGCTTATCAAGGCAATAAACTATTTTTTACTGAGATGAATTGGGCTTTTAAACTGTTGTTTTGTTGTGTGTGCATACATTTACACAATCCTGCAACACTTGGAGACTCCAGGAGTTTCCAATTGAACTGAACTGAATGGTAGCTACAACACTGCAAAAAAAGAATTTTAAGAAAGTAAAAAAAACTCTTATTTTTCGTCTAAAAAGTCAAATGATCTTGTTAAGAATGTTTTGCTTAAGAAAAGTATTCTTACTTTGAGAAAATACATCTTACTTTTTCTTATTAAAAAATTCTATCTTATGTTGAGCAAGAATTAACTAGTAACAAGTGACAGCAGTGGTTTGCATAAATTCCCGGCATGGAACAGATTTATTTCTTCTTATTTTAAGAAATAAACCATCAAACAACTTCTCAATTTAAGAATCTGATGAAATGACACCAATTTTACATTTCATTTATATTTATTCATTGTCGAGAGCTTTATATTCACTTTTCACATTGCCATTGAGACAACTGTGGTGTGGTATACACAACACACACACACACCAAAAATACAAGTAGAAGTATTGCACGGCACTCATTGATCAAAATTGAAAACAGTTTAAAATGACCACTCAATGTTGTTAAATGTGTTCATGTTTGAATAAAAAAAAGTCTAAATATAAGAATGTTTCTGCTGTCTTAATTTAAGACAAATGCAATTATATAGAGGTGTGTGGCGCAGTGGGCTAGTGTGTGGCGTAGTGGACTAGTGCGTTGCTCCTGTGGGGATTGCCCACAGCATGTAAGTCGCTTTGGATAAAAGCGTCTAACAAGTAACAAGTAACATGTAATGTAATGTAATATATTATGCCATTAAAGAATTGAATTCTTATTGTAAGCTTTATTTGCTGATTTTTAAACTTAATTTAATATTTACATTCTAAGTTTAAGACAAAGTCACTAATATATTGTGTCAATTAAAGCCAATGATTCTTATTGTAAGCTTTCTTTGCTAATTAGAAATCTTAATTTAAAGGTCCCATGACATGGCCATTTCTAATGATCATAATTCCATTGTTGAGGTCTACTAGAATAGATTTACATTGTTCAATTTTCCAAAATCACATTGGTTTCTCATACAGCATCTCTGTATAGTATGTGTATTCACTCTCTGTCCTAAAGGGCTTGTTGGAGCTCCTGCCCCCCCCTCCCTATGAGCCCAGTGTGCTCTGATTGGTCAGCTCGCCCACTCTGTTCTGATGAGTCCACCACCGTTACAGCGGAACATCAGTGATTATGTGTACAATGGCGTTAGCAACCAGAAAATGACACCAGTAATGACAAACAGATGAGAATGCTGCGTGGGGTCTGGGTGCTGTCACGAACTTGGAAACACAAGGTAAAGGACTCAAATGCACGACCCGGGAGACAGAGGTAAAGTATGAGTAAAATACTTTATTCCAAATAGGTTTACAAAAACTGATCGACACTCTTAACGAGGTGAAAAAAAGGCTCAACAAATGCACAAAGAAAATCGCTCACTAAGTGAGGAACAAAACCTACAAAGTAATACAGGAGCATGAATCAGGCTTGAGACAAGATAAGTGATCGCTGGTGTGCAGACTACTGGCATGGAGACAGGACAAGACGAACTGAAACAAGACAAGGGAAGGCTGGGGAATTTAAACAAAAGGTAACTGGCACAGGTGGAAACAATCAAGGGCGGGGCTGACGCTGATGAGAGCGGGATACACAGACAAGGATAGGGAGTGAAGGGACCTGGAATGAAACACAAAAGGTGAGTACCAAAATAAAACAGGAAGTGGGAGACAAGACAAAAAATGATTAAACAAAAACATGAAACATGACTGAACTCAACACTTTTGACGGGACACAACAGGTGCCGTGTTGGCGGGACGTTGCGGGGCTCGCTGCTGAATCGGACAGTGTGAGCTGGATTACTGGCGTCGTTTCCTGGTTGCTGCGTGGGGTCTTTGAGACAGCGAGACACAGCAAAACTCAACCTGAACTCAGCCTGAGCACACACACACACTGGTAGCCTGGCTGTGAGTTTGTGTGTGTGCTCAGGCTGAGTTCAGGCTGAGTTTCGCTGTGTCTCGCTGTCTCAGGCTGAGTTCAGGCTGAGAAATCCGCTGAGCTGCGGCTGAGAAAAGATAAGGCTGAGTGAGTGTTTCTCCGCGATCCCAACTCGTCTATTACCAACGTTCAGGGAGCTCTATGCAAGTCAATGGGACTCCCTGATAGTTGAAAATCGACGCTAAAGGTCCCCCACTGCGTTTGATAGTGACGCCAAGGGATCCTTGTGTGTGAGGAGCTCCGCGTAGCCGTTACGTCACTTAGCCCCTTACGTAACTTGGTACCCGGAAGAAAAAATTGAAAAAGAGAAATCTCCAACGAGGCGTTCTGGGGCAGCATAGACAGGTCTTTTCTGTGTTAGAGTTTTACTCGCTACAGGGTGTACTGTGAGGGTTTGTGACTCTGCAGACCGTTTACATGCAGAAAAAGCTACATAACACACAAGGGGACGGGTAATAACCAGAAAAGCATG